>CM054060.1:348094496-348792592 GCA_028641055.1 Alopecurus myosuroides
TAAAGCCCCGGAAGCAGATCCTCTATTCCTTAAGCAGTAGATATTTATCCTTTAGAAGCCCGGATGGGTTTTCCGTAGTACCTCAGGAGTTTTGGTCTCGTTTTTCCCGGTGTTGCTTCGTTATCCTGTTCTTCTCAACATCCCTTTCGTCCGTTGAAATCTTGTTGTTGTTTTCCACTTCAATTTTTCTACCGGCGTCTAATCAAAACTTCCTCGTAAACTCTTATCCAGTTAAAGTGTTGTTTCATACCAGAGCATCAAATTCCTTTGTGTCAAAGATCTTTTCCACAACATACAACCCAATTCTGGTTCCACTAAGCAATCAAAACTCTGTTCACTCCCCGGGATCTCAAATGTTGACTTCCAAGATAAGTAAGAACAATCCAATTCTAATGGGAGGCCACATATTCCTCGTTACTCTCATGTTGATGATTCTGACATTGATGATTATTCCTGGTGTTGCATTGATGTCAATAACTCTGTTCCACCATTCTAGCCAGATAATCTATTCTACAAATGAGTCAAATTCTATCCAGCTATACACCCTCAATACAAAACCTCTCCCTTTACTTGAAAATGTTCCGGTGGTTTGCTAATTTCCTGACGTCTATCCAATGTGCACGATGTGTTTCACGTGTCAAAGCTCAAGAAGATCTTCCCAAGAAGTTTCCGGACCTTTTCTTTTCTCAGTAGGAATCTCGGGGCGCGATTCCTTCAAGGGGGGGCGTTTTGTAACATCCCAAGTCTGAAAAATAGCCATTAGAATGTTTGCTCTCTGTTATTTTATGTTTTGCATCATGGCATCATGTTGATTGCATTTGTTTTGTTTGTTTTCCATTTGTTTTTCTCTGTTTTCATTTGTTTTCCAACTGTTTTCATTTGTTTTCCTTTGTTTTATGTTTGAATTTCAACTCAAAATTCAAACCCTTTGTTTCATCCTTGTGATGTTACAATTTCCAAAATGTTATTTCAAATAAAAACAACCAAATTGTTTTCTTTTCTTCCATAATGTTCATCTATTAAATTGTTGGTTTTATTCAATCAGTTACTTCCCAAACTGCTTTCAAATTCAAACCAATCCTAAAAATCGTTAATCTTTTGAATCCATGAAGTTCACCACTAATTTGTATTCTTAATTCACTTTTAAAACCCTAGGGGAAACCCTATTGAAAATGCCTTGTTTTTCTCATATTAATTAATATTGCAAATTTCACTTAATTTGGTTTAAATCTTAAATAGCAAACATAAATTTGAATTTCACAAAAACCAAAGTGGACACTGGTAGATGTTGCTATATTAAGCCCACAGGAATTTTTCCAAAATTTTCTAAACTCTAAACTCTCTCTTTTTCTTCCTTTCCCAATGCAGCAAAATAAATAAATAATTAGAACTAAAAAGAATAAAAGCTAACAGGGGAGAGATGGGCAGACAACCAGGCCCAGCCCAACTCCCCCAGCCCACCTATTCTCTTTCTGGCCCATACCCCCCCTCGATCATCGTCTTCTTCGTACGGCTGCAATCTGAGCGCTTCCACGTCAGTTCAGAGGAGAAGCAACGGACAGCAGCATCTTCCCCTCCCTATAAACCCTAGACCTCGAGGCCCCTTCTGCCCTAGACCTATTCTCCCTCCTTCTCCCTCAAGCCGCCTCCATTCCCTCTCTTTTCTCTCCACTCCCTCTGCTCTGTTTTCTCTGTAGCCTGCACCCGAAAGAAAAGCTCCACAAGCCGCCGGTGGTCGCACGCCCTCGGGTTCCTCTCCGGCCGCGGTGGGGGCGGGAATGGAACCGCCCCACCGCGGGCTCCCTCACCATGCCCTCGGCCAGGCCGGGGAGACGACGTAGCGCCTCCGCCGTCCAAGTCCTCGCCGGCCGTCGCCCCTGTTCTGCTGCACGACTCCCTGCTGCAGCGACCCGATCTCCTGCCCCGATCGCTGCCAAGGTGAGCGCCTTCCCCTCTTTCTCTCGCCTCCTTTTCCCTCCTCTCTGGCCGCACCGCAGCACACCCCCACGGCCGCCCTAGCATCTCCGGCGAGCCGCCCTAGCTACTGCCTCCGTTCGCTGTATATGTACAGAGACCACGATCGATTGTAGTTCTGGTAAAAAAAGTCCCGCAGGCAACACCTTATCCACCCCGACATGCCTCTCCTATCACCACACGAAGCTTAGCCCACTGGCAGTAGCCGCAGCTCGCACCCTGGAGGTGCTGGGTTCGACTCCCCATCCCACCTTTTCTCTGTCATTCTTTTCCAATTAATTTCAGTACAGCTCCTGACCCTTAAACTCCCTCTGTTGCCCATATCTGTCAACACAGCAGATCTAGCCCAGTTGGTTAGCACCCATGGTTTGCAGGCAGCAGGTTAGGGGTTCAAGTCCCCCCTCCCACCATTTACCAAATCTTTTTTATTTCCTTTGTTTAGAACAGCACCTTCTCAGTATTCACCAATAGGCCCTTGCAAATTAATTCTAGACCCCTGCAAATATTTTTTTCTAGTCCCTGGTTCCCTAAAAATGGCAGATTTGCACCCAATTTTGGAAATTGCATAAATAAATCATCCTAACTCCAAATCCAACATTTTTGATATGTTTTCAATACCAAATTAAATGATCTATCCAAATATAAAATTTGTTTACTGTTTTGAATATTTTAAATTGGTGTAATATTTGAAAACTTGTCAAATTCACTTAAATTTGCAAAATTCATAACTTGGGCATAAAAATTCCAATTTCAACAAACTAAATATGTTTTCCAATCAATTTTTCATGTACTTTCCAAATATAAATTTTGTTTGCTGTTTTGAATAATTTAAATTGCTGAAAACAACTGTTTCTTGTTTATTGCATTTAAAATTGCCAAAATAATAACTTGCTCATTTTAAATCCAATTTCCACAAATGAAATATGTTTTCCATGCAAAATTAAACCCTCTTTCCAAATATAAATTTTGTTTCATGTTTTGAACAATTAAAAGTGGTCAAATAATTTAAACCTTATTTAATTCATTTAATATTGTAAATTCATAACTTGATCCAAACAAATTCTTTTGGGACATATAAAATATGTTTTCAAACCATAAAAGCGTAACCTTTTCAAATATAAACTTTGTTATCTGTTTTGAACACTTTAACTTGTTGAAAACAACAATTACTTGTGTGACATGTTTAGTAACCAAACTTTCCAAAACTTACTAAATGATTTCCAAACTTGTTCCAATCCTTTTCCACTTGCATCTATCATTGTTATTTATTGTTATCTTATTGTTTTCATCATGCATGCATCATGTTTAACTACTTACACCTGTTAATCAAATGTAGATCATTGCTTCAACCTAAACCATTTGCATCCATATGCAATTCACATTGCATATGGGTCCAATTAAATTGTGTTCTCTTGTCAAGTAGGTTACTTTGATGCATCTATTAACATGACATGCATCATCCCATGTTTGTGCACCTATGCCATTATATTGATTGTTTATCTTTCTGCAATGTTTGTTTGCTTCTTCCCGGATATACGACGACGTTGAGACCGACGATCCTTACGACACCCCTTCTAAGGAGTTAGCTCAGTACCAGGCTACTGGGTTTTGCAGGCAAGTTATCACTCACATGAACCATCGTGTTCCTTTCAACATTGGTTACCGATACTTTCCGTTGTTCTTTTTCTGCTAGCCTTAGTATTAGTTGTTTCTGTTACGAACCCATCACATGAATCCCTTAACCTTGATATTGCCTCACCTCCACTCCTATCACCCCTTGGTTGAGCCAATGTCTTACTAGCATGCTTAGGTTGTTTTGCTCGAGTCTGTTACCCGTTACTTTTCCGTTACTGGATTACTTTTATGTTCTGGGGGCTCGATGTTAATCAATCAATCATGCTAATGTTACTATTAATAATAAATTTGATGATAAGGCACCGGCAGGAGGCCCATGAGAGGTTTTGGAGCCTGCTAGTGTCGACCCTAATAGGAAAAGGGTCTTGTCTACTGATCCATGATGAGCGCACTACCCGCATTTGGGAAGCGAGTATGGGCGCCCCCCTCAACTTGACCTGATTCGCATCTCGTCCAAATCGCCTCATTTAGTTCGTGTTTTCCATTTGCCGCATGCATGTTTTTGCGAGCCCAGGCCAGGGTGGAACTTTCGTAGTCGGCATATAGGGGGACACGGTCTTAGAGTGCTATGAGGGTCCCTTTTCTTCGGGGCTTGATTAGCCGTGCGCCCAAGGTTCTTTGGGCTTGATGCGAAGAATGGTTGGTTGTGTTGAGTGCCCCGCTTGGTGGGAGGCATCCCATCTGGCGGGATATTCATGAGTGTACGGCCAAATTGGTGCAACCCTGCAGGGATAATCTTCTCGAGAAGCCGTGTTTTCCGCGGTTATGGATTACTTGGTGAAAGTACTGGCTAACAAGTACTCAGGACAACTTAAACATAACGATCAAACATGTTACACCCAATGATTAATAACTTGACTAGTAATAGGTTGATGGCACAATAACTTGATTCACCTTTATTTCAACTGTGTGAGTTATCCTCGGATTGCTTCTTTGGATAAGGGGCGATATCCAGGATGGGTTTGTTTGAAGTTATCTTTCAGTTGGTTACGATCCTCGATCTTATCTCCTTTCTGTTAGCCGGAAGTGGTAGAATCTCTGTAGTTGGTTAGCGCAGCCAGTTGCAGCACCTTTTATATCCCCTTCCTTCCGTTGAACCCAAAGCATCTGTGCTTGGTGTTGACGGGTTACACTTTGGTGAACTGTGAGTCTTGCTTGCCAGTACGTTTATGTACTGACCCCTTTGGGGCTGTGGTTTACGCAGACGACGTTTCCGAGGATCTACATGGTGGCTACTACGTGGAGTATGACGACGAGACTGCTGACGAGTAGATAGCGGACCCGGGCAGGATCCGAGACTACGTGGATGGGCTCCGTCTGTTTGTTTCCGGCCTCTTAGGCCTATTTGGTTCTTGTCTGTACTCAGACATGTTGAATGCTTCCGCTGTATTGTAATGATGTATTGTTGGGGCATGTGCCCTCTGAATGATTGTATTTGCTATCTCTGCTCTAATGAGAGCCATTTGCAACTTATTTCAATCTTTTGTGTCGTAAAGATCTGTTGTGATATCACTTGTTAAACGCCGTTGACGTACCATGTGTGTATGGTTTGAAGTACGTCGACGGAAGTGCCTTTGATCTCTAGTGGATAGTTTACATCGACGATGGAATAGCAGGGCTTGTGTTGTCGCGCATAAGCGCAGGCCTACCAGGAAGCTGGGACGTGGGAGCAGTTATGCCCCATAATCCAAGCATCTGCTATCCAGTTCGTACGGTGAGTATCCCCTAGAAATCAGGGTGCGACAGGGGCCTAACAGACCGCGCTCGACTAACTAACTTGTTTGGTTCTATCCGTGAGTCACGTAGTTTGGGATTTCCATCTGCGTGTGAGTCAAAAACCTTTTGGAGGTGTTTAGGGCGTGACCGGGACAAGTGATAGACGTACACGGATCTTGATCCTGACTCACAGAACAGGTGCCGTCAGGAGGTGGCCACCTCCCTGTTGACGGGGTGGCCCTGTTTGGGTTGACTCATGGATAGGGCTCGACAAGGTAAAGGTCGTGGCCAGCCACCCTCTGCCGCGCTCCATGGACGAGCGTACATGTGGCGTTAAGAGTCGGATGGTACGTGTGTGTAAAGTGTACCACCCTGCAGGAATAAATATTTCAGAAAGCCGTGTCCACGGTTAAGGACGACTTGGTGAAAGTCCCGGGGTCATAGATAACTTGAAAGTGGCGTAAAAGATGTTGGCAATGAATGAAGGGTGCCTCCCCGGAGATGCCGGGAGGGGTGATCCTTGTAGCATGTGAGTTTCTGGGAAATGATGTTGGCGGATTCAAAAGATGATGATATCAGTAGTTGAGTTTCTCATCTGTTTTAAAAATACTCCATGAGACGTGCTATTCTTCCTCGATTTGGAAAACAAAGATTGCTTTACGCAAATAAGCCTTCATAAAACCCTTTATGAAACCAGCAGATATATAATAGGTTAACTAAGTCTTGTTGAGTACCTCCCGTACTCATGTTTGCTTCAACTTGGTTCAGGTGAAGTTACTCACTTCGGTGGTATTTCAACGTGGACATCGACGAGTAGTTTGGGGTTCCCAGGTAGCAGCCTGGAATCTATGGGCTGGGACGTCGCCTTATGTTGCGGCCTCTTAGGCCTTTTTGGTTCTTGTTGATTAGCAACATAATTTGCCTTCCATTGTCTGATGTAATGTTGGGTCATGTGACCTCTGCTTGTAAGCTATACTCTAGTAACACATGTTTAATACAACTTTCATGTCTAGAGTGCTGCTTTGATCGATTGTTGGTCTTGAGCCCGTTGTTATACAGTTTTGGCTATGCCTGCATAGTTGTCGCAGTCGAGGGGTTGTGGAGCCGATGATCCATGTACGAGCATGCCTGCCGAAGATATTCTGCCTGGGGCGAGGTAACCCCGGTAACCTTCGATTGTTGTTGCACTTTCTGGACACATAGCAGCTCTGTATAACTTTGGTCCCGTGCCTTCAGTTTCATCCGACTCGTGGACGCTTGGGTATACATATCTGGTTATGACTAGCATGGACACAAGGAGTAGTAGACCGGGGATCCGGACTGCGTGCCTATGAATCCGGTCTGCCTGCCATCGTTTGTTGCGGCCGGGGCTGGTAACCTTGAAGCCCTTGTGAGTCCATTGCTAGGAGCACATGACAGTTTGTATATCTCTGGGTCCGGGGTCCGACAAGTCATGGTATCAGAGCAGGACTGCCTGTAGGAAAACCTTACTCCTTGGTCGATGTTGAGTCTAGTGTTTGTGAAAACTATTTTGAAACTTCAAATGAATTGTGAAAACCTTCTTAGGATTCTTTTTACTCCTTATCTGGTATCGCTCTACCTCTGGGTCATCTTACCTGTTTTGATTTGAAAAGGTTTTACTATCTCTTCTAGTCATTCAAAACTTAGGTGCCTTCTTTGGAAAGGACGTCTTTTACCCAAGTTGACCTATTGTTGAGTTTTAAGAGTCGTGTGTGTCCCATATTCCGTTCTCTCTTGTCTAAATTGGGAGATTCCTTTCCATCTTAATCTCTCGAAGTTGTATGGGTTCCACATTCCTACATGTTTCAAAGTTCTAAATCCTGTACCTCGAGATCTTCTTTCCATCTCGAATGTATCCGTTGTCCTCTGCTCAAATTATTCCGGAGTTATTTTGTCTTTTGAAAGATACCTAGAGATTTCTATTCGTAGTGTCCTTCAAGGCACTAAGGTAGTAATCACTCCTTTCTCTAGATTTCTAACCCTCGGGCTTGAATCTAAGGTCCCGGAATGTTCTGAGTTGTGGTGGGTTGAATCATGTGATTTTATAACCATGTGATGCTCACTCTATCAGTACAGGATGCTGACCTTTAACCCAAGTTCCTTTTTGTTGGTCCTGAGGAACATCTTCTATCTCAGGATGGCTAGGAAATTCCAACTCTCATAGCCATAGGTTTTCTCTTGAAATCAAAAGGGGATCACAACAAGAGTGATCATCATGGCCTCCACATCCTTGTTCATGAATCTGCTATACCAATTCTTGGCATGGGTTCTACAAATGAGTATTATCTTGTGCATTAAACGTGATCTTAGGAGTTCTCCTTAGTATGTTCCTATCTTCCAGTTGCTCTCAAATCTCCATCCGTTGTTTTGGACACCAAGTTGCATATGTGCGTTGGATTCTTCCAATGCATTTTCTCCTGAGTTTCGTCAAAACATTCCTCCTTGGAATGTCAGGAGAAACAAACTCCAGTACCTCGTTCATCTAGGACCAGGTCAAAGTTTTGTAATTCGCGGATTAACGAAGTTTCATTAGCTTCTGTTATGTTCCACTTTCGAGTATCACACTCTTTTATATCAAGAGGCTATGTTGAGTTTCATTGCCTTATTGATGAAGTGATGCTCTTACATGCCTTCACTTACCTTCCTACAAGCTTGAATGCTCGAGAATGTGGGTGTGCATTGAGGTGTGTATCAGATATTCTTAGCAATTCCTATTGCTTTGAAAAATCTCAGAAACATATGCCAGAGAGGGGGCTCCGGAGCATCTAGATCCCAACACAAGCTAGGGGATGTCATACCATGTTTATATAGGTGTGTTGTGTGTTTTTTATGCCAAATATTTCACTCTGGGGTGTGACCCGCTTCACCGGCATCCACTTCTCCCCTGTGAGTTTACATGCGCTTATAGGCTGAAACTCCCGATCGGACCAAACATCGTGAATCTTCCGAAAAGGTGGGTTCTAACTTTGTGTTGTGTGCTCCCTTGGGCTACCCTAACACAAAAAAGCACCTAGTTCCACATTGATACCCCCTTTCAACGTTGTTACCGCGTGTATCCATATAAATCCGGTATTTTTCCAGCGGGTCTAGGGTTTCACCGGAGAGGCGGCTCCGGAGTGTCTAGATCCCAACAAAAGCTAGGGGGTGTCATACCATGTTGTTATAGGTGTTTTGTGTGTTTTGGATGGCAAATATTTCACTCTGGGGTGTGACCCGCTTCACCGGCATCCACTTCTCTCTTGTGAGTTTACATGCGCTTATAAGGTGAAACTCCCATATCGGACGAAAAAACATGAATCTTACGAAGAGGTGGGTTCTACATTTTTGTTTTATGTTCCCTTGGGATACCCTAACACAACCAAACAACTAGTTCCACATTTCTACCCCCTTTCGACGGCGTTACCACGTGTATCCGGGTAAGTCTGGTATTTCTCCAGCGGGTCTAGGGTTTCACCGGAGGGGGGCTCCAGAGCGTCTGGATCCCAACACAAGCTAGGGGGTTCCATACCATGTTGGTATAGGTGTTTTGTGTGTTTTGGAGGCAATGATTTCACTCCGGTGTGTGACCCGCTTCACCGGCATCCACTTCTATCTCGTGAGTTCATATGCGCTTATAGGCTTAATCTACCGTATCGGACGAAACATCGTGTATCTTCCGAAGAGGTGGGTTCTACCTTTGTTTTTTGTGTTCCCTTGGTGTACCCAAACACAACCAAGCACCTAGTTCCACATTCCTACCCCCTTTCGACACCGTTACCGCGTGTATCCGTATAAGTCCGGTATTTCTCCAGCGGGTCTAAGGTTTCACCGGAGAGGGGGCTCCGGAGCGTCTGGATCCCAACACAAGCTAGGGGTTTCCATACCATGTTGGTATGGTGTGTTTAGTGTTTTGGATGGCACATATTTCACTCCGGGTGTAACCGATTCACCGACATCCACTTCTCTCCTATGAGTTTAGATGTGCTTATAGGCTGAAACTCCCGTATCGGACGAAACATCGTGAATCTTACGAAGAGGTGGGATCTACCTTTGTGTTTTGTTTTCCCTTGTGGTATCCTAACACAACCAAGCAACTAGTTCCACATTTCTACTTCCTTTTGACGCCGTTTCTGCGTGTATCCGTATAAGTCCGGTATTTCTCCAACGGGTCTAGGGTTTCACCTGAGAGGGGGCTCCATAGTGTCTGGATCCCAACACAACATAGGGGGTGCCATACCATGTTGGTATAGGTGTGTTGTGTGTTTTTTATGGAAAATATTTCACTCCAGGGTGTGACGCGCTTCACCGGAATCCACATCTCTCATATGAGTTTACATGCGCTTATAGGCTGAAACTTCCGTATCGGACGAAACATCATGAATATTGTGAAGAGGTGGGTTCTACCTTTGTGTTTTGTGTTACCTTGGGCTACCCTAAGACCACCAAGCACCTATTTCCACATTGATACCCCCTTTCTACACCGTTATCGCGTGTATCCGTGTGAGTCCGGTATTTCTCAAGCGGGTATAGGGTTTCACCGGAGGGGGGCTCCGGAGCGTGTGGATCCCAACACAACCTAAGGAGTGACATAACATGTTGGTATAGGTGTGTTTTGTGTTTTGTACGGCAAAGATTTCACTCCGGGGTGTGACCCGCTTCATCGACATCCACTTCTCTCTCGTGAGTTTACATGCGCTTATAGGGTCAAACTCCCGTATCGAACGAAACATCGTGAATCTTCTGAAGAGGTGGGTTCTACCTTTGTGTTTAGTGCTCCGTTAGGCTACACTACACAACCAAGAAACTAGGTCTAAATTTCTACCCCCTTTCAACGATGTTACCGCATGTATCCGTATTAGTCTCGTATTTCTCCAACGGGTCTAGGGTTTCACCAGAGAGGGTGCTCCGGTGCGTCTAGATCCCAAAACAAGATAGGGTGTGCCATACCATGTTGTTATAGGTGTGTTGTGTTTTTTGGATGGAAAAGATTGCACTCCGGGGTGTGACCCGCTTCAGCGGCATCCACTTCTCTCTCGTGAGTTTACATGCGCTTATAGGCTGAAACTCCCGTATTGTACGAAACATCGTGAATCTTCCGAAGAGGTGGGTTATAACTTTGTGTTTTGTGATCCGTTGGGCTACCCTAATACAACCAAGAAACTAGTTCCACATTTCTACCCCCTTTCGACGTTGTTACCGCGTGTATCCGTGTAAGTCCGGTATTTCTCCAACGGGTCTAGGGTTTCACCGGAGGGGGGGGCTCCGGAGCGTCTGGATCCCAACACAAGCAGGGGGTTCCATACCATGTTGGTATATGTGTGTTCTGCGTTTCGGATGGCAAAGATTTCACTCCGGGGTGTGACCCGCTTCATCGGCATCCACTTCTCTATCGTGAGTTTACATGCGCTTATAGGCTGAAACTCAAGTATCGGGGGAAACATCGTGAATATTTCGAAGAGGTGGGTTCTACCTTTGTGTTTTGTGTTCCCTTGGGATATCCTAACACAACCAAGTACCTAGTTCCATATTTCTACCCACTTTCGACGATGTTACCGCGTGTATCCGTCTAAGTCCGGTATTTCTCTAACGGGTCTAAGGTTTCACCGGAGAGGGGGCTACGGAGCGTTTGGATCCCAACACTAGCTAGGGGGTGCCATACCATGTTGGTATAGGTGTTTTGTGTGTTTTGGATGGCAAAGATTTCATTCCGGGGTGTGACCCGCTTCACCGGCATCCACTTCTCTCCTCTGAGTTTACATGCGCTTATAGGCTGAAACTTCCGTATAAGACCGAATATCGTGAATCTTCCAAAGAGGTGGGTTCTACCTTTGTGTTTTTTGTTCCCTTGGTCTATCCTAACACAACCAACCAACTAATTCCACATTGCTACCCCCCTTTCGACGCTATTACCGCGTGTATCCGTGTAAGTCCGGTATATCTCCAGCGGGTCTAGGGTTTCACCGGAGGGGGGGCTCCAGAGCGTCTGGATCCCAAAACAAGATAGGGGTGCCATAACATGTTTGTATAGGTTTGTTGTGTGTTTTTATGGAAAATATGTCACTCCGGGGTGTGACCTGCTTCACCAGCATCCACTTCGCTCTCGTGAGTTTATTTGCTCTTATAGGATGAAACTCCCGTATCGGACGAAACATCGTGAATCTTCCGAAAAGGTGGGTTCTACCTTTGTGTTTTGTGTTCCCTTGTGCTACCCTAACACAACCAATCAACTAGTTCCACATTTAAATCCCCTTTCTACGCTGTTACGGCGTGTATCCGTATAAGTCCGGTATTTCTCCAATGGGTCTATGGTTTAACCGGGGGGGCTCCGGAGCGTCTGGATCCCAACACAAGAAGGGGGTGCCATACCATGTTGGTATATGTGTGTTGTGTGTTTTGTATGGCAAATATTTCACTCCGGGGTGTGACCTGCTTCATCAGAATCCATTTCTCTCTCGTGAGTTCACATGCACTTATAGGCTGAAACTCACGTATCAGACGAAACATCGTGAATCTTCCGAAGAGGTGGGTTCTAACTTTGTGTTTTATGTTCTCTTTGGCTACCCTAACACAACCAAGCAACTAGTTCCACATTTCTACCCCCTTTCGACTCCTTTACCGCGTGTATCCGTATAAGTCCGGTATTTCTTGTCGCACCCGGACTTCTAAAGGATACTCGCCGTTCCGTTGAACAGTAGTAGATTGGATTACGGGGCTTACCGGCACCCGTGTCCTCTTACGAGTAGGCCAACACACGTATGTGTGACAACCAACCCCTATCTGTTCAGCGTCGACGTAAACTATCCCATAGAAATCAGGATACTACCATTGACATACTTCATACCATACACACATGGTACGTCAACGGCGTTTAACAGAATAATATCACAACATATCTCTAGGACACAAAAGATGGAAATAAGTTGCAAATGGCTCTCACTAGAGCAGAGATAGCAAATACAATCATCCAGAGGACACATGTCCCAACAATTCATCAGTACATCACAGCGGAAGCATTCAACAGGTCTGAGTACAGACAAATCCAAATAGGCTTAAGAAGCCGGAAACGAAAAGACGGAGCCCATCCACGAAGTCTCGGATCCTGCCCGGGTCCGCTATCTACTCGTCAACAGCCTCGTCATGCTCCACGTAGTAGCCACCATGGGGATCCTCGGAATCGTCGTCTGCGGAAACCACAGCCCCAAAGGGGTCAGTACATAAACGTACTGGCAAGCAAGACTCACAGTTCACCAAAGTGTAACCCGTCAACACCAAGCACAGATGCTTTGGGTTCAACGGAAGAAAGGGGAAAAATACAAAAGATGCGGCAGCTGGCTGCACTAACCAACTACAGAACATACTACAACTTCCGGCTAACAGAAAGGAGATAAGATAACGTATCGTAACCAACTATAACTAACTCCAAACAAACCCATCCTGGATCTCGCCCCTTATCCAAAGAAGCAATCCGAGGATAAGTCACACAGTTGGATTAATGATGGTTCAGGTTATTGTGTCAATAAACCTATTACTATTCAAGTTATTATAGTTAGGTGTAAGTTGTCTGAGTACTTGTTAGTCAGTACTTTCACCAAGTCGTTACATAACCGCGGACAACACGGCTTCTCGAGAAGATTCATCCCTGCAGGGTGTGCTCCAGTACCCGTACACACTCGAGCCACCAACTAAAACTCAGGTGGACTCAACACGACTCAAACCATCTCTACAACCTGTCCTAGGAGCCACGGAGCTATAAGGTCCCGGCCAGTCCGATCTAACCTAAGCGCAAGGGTGAAAACCACACCCCCCGGCACCACAGGCCTCGCCCTATATGCATCATCATCAAAATCATCACCAACAGTAACCATGGGAGCGACCCATTCATGCTTATGCGCAAATGGAACACCCGAACTAAGTGTGGCTCTTCGGACAAACTGCGGATCAGGTCAAAGTCGAGGGGGGTTCCATACTACCACCCGGATGCGGTCAGCACGCTCATCATGGATCAGTAGACAAGACCCTTTTCCTAATTAAGGTCGACACTAGCAGGCCTCAAAACCACGCCGGGCCTTCTGCCGGTGCCTTAACATCAAATTATTATTATTACCCAAGCATTAACAGATTGTTGTTTAAACATCGAGCCCATAGAACATAATAGAAATATAGTAACAGAAGTAACGGGTAACAGACTCGAGCAGAAATAATCCTAAGCATGCTAGTAAGACACGGGCTCAAACAACGGGGTTATAGGAGTGGAGGTGAGGCAATATCAGGGTTAAGGATTCATGTGATAGGTTCGGAGAACAAGCAACGATACATAGGCTAGCAGAATAGACAACGGAAAGTATCGGTATCCAATGTTGAAAGGAACACGATGGTTCATGTGAGTGAATACTTGCCTGCAAACTCAGTAGCCTGGTACTGAGCTAAAATCCTCAGAAGGGGGTGTCGTAAAGATCGTCTGTATCAACGTCGTCGTCTATCCGAGAAGAAGCAAACAAACAATGCAGAAAGATAAACAATCAATATCATGGCATAGTGCACAATCATGGGATGATGCATGTCAATTTAACTGATGCATAAAAATAAACTAGTTGACATGGTAACAACATGATTAAATGGACCCACATGCAATTTGGGATTGCATATGGAAAGCCCATGAATTAAAGTTGAAATAATTGTTTTACAACTAATCAACAGGTGAAAGTGGATTAGTATGATGCATGGATGATGAAAACAGAAAAATAACAACAATAGAAACAAGTTGAAATAAGGTTTAACAAATTTGGAATTTTATTTATCAAGTTATGGAATTTTGGTTACTTAAAGGTGTCACACAAGTATTTGTTGTTTTCACCAATTTTAATTGTTCAAAACAAATAACAAAATTCATATTTGGAAAGTACACAGAATTTTAGGTGGAAAACATATTTCATTTGTTGAATTTGGATTTAAAATGAGCAAGTTATTAATTTGGCAATTTTAATTGCATTAAATAAGAAATAGTTGTTTTCAGCAATTTAAATTATTCAAAACAGCAAACAAAGTTGATATTTGCAAAGGCCATGGAAAATGGGATGGAAAACATATTTTACATGTTGGAATTGGATGTGAATTGCCCAAGTTATGAATTTTGCAATTTAAAAGGATTTAATTAAAGCATTGAATTATTGCACCACTTTTAATTAGGGAAAACAATAAACCAATTGCATGGAAGAGGTTGAAAACATGTAGCAAATGTTTCATTGAACATTTAGAGCTATTAAACATAATTTTTGGGTTATTAATGAATTTATTATGCAAGTTTTTATAATCATTCTTATTCTGCCCATTTTTGTAAACAGAGGGAAACATGCTCAAAATTAATTCAATTGTGCCCAAATAAAATACCAATGTGTAGAGTTTGTTAAGACAAATTTTTAGGGCCCAAGTTTGCTTAAATTGGATGAGCAGAACTAAAGTTATGAAATTCCAAAGTTTCCACTTTTTATTGCATTTTCAGTAATTATTTATTTGGTGCAAAAATTAGTATAGAAACATATTGCAAACTTGACATTAATAGAGAGAGCACAAAATTATGAAGCCACATGATTTTGAATCATTCAAATTGGAATAATATTCAATTTGATATTGATTTTAGAGTTAACGTCTCAGATCTGAGTTTCTGAAATTTTGGACAGAAAAAGAAAAAAACAGCAAAAAAAAGGTGTGAATTGGGGGATCGAACCCGTGACCTGGGATTTGCACGCCAGGGTGCACTGCCAGTGGGGTGTGTTCCGTTTGGTGTTAGAAAAAGGGCAGATGGGTGGAAATGGTGCAGAACCCTGCACTGAAATTATTCGAAAAAACAAGCAGGAAAAGGTGGGGGGGCTGGGGATTCGAACCTGGGAGCTCTCGCTTGGGCGCACGGGGCTGTTGCCAGTGCGGTAGGGTTCAGATTCGTGACAGGGTAGGGGCTGGTGGGGGAATAAGGTGCAGTTAGAGCGTGGCTAACTGAAACTTGTGCGTGCAGGTTCAGGTTGCTGATACTGCAACTCGATCGGAGGCAACAGAGCGCCGGCGGGCGCTGCTCTCTGCCGCTGTGCGAGTGGTGGCTGTGCGAGTGATGCGTGCGCTCGTGCGGGGGGCGGTGCGGTTGGCCGGTGCTCGTGCGGCCCGAGGGAACGGAGGAGAGGGAAGGGAGCGACTTACAGCGAGGGAGAGGAAGGAGCCGTCCGTGGTGGTCGACAGGGTGCGGCCGGCGGCGAAATCAAGATGGCGGCGGCAACTCGGTGCACCTCGGGGGAAACCGAGGCCACGGCGAGGAAGAGGGCAGCGGGCCCTTTCCGTTCCCGGCCCTAGCTCGGCCGCTAGGGCACCGTGGCGGCGGCGACTCGCCGGAGAGGGAGGCTGCGGTGGCCTTCGGTGGGGGATCGAGTTACAGAGAAAAGGAAGGAGGGAGAGAAAGAGAGAGAGGAGGAAGACGGCGCTCGGGGGAGAGAGGGGTGGAGAGAAATTAGGGCAAGGCGGGGGGAGCTCGAGGTCTTAAGGGGGAGGGGAGCATCGGATCATCGTTCTTCTCTGCAAACGCTACGTGGACACCATGGATGGTGCTCCGTACGAGAGGAAGAAGACAACCGTGAGGGGGTACGGGCCAGGAGCACTTGGGCTGGCCCAAGGTGGGCTGGATGCCTTATTCCCCCTCTCCTTCTTTATTCTTTTCTGTTAATTAATTTTTTTTGCAGATTTGGGAAAGAGAGAAAAACCATTGGTGTTAGGGTTTAGCAAAAAATTTGGGACAATTTTTATTGATTAAGTTTTGTAATAGCATCAAGTACCCACTTTGGTTTTCCAAAAAATTTAAATATGTTGCTTGTTGAAAAATTAAATGAATTGAGCCATTTTTAGTATCAAAAGGATAAATACCACTTAAGCCAATTTAAAGTTTTTGATTCCAAGTTTTAGTGGAACAATTTGTTTGTTTGTTTTGTAGTTTTTATTTGACACATTGTAACATAACAAGTATGACAAATAATTCGAATGTTTTGTTTGGAATTCAAAATAGAAAACAGATGGAAACAAATGCAAACGAGGCAAAGAATATGATGACATGATGCAAAGCAATAATTTAACAAGAAACAAACATCTAGGGGGAGATTTTCATACTTGGGATGTTACAAAACGCCCCCCCTTGAAGGAATCGCGCCCCGAGATTCCTACTGAGAAAGGAAAAGGTCCGGATACTTCTTGCGAAGATCCTCTTCGGTCTCCCACGTTGCCTCTTTATCGGAATGATGCGACCATTGCACTTTCAAGAACTTGGTGCTCTTGTTGCGAGTCTTACGCTCGGTCTCATCGAGAATTCGAACAGGGTGCTCCTCATAAGATAGACCATCTTGCAGTTCAATGGAATCATGATCAACTGCACGATCTGGATCTTTGAAACACCTCTTGAGCTGTGACACGTGAAACACATCGTGCACCTTGGATAGTTTTTCTGGAAGTTCAAGACGATATGCATTTTCCGCACGCCTTGAGAGAATGTTGAAAGGACCAATGTATCTTGGTGCCAGCTTTCCTTTCACACCAAAACGATGAGTGCCTCCGAGGGGAGTTACACGGAGATATGCTTTGTCACCAGGTGCATAGATCATGTCCCTGTGCTTGCTATCATAGTAGCTTTTCTGACGAGACTGAGCAATCTTGAGATTGTCACGAATGATGCGAACTTTCTCTTCGGCTTCGTTAACAATGTCAGGGCCTAAGAGTGAACGTTCACCAGCTCCAGACCAATTGATTGGACTCCTGCATCTGCGGCCATAGAGTGCCTCAAACGGTGCCATGCCTAGGCTTGCCTGGAAGCTGTTGTTGTAGGAGAATTCAGCATATGGAAGGCATTCCTCCCATTTCATGCCAAAGGAGAGACCACATGCTCTAAGCATATCCTCGAGAATCTGATTGACTCTTTCGACTTGCCCTTGAGACTGAGGGTGATAAGTTGTGCTGAACAGAAGTTTGGTGCCCAATGCTTCTTGAAAACTCTTCCAGAAATGAGAAGTGAATATGCTTCCACGGTCTGAGCTTATTTCCAATGGAACACCATGAAGAGGAACAATCCTTGTTGTGTAGAGTTCTGCTAACTGGCTAGTTGAGATTGTTTCTTTGACAGCAAAGAAGTGAGATACCTTAGTGAGACGATCAATAACAACGAAGATTGCATCGTTGCCCTTCTTGGACTTTGGAAAACCAGTGACGAAGTCCATTTCAATCATGTCCCACTTCCACTCAGGGATTTTAAGAGGTTGGAGAAGACCGGCTGTTTTCTGATGGACTGCCTTAACACGTTGACAAACGTCGCATTCAGAAACGTATTGAGCAATTTCACGTTTCATGCCAGACCACCAATACAGCGTCTTGAGATCCTGGTACATCTTTGTACTTCCAGGGTGTATGGAAAGAGGAGTTTCATGAGCCTCCTTGAGAATAACATCTTTGAGACTTTGAATTTGAGGAACTGCAATGCGTCCTTCGAAGAACACCGTTCCGTTGTCATCAATTGAGAAGCACTCATACTTCACATTGCCTGCTTTGATGTTATTTGCGATCTTCTTGATCTCAGCATCACGAAGTTGTTCAGAACGAATCTTGTCCTCGAGAGTTGGACTAGCTGTCAAGTTCGCAAGATAACCTTGAGGAACAAGACCAAGGTTGAGCTTCTGGAATTCTTCATGAAGTGGAGGTTGGCTTTCCATGATCATGAGATTATTGCAATACGACTTGCGACTGAGCGCATCGGCCATAACATTAGCCTTGCCTGGAGTGTAAGAAATGGTAAGATCGAAGTCTTTGATCTTTTCAATCCATCTCCTTTGCCTGAGGTTTAGATCTGGTTGAGTGAAGATGTATTTCAGACTCTTATGATCGGAAAAGATTTCAGTGCGATTACCCAACAAGTATTGCCTCCATTTCTTGAGGGCAAACACAACTGCTGCAAGTTCTAGGTCATGAGTGGGATAATTGAGCTCATGTGCGTTCAACTGACGTGAAGCATAAGACACAACTTGACGTTCTTGCATAAGAACTGCACCTAGACCTTGGAGAGAAGCATCACAGAATATCTGGAAGGGTTTGGTAGTATCTGGGCCAACCAGAACTGGTGTAGAAGTGAGTTTAGTCTTCAGGAGATTGAAACTTTCATCACATTGTGGAGACCAAACGAACTTCTTGTCCTTCTTTGTGAGATCAGTGAGAGGTTTGGCAATCTTTGAGAAGTTTTGGACGAAACGACGGCAATAGCTAGCCAAGCCAAGAAAACTTCTTACTTGCTTCACCGTCTTAGGAGGTTTCCAATCAACAATTGCCTTAACCTTTTCTGGATAAATGGCTATGCCCTTGGCAGAGATGACATGACCAAGGTAAGCAACTTCTGGAATCCAGAATTCACATTTGGAGAACTTGGCATATAGACGATGCTCGCGAAGTTTCATGA
Organism: Alopecurus myosuroides; assembly: GCA_028641055.1. Lineage (NCBI taxonomy): Eukaryota > Viridiplantae > Streptophyta > Magnoliopsida > Poales > Poaceae > Alopecurus > Alopecurus myosuroides. Next base: position 348,113,287 of record CM054060.1, read on the forward strand.
GAGTGAGACGAAGATGTTCTCCATGCTCTTCCTCAGATTTTGAGTAGACCAGAATGTCATCAAGATATACCACAACGAACTTGTCGAGGTATTCATGGAAGACGGAATTCATGAGTCTAGAGAATGTCGCCGGTGCATTGGTGAGACCAAAGGACATGACGGTGTATTCATATAGACCGTACCGAGTGGTGAAAGCTGTTTTTGGAACATCTTCTTTTCTGATCTTTATTTGATGGTAACCCATTCTCAAGTCCAGCTTGGAGAATATTGAGGCTCCAACAAGTTGATCAAAAAGATCATCTATACGAGGAATTGGATACTTGTTTTTGATGGTTTTTTCGTTAAGAGGACGATAGTCAACAACGAGTCTCTTTGTTTGATCCTTCTTCGCAACGAACAGAGTTGGGCATCCCCAAGCCGAGGAACTAGGTTGAATGTAACCTTTCTCCATGTACATATCGATTTGCTCCTTCAACAACTTCAGTTCAGGAGGAGCTATCTTGTATGGATGCTTAGAGATTGGAGCAGTACCTGGTTCAAGTTCGATCACGAACTCAACTGCTCTGTCAGGAGGCATTCCTGGCAATTCTTCTGGAAAGACATCGGGAAATTCACAAACCACCGGAATAGTTTCAATAGATGGTAGAGGATTTGCATTGAGAGTGTAGAGTTGAGCAACTGGATTTTCAGCATGGAAGTAGACTATCTGGCCAGAAGGGTGTGTGATTTTGACAGACTTAGCAGGACAATCAATGACTGCTTTGTTGGCTACCAGCCAATCCATCCCAAGAATGACATCAATATCTGAAGAGTGGAGAGCTATCAGAGATGCATGGAATGGAAGATTTCCAATTGTGATTTCGATGTTCTGGCTAACTTTATTGCTTTGCCAGCTAGATCCCGGTGATTTCACTAGGAGAGGGATAGACAACTGTTCGAAGTTGATTCCACTGTTGTTTGCAAAGCATTGAGAGATGAAAGAGTGTGAAGCACCAGAATCGAACAAGACTTTAGCACGAAACGAGTTCACAAGAAGTGTGCCCATTACAACCTCTGGAGATTCTTCTGCTCCCTGGGCCTTGACATGGTTCACCTTAACGGTTCTCACACCAAGGTCTTTGCTGTTGTAGCAACCGAACGGAGGACCACGCATTCTTGTCGGGGTCGACCTGTGGCGAGGTGGAGGTGGAAAGAGGTGCCTTTGTGGACACTTATCGGAATAGTGGCCCGACTGTCCACACTTGTAGCATGTAACAACAGAACGAGGAGTTGTTGGACCTGTCTGAGATGGAGCATCTCCTGAAGATACCACTGGGGTGGGAGGGCGGGCAAGAAATCCTGCCGGGCTTGGCAAGAAGATGGGCGGTGTTGGAGTGGTATATGGAACCCAAACTCTTCGTTATTGTGGAGGCATGATAGCTTTTGAGAGATTAGCCTGTTCACGAGAGTGCTTACGAGATTCCTCAACCAACTTGCGCCCATGCTCTTCATTCAGAGCGATGTTGACGAGGTCCTCAAAATTCTTGGCCTTGACGTTGGTGAGAGCATACTTGAGTTCCGGGTTGAGACCCCTGCGGAACTTTGCCATCTTTATCGCTTCCGTGGAGATTTCATCTCCGGCGTAGCGAGCCAGACGATTGAACTCTCTTTGGTATTCGAGAACGTCCAGACTGCCTTGTGTGAAAGAATAGAATTCCTCACGCATTTTCTCCATGAGCCCATCGGGAATGTGATGGCGCACGAAGGCTTGCTTGAAATCCTCCCATGTGATTGCCACACTAGGACCTCTCATTTCTTGGAAATTCTCCCACCAAGACATGGATTGCCCACGGAGAAGGTAGGTCACGTAAGGAACACGGTCCTCGTCAGCCACATGAGCTACCATAAGATTACGGTTCATTTCACGGAGCCAGTCATCAGCATCCAATGGCTCGGAGGAGGTATCAAACGTGCGCGGGTTGAGCTCAAGGAACTCCCGAATAGACACCCGGGTGTTGCCATTACTCCCAAGGTCTTGGTTCTGCTGCATCTGCTTTATAACTTGTGTCATCTGAGACAGCACTTTCCCCATCTCAGGTGGCAGTGTGGGTTCTTCGTCACCACTTTCCATCCTGAAGAGGATACCAAGATTAACACACTAACCGGATAACAAAATCCAATATAAGTGCTTAAAAGGATTACTTCAGACGGTAAGTCGACAACATAGAACAAGGATGGAGGTTAACAGCGGATCAACAGATAAGTTGTTACAACGGAAAAGAAGATTTGTGAAGGACGATATCGAAGCAACAACTGGGAAACAGGAGACCACAAACACCTGAGGTACTACGGAGAAAACCCATCCGGGTTTCTAAAGGATCAATATCTACTGCTTAAGGAATAGAGGATCTGCTTCCGGGGCTTACACGCCTCCGTTCTCAATCGTGAGTAGGCAACATGATAAATCATGTCACAACCACCTCCATTCCTATGGTCTAGTAGATATAACCATCCTCGAGAAGCCAGGATACATGAAAACCTAACTTGAAAGTTTAGATGAGAAAGAGAAAACAACGTTGCACTTCCTTACCAGAAAAGGGAGGGTGGGTGGGGAAAGAAATAAAATGGCAGAATTCCTACTCTCACGTTTCATTTTTCCTATATAGCTACAAAATAGTTACTAGACTCAACTGCGACCAATAAAAGGGATCCTACAGGAAGACAGGCTCTGATACCATTTGTCGCACCCGGACTTCTAAAGGATACTCGCCGTTCCGTTGAACAGTAGTAGATTGGATTACGGGGCTTACCGACACCCGTGTCCTCTTTCGAGTAGGCCAACACACGTATGTGTGACAACCAACCCCTATCTGTTCAGCGTCGACGTAAACTATCCCATAGAAATCAGGATACTACCATTGACGTACTTCATACCATACACACATGGTACGTCAATGGCGTTTAACAGAATGATATCACACCATATCTCTAGGACACAAAAGATGGAAATAAGTTGCAAGTGGCTCTCACTAGAGCAGAGATAGCAAATACAATCATCCAGAGGACACATGTCCCAACATAACATCATTACATCACAGCGGAAGCATTCAACAGGTCTGAGTACAGACAAATCCAAATAGGCTTAAGAAGCCGGAAACGAAAAGACGGAGCCCATCCACGAAGTCTCGGATCCTGCCCGGGTCCGCTATCTACTCGTCAACAGCCTCGTCATGCTCCACGTAGTAGCCACCATGGGGATCCTCGGAATCGTCGTCTGCGGAAACCACAGCCCCAAAGGGGTCAGTACATAAACGTACTGGCAAGCAAGACTCACAGTTCACCAAAGTGTAACCCGTCAACACCAAGCACAGATGCTTTGGGTTCAACGGAAGAAAGGGGAAAAATACAAAAGATGCGGCAGCTGGCTGCACTAACCAACTACAGAACATACTACAACTTCCGGCTAATAGAAAGGAGATAAGATAACGTATCGTAACCAACTATAACTAACTCCAAACAAACCCATCCTGGATCTCGCCCCTTATCCAAAGAAGAAATCCGAGGATAACTCACACAGTTGGATTAATGATGGTTTAGGTTATTGTGTCAATAAACCTATTACTAGTCAAGTTATTATAGTTAGGTGTAAGTTGTCTGAGTACTTGTTAGCCAGTACTTTCACCAAGTCGTCACATAACCGCGGACAACACGGCTTCTCGAGAAGATTCATCCCTGCAGGGTGTGCTCCAGTACCCGTACACACTCGAGCCACCAACTAAAACTCAGGTGGACTCAACACGACTCAAACCATCTCTACAACCTGTCCTAGGAGCCACGGAGCTATAAGGTCCCGGCCAGTCCGACCTAACCTAAGCGCAAGGGTGAAAACCACACCCCCCGGCACCACAGGCCTCGCCCTATATGCATCATCATCATAATCATCACCAACAGTAACCATGGGAGCGACCCATTCATGCTTATGCGCAAATGGAACACCCGAACTAAGTATGGCTCTTCGGACAAACTGCGGATCAGGTCAAAGTCGAGGGGGGTTCCATACTACCACCCGGATGCGGTGAGCATGCTCATCATGGATCAGTAGACAAGACCCTTTTCCTAATTAAGGTCGACACTAGCAGGCCTCAAAACCACGCCGGGCCTCCTGCCGGTGCCTTAACATCAAATTATTATTATTACCCAAGCATTAACAGGTTGTTGTTTAAACATCGAGCCCATAGAACATAATAGAAATATAGTAACAGAAGTAACGGGTAACAGACTCGAGCAGAAACAACCCTAAGCATGCTAGTAAGACACGGGCTCAAACAACGGGGTTATAGGAGTGGAGGTGAGGCAATATCAGGGTTAAGGGATTCATGTGATAGGTTCGGAGAACAAGCAACGATACATAGGCTAGCAGAATAGACAACGGAAAGTATCGGTATCCAATGTTGAAAGGAACACGATGGTTCATGTGAGTGAATACTTGCCTGCAAACTCAGTAGCCTGGTACTGAGCTAAAATCCTCAGAAGGGGGTGTCGTAAAGATCCTCTGTATCAACGTCGTCGTCTATCCGAGAAGAAGCAAACAAACAATGCAGAAAGATAAACAATCAATATCATGGCATAGTGCACAATCATGGGATGATGCATGTCAATTTAACTGATGCATAAAAATAAACTAGTTGACATGGTAACAACATGATTAAATGGACCCACATGCAATTTGGGATTGCATATGGAAAGCCCATGAATTAAGGTTGAAATAATTGTTTTACAACTAATCAACAGGTGAAAGTGGATTAGTATGATGCATGGATGATGAAAACAGAAAAATAACAACAATAGAAACAAGTTGAAATAAGGTTTAACAAATTTGGAATTTTATTTATATGGTTATGGAATTTTGGTTACTTAAAGGTGTCACACAAGTATTTGTTGTTTTCACCAATTTTAATTTTTCAAAACAAATAACAAAATTCATATTTGGAAAGTACACAGAATTTTAGGTGGAAAACATATTTCATTTGTTGAATTTGGATTTAAAATGAGCAAGTTATTAATTTGGCAATTTTAATTGCATTAAATAAGAAACAGTTGTTTTCAGCAATTTAAATTATTCAAAAGAGCAAACAAAGTTGATATTTGCAAAGGCCATGGAAAATGGGATGGAAAACATATTTTACATGTTGGAATTGGATGTGAATTGCCCAAGTTATGAATTTTGCAATTTAAAAGGATTTAATTAAAGCATTGAATTATTGCACCACTTTTTAATTAGGGAAAACAATAAACCAATTGCATGGAAGAGGTTGAAAACATGTAGCAAATGTTTCATTGAACATTTAGAGCTATTAAACATAATTTTTGGGTTATTAATGAATTTATTATGCAAGTTTTTATAATCATTCTTATTCTGCCCATTTTTGTAAACAGAGGGAAACATGCTCAAAATTAATTCAATTGTGCCCAAATAAAATACCAATGTGTAGAGTTTGTTAAGACAAATTTTTAGGGCAAAAGTTTGCTTAAATTGGATGAGCAGAACTAAAGTTATGAAATTCCAAAGTTTCCACTTTTTATTGCATTTTCAGTAATTATTTATTTGGTGCAAAAATTAGTATAGAAACATATTGCAAACTTGACATTAATAGAGAGAGCACAAAATTATGAAGCCACAGGATTTTGAATCATTCAAATTGGAATAATATTCAATTTGATATTGCTTTTAGAGTTAAAGTCTCAGATCTGAGTTTCAGAAATTTTGGACAGAAAAAGAAAAAAACAGCAAAAAAAAGGTGTGGTGCCTTGGGGGATCGAACCCGTGACCTGGGAATTGCACGCCAGGGTGCACTGCTAGTGGGGTGTGTTCCGTTTGGTGTTAGACAAGGGGCAGATGGGTGGAAATGGTGCAGAACCCTGCACTGAAATTATTCGGAAAAACAAGCAGGAAAAGGTGGGGGGCTGGGGATTCGAACCTGGGAGCTCTCGCTTGGGCGCACGGGGCTGTTGCCAGTGCGGTAGGGTTCAGATTCATGACAGGGTAGGGGCTGGTGGGGGAATAAGGTGCAGTTAGAGCGTGGCTAACTGAAACTTGTGCGTGCAGGTTCAGGTTGCTGATACAGCAACTCGATCGGAGGCAACAGAGCCCGGCGGGCGCTGCTCTCTGCCGCTGCGCGAGTGGTGACCGTGCGAGTGATGCGTGCGCTCGTGCGGGGGGTGGTGCGGTTTGCCGGTGCTCGTGCGGCCCGAGGGAACGGAGGAGAGGGAAGGGAGCGACTTACAGCGAGGGAGAGGAAGGAGCCGTCCGTGGTGGTCGACAGGGTGCGGCCGGCGGCGAAATCAAGATGGCGGCGGCGACTCGGTGCACCTCGGGGGAAACCGAGGCCACGGCGAGGAAGAGGGCAGCGGGCCCTTTCCGTTCTTGGCCCTAGCTCGGCCGCTAGGGCACCGTGGCGGCGGCGACTCGCCGGAGAGGGAGGCTGCGGTGGCCTTCGGTGGGGGATCGAGTTACAGAGAAAAGGAAGGAGGGAGAGAAAGAGAGAGAGGAGGAAGACGGCGCTCGGGGGAGAGAGGGGTGGAGAGAAATTAGGGCAAGGAGGGGGGATCTCGAGGTCTTAAGGGGGAGGGGAGCATCGGATCACGGTTCTTCTCTGCAAACGCTACGTGGACACCATGGATGGTGCTCCGTACGAGAGGAAGAAGACAACGGTGAGGGGGTACGAGCCAGGAGCACTTGGGCTGGCCCAAGGTGGGCTGGATGCCTTATTCCCCCTCTCCTTCTTTATTCTTTTCTGTTAATTTTTTTTTTTGCAGATTTGGGAAAGAGAGAAAAACCATTGGTGTTAGGGTTTAGCAAAATTTTTGGGACAATTTTTATTGATTAAGTTTTGTAATAGCATCAAGTACCCACTTTGGTTTTCCAAAAAAATTAAATATGTTGCTTGTTGAAAAATTAAATGAATTGAGCCATTTTTGGTATCAAATGGATAAATACCACTTAAGCCAATTTAAAGTTTTTGATTCCAAGTTTTAGTGGAACAATTTGTTTGTTTGTTTTGTAGTTTTTATTTGACACATTGTAACATAACAAGTATGACAAATAATTCGAATGTTTTGTTTGGAATTCAAAATAGAAAACAGATGGAAACAAATGCAAACAATGCAAAGAATATGATGACATGATGCAAAGCAATAATTTAACAAGAAACAAACATCTAGGGGGAGATTTTCATACTTGGGATGTTACATTTCTCCAGCGGGTCTAGGGTTTCTTTCACCAGGGAGGGGGCTCCGGAGCGTCTAGATCCCAACACAAGCTAGGGGATGTCATACCATGTTTATATAGGTGTGTTGTGTGTTTTGTATGCCAAATATTTCACTCTGGGGTGTGACCCGCTTCACCGGCATCCACTTCTCCCCTGTGAGTTTACATGCGCTTATAGGCTGAAACTCCCGTATCGGACGAAACATCGTGAATCTTCCGAAAAGGTGGGTTCTAACTTTGTGTTGTGTGTTCCCTTGGGGTACCCTAACACAAAAAAACACCTAGTTCCACATTGATACCCCCTTTCGACGTTGTTACCGCGTGTATCCGTATAAATCCGGTATTTCTCCAGCGGGTCTAGGGTTTCACCGGAAAGGCGGCTCCGGAGCGTCTAGATCCCAAAAAAATCTAGGGGTTGCCATACCATGTTGGTATAGGTGTTTTGTGTGTTTTGGATGGCAAATATTTCACTCTGGGATGTGACCCGCTTCACCGGCATCCACTTCTTTCTTGTGAGTTTACATGTGCTTATAAGGTGAAACTCCCGTATCGGACGAAACAACGTGAATCTTCCGAAGAGGTGGGTGCTACGTTCTTGTTTTATGTTCCCTTGGGCTACCCTAACACAACCAAACAACTAGTTCCACATTTCTACCCCCTTTCGACGCCATTACCTCGTGTATCCATATAAGTCCGGTATTTCTCCATCGGGTCTAGGGTTTCAACGGAGGGGGTGGGGGGCTCCGGAGTGTCTGGATCCCAAAAAAAAAAGGGGGTGCCATACCATGTTGGTATATGTGTGTTGTGTGTTTTGGATGGCAAATATTTCACTCCAGGGTGTGACCGCTTCATCGGCATCCATTTCTCTCTCGTGAGTTTACATGCGCTTATAGGCTAAAACTCCCGTAACGGACGAAACATCGTGAATATTCCGAAGAGGTGGGTTCTACCTTTGTGTTTTGTGTTCCCTTGGGCTACCCTAACACAACCAAGAAACTAGTTCCACATTGCTACCCCTTTCGACGCCGTTACCGCGTGTATCCATATAAGTCCGGTATTTCTCCAACGAGTCTAGGGTTTCACCAGAGAGGGGGCTCTGGAGCGTCTGGATCCCAACACAAGCTAGGGGGTGTCCTACCATGTTGGTATAGGTGTGTTGTGTGTTCTGTATGGAAAATATTTCACTCCGGGGTTTGACCAGCTTCACCGGCATGTACTTCTCTCCTGTGAGTTTACATGCGCTTATAGGCTGAAACTCCCGTATCGGACGAAACATCGTGAATCTTCTGAAGAGGTGGGTTCTACCTTTGTGTTTTGTGTTCCCTTGGTATACCCTAACACAACCAAACAACTAGTTCCACATTGCTACCCCCTTTCGACGCCATTACCACGTGTATCCGTATAAGTCCGATATGTCTCCAGCGGGTCTAGGGTTTTACCGGAGAGGCCGCTCCGGAGTGTCTGGAACCCAACGCAATATATATAGGGGGTGCCATAACATGTTGGTATAGGTGTTTTGTGTGTTTTGGATGCCGAATATTTCACTCTAGGGTGTGACTAGCTTCACCACCATCCACTTCTCTCCCGTGAGTTTACATGCGCTTATAGGCTGAAACTCCTGTATCAGGCGAAACAACGTGAATCTTCCGAAGAGGTGGGTTCTACCTTTTTTGTGTTCCCTTGGGATACCCTAACACAACCAAGAAACTAGTTACACATTTCTACCCCCTTTCGACGTTGTTTCCGCGTGTATCCATATAAGCGCGGTAATTCTCCAGCGAGTCTAGTGTTTCACTTGGGGGGGGGGGCTCCGAAGCGTCTGGATCCCAACACAAGCTAGGGGGTTCCATACCATGTTGTTATAGGTGTTTTCTGTGTTTTGGATGGCAAAGATTTCATTCCGGGGTGTGACCCACTTCACCGGCATCGAGTTCTCTCGTATGAGTTTACATGCGCTTATAGGCTAAAACACCCGTATCAGACAAAACATCGTGAATATTCCGAAGAGGTGGGTTATACCTTTGTGTTTTGTGTTCCCTTGGGCTACCCTAACACAACAAAGCACCTAGTTCCACATTGCTACCCCCTTTCGACGTCGTTACAACGTGTATCCGTATAAGTCCGCTATTTCCCGAGCGGGTCTAGGGTTTCACCGGAGGGGGGGATCTGGAGCGTCTGGATCCCAACACAAGCTAGGGGTTGCCATAACATGTTGGTATATGTGTTTTGTGTGTTTTGGATGGAAAATATTTCACTCCGGGGTGTGACCCGCTTCACCGGCATCCACTTCTCCCCTGTGAGTTTACATGCGTTTATAGGATGAAACTCCCGTATCAGACAATACATCGTGAATCTTCCGAAGAGATAGGTTCTACCTTTTCGTTTTGTGTTCCATTGGGCTACCCTAAGACAACCAAGAAACTATTTCCACATTTCTACCCCCTTTCGACGCCGTTACCGCGTGTATTCGTATAAGTCCGGTATTTCTCCAACGGGGCTACGGTTTCACCGGGGGGGCGGGGGCTCCGGAGTGTCTGGATCCCAACACGGGCTAGGGGGTGCCATAACATGTTGGTATAGGTGTTTTGTGTGTTTTGGATGGCAAATATTTCACTCCGGGGTGTGACCCGCTTCAGCGGCATCCACTTCTCTCTCGTGAGTTTACATGCGCTTATAGGCTGAAACTCCCGTATTTGACGAAACATCGTGAATCTTCCGAAGAGGTGGGTTATACATTTGTGTTTTGTCTTCCCTTGGGTTACCCTAACACAACCAATCACCTAGTTCCACATTTGTACCCCCTTTCGACGCCGTTACCACGTGTATCCGGGCAAGTCTTGTATTTCTCCAGCGGGTCTAGAGTTTCACCGGAGGGGGGCTCCGGAGCGTCTGGATCCCAACACAAGCTAGGGTGTGCCATACCATGTTGGTATAGGTGTTTTGTGTGTTTTGGATGGCACAGATTTCACTCCGGGTGTAACCGCTTCACCGACATCCACTTCTCTCCTATGAGTTTACATGTGCTTATAGGCTGAAACTCCCGTATCGGACGAAACATCGTGAATCTTCCAAAGAGGTTGGCTCTACCTTTGTGTTTTGTTTTCCCTTGTGTTATCCTAACACAACCAAGCAACTAGTTCCTCATTTCTACCCCCTTTTGACGCCGTTTCCGCGTGTATCCGTATAAGTCCGGTATTTCTCCAGCGGGTCTAGGGTTTCACCTGAGAGGGGGCTCCATAGCGTCTGGATCCCAACAAAAGCTAGGGGTCCATACCATGTTGGTATAGGTGTTTTGTGTGTTTTGGATGGCAAATATTTCACTCTGGGTTGTGACCCGCTTCACCGGCATTCACTTCTCTCTTGTGAGTTTACATGCGCTTATAAGGTGAAACTCCCGTATCGGACGAAACAACGTGAATCTTCCGAAGAGGTGGGTTATACATTTTTGTTTTATGTTCCTTTGGGCTACCCTAACACAACCAAACAACTAGTTCCACATTTCTACCCCCTTTTGACGCTGTTACCTCGTGTATCCATATAAGTCCGGTATTTCTCCATCGGGTAGGGTTTCAACGGAGGGGGGGGGGCTCCGGAGTGTCTGGATCCCAACACAAGAAGGGGCTGCCATACCATGTTGGTATATTTGTGTTGTGTGTTTTGGATGGCAAAGATTTCACTCCAGGGTGTGACCCGCTTCATCGGCATCCACTTCTCTCTCGTGTGTTTACATGCGCTTATAGGCTGAAACTCCTGTATCGGACGAAACATCGTGAATATTCCGAAGAGGTGGGTTCTAACTTTGTGTTTTGTGTTCCCTTGGGCCACCCTAACACAACCAAGAAACTAGTTCCACATTGCTACCCCCTTTCGACGCCGTTACCGCGTGTATCCGTATAAGTCCGGTATTTCTCCAGCGGGTCTAGGGTTTCACCAGAGAGGGGGCTCTGGAGCGTCTGGATCCCAACACAAGCTAGGGGGTGTCCTACCATGTTGGTATAGGTGTGTTGTGTGTTCTGTATGGCAAATATTTCACTCCGGGGTGTGACCAGCTTCACCGGCATCCACTTCTCTCCTGTGAGTTTACATGCGCTTATAGGCTGAAACTCCCGTATCGGACGAAACATCGTGAATCTTCTGAAGAGCGGGGTTCTACCTTTGTGTTTTGTGTTCCCTTGGGCTACCCTAACACAACCAAGCAACTAGTTCCACATTGCTACCCCCTTTCGACGTCGTTACCACGTGTATCCGTATTAGTCTGGTATGTCTCCAGCGGGTCTAGGGTTTCACCGGAGAGGCGGCTCCGGAGCGTCTGGAACCCAACGCAATATAGGGGGTGGCATACCATGTTGGTATAGGTGTTTTGTGTGTTTTGGATGGCAAATATTTCACTCTGGGGTGTGACCCGCTTCACCGGCATCCACTTCTCTCCCGTGAGTTTACATGCTCTTATAGGCTGAAACTCCTGTATCGGGCGAAACAACGTGAATCTTCCGAAGAGGTGGGTTCTACCTTTTTTTGTGTTCCCTTGGGCTACCCTAACACAACCAAGCAACTAGTTACACATTGCTACCCCCTTTCGACGTTGTTACCGCGTGTATCCATATAAGTGCGGTAATTCTCCAGCGGGTCTAGGGTTTCACCGGGGGGACTCCGGAGCGTTTGGATCCCAACACAAGCTAGGGGGTGCCATACCATGTTGGTATAGGTGTTTTGTGTGTTTTGGATGGCAAAGATTTCATTCCGGGGTGTGACCCACTTCACCGGCATCCCGTTCTCTCCTATGAGTTTACATGCGCTTATAGACTAAAACACCCGTATCAGACAAAACATCGTGAATCTACCGAAGAGGTGGGTTCTACCTTTGTGTTTTGTGTTCCCTTGGGCTACCCTAACACAACCAAGCACCTAGTTCCACATTACTACCCCCTTTCGACGTCGTTACAACGTGTATCCGTATAAGTCCGTTATTTCCCGAGCGGGTCTAGAGTTTCACCAGAGGGGGGATCTGGAGCGTCTGGATCCCAACACAAGCTAGAGGGGTTCCATAACATGTTGGTATAGGTGTGTTGTGTGTTTTGGATGTCAAAGATTTCAATCCGGGGTGAGACCCGCTTCACCGGCATCCACTTCTCTCATGTGAGTTTACATGCGTTTATAGGATGAAACTCCCGTATCGGACAATACATCGTGAATCTTCCGAAGAGATAGGTTCTACCTTTTTGTTTTTTGTTCCATTGGGCTACCCTAATACAACCAAGAAACTAGTTCCACATTTCTACCCCCTTTCGACGCCGTTACCGCGTGTATCCGTATAAGTCCGGTATTTCTGCAACGGGGCTACGGTTTCACCGGGGGGGTGGGGGGCTCCAGAGTGTTTGGATCCCAACACGGGCTAGGGGGTTCCATACCATGTAGTTATAGGTGTTTTGTGTGTTTGGGATGGCAATTATTTCACTCCGGGGTGTGACCCGCTTCACCGGCATCCACTTCTCTCTCGTGAGTTTACATGCGCTTATAGGCTGAAACTCCCGTATCTGACGAAACATCGCGAATCTTCCGAAGAGGTGGGTTATACATTTGTGTTTTGTGTTCCCTTGGGCTACCCTAACACAACCAATAACCTAGTTCCACATTCCTACCCCCTTTCAACGCCGTTACCACGTGTATCCGGGTAAGTCTGGTATTTCTCCGGCGGGTCTAGGGTTTCACCGGAGGGGGGCTCCGGAGCCGTCTGGATCCCAACACAAGCTAGGGGGTGCCATACCATGTTGGTATAGGTGGTTTGTGTGTTTTGGAGGCAATTATGTCACTCCGTCGTGTGACCCGCTTCACCGGCATCCACTTCTATCTCGTGGGTTCATATGCGCTTATAGGCTGAATCTACCGTATCGGACGAAACATCGTGTATCTTCCGAAGATGTGGGTTATACCTTTGTGTTTTGTGTTCCCTTGGGGTACCCTAACACAACCAAGCAACTAGTTCCACATTCCTACCCCCTTTCGACACCGTTACCGCGTGTATCGTATAAGTCCGGTATTTCTCCAACGGGTCTAGGGTTTCACCGGAGAGGGGTCTCCGGAGCGTCTGGATCCCAACACAAGCTAGGGGTTGCCCATACCATGTTGGTATAGGTGTGTTTAGTGTTTTGGATGGCACATATTTCACTCCGGTTGTAACCGCTTCACCGACATCCACTTCTCTCCTATGAGTTTAGATGTGCTTATAGGCTGAAACTCCCGTATCGGACGAAACATCGTGAATCTTCCGAAGAGGTGGGCTCTAACTTTGTGGTTTGTTTTCCCTTGTGGTATCCTAACACAACCAAGCAACTAGTTCCACATTGCTACCTCCTTTTGACGCTGTTTCCGCGTGTATCCGTATAAGTCCGGTATTTCTCCAGCGGGTCTAGGATTTCACCTGGGAGGGGGCTCCATAGCGTCTAGATCCCAACACAAGCTAGGGGGTGCCATACCATGTTGCTATAGGTGTTTTGTGTGTTTTAGATGGAAAAGATTTCACTCCGGGGTGTGACCCGCTTCACCGGCATCCACATCTCTCCTATGAGTTTACATGCGCTTATAGGCTGAAACACCCGTATCGGACGAAACATCATGAATATTCTTAAGAGGTGGGTTATAGCTTTGTGTTTTGTGTTCCCTTGGGCTACCCTAACACCACCAAGCACCTATTTCCACATTTCTACCCCCTTTTACACTATTACCGCGTGTATCCGTATAAGTCCGGTATATTCTCCAACTGGTCTAGGGTTTTACCGGAGGTAGGGCTTCGGAGCATATGGATCCCAACACAAGCTCGGGGGTTCCATACCATGTTGGTATATGTGTTTTGTGTGTTTTGGATGGCAAATATTGCACTCTGGGGTGTGACCCGCTTCACCGGCATCCACTTCTGTCATGTGAGTTTACATGCGCTTATAGGCTGAAACTCCCATATCGGACGAAACATCGTGAATCTTCCGAAGAGATGGGTTCTAACTTTTTGTTTTGTGTTCCCTTGGGCTACCCTAACACAACCAAGAAACTAGTTCCACATTGCTACCCCCTTTCGGCGCCGTTACCGCGTGTACCCGTATAAGTCCGGTATTTCTCCAACGGGTCTAGGGTTTCACCTGGGGGGTCCGGAGCGTCTGGATCCCAACACAAGCTAGGGGGTGCAATATCATGTTGGTATAGGTGTCTTGTTTGTTTTGGATGGCAAAAATTTCACTCCGGGGAGTGACCCGCTTCACCGGCATCCACTTCTCTCTCGTTAGTTCACATGCGCTTATAGGCTGAAACACCCATATCGGACGAAACATCGTGAATCTTGCGAAGAGGTGGGTTCAGGATTTGTGTTTTGTGTTCTATTGGGCTACCCATAACAAAACCAAGCACCTATTTCCATATTGCTACTCCCTTTCGACGCTGTTACCGCGTGTATCCGTGTAAGTCCGGTATTTCTCCAGCGGGTCTAGGGTTTCACCGGAGGGGGGCTCCGGAGCGTCTGGATCCCAACACAATCTAGGGGGTGCTATACCATGTTGGTATAGGTGTGTTGTGTGTTTTGTATGGCAAATATTTCAATTCGGGGTGTGACCCGCTTCACCGACATCCACTTCTCTCATGTGAGTTTACATGCTCTTATAGGTTGAAACTCCTGTATCGGCAGAAACATCGTGAATCTTCCGAAGAGTTGGGTTCTACCTTTGTGTTTTGTGTTCCCTTGGGCTACCCTAACACAACCGAGCAACTAGTTCCACATTGCTAGCCCCTTTCGACGTCGTTACCGCGTGTATGCGTGTAAGTCCGCAATTTCTCCAGCGGGTCTAGGGTTTCACCGGAGGGGGGGCTCCGGAGCGGTGGAATGCCACCAAATGATACGTGGTGGCATAAAATTATAATGGTTTTACAACTCTAAAAAGTTATAACAGAAACTGTTATGTTTTGAAAAACTTATAATGAAATTAAGACGATATAATTCATATTGGAAAAATGCGACGTAAGCTCGAAATACAATAATTAAATCAACTAAAAGTTGTTTAAAATTGGCTTACTATATTAAATATAATAATGAAATGAACTAAAAGTTGCTCAAAATGTTGGAAAATTAAAAAAAATTCACTACGCCGACGGCTTTGCTGTCGGCACAGGAACTTTAGGAAAAAAATATGCAAACCCTATGCGGATGGCAAAGCCGTCGGCCCAGGTTTTTTACTTATCCCACCCCGCGGGCGGGCGCGGGGGTCAACGCCCCCATAGACCCCAATCGCGCGCGATCCCTCCACCCTCGCACGCCCACCGTCGCTGCTGCTCCCTGCCGCCGCTTCCCGCCACCACTCGTCGCCGCCGCTGCCCGCCTCCACCGTCGCCGCTCCCCTCCACCTCGCGCCGCCTCTCCCCGCGGTGGCCCGCCGTCCTCCGCGCCCTGCTCCTCGCTGGAGGGCGCCTCCCCGAGCGCGTCCGCCGCTGCCGACTCGAGCTCCTCTAGCCCGGCCGCCACCCGCTGTCGCCGATCTCGTCCACCTTGCGGCCTCCATCGAGCTTGTCCAGCCCACGGCCGCTCCCGAGCTCCTCCTCCCGAGCAAAGGTGAGGATTCTTCTCCCTTTTTTTGTTTTTTCTCTTGATTATTTTCTATGTAGTATAGTTTAGTATTTAGGTTAATTTTGTTAGAAAACAAATTAGGTTAGAAAAATAAATTAGTTTAGACAAAAAATTAGGTTAGGAAAAAAATTAGCTTAGATGCCACGCGCGTCGGTGGCGATGCGGACGTCGGTGTCCATGGCATTTCCCGGTGTTGATGGAGAGGGAGGGCGGTAGTGGTCGGTGTCGATGGCGCATCACGGTGGTCGGTGGCGAGGGCGGGCGCCGGTGGTCGGTGCTAAAGGCGGCAGCCGTTGGTCGGTGGCGAGGGCGCGCCCCGGTGGTCAATGTCGAGGGAGCGCCCCGGTGGTTGGTGATGAGGGCAGGCGCCGGTGGTCAGTGGCGAGGGAGGGCACCGGGGGTCGGTGTCGGTGGAGCGCCCTGGTGGTCGGTTTCGATGGTGCGCCTCGGTGGTCGGTGTCGAGGGCGCGCCCCGGTGGTCGGTGGCGAGGGTGGGCGCTGGTGGTCGGCGTCGGTGGTGTTTCTCGGTGGCGCGCCCGGGTGGTCGGTGTCGATGGCGTGCCTCAGTTATCGATGGAGATGGAGGCCCTCGATGGTCGATGGCGAGGGCGAGCGCCGGTGGTCGCTGTCGATGGCGCGCCCCGGTGATGAAAAATGCTACAATTTGAAAATTTTAATGCAATTTCGTAAAAATTGTTGCAATTTGTTAATGGATGTTCATTGTGCGTTTTCATATTGCGTAGGTCCATCCACCCACAGTCGTGGTCTTATCGAGCTTATTCAGCGGGTCCAGGGCGGCGCGTCATCGACATTTTTCTCCCTTGCTGCTTCGACAACATACGGCTTCGCACCTATGCTCTAGGTGAGCTACATTTCCATCACCTCCAGCTTTTCACCCGTTGCTCTGTCCCGGTCTTCGAGCCGATGACACATTTAAATTCATGTCTTGTCGCGTAACCCTAGGCGTCTCCCGTTCGGGAGAGTTGCAAATTTATAAATATGCAGGACTGTCCGTCTTAGCATATTTATAACCGTAGCTCCTCCGGATTGTCCACATTTTGTACAGCTCGGGTATGTGTAGGTCGGTTCGTGCCCATGTTCTGCTCCTTCCTGAGACGGATTTCGGCAGCACCCCCTGTGGTTCTTCGGATGCACACCCTCTCGGCTTGAAAAGCTCGAGACATGTGAAAGTAAAGTATGGGCACCTAGAGTGGGTGAATAGGTGCTACGACAAATTTTAATTTTTCTTTTTATTTAGGCTTGACACAAAGGTAAATTCTCTAGATAATGCAACTACGGTGAATTTACCTATATGACAAGGATAACGATAAACACAATGCAAGCGATAAGTAAAGGGAGTGAGGGAACGAGGTATCCGAAGTGAAGCACACAGAGACACGTTGTATTCCCGAGTTCCTCCTTGTTAGGGGAGTACGTCTGTCGTGGTGGTATCACGGAAGATGCCATGGGATGGCTATAGTGTTGGGGCCGATGGACGCTGGAGGTATCCGGGGAGGGATCGCACGGCGAGTGGCCGCGCTAAGGAATCTCTAGCACTGCAGACAACAAGATCTACCCAGGTTCAAGGCCCTCGTATGGAGGTAACACCCCTACTTCTGCCTTTCTCTCTATATGTGTGTAATCCGAGTAGCCACAGTACAATATATGTCTCCTGGCCGAGTAGCCACTCTGCTGCTTTCTCTAGCTCTGGTGTTGTCTCTAGTAAATAAATGCGAGGTGAAGCAACGTCCTTCGCGCAGGAGGGGGCGGGGCACCTTATATACTGGTGCCCAGCCGAATAAACAAAGACTATAAGGTACAACTTGATGGGACATCCCCACTGCAGAACAGAGCACGCCTCCGGCTTCTCGCTTACGCGGGTGCGGGAAGTCGCCGCGCCGTTCGGCAGATGGGACCTGTCCACCCTGTAAGCCTCGTAGAGCAGGCGCCTACCTCACTGTAGCCACGCCGTAGCGTGGATAATCACGTGCTCCGTAAGTTGAACTGCACGCCGGTACGGACACAGGATTCGCGGGATCCCTTGTCAGAACGGCTCCATTGACTTCTGGCCCGAGTAGGATTGCCATCCGTCTACTCGGACCAACTTATTTACTCGGTAGAAAATAACTTCCTTGGTATCTTCTCTTGGTCTTTGGTGGATACGGCCGGATAGAAACCTACCGAGTAGCTGCCTACCCGGTCAACAACACCTTGACCTTCACTTTTATCACTTGCCTTACCCCTACTCGGGGGTAACCCCCCGACATTAGTCCCCGAAACTGGTAGAGTCCAATGAACTTGTTCGCTGGGCCCTGGCAGCTTAAAACAAAACCTGTCTTCATATTTGAACGAGGCCGAGTAACGCCTCCACATGGCCTCTTAATCTTGATCGAATCTCTTCTTCTCTGAGTAGAACTTTCTTTCCTCTGCGAAGCCGAGTAGAAAGACTTAGCAAAATTCCTGCCCACGATCTTGTGCGAACAGACCAAATCCAACTGCTCGTGTGACTAAGGGGCACGTGGCACGCGTAGAGACCGCGACACCTTGGTTCAAACGCAGGCCACGCGCCAGCCTCTGCGAGTAGGGTCCACGGCCCGTTAGGTCACCTCAACCGCACTCGAGTGCACACGATCCAGACGTGGGATTAACTGCGCCCGTTACGCGCGCGTTTTGCGCTATGTGCGTTTCTAACGGTCAAGTAACCCACACCGCACGATCATTGCCCACGATCAATGCCACGTTTAATCCGCCAGTAACGGCAATCCGCAGGGGAAAAATAAATACCCCCTGTGCCGCCCACTATTCCTCTTTCCTGCTCTTTCCGCTCTCTCGCTCCTCGCCTCTTCCACCTCCGTCGAGCACTCCGCCACCACGAATACCCGCTGCGCCGCCGCGAGAGAGAGAGAGAGAGAGAGAGAGAAGCGCATCTGTGCAACTCCGCTAAGATCTTCACCTCCTCCGAACTCCTCCGCCTCCATGGCGCCCAGAGATCGCTCCGCTGCCGCCCGAGCCGGATGGGAAGGCTCGGACGTGACGGCGGAGGATTGCCAGTGGCTCGTTAACACGCGCCGCGTCCCTCCCGGCGTCGTCTGCCGCCATCCCGGCGACGAGATCGAGCCGGAACCACAAGAAGGTGAGTACATCGTCTTCTTATCTCACTTCAAACGTGGATTTGGCCTTCCCATCTTCGATTTCCTTGCCGAATTTCTCCGCTACTTTGGCCTCCAACCTCATCATCTACCTCCCAACGCCATTGTCATGCTTTCCACGCACGCCGCTGTGTGTGAAGCTTTCCTGGGAGTTTACCCCACAATCCACACCTAGGCCCGATACTTTTTCCTTCGCCGCCAAGAGGTTCCAAAGCCCAGCGGTACCACTGGCCCTCGCGAGATGACCAAGACCGGTGGCGCGACGATGCTCCAACGATCGATTGGTCATCCCGCGAGAGTGAAGGGATTGGACACCGTGCGCAAATGGAAGCGGGGGTTCCTCTACGTCAAGAACGTAGCATCTGAGGAAGGAAAAGGCCATAGAGAACAGGATAGGACTTCCAGCATTCGTCAACTCACCGCCCTCCGGGCAGAATTGGGGTTACGACCCGTCAAAGAATGTGCTGGATGTCATCTCGGTCGAGAAGCGCCTCACCGAGTTGGTGAAGGCAGGACTGATGCAGGATGACCCCATCGCCTGCTGGATCTCGTGTCGAGTGCTCCCGCTACATAGCCGAGTGCACAAGATGTGCTACATGAGTGGTGCTCAGGACTGTACTCGGACGACGATGTTCGAGCTCAGCAGGGCGGAGGTTGCCATCTCGGCCCGGTCCATCATGCAGACATCCCTTACCGAGAAGTGGGCGTATGGTTTCGAGTCGTATAGCCGCGACAACCCCATTGAGCAGGTTAGTACTCTGTGCCTCGTGTTTGCACTCTGATACCGAATAGAATTCCTTAGCTTAGTATGCTTTGTGTTTGCATGCTATCACGAGTAGAACTCCTTAGCTTTATATGCTTTATGTTTGCATGCTATCCCGAGTAGAACTCCTTTGCTTTATATGCTTTATGTTTGCATGCTATCCCGAGTAGAACTCCTTAGCTTTATATGCTTTATGTTGGCATGCTATCCCGAGTAGAACTCCTTACCTGAGAACACAACTTATGGTGCTATTTGTTTGTAATCACAGCACATCCCGCGCCAGCGAGAAGAGGACAGTGAAGTCTTCACCGCCAACTGGACCAAAGACCGAGATGATGATGATGAGACCGCCTACGACACCCAGGATACCCTTTGTATCCCTAATGTCGTCCAACCCGGTAAGTCACGAGCTGGTCCCTCTACTCGGGATTGGTCTGAGGATTACGAAGGTGACTGAGTTCATCTCTCTGCTCACTAGTAGTATCATTTGATTTCCTTCTCTGTTTCTAAACTCCTTCCTTCCTCTACTCTGTAGAGGAGCCCGATCTAGATGACGATGAGGAACCTATGGATGTTGATCCTCTATCCGTGGCTGCTCCCAACACTCGGAAGAGGGTTGGCAGTGATGCCCAGGAACCCCCCCCCCCCCCAAAGAAAACCAAGAAAGCTACTGCCAAGGCTGGTGCTTCCCGCGGGAGGAAACCCCCTACCAGCAAAGGGTAAGTATCTTCTCCGAATAAAAACTTGTTGACGCTTCCTGTTGCGCTTTTCTCCTTTTGCCTCTCTGAACTTTTTTCTTCTTCCAGCGCTCCTTTGGACGCTGATGGCGCCGCAGCCCCAACTCGCCCCAAGTGGAAATCAGTCGTGCCCCGAGATCAGCTCGTAAATCTCTCGGACGATGATGAAGAGCAAGACCAGCAGGATAGGATGCGTGTGTCCTCCCCTATCTACATAGAAGAAGATCTCGGCGCCGAGAACACTGGCGCCGGTGATGACATCAATCCCATCCTCGAGCAACAGCAACTCGACGCGCAGCAAGCTGCCCGAGATGCTGCCAATGACGAGACGCCGCCTTCTCCCCCAGCCGCATCAGCTTGGGAAAATACTGAAGAAACCACCGAGCAGCAAGATGGTGCCACCTTGGAGCGGCCAGACGCCACTCCCGAGCAGCAGGACACCAACGCTGCAGCACAAGACGATCCCGCAGCCGGGCCGCTGGTAGAAGATGTTATTGATATAAGGCCCGACCCTGCTGCAGAGCAGCGGGTAGAAGAGAACGTGGTGGAGCCCATCCACCAGGACCAAGTGCAACCCGGCGCTGCACCGGGTAGCCAGCCTCCCGTGCCGCCAACCTAGCAGATGGCTCCACCCAACGCGCCGATTCCTCCACCAACTCAGACAACACCATCGCCTCCACCAATTCGATCTACTCGCCAAGTCCCACCAGCTGCTCCTCAGCCAGACGTTGCTCCTAGCCCCAGGAAGATTGTTAAGTCTGGAACCGAGCCTATTCGGCGGCAGCCAAAGCAGAATGCTGCGCAAGCCGAGCAGCAGATGCTGCCCCCCAATCCACAAGGTGGGCAAGCCGCGAAGCAGGGGGTGAAGAGCAAGCAGCTGACACTCTCCGCGCCCACCTCCAGCGCCAACCCGGCTGCTTCTGGGTCTACTGGACCCGTCGAGGGGCCAAGTGCTGGAGCTGGCGGCCGCGCGGAAATCAGCTATCCAGAGTATATGATGACTCTATCCCAGCGCCACGAGACCGCACTGGCAAAGGGAGAGAGGAAACTGGCTGCACTAAAAGAAGGCCAAGCTGTGGCGACCAACACCAAGTCCAAGGGAAAGGAAGCAGCAGCAGTTCCTAAGCTCTTCTCGCGTGAGGAAGGAGATAGCGAGATCAAATCGGAAGGCCTTACCGCGATCCTGGACTGAGTAGGGTTTGTGGACCCAGCTTGGAACAACAAGGCGCACGGCAACCCCAAATGGCATGGTCTTGAGTTGGGCCAGATTGACCACTATCGCACTGATTGGAACAAGGCCGATGTCGGTTCTGTTCCCATGACAATCGCAAGCCCCACCTGCACCTTGGTCGGGAAGCTATTTGTCATGCGCAAGGCTGCCGAGGAAATCGAGCAAAGTTATGTTGTAAGTCTTTTCTCTCCTTGCAATTTCTGAGTTGTTGTTTCTCCTTTCTCTTCTCTTTTCCTCTTTTCCTCTTTAGCCATTCCCCCAGTCCCCGAGATTCGGGCCGAGTAGGCGGAACCTCAACCGAGTTGCCGGCTACTCGGGACAAATCTTCAAAAAACCTCAAACTTTTTTCTCTTCTTCTCTGCAGAAT
The DNA here is from genome assembly GCA_028641055.1 of Alopecurus myosuroides. Taxonomy (NCBI): domain Eukaryota; kingdom Viridiplantae; phylum Streptophyta; class Magnoliopsida; order Poales; family Poaceae; genus Alopecurus; species Alopecurus myosuroides. The sequence goes on from CM054060.1 coordinate 348,135,382, forward strand.
AGCCTCCAGAAGAGCACAAGACTGTTCCGACGGCTACTCTGGAACCATCGCATCGCCAAGGACCGCACTAAAATTCTTGAAAACAAGAAGAAAGACGGCGATGCAATGGATCAGATGGCACTGGACCGCACTCTCCAGATCTCAGAAGTTGAAGGTAAGCTCTTAGCATTTCGGTTTGTGCGTTTTGTGTTTACGCCCATGTTTGCTTTTTTTCTTTATCACTGTTTACTCTGCATGCAAGCTCAAGGACTTTATGGACAAACATCGCGACTGCGAGGTCTTTGATGTCTGTGCCTAGAGCAAGATTGCTACTCTGGAGGGTGAGTTGCCTTCCTTCTCTGCACTTGTGTTTCTTTTTACTCGGTTACTCAGCTGACACTATTGTTCTCTTCGCAGAAGAATACAAGAACTTCCGGGAGCAACACCTGAGCTGCCTCATGCCTGCCAAAGTGAAGCAGCAGTTGCAGACCCGCGAAGCAGATATCCAGAAGGAGCGCACCGCCGAGAGAGCGGAGTATGAAAAGATGCAGGTCCAACTGAAGGCTACTCTCGAGGCTGCCGTCCGGCAAGGCGAAGAGAAACAAGAGGTTGTGAAGACTGCCAAGGCCTGGGAAAAAACGCTTGAGACGGAGCTCTCGATGGTGAAGGAGCACAACCGGCGACTCGTACTTCAGATCGCAGATTCACACCGTATCCAAGACAGGCACATCTCCAACGAGACCGGCTGGAAAATCAAGTTGGGCGCCCTGCTGGTGGACTTGGAGTGTGAGTTTCCTCTACTCTACTCTTGGCTTGATTCTCTCTACTCTGTCTTCTCCTACCCGGTTTTGCTTCTTCTCGGTTTGGCTTCTTCTCTGTCTCTGTTTCTAACTCTTACTAGTTCCTTTTTTAGATATCTTCCATGAGCTCCACTCTGCTAGTGTGCCTGCTCTGGAGAAGGCGAGACAGCTCCGTGCTGCATCTGGTCTGCCCATCGACGATACCTCTACTATTGAAGACTATCTCCTCAGCATCAAGACTCAGATCCGCTCCCTCAAGGGCCTGGGCACCTCCATGGTGTCCACTGCATTCAACTTGCACAAGCTGTTCTGGCCGGATCAAGATGCGCCATCTACTTTCCATGAGATCGCCGAGAAGCTGAACAGAGTTAAGGCCGAGTTGAAGAAGTGGCGCGCCTCTGCAGCTCGGGCAGCAGCTGACGAGCTGCTGCACTTCATCATCAGCTGGTATGAAAACCTGGATCTCAGCAGAATCCTCACTATCCGTGAAGAGTCCAAGTGGACCATGAACTCCGACTGCATCACTCGCCGGAAAGCGGTGGCATACGAGACCGCCTCCTACGCCAACACCGCCACCTACATTGATGGCCTCCCCGAGCCAGAGACAGAACCTGAAGACGAGGATGATGAGGACGATGAAGATGACGCCGAGTCGGAGGATGAGGCCGCCAAGCTAGCGACCGAGAAGGGGAAAGCCAAGGTCCTCGAGGGGACCGAGCAGCTGGTCAACCCGGAGGAGTCCGAGTTGGCCACCAACGCAGAGGCCGAGCAGCCGCAACCCTGCGCTCAGGAGGCCACCATCACCAACGAGATGGTGATCGAGCAGGCGGCTCCCGAGCTGGGCGCGACTGCTGCTGTGCCAACTGATGTCGACCCGCTGCTCAGGTCCCAATCTGCCGCGTCCACCTCTGCCACGGATCCCATCTTAGTTGCCACCGCAACCTCTGATCCAGCTGCCTCCGCCCACGTTGATGCTGAAAATGCTGATGCGGACAACGCCGCCACTATCATTGAGTGATTCCTGCAACACTTTTATCTTGAACTTTTCATTAGATCCCCGGGATGCCGGGTGCAGATGTAACCGTACAACTATTGTTTCGTTACTACTCAGTTTTAATTTAGTTTGATATTTTAGCGACTCTGGCTTAATGTCGGGTTAAGTTTCTATGCAAGTCCCCGAGTTGCATTTTTTATCCACTCTTTCTTTTTGTCTCAGCTCTTACCTGCAACTTGTTGCTTTTTTGGTAGTCGAGTCACAAGATTTCAAAGTTTGAGTTTCAAATACTTAGCCACTTGAAAAAATGGATGGTAACGCTGCCCACCACTTAGCCGAAAAGGAAAAAACCGTAAAAACACTCTATTCGGTTGCCACACGCCTCCTTTCCTTAGCAATTTTTCATGTGTTCATTGACCCTTTGGCTTGTTCCTGGCTAGACATGAAGCCGGGTTGCGGACAGCAGCAGAGTCGCAGAGTTGGCCCGTGGATTTAAACACACTACTACATATGCTTTTGAAATTCTAAGTGGTTCAACCGAATAGACAAAGTAAAAAACAGAGTAGAAACACAAGGAGCAATTTGGACAAGGGCATTCCCCGAGTTCGAATTCGGAGTGCCGACTAGAATTTAACTCGGGTGAGGAAGTACATACACATTTTGCTCATGAATGAAAACGTCAAAGTAGAGCTACATTCCAAGGGCGCTTAGATTCCTCCCCGGCTTTGTCCGGTCTGTTCTTCTGGGGTGCCTGTACGTCAACTAGATAGTAGGCATCATTGTGTAGAGCCTTGATCACAATGAAAGGACCTTCCCAAGGAGGGGAAAGCTTGTGCATCCCGGTCGTGCGCTGCACGAGCCTAAGGACCAAGTCTCCTTCTCGGAAAACCCTTGGGTTTACTTTCCGGCTGTGATAACGCCTCAAGTTTTGCTGGTAAACGGTTAAACATGACAGAGTTAGCTCTCTTCCTTCTTCCAGCAGGTCAACGTCATTTTATCGAGCTTCTCTAGCCTCTGCCTCAGTGTAGAGGGTTACTCGGGGCGAGTCATTCTCTAGGTCAGTGGGCAACACGGCCTCAGCTCCATATACCAGGAAGAATGGTGTGTATCCGGTTGATCGGTTAGGGGTAGTCCTCAGACTCCACAACACCGCCGGCAACTCGTCTAGCCAACACCCAGGTGTTTTCAGCAGTGGCTCAATCAGCCTTGGCTTTATGCCTGATAGCACCATGCCATTTGCTCTCTCAACTTGCCCATTGGAGGCCGGATGCGCAACAGATGCAAAATCTAGCCTGATCCGCTTCTCTCTGCAGAATCTTGCAAAAGCACCCTCAGCAAAGTTTGTGCCGTTATCAGCAATGATGTTGTGCGGGTAGCCGTATCTCAGGATCACATCCTTCAGAAAACTCACAGTTGTGGCTCCATCACACTTCCGAATAGGCTTGACCTCAATCCACTTGGTGAACTTGTCAACCATGACCAGGATGTGAGTCATGTTGCCTCTAGCCGGCTTGAAAGGGCCAACCATATCCAAAAACCAAACTGCAAACGGCCAAGTAATAGGAATGGTCTTCAACTCGGAAGCTGGCATATGAATCTTACTTGCAAATCTTTGGCAGCCATTGCACTTTCTCACAATATCTTCAGCTTGCTTCAAGGCAGTGAGCCAAAAGAAGCCGTGCCGAAAAGCCTTGTTGACCAGAGCCCGAGAATAGGCGTGATGCCCGCATTCTCCCTGATGTATCTCTACCAGAATTTCTTCTCCTTCTTCCGGTTCAACACAGCGTTGCAGCACGCCAGTAGGACTTCTTCTATGCAGCACTTCCTTGAAGATAGTATAGCCCTTGGATCTTCTCTGAATTTGCCTAGCGGTAACCTCATCACTTGGCAAGGTGCCATCCTTTAGAAAAGATAATATGGGCAGAGCCCAACTCGGTGTCTCCCGGATGGGAAACACTGGTTCGTCTGTTTCCATTGGATCAGCTACCAATATCTCTTCTGAGTTGAGGACGAGGTCCCGAGTCCCCGAGTACTCGAAAATGACCCCCTCGATGAATGCGACAGTCCCCGAGTTAGGAGGGGCAGTCCCCGAGTAAGAAGGGACAATCCCCGGGTTGCAGGCGCCAGTCCCCGGGTTGGAGACGGCAGTCTCCGGGTTCTCTTTTGCATCCTCCCAGTCAATCTCCATGGGAACATCTTCTTCTCCTGGCAGTGAAGGAACGAAGATAGACTCCGAGTTGGGGGATGGCTTGATGGAGGGCTTTCTCAAATGCTCCAACGGAATCCCAGCATGGATGAACTGCCGAGAAGATCCCAACTTGGATAACTCATCAGCTGCGTCATTCTCTGCTCGGTGTATATGTTTTCACATCCTTCAAAGAAGCCAGTAATGGTTTCACCAGAAACCGATATGATGCCATGTTGGCATCCAGAGCATCCCAGGTGCCGGATACCTGCTGGACCACCAAATCCGAGTCGCCATAACATATGATGCGTTGCACGCCATCCTCCTTGGCTACCCTCAAGCCGTGTACCACGGCCTCATACTCGACCACATTGTTAGATGCCTTGAAATGAATCTGCAGCACATACTTGAGTTGATCTCTCTTGGGTGACGTAAGCACTACGCCAGCACCAAGGCCTTGCTTCACTTTGGAGCCATCAAAATGCATCTTCCAGTAGTTGGTTTCCAGCAAGGGAGGCTCATACTACACCTCGGCCCAATCCACCAGAAAATCTGCTAGGATCTGTGACTTCATGGCTTCTCTTCTCGCGTATAGGGCAGTGTAAGCGGCTAGCTCGATCGCCCACTTAGCTACTCTGCCACTTGCATCCTCGTTGCCCATGATGTCCGAGATGGGAGCAGAACTCACCATCGTGATTGGATGCTCTTGGAAGTAGTGCTTCAACTTCTTGGCACCCAGGTACACGCCATATGTCATCTTCTGGTAATGCGGGTAGTTTTGCTTGGAGTTGGATAGCACTTCACTCAGATAGTACAATGGCCGAAGGGGGGATATGGAGCGTCTGGATCCCAACACAGGCTTGGGCGTGCCATAACATGTTGGTATAGGTGTGTTGTGTGTTTTGGATGGCAAATATTTCACTCCGGGGTGTGACCCGCTTCACCGGCATCCACTTCTCTCCTGTGAGTTTACATGCGTTTATAGGATGAAACTCCCGTATCGGACAATACATCGTGAATCTTCCGAAGAGATAGGTTCTACCTTTTTTTTTGTTCCATTGGGCTACCCTAAGACAACCAAGAATTTAGTTCCACATTTCTACCCCCTTTCGACGCTGTTACCGCGTGTATCCGTATAAGTCCGATATTTCTCCAACGGGTCTACGGTTTCACCGAGGGGGGTGGGGGGCTCCGGAGTGTCTGGATCCCAACACGGGATAGGGGGTGACATACCATGTTGGTATATGTGTTTTGTGTGTTTTGGATGGCAAATATTTCACTCTTGGGTGTGACCCGCTTCACCGGCATCCACTTCTCTCTCGTGAGTTTACATGCGCTTATAGGCTGAAACTCCCGTATCTGACGAAACATCGTGAATCTTCCGAAGAGGTGGGTTCTACATTTGTGTTTTGTGTTCCCTTGGGCTACCCTAACACAACCAATCACCTAGTTCCACATTGCTACCCCCTTCGACGCCGTTACCACGTGTATCCGGGTAAGTCTGGTATTTCTCCAGAGGGTCTAGGGTTTCACTGGAGGGGGGCTCCGCAGCGTCTGGATCCCAACACAAGCTAGGGGGTGCCATACCATGTTGGTATAGGTGTTTTGTGTGTTTTGGAGGAAATGATTTCACTCCGGTGTGTGACCCGCTTCACATGCATCCACTTCTATCTCGTGAGTTCATATGCGCTTATAGGCTGAATCCACCGTATCGGACGAAACATCGTGTATCTTCCGAAGAGGTGGGTTCTACCTTTGTGTTTTGTGTTCCCTTGGGGTACCCTAACACAACCAAGCACCTAGTTCCACATTGCTACCCCCTTTCGACACCGTTATCGCGTGTATCCGTATAAGTCCGGTATTTCTCCAGCGGGTCTAGGGTTTCACCGGAGAGGGGGCTCCGGAGCGTCTGGATCCCAACACAAGCTAGGGGGTGCCATACCATGCTGGTATAGGTGTGTTTTGTGTTTTGGATGGCACAGATTTAACTCCGGGTGTAACCGCTTCACCGACATCCACTTCTCTCCTATAAGTTTACATGCGCTTATAGGCTGATACTCCCGTATCGGACGAAACATCGTGAATCTTCCAAAGAGGTTGGTTCTGGATTTGTGTTTTGTGTTCCCTTGGGCTACCCCTAACAAAACCAAGCACCTAGTTCCATATTGCTACTCCCTTTCGACGTTGTTACCGCGTGTATCCGTGTAAGTCCGGTATTTTTCCAGCGGGTCTAGGGTTTCACCGGAGGGGGGGCTCCGGAGCGTCTGGATCCCAACACAAGCTAGGGGGTTTAATACCATGTTGGTATAGGTGTGATGTGTGTTTTGGATGGAAAATATTTCACTCCGGGGTGTGTCCCGCTTCACCGACATCCACTTCTCTCTCGTGAGTTTACATGCGCTTATAGGCTGAAACTCCCGTATTGGACGAAACATCGTGAATCTTCCGAAGAGGTGGGTTATAACTTTGTGTTTTGTGTTCCCTTGGGCTACCCTAACACCCAAAAACTAGTTCCACATTTAGACTGTCACATCCCAATTTTGGAATACCTGATAACACAGTTGTTTTGCTAATTGCTTGACAAATAAACTTTGGTTGTGTTTGTTTAAGTGCAACTAAACAAACTTAAAAAGATAGCAAAGCAGTAAACTAAAAATATTCAACATATTGTTCCAATGACCTTGGCAATATTTTCTAAAGTAAATATTGATCAAAGAGTTTTCCAAAACTATCTTATGAGTCCCATACTTGTTGAATATTATTCCAAGGCCTAAATTAAGAAAGAGGAAACACTTAATAAATTTCCCTAAAAGATTATCAGAAAAAGAGGCATTCTTAGATGCTTCACCAAAATATTATCAAATGTTTTTCCAACCTTGCAAGCTTAAAAACAAAAGTATTGCAGAGCATTGACTTGCTATCCCTAGTCACATAAATATTTTGGCAAAGCATTGTTAAAGAAAAGCCAAGTGCCTTATTAAATTGAATTTCCAATATTTCCAGAAACAAGAAACTCAAACAAGTTACTATTGGAAACTTTCTTCAAATGATCTGAAATTAATATCAGTGCTTCCTTATATCAAATAAGGAACACACACAAGAGGAGACCAAAAATTGAATCCATTAAAGTCCTGAAAACATGATTTTTCTCCACAGCAACAATTGGAATTTTGAACAAGTTTGTTCTACAAACTTTTTCAAAATGCCATGAAATAAATACCACATGCTCTATATCATAAATAAGGATGAAAAACAAAAGGGCACAAGTTTTTGAATTGATTAAGTTGCCAAAAACCCCCGGTTTCTAGACAGCACCTTTTAGAAATTTGAACAACTTTGTTCTATGAAGTAACTCAAAATGACTTGATTTTTCTACCACATAAGGAACACACCAAATAAGGAATGTGTAACAAAAATTATCATTTTTGGAATCTCCTAAGTAGTCTAATAAATTCAATGTCCATTTATGTAAGAATTGAAATTTGAACAACTTTGAATTATCAAGTTTATCTAATTGAGCCAATTTTCACATATGTTGTGCATCTCAACTAATAAGAATTTTGGGCAAAAGGATTTTAATTTTAGACTTAGTTTTCCGAGTGAAAACATCATTTTTCAGAGAGGACAGGGACCTCTTTGTAAATTGGCCAGGGACCTAGTTGTAAGCTGAGTCACCTTCTTCTTCCTCCTAGCTCTCTGTAGATACAGAGCCCCTACTCCATTGCTTCGATTAGAAGCTTTCGAGGAGGATAAGAAGCCCCCCATGTGCTCTTGTCTCCCACATGCCCCCTCTCTCTCTCCTCTCAAGCTTCCTCTCTCTCTCTGTACAATTTCTTCAAACCGAAACCCTAGCTTAGTGGCCACTGTCGATTTGGCCGTAGGTGAGCTCGCCGCCGGCCGCCGAGTGGCCCATCCTCTCCGCCTCGTCATGGTTGTACTCGGTGCGAAGGGAATCGAGGCGAAACGCCACGTGGTGCCCGCGCCATCCATCTTCGTCTCCGAGCCCGGCGGACTCCGGCGAAGGATCCCCGCGGCCTCGCTCCTTCTTCGACCTCACCGAGTGCTCCTTTGCGTTCATGGTGAGCAGGAGAAGCTCCCCGTGCATTTTCCCCTCTCCCTCTCCCTCTAGAACGTGGCGGCGCCGTGGTCGCTTTCCGGCCACCGTGCGCCACTGTCGCCGCCGCTCTCCGGCCACTCCCCGGAAACGAGACCACCTCCGTTCGGTAGCCCGCGTTGAGAGCAACGTGGGGGTGCAGTTTAATCGCGAAATAAGGCTCTGAATCGCTCAATTTTTGGCTCGCCGAAGCTCTCCCGCCGGCGATGACGCGCGCTGACGCCAGGATCCCCTTGAACCCGCGCTGGTGGCAGTTGAACCTGCAGGTGGGCCTCGTGGTTGCCCGCGTGGCTGCCACCGTGGCCGCTGGCCCACTGGTCAGCCACAGCGGCTAGATCCCACCGCGCTAGGACTGGATTTGGCCGGCCCAGTTACAGATCTGGCCCAAGTCAAGTTTGTTTTCCATTTTTATTTTTACAGAAATGTACATGTTTGCTTTGGAGCCTAAAAGCTAACCTAAAAGATGAATTTGACCAAACTAAAATTCACAGTGGTAAAGCAACAAAATATAAACCATCTCCATATTGTAGATCTACATTTAGATGAATATTTTAGAAATGAAAAATGTTTTGGCAACAGGTACCAGAAACAGCAAAATGAGCATCATTTTAATTTCACAACTCAGAATGAGGTGTATCCAATTGCATTGGAAATCCCTTGAAATTTCCTAACAGGAGCAATTAACCTTGCTTCCAAATTCCTAATATTTTTGAAATGGCATGCAATTTGGTAAAACACCAGAGAGCACTTTGGTGATTTTTATAAAATAATTAAAAATTATTTTTGATGCAAACTCAATTGGATGGTCTTGTATATGTTTAGGGCTATCCAAACCTAGCTGGGTTTAATTTTTAGAGCATCCTAGAAAATTTGGTGGACAGATCTTTAATTTGCATGATTCTGCCATTTTGGCATTTTTAGGTAATTAATTTGTGTGAGTTATTTTTATGTTGCAATATTGTTTTCTAGCATGTACAAGTTGTGTAAACTTGTTTTCTAAGGTTTACTTAGCTATTTTAGCATGTTAGATTGTGTGGACTTGAGTTGAGAAGAAATAGGATTTTTGTTAATAGCATATGTTTTATCTCTAGTTAATATTTGCATAGAATTTTTGAGTGATAAATTATGTGCAAGCACTTGGGTTGTTGATTGAATCCAGTACCATGTTGGTACTTATATTGTGTTGTTATCACCTCTGCTAGCTTGCATTTGGGTTGGTAGAAAAGCATGAGTAGTTTAGTCATCACTATGAGAATGTTATGGAAAAATTCCCTCATGTGTGGAATTTTTAACATAAGCATTTGTGGTTGTGGAGCCACATATTTTTGTGTTGTATTCATAGGACCAGTAGAATTTTGATTATGTTTTTATGATAACTTGATCCCTAGAGTTTTCACTTGTGTGAAAACAATAACATGAGTAGCATTACCTTGCTTATTTTAGCCCCCTATTATTTTCTACTAGTATGGTTAATGCACTAGATGCTAGTTTAGTTTTTTGTTAATTTTTAGCAAGTGGACCAGAGGACTTGTGACCTCTTAATGCTTTGTTATGATAGTGGAACACCCACTAGTGTCATTGCATTTTTGGTGGAAACATAATTTCCCCCACACTAGATGTATTTCTTTTATGTAGTTCTCTAACTAATGAGTGCCTAGTATTTTTGCTTTGGATTTTTAGTGCTAAATAAAAATGTGTATGCTTCTGTTTGTAAGTGGTTATAATCATGTGTGGCTTGCTAGGAAAAATCCATCTTTGGAGTGTTGATTGATTCCTCTAGTAATGCCCTTTTATTACCACTATTATGTAGGAGTTGCCCTGCAAATTGATGCCTTGTTTTATCAAATGGAATATTTTTGTTATAGCAAGTATAGATGTTTTTCACTCCTTTTGTTATGACATGGACCCTCTGGTTGTATTTCAACTACTTGATTGAAATACATCCATTGATTCTTCATGTTTGAGTAAGTACTAGTTTCCTTAGCAGTTTTTGTATTGAATTATTTTCCTGCCAACTTGTGTTTGGTAGATATTTGTGTATCCTTGCAGGAGGACATGTTTTCATTTCTCATTATGATAACATGGTTCCTTGTTTGCATTTTAGTACTTTACTTATTATGCATGCTTGCATAGCAAACCCATAGTAGAAGCATGTCTATTGGATTCCTCCTTTTTAGTCATTGTTTCTATTGTTCTCACTATGAAAATTGTGTGTTTTGTGATGAGTCTATTACCTTGTTACACTTGTGTAGGCTCACTGATTTGTACAAGTAACTTTTGAAAATCATGTGCCTTATTTATTCTTGATGTGAATTTAGGCTTAGCAGATTAGCTACCTTGTTCTTTTTGTGGTTTGGTTGATAGACCCATTGCCATGATTATTATTGTGCATGTTTTATATACTTTTAGTAGTATCACCCTTGTGAAACTAAGTGTATTTTGGGTTTATTAATATCTTGGTATGAGAGTGGCACACCCACTGAATCCATGATATTGAGGTTGTGAGATATGTTCCTCCAACCTTGAGTTGCCTTATTAAATGGCATTTCTGCCAAGTGTGTTTGTTTGATTGTTTGCCTCCATTAATAATTGTGTGAGTTGTTATTATTAGTTTCCTTGATGTATGTATTGTTATGTATGGTTGCTTGCCTTGATTGGTTCTGAATGTGTGTCCTTTATTCTTTTTACGACGTTAGAAAAACGAAGAGGAAGGGAGTGTCGTGAAGCTCTGTTTCAAGTTCCAGTCACTCCAAGACCAGGGACACAAGGAGTTACCAGGCAAGCCATCCTGATGCTTGCTGATACAATACTTATCATTATCTATCATGCATGTTTTACCTCTGAAGTTTTACCAAAACTTGATTATCAAAAACTATTTTTGATGTGGCTATTACTACTATACTAGTATATAGGTTACTATTATGCCAGTAGTTAAACTTGGTAATACCAAGCCCATAAGCCACCATATGGTATTTATTGCCATCAAATATACTAGTCCCTAAGTGGACACCCTAAAATTGCGATTCTACAAAACAAAGGCTTTATGGAAAAACCCGGAGAAAAGGCGGATCCTTGTTCTCCGGAGGAATGTGGAAGTGGTCATTTTTGAGAAAGTGGTGTTTTAAAAAATGACACATAACCTAGTCTTCGCCGGACAACCTTTACCGTACTGCCACCCTACCCCAACATGGGCACGGGGCTTAACTTGAAGTTTGTTCTTGTTAGTGTGTGTCCTATCTCAATCGCTATAAGGGACGTCGTACCCTCGAACCGAATGTCGTGGAGACATATAAAGTGTGGGATTAATTTTCCCTCCGGATGCAGCAGTTGGGGCTCCTGGCTTGGCAGGGATTAGCTCGGTGCCGGGGATGCGGACACTCGACTGAGAGATAGACATATACTAGCTTGAACATAGTGAATGGTTATGATCAGATACCTGATGTTTACATACTGTTGTTACAGTCCGTGGTTGTTCACGGTAGGTGTACTGGATCTGGTGGATGAGTACACCTCTGCAGAGTACAACTTTTTCGAAGAAGCCGCGTCCTCGGACATGGACAGTTGAATGGCCATGTAGCTAGCATTGTGTCAATGTTTTCAAAAGAGGAAGTTTTTGAAAGGGATTTTTTGAAATGAAGTGTTGAACTTGTGAAGTTCGGAAAGGAAATGGAAACTTATACCGTGGAGGTATCGTCGATGATGAAAAGCCAGATGATGTTATACAAAACAAAATGTTTTGCAAAGAAAACCTTTTCTACTCTAAGGAAGAATTTTGGAAACTGATTCCAAGAAGTTTTGCAAAGAGAAAATATTCTTTAATAAAGCTCTATAAAACCTCTTGTACATGTGATATCGACAAGAAAAATAAAACTATATTATTTTCTTCTGAAGTATCTTCTTCAACGAAGATACAGATTAACCTGACTGCAACTGTGGTGTCATCGTATATGAACACCATTGATAGTGAACCCTATTTATAGCCTACCTATTCCACCATATAAGCATATTTGCATGTTTGGTAAGTCACATGATGGATGTCTTGCTGAGTACATTCAAATGTACTCATTATGGTTTCGCCCTGGTATCTACTTGCCAGACTTTGAGAAGGAGCCTCCAAAGGAGATCTATGAAGAGAAGTAAGGAGCTGACGGCTTTGCGAACTAGGATCGTCTCTGGGTCAGCAGCCTGTAGGTTAAGGCGTGGCTTGGGCTCAACTACGTTGTGTTTTTAATTGTCTTCCGCTGTGTTTGTTAAGTTGCCTGCCCTATGTGGAAGTTGCGTTAAACTTGATCATGTGATCATTTATGTAATACCTTTATGTATTCGTGTAATGGATGATGTATTTCTGTGTGCCAACTGTGTATGTTGCTCACGACTGATGTTTCTGGGATCGTGAATGTATGCATACGGAGGGTTTCAGACTGCCGGTCTGGGGTCCTTACAGAGTTGGTATCAGAGCCATCCTGACCTTAGGAGACCTTAGTTAGCATGGACGTCAGATAGGAAAGAAAAGTATTTTTGAGTAAAAACCTATTTACTATCTACATTATTTTTATCTAAGGGAATTTTAGTATATTTTCCCTCCTTATTATCTTATCAAAAGATTCTAAAGGCATATATCTCTCGGTTAAGAGTTTGTTTCTTACTTGTTTGCAACTGCTCCGCTCTGTTTTTGAAACATCTCTCGTATTTGAAGTTTTCTGTTCAGAAAATAGTTGGGGTTTCAAAAACAAAATTGTTGCATATTCTTACCTCTCTCATTTAAAAGTTTTATCAAACTTTACTTCTATTCTCTTGTTTCCATACCAAAAACTTGTATACTTGCCGATGTCCCGAGAAGACCAAAATAATTGCCTAGCTCTACAGTGATGATGGTCAGAAGTAGATATAGTTCTTCAGCCACTTCTAGGATTTTTGGATTAGTCTAGTTTGGAGTAATTTAGCGATGACTCCATGAGTCGCCTCCCCCGACGAAGCTCCAATGGAGCCTTGCTTGTGTGTTATGGCTTGCTTATGTGTGTCCATAGGACTTTGTGCTATTGTGTGGTGTAGAATTTGGTTCATCTAGGCTTCTATATGTTTGTGGGGTGCTCAAATTTTGCAAATTTGTGATTGCCCCGCTCTTGTTTTTGAATCGCCTCGTGTTAAGTTTTTGCAAGCAAAAATGTTTGTATAATATTCAAAAACAAGAATTTGTTGCTTAGACGTATACTTGTTTTCGCTTCATAATGCGACCCGTCGTGAACCACCACCATCTCCCCCACAATTAATGAAAGCACCGTTGTGCCTAAATAGAGGACCATCAAGTCACACAAGCTGACAGCGTTGCTACCAGTGATGCACTCCAACAGATAAAGCTCCAACAACGACAACCCTCAAAGAAGAAAAGGCGTGAATGCACCAACCACTACTGACAAAAACCTCTATGTTTGTCTGTTTGCAAAATACTCTTTTTACCCTGTTGGCTAAATGTCGCACCTTTTTATGTCCCCTTTTAAAAGACCAAACTAGAGAATCCCCTTTTAAAAGTATATACCTCCCTCCTCTCGAGAAAGGTGCAAAGGAAGTATTCACATGCCATGATGCGCAACCCCCTCAGAAGCCAATCAAAAGAGCACAATTCAATATTCGACGTACGATAACGCTAGTCGTATCTTGTCGGGCAAACGTTATTAATTAGAAAGCTAACAAGACTAACATGCTTTGCCTAATCTTAGGTTGACACCTAACCAAAGCATGCAAACTACTGATAACTCTTTCTAAACCAAGGAATTAAGTGACTTAGGACACCTTTTAATCTAGTTGGTAAAAAGGAGAAGTCACGAGAAAATAAGATGATGACCTATTCGTTTACTAGTAAATAGGATATCGGGTGTATCCACTTTGGAAACCAAATCTTAGTAGACGTTGTAAGTACTATGATATTCTGGGTTTAGAAATTAAGTGAACGATGGAACGGTTATAATAGATCTAGGAAACAACAGTTTTCCTGTTTTTGTTTCTTTGTGTGCTCTTGGTTGAAATAAATTTGTGTCGTATTCAATCTTGCTTCCTAACTTATATGGAGTTATTAGGACTTGTTATTATGTTGTTTTCTTACCATAAATCTACCCTAGAAAGTGTGTGCATGATTGGAAACTCGAATAAAAATGAAATAGCATTTGTTACCTTCTAGATTATTAATTGGAAGTATTGTGAGAACTAGATCTGTGTATACTTTCTTAGTAGATTTTGTGCTATGTTTTCTTTGAGTCCAGTACCATTTAGGTACTGTTATTTTGATGCTTGTACCTATGTTAGCTTGCATATCTCTTAATAAGTAAAGCATATGTAAGCATTGCTATCAATATGCACTAGTATTGCTTCACTAGATTAAATAGCCGTATATTTTTATCTTGTATGCAAAGTTTTTCATGAGTAACCAGAGGCTTAGTACCTATTTTTCCTTGGAATTAGTAGGCCATAGCCCACTGGTCCCATTGCATTTTGGCTTGAGGATGAAAATCCCCAACCATACACCTGTGTGAAAATAGCATATTTCACTATGTGATTGATTTCTATTTTCCACCATGGAAACTATAATTGTTTGTTCTCACCTATGCAAGTGAGAAGTTTATTTCTTATTAGTCAATACTAATATGTTGATCCTTTTGTTAGCATAATATTCCTTAGGGGTATCATGTTAAGAAATGTTTCACTATCGTGTGCTGAAATTAAATTGTTCGCAAATACAATAAATTCCTCTTGATTGGTAGATTGTTTGTGAATAATTTTAAATTGAGTGTATGGATTTTTGAAAAGGTTTATATAACTTTTCATTAATTCCATAGCTACTGGTTGTGTGAGTTATACCTTGCTTGTTTGCTAGTAATTGGTTAAAGAAAACAGAAAATTGCTAGAAGAAATTGCTGCATGCTAAATGGTTGATTCATAAATTACTCTGGTGCTTGTGCGTACTAACATGAGTAGGATTGGTGTACTGTTATTAGGTACACTTATGTTCATGACTTGCTTGTTTAGATTTAAACATCATGATAGCATTGTTTGCTTCTCTAGAGTGAAACTAGTTTCACCACTAGAAAATGGTGATTTTTGCTCTAGTATTACCCTCTTTTTATTTTATGAGTATATGTGTTGATATAGCATGTTTAGGAAGTTACTAGGAAACGTGCCCGTGCGTTGCTACGGTTAATTGAAAAATTCTCGCATATATTTGTCCTCCTCGTGGTGTCACTTACCAATTTAAATCGGTTGCATTTAGTGATAAACATGCTGCTCACTACCCAAGCTTTTGGTCATCGATAAAACCCAAATTTTTACCGTAAATCAACCAAGGGGAAATTTTGGTTTAATTTATTTTGCTTTGGAAGGCCACCCTCCGATCCCATGCTCTGACGTGGTCTTCCTTCTCCATCCCCAACTTAGACCAATTTCTTTCGCCTTGTAGATGTGATGGGTCGAGGCTGTTGAGGAGGGGATGTGCTGTCGCGTTCGAGACGACATGCCTTCTCAACGGTGTCGAGGGAGAGGCTATTCGATGGTAAGGATGTTTGCAAGAAGGAAAGAAGGTAGGCGCGTCAAAAGTGGCTTTCTCTTTGAACCGTCTCGCCTTTATTATTGGATGTAGTGTAGATATTGATTCGTTAATACTCATTCGGATCTCACGAGGCCAAAACATATTTTAATTTTGATATTTTTATTGCATGTGTTAAATTGTCCTTTAAATTGTTAAATTTAGATTTCTATTTGATTATTTTATTTTTTCAAATTTCTAAATTTTCAAATTGTATTATGCTCCTACAAAATTATTACTACATACAAAAAAAATGTCCGTGCGTTGCAACGTGAGAGAAAAAAATACGTATATAACTTTCATGGACAGAGTTGCATGACCGATGTCACTCGCCGGCCACACAGAGCCGATAACATGCATAGTTTGCCGACACCATGATAGCGAGCCCGTACTCCATGTAACCACCGTTCGGGCCACCAGCAGCTATCTCCCTGTTGACATCTAGAGCATCATGGGCGCGCAGCGATAAAATCTCAACAATCTAAGAGAAGGATGTTGCAACCTAAGTTTCAATCATAAGAGTGAGGGGCTCTAATTTCAGTCTGAACTGTTTAATAGTTCAAAAGAATTAACTTAAGAATCCATCATTAAGAAACAAACTAAGATAATTTGACATGTGCATCGTTGGTAGTATTCCTCAATGGCAAGTAATACTGTGTTCAGCCTCACCATGTATTGCCCAGTTTGTCACTACAGCTCGAGTTAGTGGTTGTGGTATGCAAGTCAATCATGCAGTGTACACCATCACATAAGACTGGATCATCTTGAGGTCAAACATCTTAAGCATAGCCAATATATACGATATAGTAACCAAATAAATAATATGCAAGCTTGGAACAAGGAGGCAAGGATCATCTGTTCATGAGCCTGATGGATAGAGTATTTGCTTGGCACTATAAGAAAAGATCGGCTGGATATACCCATCTTTGTATATACTCCCTCCGTTCGGAAATACTTGACTTGTAATTGTAAATGGGTGTATCTAGACAACACCTCAGCCCCCACGTAACCAATCGTTGGTTTCCCTTTCCTATTCCCTCCATGCACAAGTTAGTGGTTGTGCAGCTGGTTCCTCCTACCTTTACAATTCCCTCCACGGCTCCACACATATGGGTTGTGCTTCTTCTCCCTCCACCTTATATAGTGCCAGTTCCATAGGCAACAGAGAACAACATCGAATGGTTCAGAGGCAAAAGGGACTTGGGGCGGAGTTAGTGGCATCCACTTCAAGATGTCAAAAAAAATATCGGCGGCGGCGTTGGCATCGGGAGCTCGGCTGGCGAGTGATCATCCAACTGGTGGAGGCGTAGGTAATCGGGGATGGGGACTCCGCCGCAGGAGCGGCTGGAGCGGAGAGGTTTGGAGCCGCTAGAGTACAGTTGTGAGCTACGCTGTGAGCATCTGCGGCTACTCCGCCGGGCGGCATGACGACATCGCGGCATGGTGAAGACACCTCGGACACAGAGATCCTCCAGTAACTCGGCCAGCAGTGATCCACGCTCGTGTGGACGTGTCATGTCGGTGGTGCATCCATGATAGACATGAGCATCGGAAAATTACGCGTGGGTGTGCTCCGGCCCATCGATGCAATCTCTGTTGGGCAGCGAGGCAGTACGCTTTCGGAAATCAACTTCGACAACCTCGCTGTGCGTCTCCTCTAGCTTTCCGATGGGTGTGTGTACGTACGTATTCTGGGTGCCTCCAATCCATGGTCATATATAGGTGTGCGGTGCGTTGCGTGTCGTGGTGTCCGTGATGGACTCCTGTTAGGAATCATCAAAAGGATCGACCAGAGATGAGAGTGCGCTGAGCCACCTCAATTGGCTGGGCCTGGCCGATACATCTGTACAAGCAAACCGTACCAGTCTATGTAACGTTCGGGGTTTTTCCCCTAATAGATTTGATCGTTGTTTTTATTTTTGGCATCGCATGACATCCTAATGCATCATCGTGCACTAAAAACTTGCAAACTTTATTGAATTCATCAAGTCACAGTTTCTAAAAACTTTCTGGAATTCATTTGATGCCTAAAAGCTATTTTTATTTGTGCCTAACCAATTTCTGAAAAAAAAAACAAAGAAACAAAAGAAAAAAAAAAGGGAAAAGAGAGCAGCCAGCGAGCCTGCCGGATTTCCGGCCCAGCAAGGCCCAGCCGGCCATCCCAGCCCCAAACCCTAAATCTCTCTCCCCCCTCCTCCTTTTGCCCCCGCCGTTTCCACTAATTCCAAACAGGTCCCTCCACCTTCAAAAAAAAAAAAAAAAAAAAAAGAAAACGCAACGCACGCACCCACCCAGGCCACACACCCGCACACACCTAACTCACGAACACGACCCACCACACAGCGCACACACGCACGCCAGGAGGGGATCGATCGATCCCCTCGCTGCCTTCGTCTCCTTCCTCCAGCGCCGCCTCTCTCCCTGCCTCTCGCTCGTCTCCTCCTCCTCCCGGTCGCCCACCTCGCCTCCTTCCTCCCATCGACCAAGTACCTCCCTCGCTGCTCTCTGCTCGCCCCGCTGTTGATTCCCTCGTCCTCCTCTCCTGCCACGGCCGGCCGCCGCCTCCCTCTCCCTGTCCTGGCCGGCGTGCCTTCCCCAAGCTCTGCACAGCGGCGCCGCCATGGTCGGTCTCCACCTCGTCGATCCCACTCCCGGCCACCAACTCGTCCCCTCCCCAATCCTCGCAGCGTGCCGGCGGGCGCCGCCGCCGCGGCTCTGCCAGTCCGTTCACCTCGTCCCCGTCACTCGGTGGGTTTGAGACGCCGCCCGCACCCGGCCGCCGCACTCCGTCCGGCCCCGGGGCCGGTGCCGCTCGGCAGAGACAGAACTGGACCGGACGGTTCCCGCCAACTCCGTCCACCCCCATGTCCACCTTCGACATCCCGCTGTCCTCCGAAGCTGGGGCCGAGGACACCCCCGAGACCGACGGTGGTGGTGGTGTCGACGCCACCCCGGTCTTCGTCTGGGGAACCAATATCAGCGTGCAGGACGTCAACGCTGCCCTCTTGCGATTCCTGCGCCACTTCCGGGATCCCCGCGACGCCGGCCGCGTAAACCCAGTCATGGACGAGGGCAAATACATGCGGGCCAATCACCGCATCCTCGAGCTCGAGGGCGGGGAGTCGCTCGACGTTGACGCACACGACGTGTTCGACCACGATCCCGACCTGTAGGGCAAGATGGTCCGTACACCGTCGAGTCGAGCACACCGAGATCTCCGTCGACAAGTACCGCCACCCCGAGGACCTCGGACCGGACCACGACCACGACTACTTCCTCGACGAACCGTGAACGACTACATCGCCTTCGTCGTGTTCGCTTGCGTTGGCCGCCTTCGTGCGTGTCCGGGAGATGATGTCGTGAACCCCGAAGACCGGAGAGCCGCCAAGTTCGCCATCGACCTCGAAGACAAGGATATAGCGGTTCGCCCACGACTACTACGCCTACTTCGGCTACGGAACGGGAACGACGACGTGAACGACTACTTCCGCTACTACATCGACATCGGAACGTCTACGCCCCCGACGTCGACTACTTCCTCTACCCGAAGACGTCGACTACGCCTACTTCCTCTACGACACGATGATCTCGGCTTCGACTAGTTCCCCCGTCGGAACGAGAACGGCTACTTCCCCTACGTCGATTACTGTCACTACCACGTCTACTTCCTCCACGTCCGAAGTTTCCGGCGTTAACCCCGGCGATCCTCTTTCCAACGTGCGAACCCAAACCCCAACCCTTATACCTATGCCCTATTTTCTATAACATATCAACTATGTTTAAAATGTCATCGCATCATGTTTGCATTGTATTTTGTGGGTGCGGGTAATAGTAATGTCACCTAATAATTAAATATGGAATGTGTTGGGGTATTTAATTCCATTGTTGCCCTATTCCATTTAATATTGAATAGATCACCTCTACCTTGTTTAAACCTGTTAATCAACATTTAATATTGATGGTTAGATAAACAACTTGAACCAATCTCTATTTCTCCGGACTCCGGTTCCGATTAAATTGCTTAAGTTGTTTCCCTGTTGCATTTTGCCATGTCATGCATATAAAATAGGATCATGCTGGATCTTTGCCGTAGAAGTAATTGTTGCATCCGGTGTTTCTTTTAGTTTGTTGCTTCTTCCCGGATAGGACGTTGAGATGATGTGAGCAACGACAAGTTCTGCTATCTTGCGGGATCTCAGGCAAGTATACTCACTTGCTGCCAAATGGCTGCCTTTCATCACTTGTTACCGATATTTTCCGTTGTTCTTTTCTGCTAGCCTTAGTAGTAGTTGTTTCTGTTGCGAACCTATCACATGTATCCTTTAGCCCTGATATTGCCTCACCTCCAAACCTATAACCATTGCTTGTTGCCCGTATCTTACTAGCATGCTTAGGTTGTTTTGCTCGAGTCTGTTACCCGTTACTTTCTGTTATTACTTCATTATGTTCTGGGGGCTCGATGTTAATCAATCAATCATGCTAATGATATTGTTAAATAATAAATTTGATGATAAGGCACCGGCAGGAGGCCCAGGGTGGTTTTGAGGCCTGCTAGTGTCGACCCTAATAGGAAAAGGGTCTTGTCTACTGATCCATGATGAGCGCACTACCCGCATTTGGGGAGTATGGGCTCCCCCTCAGTTTGACCCGATTCGCATCTCGTCCAAATCGCCTCATTTAGTTCGGGTTTTCCATTTGCTGCATGCATGATCTTGCGAGCCCTTGGTACCCGGGTGGAACTTTCGTAGTCGGCATATAGGGGGACACGGTCTTAGAGTGCTATGAGGGTCCATTTTCTTCTGGGCCCGAGTAGCCGTGCGCCCAAGGTGCTTTGGGCTTGATGCGAAGAAGGGTTGGATTGTGTTGAGTGCCCCGCTTGGTGGAGTGGCCGCTCCATCTGGCGGGATACTCATGAGTGTACGGCTAAATTGGTGCAACCCTGCAGGGATAATCTTCTCGAGAAGCCGTGTTTTCCGCGGTTATGGATTACTTGGTGAAAGTACTGGCTAACAAGTACTCAGGACAACTTAAACATAATGATCAAACATGCTACACCCAATGATTAATAACTTGACTAGTAATAGGTTGATGACACAATAACTTGATTCACCTCTTAATACAACTGCGTGAGTTATCCTCGGATTGCTTCTTTGGATAAGGGGCGAGATCCAGGATGGGTTTGTTTGAAGTTATATTTCAGTTGGTTACAATCCTCGATCTTATCTCCTTTCTGTTAGCCGGAAGTGGTAGAATCTCTGTAGTTGGTTAGCGCAGCCAGTTGCAGCATCTTTTATATCCCCTTCCTTCCGTTGAACCCAAAGCATCTGTGCTTGGTGTTGACGGGTTACACTTTGGTGAACTGTGAGTCTTGCTTGCCAGTACGTTGGTGTACTGACCCCTTTGGGGCTGTGGTTTACGCAGACGACGTTTCCGAGGATCTACATGGTGGCTACTACGTGGAGTATGACGACGAGGCTGCTGACGAGTAGATAGCGGACCCGGGCAGGATCCGAGACTTCGTGGATGGGCTCCGTCTTTTCGTTTCCGGCCTCTTAGGCCTATTTGGTTCTTGTCTGTACTCAGACATGTTGAATGCTTCCGCTGTATTGTAATGATGTATTGTTGGGGCAGGTGCCCTCTGAATGATTGTATTTGCTATCTCTGCTCTAATGAGAGCCATTTGCAACTTATTTTCAATCTTTTGTGTCGTAGAGATCTGTTGTGATATCAGTTGTTCAACGCCGTTGACGTACCATGTGTGTATGGTTTGAAGTACGTCGACGGAAGTGCCTTTGATCTCTAGTGGATAGTTTACATCGACGATGGAATAGCATGGCTTGTGTTGTCGCGCATAAGCGCAGGCCTACCAGGAAGCTGGGACGTGGGAGCAGTTATGCCCCATAATCCAAGCATCTGCTATCCAGTTCGTACGGTGAGTATCCCCTAGAAATCAGGGTGTCACAAATGGTATCAGAGCCTTGGTTCCGATTCCCGAGATTGTTTCGATACGAATGGTTATCGAAGCAACGGGTCCGCAAAGCCTGTAGGATAACCTAGCTAACGGTCGTTGTTTCTAGAGTGTCAAAAACTATTTCTGCTAAACTATTTTGGAAAAACATCTCAATAGGATTCTTGTTTTCTCCTTATCTCTATTCTATTCCCCTCCCATCTTATTTGTTTTGGAGTCTACTCTCGTACTCAATCTTTCAAGGTGTTAGGATCCTACGTGGGTGGACGTTTTCTGAGCATTTAACCTAATAGGTTCGATCATCGGAAGATTCCTGGTGGAAGAACATCGTCATCACTCCGAGCAAGATTCCCTTGTTAGTGGTGTCGAGGAGATCAACTGGAAGCATGAAGAATCGATAGTTGAACTTCTTTCCCCTCCCGGGTTAGCAGGTGGATTGCGAGGGCGCAATCCCTTGTTAGTGGTGTCGTCTGTAACGTTCGGGGTTTTTCCCCTAATAGATTTGATCGTTGTTTTTATTTTTGGCATCGCATGACATCCTAATGCATCATCGTGCACTAAAAACTTGCAAACTTTATTGAATTCATCAAGTCACAGTTTCTAAAAACTTTCTGGAATTCATTTGATGCCTAAAAGCTATTTTTATTTGTGCCTAACCAATTTCTGAAAAAAAAAACAAAGAAACAAAAGAAAAAAAAAAGGGAAAAGAGAGCAGCCAGCGAGCCTGCCGGATTTCCGGCCCAGCAAGGCCCAGCCGGCCATCCCAGCCCCAAACCCTAAATCTCTCTCCCCTCTCCTCCTTTTGCCCCCGCCGTTTCCACTAATTCCAAACAGGTCCCTCCACCTGCAAAAAAAAAAAAAAGAAAAAAAAAAAAACGCAACGCACGCACACACCCAGGCCACACACCCGCACACACCTAACTCACGAACACGACCCACCACACAGCGCACACACGCACGCCAGGAGGGGATCGATCGATCCCCTCGTTGCCTTCGTCTCCTTCCTCCAGCGCCGCCTCTCTCCCTGCCTCTCGCTCGTCTCCTCCTCCTCCCGGTCGCCCACCTCGCCTCCTTCCTCCCATCGACCAAGTACCTCCCTCGCTGCTCTCTGCTCGCCCCGCTGTTGATTCCCTCGTCCTCCTCTCCTGCCACGGCCGGCCGCCGCCTCCCTCTCCCTGTCCTGGCCGGCGTGCCTTCCCCAAGCTCTGCACAGCGGCGCCGCCATGGTCGGTCTCCACCTCGTCGATCCCACTCCCGGCCACCAACTCGTCCCCTCCCCAATCCTCGCAGCGTGCCGGCGGGCGCCGCCGCCGCGGCTCTGCCAGTCCGTTCACCTCGTCCCCGTCACTCGGTGGGTTTGAGACGCCGCCCGCACCCGGCCGCCGCACTCCGTCCGGCCCCGGGGCCGGTGCCGCTCGGCAGAGACAGAACTGGACCGGACGGTTCCCGCCAACTCCGTCCACCCCCATGTCCACCTTCGACATCCCGCTGTCCTCCGAAGCTGGGGCCGAGGACACCCCCGAGACCGACGGTGGTGGTGGTGTCGACGCCACCCCGGTCTTCGTCTGGGGAACCAATATCAGCGTGCAGGACGTCAACGCTGCCCTCTTGCGATTCCTGCGCCACTTCCGGGATCCCCGCGACGCCGGCCGCGTAAACCCAGTCATGGACGAGGGCAAATACATGCGGGCCAATCACCGCATCCTCGAGCTCGAGGGCGGGGAGTCGCTCGACGTTGACGCACACGACGTGTTCGACCACGATCCCGACCTGTAGGGCAAGATGGTCCGTACACCGTCGAGTCGAGCACACCGAGATCTCCGTCGACAAGTACCGCCACCCCGAGGACCTCGGACCGGACCACGACCACGACTACTTCCTCGACGAACCGTGAACGACTACATCGCCTTCGTCGTGTTCGCTTGCGTTGGCCGCCTTCGTGCGTGTCCGGGAGATGATGTCGTGAACCCCGAAGACCGGAGAGCCGCCAAGTTCGCCATCGACCTCGAAGACAAGGATATAGCGGTTCGCCCACGACTACTACGCCTACTTCGGCTACGGAACGGGAACGACGACGTGAACGACTACTTCCGCTACTACATCGACATCGGAACGTCTACGCCCCCGACGTCGACTACTTCCTCTACCCGAAGACGTCGACTACGCCTACTTCCTCTACGACACGATGATCTCGGCTTCGACTAGTTCCCCCGTCGGAACGAGAACGGCTACTTCCCCTACGTCGATTACTTCCACTACCACGTCTACTTCCTCCACGTCCGAAGTTTCCGGCGTTAACCCCGGCGATCCTCTTTCCAACGTGCGAACCCAAACCCCAACCCTTATACCTATGCCCTATTTTCTATAACATATCAACTATGTTTAAAATGTCATCGCATCATGTTTGCATTGTATTTTGTGGGTGCGGGTAATAGTAATGTCACCTAATAATTAAATATGGAATGTGTTGGGGTATTTAATTCCATTGTTGCCCTATTCCATTTAATATTGAATAGATCACCTCTACCTTGTTTAAACCTGTTAATCAACATTTAATATTGATGGTTAGATAAACAACTTGAACCAATCTCTATTTCTCCGGACTCCGGTTCCGATTAAATTGCTTAAGTTGTTTCCCTGTTGCATTTTGCCATGTCATGCATATAAAATAGGATCATGCTGGATCTTTGCCGTAGAAGTAATTGTTGCATCCGGTGTTTCTTTTAGTTTGTTGCTTCTTCCCGGATAGGACGTTGAGATGATGTGAGCAACGACAAGTTCTGCTATCTTGCGGGATCTCAGGCAAGTATACTCACTTGCTGCCAAATGGCTGCCTTTCATCACTTGTTACCGATATTTTCCGTTGTTCTTTTCTGCTAGCCTTAGTAGTAGTTGTTTCTGTTGCGAACCTATCACATGTATCCTTTAGCCCTGATATTGCCTCACCTCCAAACCTATAACCATTGCTTGTTGCCCGTATCTTACTAGCATGCTTAGGTTGTTTTGCTCGAGTCTGTTACCCGTTACTTTCTGTTATTACTTCATTATGTTATGGGGGCTCGATGTTAATCAATCAATCATGCTAATGATATTGTTAAATAATAAATTTGATGATAAGGCACCGGCAGGAGGCCCAGGGTGGTTTTGAGGCCTGCTAGTGTCGACCCTAATAGGAAAAGGGTCTTGTCTACTGATCCATGATGAGCGCACTACCCGCATTTGGGGAGTATGGGCTCCCCCTCAGTTTGACCCGATTCGCATCTCGTCCAAATCGCCTCATTTAGTTCGGGTTTTCCATTTGCTGCATGCATGATCTTGCGAGCCCTTGGTACCCGGGTGGAACTTTCGTAGTCGGCATATAGGGGGACACGGTCTTAGAGTGCTATGAGGGTCCATTTTCTTCTGGGCCCGAGTAGCCGTGCGCCCAAGGTGCTTTGGGCTTGATGCGAAGAAGGGTTGGATTGTGTTGAGTGCCCCGCTTGGTGGAGTGGCCGCTCCATCTGGCGGGATATTCATGAGTGTACGGCTAAATTGGTGCAACCCTGCAGGGATAATCTTCTCGAGAAGCCGTGTTTTCCGCGGTTATGGATTACTTGGTGAAAGTACTGGCTAACAAGTACTCAGGACAACTTAAACATAATGATCAAACATGCTACACCCAATGATTAATAACTTGACTAGTAATAGGTTGATGACACAATAACTTGATTCACCTCTTAATACAACTGCGTGAGTTATCCTCGGATTGCTTCTTTGGATAAGGGGCGAGATCCAGGATGGGTTTGTTTGAAGTTATATTTCAGTTGGTTACAATCCTCGATCTTATCTCCTTTCTGTTAGCCGGAAGTGGTAGAATCTCTGTAGTTGGTTAGCGCAGCCAGTTGCAGCATCTTTTATATCCCCTTCCTTCCGTTGAACCCAAAGCATCTGTGCTTGGTGTTGACGGGTTACACTTTGGTGAACTGTGAGTCTTGCTTGCCAGTACGTTGGTGTACTGACCCCTTTGGGGCTGTGGTTTACGCAGACGACGTTTCCGAGGATCTACATGGTGGCTACTACGTGGAGTATGACGACGAGGCTGCTGACGAGTAGATAGCGGACCCGGGCAGGATCCGAGACTTCGTGGATGGGCTCCGTCTTTTCGTTTCCGGCCTCTTAGGCCTATTTGGTTCTTGTCTGTACTCAGACATGTTGAATGCTTCCGCTGTATTGTAATGATGTATTGTTGGGGCAGGTGCCCTCTGAATGATTGTATTTGCTATCTCTGCTCTAATGAGAGCCATTTGCAACTTATTTTCAATCTTTTGTGTCGTAGAGATCTGTTGTGATATCAGTTGTTCAACGCCGTTGACGTACCATGTGTGTATGGTTTGAAGTACGTCGACGGAAGTGCCTTTGATCTCTAGTGGATAGTTTACATCGACGATGGAATAGCATGGCTTGTGTTGTCGCGCATAAGCGCAGGCCTACCAGGAAGCTGGGACGTGGGAGCAGTTATGCCCCATAATCCAAGCATCTGCTATCCAGTTCGTACGGTGAGTATCCCCTAGAAATCAGGGTGTCACAAATGGTATCAGAGCCTTGGTTCCGATTCCCGAGATTGTTTCGATACGAATGGTTATCGAAGCAACGGGTCCGCAAAGCCTGTAGGATAACCTAGCTAACGGTCGTTGTTTCTAGAGTGTCAAAAACTATTTCTGCTAAACTATTTTGGAAAAACATCTCAATAGGATTCTTGTTTTCTCCTTATCTCTATTCTATTCCCCTCCCATCTTATTTGTTTTGGAGTCTACTCTCGTACTCAATCTTTCAAGGTGTTAGGATCCTACGTGGGTGGACGTTTTCTGAGCATTTAACCTAATAGGTTCGATCATCGGAAGATTCCTGGTGGAAGAACATCGTCATCACTCCGAGCAAGATTCCCTTGTTAGTGGTGTCGAGGAGATCAACTGGAAGCATGAAGAATCGATAGTTGAACTTCTTTCCCCTCCCGGGTTAGCAGGTGGATTGCGAGGGCGCAATCCCTTGTTAGTGGTGTCGTCTGTAACGTTCGGGGTTTTTCCCCTAATAGATTTGATCGTTGTTTTTATTTTTGGCATCGCATGACATCCTAATGCATCATCGTGCACTAAAAACTTGCAAACTTTATTGAATTCATCAAGTCACAGTTTCTAAAAACTTTCTGGAATTCATTTGATGCCTAAAAGCTATTTTTATTTGTGCCTAACCAATTTCTGAAAAAAAAAACAAAGAAACAAAAGAAAAAAAAAAGGGAAAAGAGAGCAGCCAGCGAGCCTGCCGGATTTCCGGCCCAGCAAGGCCCAGCCGGCCATCCCAGCCCCAAACCCTAAATCTCTCTCCCCCCTCCTCCTTTTGCCCCCGCCGTTTCCACTAATTCCAAACAGGTCCCTCCACCTGCAAAAAAAAAAAAAAAAGAAAAAAAAAGAAAACGCAACGCACGCACACACCCAGGCCACACACCCGCACACACCTAACTCACGAACACGACCCACCACACAGCGCACACACGCACGCCAGGAGGGGATCGATCGATCCCCTCGTTGCCTTCGTCTCCTTCCTCCAGCGCCGCCTCTCTCCCTGCCTCTCGCTCGTCTCCTCCTCCTCCCGGTCGCCCACCTCGCCTCCTTCCTCCCATCGACCAAGTACCTCCCTCGCTGCTCTCTGCTCGCCCCGCTGTTGATTCCCTCGTCCTCCTCTCCTGCCACGGCCGGCCGCCGCCTCCCTCTCCCTGTCCTGGCCGGCGTGCCTTCCCCAAGCTCTGCACAGCGGCGCCGCCATGGTCGGTCTCCACCTCGTCGATCCCACTCCCGGCCACCAACTCGTCCCCTCCCCAATCCTCCCAGCGTGCCGGCGGGCGCCGCCGCCGCGGCTCTGCCAGTCCGTTCACCTCGTCCCCGTCACTCGGTGGGTTTGAGACGCCGCCCGCACCCGGCCGCCGCACTCCGTCCGGCCCCGGGGCCGGTGCCGCTCGGCAGAGACAGAACTGGACCGGACGGTTCCCGCCAACTCCGTCCACCCCCATGTCCACCTTCGACATCCCGCTGTCCTCCGAAGCTGGGGCCGAGGACACCCCCGAGACCGACGGTGGTGGTGGTGTCGACGCCACCCCGGTCTTCGTCTGGGGAACCAATATCAGCGTGCAGGACGTCAACGCTGCCCTCTTGCGATTCCTGCGCCACTTCCGGGATCCCCGCGACGCCGGCCGCGTAAACCCAGTCATGGACGAGGGCAAATACATGCGGGCCAATCACCGCATCCTCGAGCTCGAGGGCGGGGAGTCGCTCGACGTTGACGCACACGACGTGTTCGACCACGATCCCGACCTGTAGGGCAAGATGGTCCGTACACCGTCGAGTCGAGCACACCGAGATCTCCGTCGACAAGTACCGCCACCCCGAGGACCTCGGACCGGACCACGACCACGACTACTTCCTCGACGAACCGTGAACGACTACATCGCCTTCGTCGTGTTCGCTTGCGTTGGCCGCCTTCGTGCGTGTCCGGGAGATGATGTCGTGAACCCCGAAGACCGGAGAGCCGCCAAGTTCGCCATCGACCTCGAAGACAAGGTTATAGCGGTTCGCCCACGACTACTACGCCTACTTCGGCTACGGAACGGGAACGACGACGTGAACGACTACTTCCGCTACTACATCGACATCGGAACGTCTACGCCCCCGACGTCGACTACTTCCTCTACCCGAAGACGTCGACTACGCCTACTTCCTCTACGACACGATGATCTCGGCTTCGACTAGTTCCCCCGTCGGAACGAGAACGGCTACTTCCCCTACGTTGATTACTTCCACTACCACGTCTACTTCCTCCACGTCCGAAGTTTCCGGCGTTAACCCCGGCGATCCTCTTTCCAACGTGCGAACCCAAACCCCAACCCTTATACCTATGCCCTATTTTCTATAACATATCAACTATGTTTAAAATGTCATCGCATCATGTTTGCATTGTATTTTGTGGGTGCGGGTAATAGTAATGTCACCTAATAATTAAATATGGAATGTGTTGGGGTATTTAATTCCATTGTTGCCCTATTCCATTTAATATTGAATAGATCACCTCTACCTTGTTTAAACCTGTTAATCAACATTTAATATTGATGGTTAGATAAACAACTTGAACCAATCTCTATTTCTCCGGACTCCGGTTCCGATTAAATTGCTTAAGTTGTTTCCCTGTTGCATTTTGCCATGTCATGCATATAAAATAGGATCATGCTGGATCTTTGCCGTAGAAGTAATTGTTGCATCCGGTGTTTCTTTTAGTTTGTTGCTTCTTCCCGGATAGGACGTTGAGATGATGTGAGCAACGACAAGTTCTGCTATCTTGCGGGATCTCAGGCAAGTATACTCACTTGCTGCCAAATGGCTGCCTTTCATCACTTGTTACCGATATTTTCCGTTGTTCTTTTCTGCTAGCCTTAGTAGTAGTTGTTTCTGTTGCGAACCTATCACATGTATCCTTTAGCCCTGATATTGCCTCACCTCCAAACTTATAACCATTGCTTGTTGCCCGTATCTTACTAGCATGCTTAGGTTGTTTTGCTCGAGTCTGTTACCCGTTACTTTCTGTTATTACTTCATTATGTTCTGGGGGCTCGATGTTAATCAATCAATCATGCTAATGATATTGTTAAATAATAAATTTGATGATAAGGCACCGGCAGGAGGCCCAGGGTGGTTTTGAGGCCTGCTAGTGTCGACCCTAATAGGAAAAGGGTCTTGTCTACTGATCCATGATGAGAGCACTACCCGCATTTGGGGAGTATGGGCTCCCCCTCAGTTTGACCCGATTCGCATCTCGTCCAAATCGCCTCATTTAGTTCGGGTTTTCCATTTGCTGCATGCATGATCTTGCGAGCCCTTGGTACCCGGGTGGAACTTTCGTAGTCGGCATATAGGGGGACACGGTCTTAGAGTGCTATGAGGGTCCATTTTCTTCTGGGCCCGAGTAGCCGTGCGCCCAAGGTGCTTTGGGCTTGATGCGAAGAAGGGTTGGATTGTGTTGAGTGCCCCGCTTGGTGGAGTGGCCGCTCCATCTGGCGGGATATTCATGAGTGTACGGCTAAATTGGTGCAACCCTGCAGGGATAATCTTCTCGAGAAGCCGTGTTTTCCGCGGTTATGGATTACTTGGTGAAAGTACTGGCTAACAAGTACTCAGGACAACTTAAACATAATGATCAAACATGCTACACCCAATGATTAATAACTTGACTAGTAATAGGTTGATGACACAATAACTTGATTCACCTCTTAATACAACTGCGTGAGTTATCCTCGGATTGCTTCTTTGGATAAGGGGCAAGATCCAGGATGGGTTTGTTTGAAGTTATATTTCAGTTGGTTACAATCCTCGATCTTATCTCCTTTCTGTTAGCCGGAAGTGGTAGAATCTCTGTAGTTGGTTAGCGCAGCCAGTTGCAGCATCTTTTATATCCCCTTCCTTCCGTTGAACCCAAAGCATCTGTGCTTGGTGTTGACGGGTTACACTTTGGTGAACTGTGAGTCTTGCTTGCCAGTACGTTGGTGTACTGACCCCTTTGGGGCTGTGGTTTACGCAGACGACGTTTCCGAGGATCTACATGGTGGCTACTACGTGGAGTATGACGACGAGGCTGCTGACAAGTAGATAGCGGACCCGGGCAGGATCCGAGACTTCGTGGATGGGCTCCGTCTTTTCGTTTCCGGCCTCTTAGGCCTATTTGGTTCTTGTCTGTACTCAGACATGTTGAATGCTTCCGCTGTATTGTAATGATGTATTGTTGGGGCAGGTGCCCTCTGAATGATTGTATTTGCTATCTCTGCTCTAATGAGAGCCATTTGCAACTTATTTTCAATCTTTTGTGTCGTAGAGATCTGTTGTGATATCAGTTGTTCAACGCCGTTGACGTACCATGTGTGTATGGTTTGAAGTACGTCGACGGAAGTGCCTTTGATCTCTAGTGGATAGTTTACATCGACGATGGAATAGCATGGCTTGTGTTGTCGCGCATAAGCGCAGGCCTACCAGGAAGCTGGGACGTGGGAGCAGTTATGCCCCATAATCCAAGCATCTGCTATCCAGTTCGTACGGTGAGTATCCCCTAGAAATCAGGGTGTCACAAATGGTATCAGAGCCTTGGTTCCGATTCCCGAGATTGTTTCGATACGAATGGTTATCGAAGCAACGGGTCCGCAAAGCCTGTAGGATAACCTAGCTAACGGTCGTTGTTTCTAGAGTGTCAAAAACTATTTCTGCTAAACTATTTTGGAAAAACATCTCAATAGGATTCTTGTTTTCTCCTTATCTCTATTCTATTCCCCTCCCATCTTATTTGTTTTGGAGTCTACTCTCGTACTCAATCTTTCAAGGTGTTAGGATCCTACGTGGGTGGACGTTTTCTGAGCATTTAACCTAATAGGTTCGATCATCGGAAGATTCCTGGTGGAAGAACATCGTCATCACTCCGAGCAAGATTCCCTTGTTAGTGGTGTCGAGGAGATCAACTGGAAGCATGAAGAATCGATAGTTGAACTTCTTTCCCCTCCCGGGTTAGCAGGTGGATTGCGAGGGCGCAATCCCTTGTTAGTGGTGTCGTCTGTAACGTTCGGGGTTTTTCCCCTAATAGATTTGATCGTTGTTTTTATTTTTGGCATCGCATGACATCCTAATGCATCATCGTGCACTAAAAACTTGCAAACTTTATTGAATTCATCAAGTCACAGTTTCTAAAAACTTTCTGGAATTCATTTGATGCCTAAAAGCTATTTTTATTTGTGCCTAACCAATTTCTGAAAAAAAAAACAAAGAAACAAAAGAAAAAAAAAAGGGAAAAGAGAGCAGCCAGCGAGCCTGCCGGATTTCCGGCCCAGCAAGGCCCAGCCGGCCATCCCAGCCCCAAACCCTAAATCTCTCTCCCCCCTCCTCCTTTTGCCCCCGCCGTTTCCACTAATTCCAAACAGGTCCCTCCACCTGCAAAAAAAAAAAAAGAAAAAAAAAGAAAACGCAACGCACGCACACACCCAGGCCACACACCCGCACACACCTAACTCACGAACACGACCCACCACACAGCGCACACACGCACGCCAGGAGGGGATCGATCGATCCCCTCGTTGCCTTCGTCTCCTTCCTCCAGCGCCGCCTCTCTCCCTGCCTCTCGCTCGTCTCCTCCTCCTCCCGGTCGCCCACCTCGCCTCCTCCCTCCCATCGACCAAGTACCTCCCTCGCTGCTCTCTGCTCGCCCCGCTGTTGATTCCCTCGTCCTCCTCTCCTGCCACGGCCGGCCGCCGCCTCCCTCTCCCTGTCCTGGCCGGCGTGCCTTCCCCAAGCTCTGCACAGCGGCGCCGCCATGGTCGGTCTCCACCTCGTCGATCCCACTCCCGGCCACCAACTCGTCCCCTCCCCAATCCTCGCAGCGTGCCGGCGGGCGCCGCCGCCGCGGCTCTGCCAGTCCGTTCACCTCGTCCCCGTCACTCGGTGGGTTTGAGACGCCGCCCGCACCCGGCCGCCGCACTCCGTCCGGCCCCGGGGCCGGTGCCGCTCGGCAGAGACAGAACTGGACCGGACGGTTCCCGCCAACTCCGTCCACCCCCATGTCCACCTTCGACATCCCGCTGTCCTCCGAAGCTGGGGCCGAGGACACCCCCGAGACCGACGGTGGTGGTGGTGTCGACGCCACCCCGGTCTTCGTCTGGGGAACCAATATCAGCGTGCAGGACGTCAACGCTGCCCTCTTGCGATTCCTGCGCCACTTCCGGGATCCCCGCGACGCCGGCCGCGTAAACCCAGTCATGGACGAGGGCAAATACATGCGGGCCAATCACCGCATCCTCGAGCTCGAGGGCGGGGAGTCGCTCGACGTTGACGCACACGACGTGTTCGACCACGATCCCGACCTGTAGGGCAAGATGGTCCGTACACCGTCGAGTCGAGCACACCGAGATCTCCGTCGACAAGTACCGCCACCCCGAGGACCTCGGACCGGACCACGACCACGACTACTTCCTCGACGAACCGTGAACGACTACATCGCCTTCGTCGTGTTCGCTTGCGTTGGCCGCCTTCGTGCGTGTCCGGGAGATGATGTCGTGAACCCCGAAGACCGGAGAGCCGCCAAGTTCGCCATCGACCTCGAAGACAAGGATATAGCGGTTCGCCCA
Source organism: Alopecurus myosuroides (assembly GCA_028641055.1). Classification (NCBI taxonomy): domain Eukaryota; kingdom Viridiplantae; phylum Streptophyta; class Magnoliopsida; order Poales; family Poaceae; genus Alopecurus; species Alopecurus myosuroides. Next base: position 348,168,174 of record CM054060.1, read on the forward strand.
CGACTACTACGCCTACTTCGGCTACGGAACGGGAACGACGACGTGAACGACTACTTCCGCTACTACATCGACATCGGAACGTCTACGCCCCCGACGTCGACTACTTCCTCTACCCGAAGACGTCGACTACGCCTACTTCCTCTACGACACGATGATCTCGGCTTCGACTAGTTCCCCCGTCGGAACGAGAACGGCTACTTCCCCTACGTCGATTACTTCCACTACCACGTCTACTTCCTCCACGTCCGAAGTTTCCGGCGTTAACCCCGGCGATCCTCTTTCCAACGTGCGAACCCAAACCCCAACCCTTATACCTATGCCCTATTTTCTATAACATATCAACTATGTTTAAAATGTCATCGCATCATGTTTGCATTGCATTTTGTGGGTGCGGGTAATAGTAATGTCACCTAATAATTAAATATGGAATGTGTTGGGGTATTTAATTCCATTGTTGCCCTATTCCATTTAATATTGAATAGATCACCTCTACCTTGTTTAAACCTGTTAATCAACATTTAATATTGATGGTTAGATAAACAACTTGAACCAATCTCTATTTCTCCGGACTCCGGTTCCGATTAAATTGCTTAAGTTGTTTCCCTGTTGCATTTTGCCATGTCATGCATATAAAATAGGATCATGCTGGATCTTTGCCGTAGAAGTAATTGTTGCATCCGGTGTTTCTTTTAGTTTGTTGCTTCTTCCCGGATAGGACGTTGAGATGATGTGAGCAACGACAAGTTCTGCTATCTTGCGGGATCTCAGGCAAGTATACTCACTTGCTGCCAAATGGCTGCCTTTCATCACTTGTTACCGATATTTTCCGTTGTTCTTTTCTGCTAGCCTTAGTAGTAGTTGTTTCTGTTGCGAACCTATCACATGTATCCTTTAGCCCTGATATCGCCTCACCTCCAAACCTATAACCATTGCTTGTTGCCCGTATCTTACTAGCATGCTTAGGTTGTTTTGCTCGAGTCTGTTACCCGTTACTTTCTGTTATTACTTCATTATGTTCTGGGGGCTCGATGTTAATCAATCAATCATGCTAATGATATTGTTAAATAATAAATTTGATGATAAGGCACCGGCAGGAGGCCCAGGGTGGTTTTGAGGCCTGCTAGTGTCGACCCTAATAGGAAAAGGGTCTTGTCTACTGATCCATGATGAGCGCACTACCCGCATTTGGGGAGTATGGGCTCCCCCTCAGTTTGACCCGATTCGCATCTCGTCCAAATCGCCTCATTTAGTTCGGGTTTTCCATTTGCTGCATGCATGATCTTGCGAGCCCTTGGTACCCGGGTGGAACTTTCGTAGTCGGCATATAGGGGGACACGGTCTTAGAGTGCTATGAGGGTCCATTTTCTTCTGGGCCCGAGTAGCCGTGCGCCCAAGGTGCTTTGGGCTTGATGCGAAGAAGGGTTGGATTGTGTTGAGTGCCCCGCTTGGTGGAGTGGCCGCTCCATCTAGCGGGATATTCATGAGTGTACGGCTAAATTGGTGCAACCCTGCAGGGATAATCTTCTTGAGAAGCCGTGTTTTCCGCGGTTATGGATTACTTGGTGAAAGTACTGGCTAACAAGTACTCAGGACAACTTAAACATAATGATCAAACATGCTACACCCAATGATTAATAACTTGACTAGTAATAGGTTGATGACACAATAACTTGATTCACCTCTTAATACAACTGCGTGAGTTATCCTCGGATTGCTTCTTTGGATAAGGGGCGAGATCCAGGATGGGTTTGTTTGAAGTTATATTTCAGTTGGTTACAATCCTCGATCTTATCTCCTTTCTGTTAGCCGGAAGTGGTAGAATCTCTGTAGTTGGTTAGCGCAGCCAGTTGCAGCATCTTTTATATCCCCTTCCTTCCGTTGAACCCAAAGCATCTGTGCTTGGTGTTGACGGGTTACACTTTGGTGAACTGTGAGTCTTGCTTGCCAGTACGTTGGTGTACTGACCCCTTTGGGGCTGTGGTTTACGCAGACGACGTTTCCGAGGATCTACATGGTGGCTACTACGTGGAGTATGACGACGAGGCTGCTGACGAGTAGATAGCGGACCCGGGCAGGATCCGAGACTTCGTGGATGGGCTCCGTCTTTTCGTTTCCGGCCTCTTAGGCCTATTTGGTTCTTGTCTGTACTCAGACATGTTGAATGCTTCCGCTGTATTGTAATGATGTATTGTTGGGGCAGGTGCCCTCTGAATGATTGTATTTGCTATCTCTGCTCTAATGAGAGCCATTTGCAACTTATTTTCAATCTTTTGTGTCGTAGAGATCTGTTGTGATATCAGTTGTTCAACGCCGTTGACGTACCATGTGTGTATGGTTTGAAGTACGTCGACGGAAGTGCCTTTGATCTCTAGTGGATAGTTTACATCGACGATGGAATAGCATGGCTTGTGTTGTCGCGCATAAGCGCAGGCCTACCAGGAAGCTGGGACGTGGGAGCAGTTATGCCCCATAATCCAAGCATCTGCTATCCAGTTCGTACGGTGAGTATCCCCTAGAAATCAGGGTGCGACAGTCTACCAGGAGCCCAAACGGATATAGCCCAGCTAACCGATCGAACAAGACAAATCACGAACACGGCACTTCAGCGGACTTCAGCGGTACGACGTACCAACCAACGAAAACGGACGAAAAGTGGGGGAAGAAACGTTAACGCTTTTATTATTACTAGGAAGACTGCCCGTGCGTAGCCACGGTTGAATTATACGACAACAAATAATTGGTTTATAAAATTTGAAAGTTTTAAATTGCAGGCTAAGATATTACCTCGGACCTAGAAAAAAACTATAGCGGCGGCTAAAATCGTCACTATAGACTGCTACTTTAAGGGTTTTGGTACCTTTTAGCGCGCTAATTAACTTAGCGACATGAGGCAAAATACACTATTGCGTAAACTTTGAAAATTTACACAAAATAAGTCGAGAACTACAATTTTTCCGTAAGAAATGTACAAACTATAATTAAAGGATCGTCTCATAAAACCGCATCCATCTACTGTACCTTCAGTTCTGTTTGCCATTTTTTTTTTTTTTTGCTATAGTTGAGCTGAAGTGACAAATGCATTGCCTGTAAAAAAGCAAAAAAAAAAATAGGCAAAAGTGTGCGGCTATGTGAACATGAAGCTTTTTTTGATCTAATGCAGATGCATATCATACTTAAGTTGGCACCAAAACGTTGGAGCCAACAACTTGTTCGGTCATCTCAAAGGCAACAGCTATCATCTTTTTAATTGGGATGGGGAGATACTCCTTGCAATTATCCTTGTTTTAATTGGATTTCTTATTTTGTGGAACATCATTATCTTGTACATGACACAGATGCGTTAAATTTTTTACTACATCACAATTCGCAACTACTATATATACAATATAGACTGGAAGGTCAACCGACTATTCATGGGGTACACATGAACAAGTAACAGCCAATTGGGGATAGCCAATCAGCCAATCAGGGATGCTTCAAGTTTTCAAACCACCGACTAATTGAAGTGATCCAAACTCTGTAGTACATAAACACTCATAGCCATGGAGCATAGATGAGGTGCATCCGGGGAGAGGAATGTCCCCTAGCTGACTCTAACAAAAAAAAATACGATGCACAAGCAATCAAGTACGTTGAGACATTTTAACAAACACATGGCATGCACTACTAACAGAGCTCCTCTGCTCACACGCCTGCACCAGAGCAAGTGCACTGCCACGTCCATTGAGCACACGCATCCGCTCAGCCACATCTGGATCGAGCAACCAGGCGTCCAGACCGGCGTTTGGTCACTGGATTGGATCGTGCGGCAGGTCGAGCTTCTTGATCTTCTCGTCCACCATGTCGCCCTGCTTGTATATCAGCAGCCGGATGGAATGAGGAATCTAGGGGAGGATAAGAGATAGGGAAGGATGGAGAGATGCATACCCGGTAAGTGGCGTCTTGGATGGATGACGACGGGTCCTGGCTATTCTTCGCTGCAAATATCTTCTTCAATGCCTTCGCCGCTGGAGTCAAATAAAATTTCCTCTCATGGTGGCGTCTGGCGTTCGATTGGGTTGACTGGGATTGATTTTCGAGATGGAATTTGCTGGCGTCTCGGGCAGGATCGGGGATGAAACGTCTCGTATTTTCTTATGTTCCCTGGTAATTTATTTCCTTTCTTCTTTTTCCGGCGGGTTGGATGGGGGCGCTGCGGGGATGGACAGACGGCGAAGGTATCTCGCCAACAGGGGCGGTGAGCGAAGAAGCGCTGGCGCGAGGTCCTTCCTGTGCTCCACTTCCACAAGAATCTCCGACCGGCGAGCCTGCTCCGTCCTTGTCCGTGCTCGACCGCTTTGCCGCGCCCAGGCCTTGTCGGGCCGCCTCCAACCTCAACCTGGAGCACACCACGGTCGGCCTCCTTCTTCCGTTGCGCAGTTCGAGCCCTTCTTCCGTTGGGCAGTTCGAGGACGAAAAAGAGAAAAGAAACGAAACGTTACGTGACTTGCAGTGGCAGGGTGGGTAAATTATATCAATTTTGGGGGCAGTTTTAATGACGTACCGACCGACCAAGTAACCAACCAAGGAAGCATTAACGCTTTTATTATTAGGTAAAGAGAAAAGAAACGAAACGTTACGTGACTTGCAGTGGCAGGGTGGGTAAATTATATCAATTTTGGGGGCAGTTTTAATGACGTACCGACCGACCAAGTAACCAACCAAGGAAGCATTAACGCTTTTATTATTAGGTAAAGATTAGGTATAGATTACTTCTGTTATCATGCCATGAATTATTTAGTTGCATGTTCTATGGTTATAGGATATGATTATCTCTTATAGCATGTTGGTGTAGATTTTTCATAACTAGTGTGTTATTTGTGCAGTCCTTTGTTTTTATGCCTGTGTAATAGGAGTTTTATCTGGTGTGAAGATGGTATTTTAGAGTATCTTTATGATTGAATTCATTGGTTTTTAGCTACTGGTTGTTTGCTAATTGTTCATGATTGATGGATTCCAAAACCTTTAGTAAACAATAACCTAGGGGATAAATAGTCTATTCATCTCTGGTGTTGTTTGCTTGCTTATTGGATTTTGTTTAAATGTTTTACCTTAGCATGAGTTTATACTTGTGGTATGATTGTGCTTAAGAGTATCTTATGAAACTAAAACATCCAACTAAAATCATGAACACATTAAGTGATAGTCGCTTGTGGTGAGTAACACCCACTGCCGTGAGTATTTGTTCTGTCTGTTTGTTTTACCTTAGCAACCTAACCTTTGCACCCACAAGCTATATTTTTAGCTTCTTATATACCTTGTTATGAGAGTGGTACACCACTCCATATGTGGTATGTAATATGTGGGATATAGCTAGGAACTCATGTAAATAATTGACGGTACGTTTCCAGGTAGTTCTGCACTAATCTTAATTTTGTTTGTTTCTAAATCGTCCAAAACCCAAGGTGAGGAGACCCTCGTAAGGTCTCGTCAAACTAGGAAACAAAAGTTTTGGACCTAAAACAGTACTGGTGTACTTTTTAAAGTGAATTCGCTAATTTAGGGGAGTACCCCGCCTCCCAAGAAAGGTCAAAGGGGGGAAGCACCTGCACTCCAACACTAACATTGTGTTTGTTGGCTCTCCCTTAGTCCTCGCTTGCGAATCTCGGGGACGAGATTCTTTTTAAGGGGGGAAGACCTGTCACATCCCAATTTTGGAATACCTGATAACACAGTTGTTTTGCTAATTGCTTGACAAATAAACTTTGGTTGTGTTTGTTTAAGTGCAACTAAACAAACTTAAAAAGATAGCAAAGCAGTAAACTAAAAATATTCAATATATTGTTCCAATGACCTTGGCAATCTTTTCTAAAGTAAATATTGATCAAAGAGTTTTCCAAAACTATCGGAGTCCCATACTTGTTGAATATTATTCCAAGGCCTAAATTAAGAAAGAGGAAACACTTAATAAATTTCCCTAAAAGATTATCAGAAAAAGAGGCATTCTTAGATGCTTCACCAAAATCTTATCAAATGTTTTTCCAACCTTGCAAGCTTAAAAACAAAAGTATTGGAGAGCATTGACTTGCTATCCCTAGTCACATAAATATTTTGGCAAAGCATTGTTAAAGAAAAGCCAAGTGCCTTATTAAATTGAATTTCCAGAAACAAGAAACTCAAACAAGTTACTATTGGAAACTTTCTTCAAATGATCTGAAATTAATACCAGTGCTTCCTTATATGAAATAAGAAACACACACAAGAGGAGACCAAAAATTGAATCCATTAAAGTCCTGAAAACATGATTTTTCTCCACAGCAACAATTGGAATTTTGAACAAGTTTGTTCTAAAAACTTTTTCAAAATGCCATGAAATAAATACCACATGCTCTATATCATAAATAAGGATGAAAACTAAAAGGGCACAAGTTTTTGAATTGATTAAGTTGCCAAAAACCCCTGTTTTCTAGACACTACTTTTTAGAAATTTGAACAAGTTTGTTCTATGAAGTAACTCAAAATGAATTCAATTTTTCTACCACATAAGGAACACACCAAATAAGGAATGTGTGCCAAAAATTATCATTTTTGGAAGCTCCTAAGTAGTCTAATAAATTCAATGTCCATTTATGTAAGAATTGAAATTTGAACAACTTTGAATTATCAAGTTTATCTAATTGAGCCAATTTTCACATATGTTGTGCATCTCAACTAATAAGAATTTTGGGCAAAAGTATTTTAATTTTAGACTTTGTTTTCCTAGTGAAAACATCATTTTTCAGAGAGGATAGGGACCTCTTTGTAAATTGGCCAGGGACCTAGTTGTAAGCTGAGTCACCTTCTTCTTCCTCCTAGCTCTCTGTACAGAGCCCCTACTCCATTGCTTCGATTAGAAGCTTTCGAGGAGGATAATAAGCCCCCCATATGCTCTTGTCTCCCACATGCCCCCTCTCTCTCCCCTCAAGCTTCCTCTCTCTCTCTCTGTACAATTTCTTCAAACCGAAACCCTAGCTTAGTGGCCACCGGCGATTTGGCCGTAGGTGAGCTCGCCGCCGGCCGCCGAGTGGCCCATCCTCTCCGCCTCATCATGGTTGTACTCGGTGCGAAGGGAATCGAGGCGAGACGCCACGTGGTGCCCGCGCCATCCATCTTCGTCTCCGAGCCCGGCGGACTCCGGCGAAGGATCCCCGCGGCCTCGCTCCTTCTTCGACCTCACCGAGTGCTCCTTTGCATTCATGGTGAGCAGGCGAACCTCCCCGTGCATTTTCCCTTCTCCCTCTCCCTCTAGAACGTGGCGGTGCCGTGGTCGCTTTCCGGCCACCGTGCGCCACCGTCGCCGCCGCTCTCCGGCCACTCCCCGGAAATGAGACCACCTACGTTCGGTAGCCCGCGTTGAGAGCAACGTGGGGGTGCAGTTTAATCGCCAAATAAGGCTCTGAATCGCTCGATTTTTGGCTCGTCGGAGCTCTCCCGCCGGCGATGACGCGCGCTGACGCCAACATCACCTTGAATCTGCGCTGGTGGCAGTTGAACCTGCAGGTGGGCCTCGTGCTTGCCCGCGTGGCTGCCACCGTGGCCGCTGGCCCCTGGTCAGCCACAGCGGCTAGATCCCACAGCGGTAGGACTGGATCTGGCCGGCCCAGTTACAGATCTGGCCCAAGTCAAGTTTGTTTTCCATTTTTATTTTTACAGAAATGTACATGTTTGCTTTGGAGCCTAAAAGCTAACCTAAAAGATGAATTTGACCAAACTAAAATTCACAGTGGTAAAGCAACAAAATATAAACCATCTCCATCTTGTAGATCTACATTTGGATGAATATTTTAGAAATATAAACCATCTCCATCTTGTAGATCTACTTGTTTTGGCAACAGATACCAGAAACAGCAAAATGAGCACCATTTTAATTTCACAACTCAGAATGAGGTGTATCCAATTGCATTGGAAAGCCCTTGAAATTTCCTAACAGGAGAAATTAACCTTGATTCCAAATCCCTAATATTTTTGAAATGGCATGCAATTTTGTAAAACACCAGAGAGCACTTTGGTGATTTTTATAAAATAATTAAAAATGATTTTTGATGTAAACTCAATTGGATGGTCTTGTATATGTTTAGGGCTATCCAAACCTAGCTGGGTTTAATTTTTAGAGCATCCTAGAAAATTTGGTGGACAGATCTTTAATTTGCATGATTCTGCCATTTTGGCAGTTTTAGGTAATTAATTTGTGTGAGTTATTTTTATGTTGCAATATTGTTTTCTAGCATGTACAAGTTGTGTAAACTTGTTTTCTAAGGTTTACTTATCTATTTTAGCATGTTAGATTGTGTGGACTTGAGTTGAGAAGAAATAGGATTTTTGTTAATAGCATATGTTTTATCTCTAGTTAATATTTGCATAGAATTTTTGAGTGATAAATTATGTGCAAGCACTTGGGTTGTTGATTGAATCCAGTACCATGTTGGTACTTATATTGTGTTGTTATCACCTCTGCTAGCTTGCATTTGGGTTGGTAGAAAAGCATGAGTAGTTTAGTCATCACTATGAGAATGTTATGGAAAAATTCCCTCATGTGTGGAATTTTTAACATAAGCATTTGTGGTTGTGGAGCCACATATTTTTGTGTTGTATTCATAGGACCAGTAGCATTTTGATTATGTTTTTATGAGTACTTGATCCCTAGAGTTTTCACTTGTGTGAAAACAATAGCATGAGTAGCATTACCTTGCTTATTTTAGCCCCTATTATTTTCTACTAGTATGGTTAATGCACTAGATGCTAGTTTATTTTTTTGTTAATTTTTAGCAAGTGGACCAGAGGCCTTGTGACATCTTAATGATTTGTTATTCTAGTGGAACACCCACTGGTGTCATTGCATTTTTGGTGGAAACATAATTTCCCCCACACTAGATATATTTCTTTTATATAGTTCTCTATCTAATGAGTGCCTAGTATTTTTGCTTTGGATTTTTAGTGCTAAATAAAAATGTGTATGCTTCTGTTTGTAAGTGGTTATAATCATGTGTGGCTTGCTAGGAAAAATCCATATTTGGAGTGTTGATTGATTCCTCTAGTAATGCCCTTTTATTACCACTAGTATGTAGGAGTTGCCCTGCAAATTGATTCCTTGTTTTATCAAATGGAATATTTTTGTTATAGCAAGTATAGATGTTTTTCACTCCTGTTGTTATGACATGGACCCTCTGGTTGTATTTCAACTACTTGAGTGAAATACACCCATTGATTCTTCATGTTTGAGTAAGTACTAGTTTCCTTAGCAGTTTTTGTATTGAATTATTTTCCTGCCAACTTGTGTTTGGTAGATATTTGTGTATCCTTGTAGGAGGACATGTTTTCATTTCTCATTATGATAACATGTTTCCTTGTTTGCATTTTAGTACTTTACTTATTATGCATGCTTGCATAGCAAACCCTTAGTAGAAGCATGTGTATAGGATTCCTCCTTTTTAGTCATTGTTTCTATTGTTCTCACTATGAAAATTGTGTGTTTTGTGATGAGTCTATTACCTTGTTACACTTGTGTAGGCTCACTGATTTGTACAAGTAACTTTTGCAAATCATGTGCCTTATTTATTCTTGATGTGAATTTAGGCTTAGCAGATTAGCTACCTTGTTCTTTTTGTGGTTTGGTTGATAGACCCATTGCCATGATTATTATTGTGCATGTTTTATATACTTTTAGTAGTCTCACCCTTGTGAAAATAAGTGTATTTTGGGTTTATTAATATCTTGGTATGACAGTGGCACACCCACTGAATCCATGATATTGAGGTTGTGAGATATGTTCCTCCAACCTTGAGTTGCCTTATTAAATGGCATTTCTGCCAAGTGTGTTTGTTTGATTGTTTGCCTCCATTAATAATTGTGTGAGTTGTTATTATTAGTTTCCTTGCTGTATGTATTGTTATGCATGGTTGCTTGCCTTGATTGGTTCTGAATGTGTGTCCTTTATTCTTTTTACGACGTTAGAAAAACGAAGAGGAAGGGAGTGTCGTGAAGCTCTGTTTCAAGTTCCAGTCACTCCAAGACCAGGGACACAAGGAGTTACCAGGCAAGCCATCCTGATGCTTGCTGATACAATACTTATCATTATCTATCAAGCATGTTTTACCTCTGAAGTTTTACCAAAACTTGATTATCAAAAACTATTTTTGATGTGGCTATTACTACTATACTAGTATATAGGTTACTATTATGCCAGTAGTTAAACTTGGTAATACCAAGCCCATAAGCCACCATATGGTATTTATTACCATCAAATATACTAGTCCCTAAGTGGACACCCAAAAATTGTGATTCTACAAAACAAAGGCTTTACGGAAAAACCCGGAGAAAAGGCGGATCCTTGTTCTCCGGAGGAATGTGGAAGTGGTCATTTTTGAGAAAGTGGTGTTTTCAAAAATGACACATAACCTAGTCTTCGCCGGACAACCTTTACCGTACTGCCACCCTACCCCAACAAGGGCACGGGGCTTAACTTGAAGTTTGTTCTTGTTAGTGTGTGTCCTATCTCAATCGCTATAAGGGACGTCGTACCCTCGAACCGAATGTCGTGGAGACATATAAAGTGTGGGATTAATTTTCCCTCCGGATGCAGCAGTTGGGGCTCCTGGCTTGGCAGGGATTAGCTCGGTGCCGGGGATGCGGACACTCGACTGAGAGATAGACATATACTAGCTCGAACATAGTGAATGGTTATGATCAGATACCTGATGTTTACATACTGTTGTTACAGTCCGTGGTTGTTCATGGTAGGTGTACTGGATCTGGTGGATGAGTACACCTCTGCAGAGTACAACTTTTTCGAAGAAGCCGCATCCTCGGATATGGACAGTTGAATGGCCATGTAGCTAGCATTGTGTCAATGATTTCAAAAGAGGAAGTTTTTGAAAGGGAATTTTTGAAAGGAAGTGTTGAACTTGTGAAGTTCGGAAAGGAAATGGAAACTTATACCGTGGAGGTATCATCGATGATGAAAAGCCAGATGATGTTATACAAAACAAAATGTTTTACAAAGAAAACCTTTTCTACTCTAAGCAAGAATTCTGGAAACTGATTCCAAGAAGTTTTGCAAAGAGAAAATATTCTTTAATAAAGCTCTACAAAACCTCTTGTACATGTGATATCGACAAGAGAAATAAAACTATATTATTTTCTTCGGAAGTATCTTCTTCAACGAAGATACAGATTAACCTGACTGCAACTGTGGTGTCATCGTATATGAACACCATTGATAGTGAACCCTATTTATAGCCTACCTATTCCACCATATAAGCATATTTGCATGTTTGGTAAGTCACATGATGGATGTCTTGCTGAGTACATTCAAATGTACTCATTATCGTTTCGCCCCTGGTATCTACTTGCCAGACTTTGAGAAGGAGCCTCCGAAGGAGATCTATGAAGAGAAGTACGGAGCTGACGGCTTTGCGAACTAGGATCGTCTCCGGGTCAGCAGCCTGTAGGTTAAGGCGTGACTTGGGCTCAACTACGTTGTATTTTTAATTGTCTTCCGCTGTGTTTGTTAAGTTTCCTGCCCCTATGTGGCAGTTGCGTTAAACTTGATCATGTGATCATTTATGTAATACCTTTATGTATTCGTGTAATGGATGATGTATTTCTGTGTGCCAACTGTGTATGTTGTTCACGACTGATCTTTCTGGGATCGTGAATGTATGCATACGGAGGGTTTCAGACTGCCGGTCTGGAGTCCTTATGTCGCACCCTGATTTCTAGGGGATACTCACCGTACGAACTGGATAGCAGATGCTTGGATTATGGGGCATAACTGCTCCCACGTCCCAGCTTCCTGGTAGGCCTGCGCTTATGCGCGACAACACAAGCCCTGCTATTCCATCGTCGATGTAAACTATCCACTAGAGATCAAAGGCACTTCCGTCGGCGTACTTCAAACCATACACACATGGTACGTCAACAGCGTTTAACAAGTGATATCACAACAGATCTCTACGACACAAAAGATTGAAATAAGTTGCAAATGGCTCTCATTAGAGCAGAGATAGCAAATACAATCATTCAGAGGGCACATGCCCCAACAATACATCATTACAATACAGCGGAAGCATTCAACATGTCTGAGTACAGACAAGAACCAAATAGGCCTAAGAGGCCGGGAACAAACAGACGGAGCCCATCCACGAAGTCTCGGATCCTGCCCGGGTCCGCTATCTACTCGTCAGCAGTCTCGTCATACTCCACGTAGTTGCCACCATGTAGATCTTCGGAAACGTAGGTCTGCGGAAACCACAGCCCCAAAGGGGTCATTACATAAACGTACTGGCAAGCAAGACTCACAGTTCACCAAAGTGTAACCCGTCAACACCAAGTACAGATGCCTTGGGTTCAACGGAAGAGAGGGGATATAAAAGATGCTGCAACTGGCTGCGCTAACCAACTACAGAGGTTCTACCACTTCCGGCTAACAGAAAGGAGATAAGATCGAGGAGTGTAACCAACTGAAAGATAACGTCAAACAAACCCATCCTGGATCTCGCCCCTTATCCAAAGAAGCGATCCGAGGATAACTCACACAGTTGTAATAGTGATGGTTCAAATTATTGTGTCAATAAGCCTATTACTAGTCAAGTTATTAATCATGGGGTGTAACATGTTTGATAATTATGTTTAAGTTGTCCTGAGTACTTGTTAGCCAGTACTTTCACCAAGTAATCCATAACCGCGGAAAACACGGCTTCTCGAGAAGATTATCCCTGCAGGGTTGCACCAATTTGGCCGTACACTCATGAATGGCCCGCCAGATGGGAGATCACCCCACCAAGCGGGGCACTCAACACAACCAACCATTCTTCGCATCAAGCCCAAAGCACCTTGGGCGCACGGCTAATCAAGCCCAGAAGAAAATGGACCATCATAGCACTCTAAGACCGTGTCCCCCTATATGCCGACTACAAAAGTTCCACCCTGCGCTGGGCTCGCAAAAACATGCATGCGGCAAATGGAAAACACGAACTAAATGAGGCGATTTGGACGAGATGCGAATCAGGTCAAGTTGAGGGGGGCGCCCATACTCGCTTCCCAAATGCGGGTAGTGCGCTCATCATGGATCAGTAGACAAGACCCTTTTCCTATTAGGGTCGACACTAGCAGGCTCCAAAACCTCTCATGGGCCTCCTGCCGGTGCCTTATCATCAAGTTTATTATTAATAGTAACATTAGCATGATTGATTGATTAAACATCGAGCCCCCACAACGTAATAGATAGTAACAGAAAGGTAACGGATAACAGACTCGAACGAAAGCAACCTAAGCATGCTAGTAAGACACTGGCTCAAACAATGGTTGTAGGAAGGGAGATGAGGCAATATCAGGGTTAAGGGATTCATGTGATAGGTTCGTAACAGAAACAACTACTACTAAGGCTAGCAGAAAAGAACAACGGAAAGTATCGGTAACCAATGTTGAAAGGAACACAGTGGTTCATGTGAGTGATAACTTGCCTGCAAAACCCAGTAGCCTGGTACTGAGCTAAATCCTTAGGAGGGATGTCGTAAGTATCGTCGGTCTCAACGTCGTCGTGTATCCGAGAAGAAGCAAATAGACATTGCAGAAAGATAAGCAATCATTATCATGGCATAGGTGCACAAACAATGGATGATGCATGTCATGTTAATAGATGCATCAAAGTAACCTACTTGACAAAGTAACACAAGTTTAATTGGATCCATATGCAATGAGATTGCATATGGATGCAAATGCTTTAGGTTGAAGCAATGATCTACATTTGATTAACAAGTGTAGGTGAGTTGGCATGATGCATGCATGATGAAGAACAAGAAGATAACAATATTAAATGCACTTGAAATGATAGTTAACCATTTTAGAAAACATTGATAAGGTTAGCCAATTATTGTTACTTAATGGTGTTAAACAAGTAGTGGTTGTTTTCATCAAGTTAAAATGCTCAAAACAATTAACAAAGTTTATATTTGAAAAGGTTATCAAATTTTAGTTGGATTACATGTTTCACATTTTGAAATTGGACTTTGGATTATTTAATTATGAGTTACACAATATTAAACAATTTTTAATTGAATTAAACAAGATTTAAATGGTTTAGGCAATTTTAATTATTCAAACCAGGAAACAAAATTTATATTTGAAAAGGTGAGGTGAAATGGTATAAAAAACATATTTTGTTTGCATTATTTGGAATTAGTATGAATTAGTTATGAATTATTACAAATTGCATTTGAATTACTCAAATTTGAATTTTAAAAGTATTTTGAAAACTCAAAACAGAATACAAATGGATTATTTGGAAAGGTTATGAAATTTGGAGCAGTAAACATGTAAAACTTTTAATTATTGGGCTTATAGATTTAAAGATATTAAAGTTTAAAGTTTAAGTGTCAAAACTGTTATTTAAATCGATTTAGGAAAAAGGAATTTGCGCAGAATGTTTTATACCTAGCTGCAAACTACACCCAGTCCCTGTCCAGTGGGGTCTAGCCCGCGTGGCGGGTTAGGAGGTGAGGTGGCACAGAGGTGGCTGACCCGCGGGCCCAACGTGGGTGCGCGTGAGGAAAAAATAGGGGGCAAAAACTGCGCCCCGCGGGACTCGAACCCTGGATGTGGTGCACTCGCGCACGGTGGGCTGCCAGCTGCGCTGTGTTGTGTTCGTGATGGAATGGAAACAGGCGGGGAAGGTATTCTTCAGTTAGAACTGTTAACTGAACCCAAAGTTCAGTCTGTTTCTGAATTCCGACGGAAGGACAAGATGGCCGGCGGCCGTTGGCTTGCTGCTCACGGGAGCAGTCCGTGCGTGGCCGGGGCGATCCCGCGGAAGTAGCAGGGCAGCTAGGCGCGGGTGTGCGCGTGGTACAGCGAGGAAAAGGAGGACCGGCGTGCGCTCACCAGCGACAGTCGTCGAGCAGAGGCGATTCGACTATGGCGTCCGCGCGGAAGACGGCGATGACGGCGGCCACCACGGGCCCTCCCAGCGCCAGCCGAGTAGACGAAGGGATGGAGGGAGTCGCCACGACTCCATTCCCGTCCACGGTGCCTCCACGAGGTGACGGTGGTGGTCGGGGTGGATCAATGCCTGACGGCGGAGAAACGATGTCGAGGTTCAGAAACAGGGAACGATCTCGGGGTGGAAGGGAAAATAGGAGTTGGCGGCGGCTGGGAATGGAGAAGGGAGGCTAGGGTTTGCGAGGCCACTGATGCCCTAGATAAATGGGAGGAGGGGTAGCAGGTGGAGCGGGGCGACGTGGAGCTCGGAGCTCCACGGGAGGGGCATATTCCCCCGATGCTCCCCTTCCGTACGAAGGTGACGACAGCCTGATGGGCTGGGCCTCAAAGGCCAAGGAGAAAGGGCATGCGGGCTGGCGCTCCCGTGGGTTGTAGGTGGGCTTTCCTAGCCTGCCTCCCCACGGGTTGGTTTTCCTTTTATTTTTTTTTTACTTCTGTTTTATTTTTTTTTTTTTTAGCAATTGCTTTTTGGAAGAAAAGAGAGGTTTTAGTTTTAGGAAAAAAATTGGAAAAATTTGGGGAAGTTTAATAGACCAAATGCAACCATTTGGTAGTTTTATTTTCAAAAGCTTAATTGTTTTCTTGCTGTTTTAAAATGAACCAATTTAATTGAAAATTGCAATATTCATTAGTATTGGAAAAACAAGTAATTTCCAATAGGGTTTCCCCTAGGTTTTAAAGTGATTTAAGATTACAAATAGTGTGGTGAACTTCATGGATTCAAAAGGTACTGAATTTTAAGGATTGGTTTGAATTTAAAAGGTGATTTAGATTTAATTGATTAAAGTGATTGATTGAATTAAGCAACAATTTAATAAGTGATCCAATATGAAATAAAATGGAATAATTTGGTTGTTTTCACTTGTTATTTTTATTTCAAAAGTTGTAACAGAACAAGTATGAAAACATTGTTTGAGTAAGGTTTGAATTTGAGTTGTGAAAACAGTGGAAAACAAATGCAACAAATAAGAAACAAATGCAAACAACATGATGACATGATGCAATACTTTAATAAACAAGAAATCAAGCATTCTATGGGGTAGTTTTCATACTTGGGATGTTACAAAACGCCCCCCCTTGAAGGAATCGCGCCCCGAGATTCCTACTGAGAAAAGAGAAGGTCCGGAAACTTCTTGGGTAGACGTCAGGGAATTTGGAAACCACCGGAACATTTTCAAGTAAAAGGGGAGAAATTTTGCACCAAGGGTGTATAGCTGGATAGAATTTGATTCATTTGGAGGATAGATTATCTGGGTAGGATGGTGGAACAGAGTTATTGACATCAATGGAACACCAAGGATGACATCAATGTCAGAATTTTCAAGTAGTATGAGAGAAGCAAGGAATATGTGGCCTCCCATTAGAATTGGATTGTTCTTACTTATCTTGGAAGTCAACATTTGAGATCCCGGGGAGTGAACGGTGATTTGATTACTTAGTGGAGCCAGAATTAGGTTGTGTGTTGTGGAAAAGATTGTTGACACAAAGGAATGTGATGCTCCGGTATGAAACAACACTTTAGCTGGAATAGAATTTAGTAGCTGAACAAGGAAACTTTTGAT
This sequence comes from Alopecurus myosuroides, assembly GCA_028641055.1. NCBI lineage: Eukaryota > Viridiplantae > Streptophyta > Magnoliopsida > Poales > Poaceae > Alopecurus > Alopecurus myosuroides. The sequence goes on from CM054060.1 coordinate 348,184,748, forward strand.
TAGACGTCGGTAGAAGATTTGAAGTGGAAAACAACAACAAGATTTCAACGGACGAAAAGGTTCTTTAAAAGAACAGGATAACGAAGCAACACCGGGGAAAACGAGAACAAAACTTCTGAGGTACTACGGAGAACCCAAAACACGTGAAATCCTAACTTGAAAGTTTAGATGAGAAGGGAGAAATCAACGTTGCACTTCCTTACCAGAAAAAGGGATGGAGGGTGGGAAAAAGAAGAAAAAGAACAGAATTCCTACTCTCACGTTTCATTTTTCCTATATAGCTACAAAATAGTTTCTAGACTCAACTGCGACCAGTAAAAAGGGATCCTATGGGCAGACAGGCTCTGATACCATTTGTCGCACCCTGATTTCTAGGGGATACTCACCGTACGAACTGGATAGCAGATGCTTGGATTATGGGGCATAACTGCTCCCACGTCCCAGCTTCCTGGTAGGCCTGCGCTTATGCGCGACAACACAAGCCCTGCTATTCCATCGTCGATGTAAACTATCCACTAGAGATCAAAGGCACTTCCGTCGACGTACTTCAAACCATACACACATGGTACGTCAACGGCGTTTAACAAGTGATATCACAACAGATCTCTACGACACAAAAGATTGAAATAAGTTGCAAATGGCTCTCATTAGAGCAGAGATAGCAAATACAATCATTCAGAGGGCACATGCCCCAACAATACATCATTACAATACAGCGGAAGCATTCAACATGTCTGAGTACAGACAAGAACCAAATAGGCCTAAGAGGCCGGGAACAAACAGACGGAGCCCATCCACGAAGTCTCGGATCCTGCCCGGGTCCGCTATCTACTCGTCAGCAGTCTCGTCATACTCCACGTAGTTGCCACCATGTAGATCCTCGGAAACGTAGGTCTGCGGAAACCACAGCCCCAAAGGGGTCAGTACATAAACGTACTGGCAAGCAAGACTCACAGTTCACCAAAGTGTAACCCGTCAACACCAAGCACAGATGCCTTGGGTTCAACGGAAGAGAGGGGATATAAAAGATGCTGCAACTGGCTGCGCTAACCAACTACAGAGGTTCTACCACTTCCGGCTAACAGAAAGGAGATAAGATCGAGGAGTGTAACCAACTGAAAGATAACGTCAAACAAACCCATCCTGGATCTCGCCCCTTATCCAAAGAAGCGATCCGAGGATAACTCACACAGTTGTAATAAAGGTGAATCAAGTTATTGTGTCATCAACCTATTACTAGTCAAGTTATTAATCATTGGGTGTAACATGTTCGATCATTATGTTTAAGTTGTCCTGAGTACTTGTTAGCCAGTACTTTCACCAAGTAATCCATAACCGCGGAAAACACGGCTTCTCGAGAAGATTATCCCTGCAGGGTTGCACCAATTTGGCCGTACACTCATGAATGGCCCGCCAGATGGGAGATCACCCCACCAAGCGGGGCACTCAACACAACCAACCATTCTTCGCATCAAGCCCAAAGCACCTTGGGCGCACGGCTAATCAAGCCCAGAAGAAAATGGACCATCATAGCACTCTAAGACCGTGTCCCCCTATATGCCGACTACAAAAGTTCCACCCTGCGCTGGGCTCGCAAAAACATGCATGCGGCAAATGGAAAACACGAACTAAATGAGGCGATTTGGACGAGATGCGAATCAGGTCAAGTTGAGGGGGGCGCCCATACTCGCTTCCCAAATGCGGGTAGTGCGCTCATCATGGATCAGTAGACAAGACCCTTTTCCTATTAGGGTCGACACTAGCAGGCTCCAAAACCTCTCATGGGCCTCCTGCCGGTGCCTTATCATCAAGTTTATTATTAATAGTAACATTAGCATGATTGATTGATTAAACATCGAGCCCCCACAACGTAATAGATAGTAACAAAAGGTAACGGATAACAGACTCGAACAAAAGCAACCTAAGCATGCTAGTAAGACACTGGCTCAAACAATGGTTGTAGGAAGGGAGATGAGGCAATATCAGGGTTAAGGGATTCATGTGATAGGTTCGTAACAGAAACAACTACTACTAAGGCTAGCAGAAAAGAACAACGGAAAGTATCGGTAACCAATGTTGAAAGGAACACAGTGGTTCATGTGAGTGATAACTTGCCTGCAAACCCAGTAGCCTGGTACTGAGCTAACTCCTTAGAAGGGGTGTCGTAAGTATCGTCGGTCTCAACGTCGTCGTATATCCGAGAAGAAGCAAACAACATTGCAGAAAGATAAGCAATCATTATCATGGCATAGTGCACAATCAAATATGATGCATGTCATGTTAATAGATGCAACAAAGTAAACTAGTGGATATGATACACAAGTTTAAATGGATTCCATATGCAAAGATTGCATATGGCAAACCCATGCCTTATGGTTGAATTAGTTGTTCTACCACTAAGCATCAGGTGTAGGTGAGTTGGCATGATGCATGCATGATGAAGAACAAGAAGATAACAATATTAAATGCACTTGAAATGATAGTTAACCATTTTAGAAAACATTGATAAGGTTAGCCAATTATTGTTACTTAATGGTGTTAAACAAGTAGTGGTTGTTTTCATCAAGTTAAAATGCTCAAAACAATTAACAAAGTTTATATTTGAAAAGGTTATCAAATTTTAGTTGGATTACATGTTTCACATGTTGAAATTGGACTTTGGATTATTTAATTATGAATTAAACAATATTAAACAATTTTTTAATTGAATTAAACAAGATTTAAATGGTTTAGGCAATTTTAATTATTCAAACCAGGAAACAAAATTTATATTTGAAAAGGTGAGGTGAAATGGTATGAAAAACATATTTTGTTTGCATTATTTGGAATTAGTATGAATTAGTTATGAATTATTACAAATTGCATTTGAATTACTCAAATTTGAATTTTAAAAGTATTTTGAAAACTCAAAACAGAATACAAATGGATTATTTGGAAAGGTTATGAAATTTGGAGCAGTAAACATGTAAAACTTTTAATTATTGGGCTTATAGATTTAAAGATATTAAAGTTTAAAGTTTAAGTGTCAAAACTGTTATTTAAATTGATTTAGGAAAAAGGAATTTGCGCAGAATGTTTTATACCTAGCTGCAAACTACACCCAGTCCCTGTCCAGTGGGGTCTAGCCCGCGTGGCGGGTTAGGAGGTGAGGTGGCACAGGGGTGGCTGACCCGCGGGCCCAACGTGGGTGCGCGTGAGGAAAAATAGGGGGCAAAAATTGCGCCCCGCGGGACTCGAACCCTGGATGTGGTGCACTCGCGCACGGTGGGCTGCCAGCTGCGCTGTGTTGTGTTCGTGATGGAATGGAAACAGGCGGGGAAGGTATTCTTCAGTTAGAACTGTTAACTGAACCCAAAGTTCAGTCTGTTTCTGAATTCCGACGGAAGGACAAGATGGCCGGCGGCCGTTGGCTTGCTGCTCACGGGAGCAGTCCGTGCGTGGCCGGGGCGATCCCGCGGAAGTAGCAGGGCAGCTAGGCGCGGGTGTGCGCGTGGTACAGCGAGGAAAAGGAGGACAGGCGTGCGCTCACCAGCGACAGTCGTCGAGCAGAGGCGATTCGACTATGGCGTCCGCGCGGAAGACGGCGATGACGGCGGCCACCACGGGCCCTCCCAGCGCCAGCCGAGTAGACGAAGGGATGGAGGGAGTCGCCACGACTCCATTCCCGTCCACGGTGCCTCCACGAGGTGACGGTGGTGGTCGGGGTGGATCAATGCCTGACGGCGGAGAAACGATGTCGAGGTTCAGAAACAGGGAACGATCTCGGGGTGGAAGGGAAAATAGGAGTTGGCGGCGGCTGGGAATGGAGAAGGGAGGCTAGGGTTTGCGAGGCCACTGATGCCCTAGATAAATGGGAGGAGGGGTAGCAGGTGGAGCGGGGCGACGTGGAGCTCGGAGCTCCACGGGAGGGGCATATTCCCCCGATGCTCCCCTTCCGTACGAAGGTGACGACAGCCTGATGGGCTGGGCCTCAAAGGCCAAGGAGAAAGGGCATGCGGGCTGGCGCTCCCGTGGGTTGTAGGTGGGCTTTCCTAGCCTGCCTCCCCACGGGTTGGTTTTCCTTTTATTTATTTTTTACTTCTGTTTTATATATTTTTTTTTTTTTAGCAATTGCTTTTTGGAAGAAAAGAGAGGTTTTAGTTTTAGGAAAAAAATTGGAAAAATTTTGGGGAAGTTTAATAGACCAAATGCAACCATTTGGTAGTTTTATTTTCAAAAGCTTAATTGTTTTCTTGCTGTTTTAAAATGAACCAATTTAATTGAAAATTGCAATATTCATTAGTATTGGAAAAACAAGTAATTTCCAATAGGGTTTCCCCTAGGTTTTAAAGTGATTTAAGATTACAAATAGTGTGGTGAACTTCATGGATTCAAAAGGTACTGAATTTTAAGGATTGGTTTGAATTTAAAAGGTGATTTAGATTTAATTGATTAAAGTGATTGATTGAATTAAGCAACAATTTAATAAGTGATCCAATATGAAATAAAATGGAATAATTTGGTTGTTTTCACTTGTTATTTTTATTTCAAAAGTTGTAACAGAATAAGTATGAAAACATTGTTTGAGTAAGGTTTGAATTTGAGTTGTGAAAACAGTGGAAAACAAATGCAACAAATAAGAAACAAATGCAAACAACATGATGACATGATGCAATACTTTAATAAACAAGAAATCAAGCATTCTATGGGGTAGTTTTCATACTTGGGATGTTACACCTTACATGGACCCCCTTTCGACGTTGTTACCGCGTGTATCCGTGTAAGTCCAGTATTTCTCCAGCGGGTCTAGGGTTTCACCGGAGGGGGGATTCCGGAGTGTCTGGATCCCAACACAAGCTAGTGGGTGCCATAACATGTTGGTATAGGTGTGTTGTTTTTTTATGGAAAATATTTCACTCCGGGGTGTGACCTGCTTCACCGGTGTCCACTTCTCTCTCGTGAGTTTACATGCTCTTATACGCTGAAACTCCCTGTATCGGACGAAACATCGTGAATCTTCCGAAGAGGTGGGTTCTACCTTTGTGTTTGTGTTAACTTGGGCTACCCTAACACAACCAAGAAACTAGTTCCTCATTTCTACCCCCTTTCGCCGCCGTTACCGCGTGTATCCGTATAAATCCGGTATTTCTCCAGCGGGTCTAGGGTTTCACTAGGGGAGGGGGCACTCTGGGTCGTCTGGATCCCAACACTAGCTAAAGGGTGCCATACCATGTTGGTATAGGTGTGTTGTGTGTTTTTTTATGGCAAAGTTTTCACTCCGGGGTGTGACCTGCTTCACCGGCATCCACTTCTCTCTCTTGAGTTTACATGCGCTTATAGGCTGAAACTCCCGTATCGGACGAAACATCGTGAATCTCCCGAAGAGGTGGGTTCTATCTTTGTGTTTTGTGTTTCCTTGGGCTACCGTATCACAACCAAGCAACTAGTTCCACATTTCTACCCCCTTTCGACGCTGTTACCGCGTGTATTCGTATAAGTTCGGTATTTCTCCAGCGGGTCTAGGGTTTCACTAGAGAGGGGGCCCTGGAGCGTCTGGATCCCAACACAATCTAGGGGGTGTCATACCATGTTGATATAGGTGTTTTGTGTGTTTTGTATGCCAAATATTTCACTCTGGGTGTGACCCGCTTCACCGGCATCCACTTCTCCCTGTGAGTTTACATGCGCTTATAGGCCGAAACTCCCGTATCGGACGAAACATGGTGAATCTTCCGAAAAGGTGAGTTCTACCTTTGTGTTTTGTGTTCCCTTGGGCTATCCTAACACAAAAAACACCTAGTTCCACATTGATACCCCCTTTCGACGCCGTTACCGCGTGTATCTGTATTAGGTCCGGTATTTCTCCGACGGGTCTAGGGTTTCACCGGAGAGGCGACTCCGGAGCGTCTCGATCCCAACAAAAGCTAGGGGGTGCCATACCATGTTGGTATATGTATCTTGTGTGTTTTGGATGGAAACAATTTCACTCCGGGGTGTGACCCGCTTCACCGACATCCACTTCTCTCTCGTGAGTTTACATGCGCTTATAGGCTAAAACTCCTGTATCGGACGAACATCGTGAATCTTTCGAAGAGGTGGGTTATACCTTTGTGTTTTATGTCCCCTTGTTCTAACCTAACACAACCAAGCAATTAGTTCCACATTGCTACCCACTTTCGAAGCCGTTACCGCGTGTATCCGTGTAAGTCCGGTATTTCTCAAGCGGGTCTAAGGTTGCACCGGAGGGGGCTCCGGAGCGTCTGGATCCCAACACAAGATAGGGGGTGCCATACCATGTTAGTATAGGTGCGTTGTGTATTTTTATGGGAAAGATTTCACTCCGGGGTGTGACCCGCTTCATCGGCATCCACTTCTCTCTCGTGAGTTTACATGCGCTTATAGGCTGAAACTCCCGTATCGGACGAAAATCGTGAATCTTCCAAAGAGGTGGGTTCTACCTTTGTGTTTTGTGTTCCCTTTGGATACCCTAATACAACCAAGCACCTAGTTCCACATTTCTACCCACTTTCGACGTCGTTACCGCGTGTATCCGTCTAAGTCCGGTATTTCTCCAGCGGGTCTAGGGTTTCACCGGAGAGGGGGCTCCGGAGCGTGTAGATCCCAACACAAGCTAGGGGTGCCATACCATGTTGGTATAGGTGTTTTTTTTTGGATGGCAAAGATTTCATTCCGGGGTGTGATCCGCTTCACCGGCATCCACTTCTCACCTCTGAGTTTACATGCGCTTATAGGCTGAAACTCCGTACGAGACGAAACATCATGAATCTTCCGAAGAGGGGGCTCCGGGTCGTCTGGATCCCCAAACAAGCTAGGGGGTGCCATAAAGTGTTGGTATAGGTGTGTTGTGTGTTTTTTATGGCAAAGATTTCACTCCTGGGTGTGACTTGCTTCACCGTCATCCACTTCGCTCTCGAAAGTTTACATGCTCTTATAGGCTGAAACTCCCGTATCGTACGAAACATTGTGGATCTTGCGAAGAGGTGGGTTCTAACTTTGTGTTTTTAGTTCCACATTGCTACCCCCTTTCGACGCTGTTACCGCGTGTAGCCGTACAAGTCTGGTATTTCTCCAGCGGGTCTAGGGTTTCACCGGGGGGCTCCGGGTCGTTTGGATCCAAACACAAGATAAGGGTGCCATAACATGTTGGTATAGGTGTTTTGTGTGTTTCGGATGGAAAATATTTCACTCCGTGCTGTGACCCACTTAACGGGCATCCACTTCTCTCTCGTGAGTTTTCATGCGCTTATAGGCTGAATTGCACGTATCGGACGAAACATCGTGAATCTTCCGAAGAGGTGGGTTCTACCTTTGTGTTTTGTGTTCCCTTGGGCTACCATAACACAACCAATTAACTAGTTCCACATTGATACCCCTTTCTACGCCGTTATCGCGTGTATCCGTGTGAGTCCGGTATTTCTCAAGCGGGTCTAGGGTTTCACCGAAGGGGGCCTCCGGAGCGTGTGGATCCCAACACAAGCTAAGGGATGACATAACATGTTGGTATAGGTGTGTTTTGTGTTTTTAATGGAAAAGATTTCACTCCGGGGTGTGACCCGCTTCCTCGACATCCACCTCTCTCTCGTGAGTTTACATGCGCTTATAGGGTGAAACTCCCGTATCGGACGAAACATCGTGAATCGTCTGAAGAGGTGGGTTCTACCTTTGTGTTTAGTGTTCCGTTGGGCTACCCTAACACAACCAAGCAACTAGTTCTACATTTCTACCCCTTTCAATGATGTTACCGCGTGTATCCGTATTAGTCTCGTACTTCTCCAGCGAGTCTAGGGTTTCACCAGAGAGGGTGCTCCGGTGCGTCTGGATCCCAAAACAAGATAGGGTGTGCCATACCATGTTGGTATAGATGTGTTGTGTGTTTTCGATGGCAAAGATTTCACTCCGGGTGTGACCCGCTTCAGCGGCATCCACTTCTGTCTCGTGAGTTTACATGCGCTTATAAGCTGAAACTTCCGTATTAGACGAAACATCGTGAATCTTCCGAAGAGGTGGGTTATAACTTTGTGTTTTGTGTTCCCTTGGGATACCCTAACACAACCAAGAAACTAGTTCCACATTATTACCCCCGTTCGACGTTGTTACCGCGTGTATCTGTGTAAGTCCGGTATTTCTCCAGCGGGTCTAGGGTTTCACCGGGGGGGGGGCTCCAGAGGGTCTGGATCCCAACACAAGCTAGGGGGTGCCATAACATGTTTATATAGGTGTGTTGTGTGTTTTGTATGCCAAATATTTCACTCTGGGGTGTGACCCGCTTCACCGGCATCCACTCCTCCCCTGTGAGTTTACATGCGCTTATAGGCTGAAACTCCCGTATCGGACGAAACATCGTGAATCTTCCGAAAAGGTGGGTTATAACTTTGTGTTGTGTGTTCCCTTGGGCTACCCTAACACAAAAAAGCACCTAGTTCCACATTGATACCCCCTTTCGACGTTGTTACCGCGTGTATCCGTATAAATCCGGTATTTCTCCAGCGGGTCTAGGGTTTCACCGGAGAGGCGGCTCCGGAGCGTCTGGATCCCAACAAAAGCTAGGGGGTTCCATACCATGTTGTTATAGGTGTTTTGCGTGATCTGGATGGCAAATATTTCACTCTGGGGTGTGACCCGCTTCACCGGCATCCACTTCTCTCCTGTGAGTTTACATGCGCTTATAAGGTGAAACTCCCGTATCGGACGAAACAACATGAATCTTACGAAGAGGTGGGTTCTACATTTTTGTTTTATGTTCCCTTGGGATATCCTAACACAACCAAACAACTAGTTGCACATTTCTACCCCTTTCGACGCCGTTACCTCGTGTATCCATATAAGTCCGGTATTTGTCCATCGGGTCTAGGGTTTCAACGGAGGGGGGGGGCTTCAGAGCGTCTGGATCCCAACACAAGAAGGGGGTGCCATACCATGTTGGTATATTTGTGTTGTGTGTTTTGGAAGGCAAAGATTTCACTCCAGGGTGTGACCCGCTTCATCGGCATCCATTTCTCTCTCGTGAGTTTACATGCGCTTATAGGCTAAAACTCCCGTATCGGACGAAACATCGTGAATATTCCGAATAGGTGGGTTCTACCTTTGTGTTTTGTGTTCCCTTGGGCTACCCTAACACAACCAAAAAACTAGTTCCATATTGCTACCCCCTTTCAACGCCGTTACCGCGTGTATACGTATAAGTACGATATTTCTCCAGCGGTTCTAGGGTTTCACCAAAGAGGGGGCTCTGGAGCGTCTGGATCCCAACACAAGATAGGGGGTGTCCTACCATGTTGGTATAGGTGTGTTGTGTGTTATGTATGGAAAATATTTCACTCCGGGGTGTGACCAGCTTCACCGGCATCTACTTCTCTCCTGTGAGTTTACATGCGCTTATAGGCAGAAACTCCCGTATCGGACGAAACATCGTGAATCTTCTGAAGAGGTGGGTTCTACCTTTGTGTTTTGTGTTCCCTTGGTATACCCTAACACAACCAAGCAACTAGTTCCACATTGCTACCCCCTTTCGACGCCGTTACCGCGTGTATCCGTATAAGTCCGGTATGTCTCCAGCGGGTCTAGGGTTTCACCGGAGAGGCGGCTCCGGAGCGCCTGGAACCCAAGGCAATATAGGGGGTGCCATACCATGTTGGTATAGGTGTTTTGTGTGTTTTGGATGGCAAATATTTCACTCTGGGGTGTGACCCTCTTCACCGCCATCCACTTCTCTCCCGTGAGTTTACATGCGCTTATAGGCTGAAACTAATGTATCGGGCGAAACAACGTGAATCTTCCGAAGAGGTGGGTTCAACCTTTTTTTGTGTTCCCTTGGGATACCCTAACACAACCAAGGAACTAGTTACACATTGCTACCCCCTTTCGACGTTGTTACCGCGTGTATCCATATAAGTGCGATAATTCTCCAGCGGGTCTAGGGTTTCACCGGGGGGACTCCGGAGCGTCTGGATCCCAACACAAGCTAGGGGGTGCCATACCATGTTGGTATAGGTGTTTTGTGTGTTTAGGATGGAAAAGATTTCATTCCGGGGTGTGACCCACTTCACCGGCATCCCGTTCTCTCCTATGAGTTTACATGCGCTTATAGGCTAAAACACCCGTATCAGACAAAACATCGTGAATCTTCCGAAGAGGTGGGTTCTACCATTGTGTTTTGTGTTCCCTTGGGCTACCATAACACAACCAATCACCTAATTCCACATTGCTACCCCCTTTTGACGTTGTTACAACGTGTATCTGTATAAGTCCGGTATTTCCCGAGCGGGTCTAGGGTTTCACCGGAGGGGGGGATCTGGAGCGTCTGGATCCCAACACAAGCTAGGGAGTTCCATAACATGTTGGTATAGGTGTGTTGTGTGTTTTTGATGGAAAAGATTTCACTCCGGGGTGTGACCCGCTTCACCGGCATCCACTTCTCTCATGTGAGTTTACATACGTTTATAGGATGAAACTCCCGTATCGGACAATACATCGTGAATCTTCCGAGGAGATAGGTTCTACCTTTTTGTTTTGTGTTCCATTGGGCTACCCTAAAACAACCAAGAAACTAGTTCCACATTTCTACCCCCTTTCGACGCCGTTACCGCGTGTATCCGTATAAGTCCGGTATTTCTCCAACGGGGCTACGGTTTCACCGGGGGGTGGGGGGCTCCGGAGTGTCTAGATCCCAACACTGGCTAGGGGGTGCCATACCAGGTTGGTATAGGTGTTTTGTGTGTTTTGGATGGCAAATATTTCACTCCGGGGTGTGACCCGGTTCACCGGCATCCACTTCTCTCTCGTGAGTTTACATGCGCTTATAGGCTGAAACTCCCGTATCTGACGAAACATCGTGAATCTTCCGAAGAGGTGGGTTATACATTTGTGTTTTGTGTTCCCTTGGGCTACCCTAACACAACCAATCACCTAGTTCCACATTGCTACCCCCTTTCGACGCCGTTACCACGTGTATCAGGGTAAGTCTGGTATTTCTCCAGCGGGTCTAGAGTTTCACCGGAGGGGGGCTCCGGAGCGTCTGGATCCCAACACAAGCTAGGGGGTGCGATACCATGTTGGTATAGGTGTTTTGTGTGTTTTGGAGGCAATTATTTCACTCCGGTGTGTGACCCGCTTCACCGGCATCCACTTCTACCTCGTGAGTTCATATGCGCTTATAGGCAGAATCTACCGTATCGGACGAAACATCGTGTATCTTCAGAAGAGGTGGGTTCTACCTTTGTCGTTTGTGTTCCCTTGCTGTACCCTAACACAACCAAGCACCTAGTTCCACATTCCTACCCCCTTTCAACACCGTTACCGCGTGTATCCGTATAAATCCGGTATTTCTCCAGCGGGTCTAGGGTTTCACCGGAGAGGGTGCTCCGGAGCGTCTGGATCCCAACACAAGCTAGGGGGTGCCATACCATGTTGGTATAGGTGTGTTTAGTGTTTTGGATGGCTCAGATTTCACTCCGGGTGTAACCGCTTCACCGACATCCACTTCTCTCCTATGAGTTTACATGTGCTTATAGGCTGAAACTCCCGTATCGGACGAAACATCGTGAATATTCCTAAGAGGTGGGTTCTACATTTGTATTTGTGTTCCCTTGGGCTACCCTAACACAACCAAGAAACTAGTTCCACATTGCTACCCCCTTTCGACGCCGTTACCGCGTGTATCCGTATAAGTCCGGTATTTCTCCAGCGGGTCTAGGGTTTCACCAGAGAGGGGGCTCTGAGCGTCTGGATACCAACACAAGCTAGGGGGTGTGGTATAGGTGTGTTGTGTGTTCTGTATGGAAAATATTTCACTCCGGGGTGTGACCAGCTTCACCGGCATCCACTTCTCTCCTGTGAGTTTACATGCGCTTATAGGCTGAAACTCCCGTATCGGACGAAACATCGTGAATCTTCTGAAGAGAGGGGTTCTACCTTTGTGTTTTGTGTTCCCTTGGGCTACCCTAACACAACCAAGCAACTAGTTCCACATTGCTACCCCCTTTCGACGTCGTTACCACGTGTATCCGTATAAGTCCGGTCTGTCTCCAGCGGGTCTAGGGTTTCACCGGAGAGGCGGCTCCGGAGCGTCTGGAACCCAACGCAATATAGGGGGTGCCATACCATGTTGGTATAGGTGTTTTGTATGTTTTGGATGGCAAATATTTCACTCTGGGGTGTGACCCGCTTCACCGCCATCCACTTCTCTCCCGTGAGTTTACATGTGCTTATAGGCTTGTCGTGGGATAATCACGGCAGACGTTACCGGGGGTAACTTATCTTGGGGAAATTCGACTCTGGTGTTTGGGAGAGGGTTTTGCTCAGGGGAAATCATCGTGATAAACGATCTGGTAGCCGGCAATCAAGTCGCCGAGTCTCCGATCTAGATTCACAATCTCAACTCTCGTGTTACAAGGAATACTCGAATAGCTAGTAAAACTCGTGTCTAATCTAACCCTAGGAGCCGGCTTATATAATATCCGGCCCCCCTGGCTTCCTATCCAAGGCATACTCGGAGTCCTACCTGGGCACCGCTTACAAACCCTAAGTTTCCTTATCTAAACCCACAATCCGGGTTACGAGGCCTACACTCTTGGGCCTTCTAGAAACTCCTTTTCCTTAAGCCGGGTCTTGCGCAGCTTCCCTTGGGCCGAGTTACACCTTGACGTTAGCCTACCGGGTTATCATCCCTCCATCAGTAGTCCCCAGAATAGCTTGGGCTTCACGGGATCCTCGTTGAAGCGCATGCTATTCCCTGCAAAAATAACAAACACACAAGTTCATTAAAAGGCCGGGTTAGGTTGCTTTGATAAACATCTAGGCCTAACTCCACAGGTGGTCCATATAATAACCCGGATTTCTCTGAATCCATCTTCATTTTCCCGAGTCAACACTCCGAGGAAAACACAGAAGACCCGGCTCACTTCGTTCGCTAATTAATCCGGATATCACGGAGACGATTCGCTTTGATCTTTTCCGGATATTACGCCCAAGCACTTAATCACTTATCCCAAAAAATCCGGGCGGGTATCTCTCTCGAAATTTTTGGCTCCCGCTCCTTAGTCTAGGTTTCCCCACCCGCACCTATAAATAGGTGCCTTAGGGGAAAACCTAGATCGAACACTCCATTTCTTCATCCCCTTTCTCTCTCGGTGCTCTCTTGCTCGAGCTCGACGCCGCGCCACTACGGAGTCCACGGGCGCACCGCCGAAATCGAGCCACCGCCGTCTGCGCTCGTCCTCGGCCCGCTCGGCGCCGCCGTCAACCACCGCTGCCGCGCCTTTGCACAGCTCACCGGAAGGTCCCAAGGGCCACCGTGACTGCGCCATCTGCCGCCGTCGTACTCTTCTCCGGATCCCGCCGGCGAGCCTCCTTTCTTCCATGAATTTTACTTTCAAGCTTGCTCGAATTAAATTAGATTTAGATCCGCTTCATAGGTGGTTTTCTTGTTCCGCAACGATTGGGTAGCCCATGTTCCGTCCCTTCTCAACCAATGTGTAAACTAGGTCGATAGCATATCTCCATTACTTGTGGTCACCAATTTCTCTGTAAATCTCTAAGTTTAGATCCAATCTGCCAAAATTATCCGTAATTGCTCTTCGATACTCGGATAATTTATAATTTCCGGGTCTTTTAGTTGCTTACACTCTGCACACCCGCTTCCTGTTTTGTAGACTACGCACATGGCACCCAAGGTCAGTACTAAGACTAAGGGAAAACAGCCGGCGAAAGCAAGGCCGACTCAATCCATATCTGCCAACTGGGCAAGGTCCACCGTGACCAAGGCAAAGTTGGACGAGCTCGCTGAGTCGGACGTCCTTCCTTCCCAGGAGGATATTCTGTAACATCCCAAGTATGAAAATACCCCTAGAATGTTTGTTTCTTGCTTTAATTAAAATTTTGCATCATGTCATCATATTCATTGCATTTGTTTCATATTGGTTTGCATCTATTTTTATTTGTTTTCATAATTGAATTTCAAACAATTTCAAATGCTTTGTTTCATACTTGCTCTGTTACAATTTTTTCCAACTAAAAAGTTCAATAAAAACAACCAATTGTTTCCTTTTATTTCCATAATGTTCAACTATTAAAATCATGGCTTTTAATCAATCACTTAAATTCAAATGTTATTTCACATTCAAATCAAATCCCAAACAGCACCCAATTTGAATTTAGGCAAATTACCAAAACATGCTAACCCCTTGTTTTTCAATTAAACCATAAGGTTCAAACCATTAAAATTATGACTTTAATAACTTAATTAATCCAAACTTAATTCAGTTGGTTTTTCAAATTCAAATAAAAAACATTCAAACAGTACCAAATTTCAACTTATAAAAATCAGCAAAATAACCCTAATCATTTGTTCTATTTAACCAATAGGGTCCACCCTATTAAAATGTTGCTTTTAATAATAATCAATTAATAAGCAATTCTTTTAAATATTGAATTAAATCACAAACAGTAATTTAAATTTGAATTTTTGCAAAACCAAAGTTAACATTTGGTTGTATTTGACCTAAATAGCCCACCCAAATTTTTATAAATTTTTTACTAACTCCAAACCTATCATTTTCTTCCATTTTCTATTTCCTGCAAAAAAAAAAATATCAGAACCAAAAATAGAAAAAGAAAAACGAGGGGAGAGAGGCAGTGGGCTCAGCCAGCGCGAGCCCAGCCCAACTTACCCTTTTTCCCGGCCTGGTACCGGTTCGCCTCGCTCCCCATCGTCTGTTTCGTGTACGGCAGTCATCCCACCGGTGCCACGTACGCCGCCGTGCGCCCCGACGGCCAGGAGCGCCTCTGGCCCCCTATAAAGCAGCCCTAGGCTCCCCTGGCGCCGCCCTAACCTAGCCATCCACTCCATCCCCTCGCGCCGCCGTCTTTCTCTCTCTCCCCGGTGAATTTCGCCACCTCTGCCACTGCAACCGAACGCCGCCGTGCCTGAATCCATGAAGCCCACCGTCGCCGCCGTCCTCCTCCACCCTAGCTAGCTACGGGAACGGGATCGACGCTTCCTCCTCGAGCTGGTGGACACCTCCGTTGAGCTTGACGCTGTCTGGATCGCCGCCGCCGTCGTGAACCTCTCCGGCCACCGTCTGCACCGTACCTCTACTTCCCCTTCATCCGCGGTGAGCGCCACCGTGTTCTCTCCTCCCTCTCCCACCTCTGCATCTTGCTCGCAGCACACACGCACCCGTGCACTTACACCCGCAAGCACCACGAGCCCGACAGCAACGTTGATCGCCGCCGTTGAGCCACCGCGAGCATCTGTCAAGTTTCAGAAACTTTCGTCGTCAGTTAAAAGTTCAGATACGTGAACTGAACCTTAACCTGTCATCGACGCGTATACTAACAAGAACCATTCGCTCACCACAGTGGCAACACCACAGCGCGCGCACCCCCGAGCCCAGGGTTCGATCCCTGGCTCTCGCACGGGAGAAAAACCCATCTTTTTTTCGCGCAGTGCTGACAGGGTGGCCCCCCTGTCAGCCACTCTGTTGCCACACGTGCGTCCACGCTGGCCCAGGGCCCATCTGGCAGTGCCTTGGGCTAGTTATCTGTGCGGTAACAAATGTTTTCAAGCTTTTCTGTTTTAAATCAAAGTCCTTTTAAATTGCAGATTGGTCCCTAAAACTAAAACCCTAATAACTTTTATTTTATAAACCCAAATAATAAAAGTAAAATATGTGCACTGCCCCAAATTTAATTCTCTATCTAATTATAGCATTTGTTTTCTGTTTTGAATTTTCCAATTGCATTCCAAATTTGAATTCAAACAATTCATTTGTAATTTGCTAAAATCCATAACTAATTCATACTTAATCCAAATAATGCAAATAAAATATGTTTTCCATGCTATTTCAAATAACCTTTTCAAATATAAATTTTGTTTCATGGTTTGAATAATTAAAATTGCTTAAATAATTTAAACCTTGTTTAAATCATTTAAAATTTGCTAAATTCATAACTTGCTCAAAATAAATTATTTTTGAACATGCAAAATATGTTTTCAAACCATCAAAGTATAAACTTTTCAAATGTGAATTTGAATTTATGTTTTGAACAAATAAAAATTCAATTAAATTCAAACTTGTTCTAAATTCATTTAAAACTTGTTTAATCTTGTTTAATTCATAATTTAATCATTGTAATTCCTTTTTCAATATTTGAAACATGTAATCCACCTAAAATTGTGTGTTCTTTTCAAATATGAATTTTGTTAATTGTTTGGAACACTTTAAATGACTGAAAACAACAAATGCTTGTGTGACATCTGTAAGTAACCCAAAATTTCCAAACTTAGCAAACAATTTCCAAACTTGTTAAATTCCTTTACCACTTGCATCTATTGTTGTTTTCTTATTGTTTTCATCATGCATGCATCATGGTAATCAACTTTCACCTGCTAATTAATTGTAGATCAATTGTTTCAACCTTAACTCATGGGCCTTTTCCATATGCAATCCCATTTGCATATGGGTCCATTTAAATTGTGTTGCCATGTCAACTAGTTTATTTTGGTGCATCCATTAACATGACATGCATCATCCCATGGTTGTGCACTATGCCATGATATTGATTGGTTATCTTTCTGCATTGTTTGTTTGCTTCTTCTCGAATAGACGACGACGTTGAGACCGACGATCCTTACGACACCCCTTCTGAGGATCTAGCTCAGTACCAGGCTACTGGGTTTGCAGGCAAGTTATCACTCACATGAACCACTGTGTTCCTTTCAACATTGGTTACCGATACTTTCCGTTGTCTATTTTGCTAGCCCTATGTATAGTTGTTTCTGTTACGAACCTATCACATGAATCCTTTAACCCTGATATTGCCTCACCTCCACTCCTACAACCCCTTTGTTTGAGCCAGTGTCTTACTAGCATGCTTAGGTTGTTTTGCTCGAGTTTGTTACCCGTTACTTTCTGTTACTATATTTCTATTATGTTCTGGGGGCTCGATGTTAATCAATCAACCTGTTAATAATAATATGCTGATAAGGCACCGGCAGGAGGCCCTGTGTGGTTTTGAGGCCTGCTAGTGTCGACCCTAATAGGAAAAGGGTCTTTTCTACTGATCCATGATGAGCGCACTACCCGCATGTGGGAAGCGTGTATGGGCGCCCCCCTCAATTTGATTCGATTCGCATCTCGTCCAAATCTTCTCATTTAGTTCGTGTTTTCCATTTGCCGCATGCATGTTTTTGCGAGCCCAGCGCAGGGTGGAACTTTTGTAGTCGGCATATAGGGGGACACGTTCTTAGAGTGCTATGAGGGTCCCCTTTCTTCGGGGCTCGATTAGCCGTGCCGCCCAAGGTGCTTTGGGCTTGATGCGAAGAAGAGTTGAGTTGTGTTGAGTGCCCCGCTTGGTGGGAGGCATCCCATCTGGCGGGTTATTCTTACGTGTACGGCCAAAATGGTGCACCCCTGCAGGGATAAATCTTCTCGAGAAGCCGTGTTTTCCGCGGTTATGGTTAACTTGGTGAAAGTACTGGCTAACAAGTACTCAGAACAACTTACACCTAACTTATGCTAGCTGACTAGTAATAGGCTTATTGACACAACAACTTGACCCATTATTCATTAATCCAACTGTGTGAGTTATCCTCGGATTGCTTCTTTGGATAAGGGGCGAGATCCAGGATGGGTTTGTTTGAAGTTATCTTTCAGTTGGTTACCATACGCTATCTTATCCCCTTTCTGTTAGCCGGAAGTTGTAGTGTTTCTGTAGTTGGTTAGCGCAGCCAGTTGCAGCATCTTTTATATCCCCTTTCTTCCGTTGAACCCAAGGCATCTGTGCTTGGTGTTGACGGGTTACACTTTGGTGAACTGTGAGTCTTGCTTGCCAGTACGTTTATGTACTGACCCCTTTGGGGCTGTGGTTTCCGCAGACTACGCCTACGAGGATCCAGGTGATGACTACTACGTGGATTTTGACGAGGCTGCTGACGAGTAGATAGCGGACCTGGGCAGGATCCGAGACTACGTGGATGGGCTCCGTTTTCCTTTCATTCCCGGCTTCTTAAGCCTATATGGATTTGTCTGTACTCAGACCCTTTGAATGCTTCCGCTGAGTGGTAATGATGTTATGTTGGGACATGTGTCCTCTGGATGATTGTATTTGCTATCTCTGCTCTAGTGAGAGCCATTTGCACTTATTTCCATCTTTTGTGTCTTAGAGATATGTTGTGCTATCATTCTGTTACAAGCCGTTGACGTACCATGTGTGTATGGTATGAAGTACGTCAATGGTAGTATCCTGATTTCTATGGGATAGTTTATGTCGATGCTGAACAGATAGGGGTTGGTTGTCACACATACGTGTGTTGGCCTACTCGTAAGAGGACGCGGGTGCCGGTAAGCCCCGTAATCCAATCTACTACTGTTCAACGGAACGGCGAGTATCCTTTAGAAGTCCGGGTGCGACAAATGGTATCAGAGCCTGTCTGCCTGTAGGATCCCTTTTACTGGTCGCAGTTTGAGCCTAGAAACTATTTTGTAGCTATATAGGAAAAATGAAACGTGAGAGTAGGAATTCTGCCATTTTTCTTCTTTCCCCACCCACCCACCCTTTTCTGGTAAGGAAGTGCAACGTTGTTTTCTCTTCTCACCTAAACTTTCAAGTTAGGTTTTCATGAATCCTGGTTTCTCTAGGATAGTTATATCTACTAGACCATAGGAATGGAGGTGGTTGTGACATGATTTATCATGTTGCCTACTCACGATTGAGAACGAAGGCGTGTAAGCCCCGGAAGCAGATCCTCTATTCCTTAAGCAGTAGATATTGATCCTTTAGAAGCCCGGATGGGTTCTTCCGTAGTACCTCAGGAGTTTTGGTCTCGTGTTTCCCGTTGTTGCTTCGATATCATGTTCTTCTCAACATCCTTATCGTCCGTTGAAACCTTGTTATTGCTTTCCACTCCAGTTCCTCTACCGGCGTCTAATCAAAACTTCCCCAATCATCTGTAGATGGATCTCAGGTTCTACCCGCAGGTGGTTCGGATGACTCGTTGTGAGAGCACCGCCGGTTATCCGGAGATGCTGAGAGACATGGTCACTTATCTGGGGTTCCGTTGGGCACAAGAGTACCAGGTCTACGAGCACCAGCGAGAGTTTGAGCAGACCTACTACCAGGCTATCGTCTACATTCTGTCAGATGATGGCATGAGTGTAGCGCACCGCTACGAGGCAGTAGGTTCCACAGTGGATATGGCTGTGCAGCAGGCAGCTTATGTGAGTCTCACCGTCCTTCGTGCTGACTATTGGGGATTTGACGATTCTATCTATCGCCACATACCCCGTGGTTACATCACTTCAGAGGGAGCTCACTTCACTCTCTACGACAACCTGGATGTCTACGAGCATGATAACACCAGGCTGCACACCACCGCTCAGTTTGTGAGGCACAGTGACGCAGTTGCCACCACACTTTCTCAGGAGTTGGCTTCAGTCAGAGAGCAGCTCTACCTTGCTTTGACTCGTCTGGCGACGTACACCACAGACTTTGTTGGAGACGAGCGCTTTGCACGTTTCGAGCAGCCAGTTGGTCGTACTCTGCCAGATGCTGGAGGTTACGAGCCGATCAGAGGTCCACTCCTCCATCTCGGTGCTGGATACACTGGGATTCCCCGCTTTGGAGCACAGGGAGCCGATGCTATGTACTTCCTTACACCGAGAGTCGCTCTCAGACCACGTCAGATCTACGTGGATCGTCGTTCTACAAACTTTCGTGGGCGTCCTCCTCACCGTACATCTCGTCGTACTACTCACCGCCGTCCTGCGTGATGAGCATGGGAGTACCGATGTATCCATTCCTAGCTATGTTTAGTTATCCTTTGGCATTTGAACCATTTATGGTCTGTTGGATATTCTGATGTATTTGAACATGTGATGATGTACCTGTTGGTTATCTATTCATGCGTCGGAATAATCTTTCTTTCGGTTACCAAGTCTATCTTTTCTATTGTTGTGCTAAAATGCATTTCCATTCAGGATGCCGCCAACAAGGAACACCCCGCCTGAGCCACCTCCGATCACGGAGCTGTTGACTCAGATGACTCAGGTCGTGACGCAGATGGCCCAGTTCCAGGCTAATCAGCACAACAACCAGAACGCTCCACGAGTCAGTATCAAGGAGTTTCTGAGTATGGGGCCGAGAGCTTTCGTGGCAACACGCGAGCCTCTGGATGCTGATGACTGGATCCGTGAGATGGCCAGGGCTCTGTACATTGCTCACGTTGCTGAGGAAGACAAGGTCAAGTATGCCACCTACCTGCTGAAGGGTCAGGCAGCCACTTGGTGGGAGAACTACCAGACCATGAGAGCGGGATACCCTATCACCTGGGGTTGTTTCAAGGATGCCTTCCTGAAGCACCACATTCCAGATGGTCTCATGGAAAGGATGCGTGAAGAGTTCTGCTCTCTCAAGCAGGGCAAGCTGGATGTCATTTGCTATCAGAATGAGTTCAATCGCCTCGCTCGATATGCTGGTGACGAGGTGTCCATTGAGGCCAAGAAGATGGCAAGGTTCTGAAGAGGTTTTAACCCGGAACTCAAGTACGCACTCACCAACATCAAGTGCAAAGACTTCGAGGAGCTCGTGAACACCGCGCTCAATGAAGAGAATGGGCGCAAGGCTTTCGAGGAGTCTCGCAAGCACTCGCGTGAGGGTGGTTCCTCCTCCAACATGACCACCCCTCCGCAGAAGCGCCGCATCTGGGTGCCAAATGGTGCTGTCACTCGGGCTCCATATGCCCAAGCTTCTCCAGGCTTTGCTCCCCGCCCACCCAACCCATCTCAGATGCATGGTCAGAGGGTTCCAATGGGGCAGCCAAGGCCAGGTCCTCCTCGTGTCGTCACTTGCTTCAAGTGCAAGGAGACGGGACACTACGCTGACAAGTGCACTCAGAGGCAGCTACCTCCACCACCACCTCGCCCCAACACCAACCAGGCAATGGTGCGTGCTCCCCCGGCTAAAGCCTTCAACTCCAACAACAGGCCTGTCGGGAGGACCGCGAGGGTGAATCATATCAAGGCCGACAAAGCTGAGGAAGCTGCTGACGTCGTTCTCGGTATATTACCCGTAAACTCTTTTCCAGCTAAAGTGTTGTTTGATACCGGAGCATCGCATTCTTTTGTGTCAAAGATCTTTGCTACAACGTACAACCTAGTTCTGGTTCCACTAAGCAATCAAATCACTGTTCACTCTCCGGGATCTCAAATGTTGACTTCCAAGATAAGTATGGACAATCAAATCCTAATTGGAGGTCGCATATTCCTTGCTTCACTCATGTTGCTGGGAAATTCTGACATTGATGTCATTCTGGGCATGGATTGGTTGAAGACCAACGAAGCTAAGATTGACTGTGCTCAAAAGTCAATAACTCTCTCTCACCCTTCTGGCCAGATAGTCTATTCTCCATATGGATCAGGGTCTATTCAGCTGTTCAACCTCGATGCAAAACCTCTTCCTGCAATTGAAAATGTTCCGGTGGTTTGTGAATTCCCTGACGTCTTTCCAGAAGAGTTGCCAGGGATGCCTCCGGAAAGAGCAGTTGAGTTCGTGATCGAGCTTGAGCCAGGTACTGCTCCAATCTCTAAGCATCCATACAAGATAGCTCCTCCTGAACTGAAATTGTTAAAGGAGCAAATCGATATGTACATGGAGAAAGGTTACATTCAGCCTAGTTCCTCCGCATGGGGTTGCCCAACTCTGTTTGTTGCCAAGAAGGATCAAACAAAAAGACTCGTGGTTGACTATCGTCCTCTCAACGAGAAAACCATCAAAAACAAGTATCCAATTCCTCGTATCGATGATATTTTTGATCAACTTGCTGGAGCCTCAATATTCTCAAAGTTGGACTTGAGGATGGGTTACCATCAGATAAAGATCAGAAAGGAAGATATTCCAAAGACAGCTTTCACCACTCGGTACGGTCTATATGAATACACCGTCATGTACTTTGGTCTCACCAATGCACCGGCGACATTCTATCGACTCATGAATTCTGTCTTCCATGAATACCTCGACAAGTTCGTTGTGGTATATCTTGATGATATCCTTGTCTACTCAAAATCCGAGGAAGAGCATGGAGAACATCTTCGTCTCACTCTCATGAAACTTCGCGAGCATCGTCTATATGCCAAGTTCTCCAAATGTGAGTTCTGGATTTCAGAAGTTGCTTACCTTGGTCATATCATCTCTGCCAAGGGCATAGCCATTGACCCAGAAAAGGTTAAGGCCATTGTTGATTGGAAACCTCCTAAGACGGTGAAGCAAGTCAGAAGTTTTCTTGGCTTGGCTAGCTATTGCCGTCGTTTCGTCCAAAACTTTTCCGAGATTGCCAAACCTCTCACTGATCTCACAAAGAAGGACAAGAAGTTCGTTTTGTCTCCACAATGTGATGAAAGTTTCAATCTCCTGAAGACTAAACTCACTTCTACACCAGTTCTGGTTGGCCCAGATACTACCAAACCTTTCCAGATATTCTGCGATGCATCTCTCCAAGGTCTAGGTGCAGTTCTTATGCAAGAACGTCAAGTGGTGTCTTATGCTTCACGTCAGTTGAACCCACATGAGCAAAACTACCCCACACATGATCTTGAACTTGCAGCAGTTGTGTTTTCCCTCAAGAAATGGAGACAATACTTGTTGGGTAACCGCACTGAAATCTTTTCCGATCATAAGAGTCTGAAATACATCTTCACTCAACCAGATCTAAACCTCAGGCAAAGGAGATGGATTGAGAAGATTAAAGACTTCGATCTCACCATTTCTTACACTCCAGGCAAGGCTAATGTTATGGCCGATGCTCTCAGTCGCAAGTCCTATTGCAATAATCTCATGATCATGGAAAGCCAACCTCCACTTCATGAAGAGTTCCAGAAGCTGAACCTTGGTCTTGTTCCTCAAGGATATCTTGCTAGTTTGACAGCCAGTCCAACTCTCGAGGACAAGATTCGTTCTGAACAACTTCGTGATGCTGAAATCAAGAAGATTGTAGAGCACATCAAAGAAGGCAACGATAAATTCAAGTCCTTCTCAATTGATGACAAGGGGACTGTGTTCTTCGAAGGACGCATTGCAGTTCCTCAGATTCAAAGTCTCAAAGATGTCATTCTCAAGGAGGCTCATGAAACTCCTCTCTCCATCCACCCTGGAAGTACAAAGATGTACTAGGATCTTAAGACACTGTATTGGTGGCCTGGCATGAAACGTGAAATTGCTCAATACGTTTCTGAATGCGACGTTTGTCAACGTGTTAAGGCAGTTCATCAGAAAACAGCCTGGTCTACTCCAACCTCTGAAAATTCCTGAGAGGAAGTGGGACATGATTGAAATGGACTTCGTTACTGGTTTTCCAAAGTCCAAGAAGGGCAACGATGCAATCTTCGTTGTTATTGATCGTCTCACTAAAGTAGCTCACTTCTTTGCTGTCAAAGAGACAATCTCAGCTAGCCAGTTAGCAGAACTCTACACATCAAAGATTGTTCCTCTTCATGGTGTTCCATTGGAAATAAGCTCAGACCGTGGAAGTATCTTCACTTCACATTTCTGGAAGAGTTTTCAAGATGCATTGGGCACTAAACTTCTGTTCAGCACAGCTTATCACCCTCAGTCTCAGGGGAAAGTCGAAAGAGTCAATCAGATTCTCGAGGATATGCTCAGAGCATGTGGTCTCTCCTTTGGCATGAAATGGGAGGATTGCCTTCCATATGCTGAATTATCCTACAACAACAGCTTCCAGGCAAGCCTAGGCATGGCACCATTTGAAGCACTCTATGGCCGTAGATGCAGGAGTCCAATCAATTGGTCTGGAGCTGGTGAACGTTCACTCTTAGGTCCTGACATTGTTAAGGAAGCCGAAGAGAAAGTTCGCATCATTCGTGACAATCTCAAGATTGCTCAGTCTCGTCAGAAGAGCTACTATGACAGCAAGCACAGGGATATGGTATATGCTCCTGGTGACAAAGCATATCTCCGTGTAACTCCCCTCAGAGGCACTCATCGTTTTGGTGTGAAAGGAAAGCTTGCACCAAGATACATTGGTCCTTTCAACATTCTCTCAAGGCGTGCGGAAAATGCCTATCGTCTTGAACTCCCAGAAAAACTATCCAAGGTGCACGATGTGTTTCACGTGTCACAGCTCAAGAAGTGTTTCAAAGATCCAGATCGTGCAGTTGATCATGATTCCATTGAACTCCAAGATGATCTCTCTTATGAGGAGCACCCTGTTCGTATTCTCGATGAGACCGAGCGTAAGACTCGCAACAAGAGCACCAAGTTCTTGAAAGTGCAGTGGTCGCATCATTCCGATAAAGAGGCAACGTGGGAGACCGAAGAGGATCTTCGCAAGAAGTATCCGGACCTTTTCTCTTCTCAGTAAGGAATCTCGGGGCGCGATTCCTTCAAGGGGGGGCGTTTTGTAACATCCGAAGTATGAAAATACCCCTAGAATGTTTGTTTCTTGCTTTAATTAAAATTTTGCATCATGTCATCATATTCATTGCATTTGTTTCATATTGGTTTGCATCTGTTTTTATTTGTTTTCATAATTGAATTTCAAACAACTTCAAATGCTTTGTTTCATACTTGCTCTGTTACAATTTTTTCCAACTAAAAAGTTCAATAAAAATAACCAATTGTTTCCTTTTATTTCCATAATGTTCAACTATTAAAATCATGGCTTTTAATCAATCACTTAAGTTCAAATGTTATTTCACATTCAAATCAAATCCCAAACAGCACCCAATTTGAATTTAGGCAAATTACCAAAACATGCTAACCCCTTGTTTTTCAATTAAACCATAAGGTTCAAACCATTAAAATTATGACTTTAATAACTTAATTAATCCAAACTTAATTCAGTTGGTTTTTCAAATTCAAATAAAAAACATTCAAACAGTACCAAATTTCAACTTATAAAAATCAGCAAAATAACCCTAATCGTTTGTTCTATTTAACCAATAGGGTCCACCCTATTAAAATGTTGCTTTTAATAATAATCAATTAATAAGAAATTCTTTTAAATATTCAGCCAGTGCGAGCCCAACCCAACTTACCCTTTTTCCCGGCCTGGTACCGGTTCGCCTCGCTCCCCATCGTCTGTTTCGTGTACGGCAGTCATCCCACCGGTGCCACGTACGCCGCCGTGCGCCCCGACGGCCAGGAGCGCCTCTGGCCCCCTATAAAGCAGCCCTAGGCTCCCCTGGCGCCGCCCTAACCTAGCCATCCACTCCATCCCCTCGCGCCGCCGTCTTTCTCCCTCTCCCCGGTGAATTTCGCCACCTCTGCCACTGCAACCGAACGCCGCCGTGCCTGAATCCATGAAGCCCACCGTCGCCGCCGTCCTCCTCCACCCTAGCTAGCTACGGGAACGGGATCGACGCTTCCTCCTCGAGCTGGTGGACACCTCCGTTGAGCTCGACGCCGTCTGGATCGCCGCCACCGTCGTGAAACTCTCCGGCCACCGTCTGCACCGTACCTCTGCTTCCCCTTCATCCGCGGTGAGCGCCACCGTGTTCTCTCCTCCCTCTCCCACCTCTGCATCTTGCTCGCAGCACACACGCACCCGTGCACTTACACCCGCAAGCACCACGAGCCCGACAGCAACGTTGATCGCCTCCGTTGAGCCACCGCGAGCATCTGTCAAGTTTCAGAAACTTTCGTCGTCAGTTAAAAGTTCAGATACGTGAACTGAACCTTAACCTGTCATCGACGCGTATACTAACAAGAACCATTCGCTCACCCCAGTGGCAACGCCACAGCGCGCGCACCCCCGAGCCCAGGGTTCGATCCCTGGCTCTCGCACGGGAGAAAAACCCATCTTTTTTTCGCGCAGTGCTGACAGGGTGGCCCCCCTGTCAGCCACTCTGTTGCCACACGTGCGTCCACGCTGGCCCAGGGCCCATCTGGCAGTGCCTTGGGCTAGTTATCTGTGCGGTAACAAATGTTTTCAAGCTTTTCTGTTTTAAATTAAAGTCCTTTTAAATTGCAGATTGGTCCCTAAAACTAAAACCCTAATAACTTTTATTTTATAAACCCAAATAATAAAAGTAAAATATGTGCATTGCCCCAAATTTAATTCTCTATCTAATTATAGCATTTGTTTTCTGTTTTGAATTTTCCAAATGCATTCCAAATTTGAATTCAAACAATTCATTTGTAATTTGCTAAAATCCATAACTAATTCATACTTAATCCAAATAATGCAAATAAAATATGTTTTCCATGCTATTTCAAATAACCTTTTCAAATATAAATTTTGTTTCATGGTTTGAATAATTAAAATTGCTTAAATAATTTAAACCTTGTTTAAATCATTTAAAATTTGCTAAATTCATAACTTGCTCAAAATAAATTATTTTTGAACATGCAAAATATGTTTTCAAACCATCAAAGTATAAACTTTTCAAATGTGAATTTTAATTTATGTTTTTAACAAATAAAAATTCAACTAAATTCAAACTTGTTCTAAATTCATTTAAAACTTGTTTAATCTTGTTTAATTCATAATTTAATCATTGTAATTCCTTTTTCAATCTTTGAAACATGTAATCCACCTAAAATTGTGTGTTCTTTTCAAATATGAATTTTGTTAATTGTTTGGAACACTTTAAATGACTGAAAACAACAAATGCTTGTGTGACATCTTTAAGTAACCCAAAATTTCCAAACTTAGCAAACAATTTCGAAACTTGTTAAATTCCTTTACCACTTGCATCTATTGTTGTTTTCTTATTGTTTTCATCATGCATGCATCATGGTAATCAACTTTCACCTGCTAATTAATTGTAGATCAATTGTTTCAACCTTAACTCATGGGCCTTTTCCATATACAATCCCATTTGCATATGGGTCCATTTAAATTGTGTTACCATGTCAACTAGTTTATTTTGGTGCATCCATTAACATGACATGCATCATCCCATGGTTGTGCACTATGCCATGACATTGATTGGTTATCTTTCTGCATTGTTTGTTTGCTTCTTCTCGAATAGACGACGACGTTGAGACCGGCGATCCTTACGACACCCCTTCTGAGGATCTAGCTCAGTACCAGGCTACTGGGTTTGCAGGCAAGTTATCACTCACATGAACCACTGTGTTCCTTTCAACATTGGTTACCGATACTTTCCGTTGTCTATTTTGCTAGCCCTATGTATAGTTGTTTCTGTTACGAACCTATCACATGAAACCCTTAACCCTGATATTGCCTCACCTCCACTCCTACAACCCCTTTGTTTGAGCCAGTGTCTTACTAGCATGCTTAGGTTGTTTTGCTCGAGTCTGTTACCCGTTACCTTCTGTTACTATATTTCTATTATGTTCTGGGGGCTCGATGTTAATCAATCAACCTGTTAATAATAATATGCTGATAAGGCACCGGCAGGAGGCCCTGTGTGGTTTTGAGGCTTGCTAGTGTCGACCCTAATAGGAAAAGGGTCTTGTCTACTGATCCATGATGAGCGTACTACCCGCATGTGGGAAGCGTGTATGGGCGCCCCCCTCAATTTGATTCGATTCGCATCTCGTCCAAATCGTCTCATTTAGTTCGTGTTTTCCATTTGCCGCATGCATATTTTTGTGAGCCCAGCGCACGGTGGAACTTTTGTAGTCGGCATATAGGGGGACACGTTCTTAGAGTGCTATGAGGGTCCCCTTTCTTCGGGGCTCGATTAGCCGTGCGCCCAAGGTGCTTTGGGCTTGATGCGAAGAAGAGTTGAGTTGTGTTGAGTGTCCCGCTTGGTGGGAGGCATCCCATCTGGCGGGTTATTCTTACGTGTACGGCCAAATTGGTGCACCCCTGCAGGGATAAATCTTCTCGAGAAGCCGTGTTTTCCGCGGTTATGGTTAACTTGGTGAAAGTACTGGCTAACAAGTACTCAGAACAACTTACACCTAACTTATGCTACCTGACTAGTAATAGGCTTATTGACACAACAACTTGACCCATTATTCATTAATCCAACTGTGTGAGTTATCCTCGGATTGCTTCTTTGGATAAGGGGCGAGATCCAGGATGGGTTTGTTTGAAGTTATCTTTCAGTTGGTTACCATACGCTATCTTATCCCCTTTCTGTTAGCCGGAAGTTGTAGTGTTTCTGTAGTTGGTTAGCGCAGCCAGTTGCAGCATCTTTTATATCCCCTTTCTTCCGTTGAACCCAAGGCATCTGTGCTTGGTGTTGACGGGTTACACTTTGGTGAACTGTGAGTCTTGCTTGCCAGTACGTTTATGTACTGACCCCTTTGGGGCTGTGGTTTCCGCAGACTACGCCTACGAGGATCCAAGTGATGGCTACTACGTGGAGTTTGACGAGGCTGCTGACGAGTAGATAGCGGACCTGGGCAGGATCCGAGACTACGTGGATGGGCTCCGTTTTCCTTTCATTCCCGGCTTCTTAAGCCTATTTGGATTTGTCTGTACTCAGACCCTTTGAATGCTTCCGCTGAGTGGTAATGATGTTATGTTGTATTTGCTATCTCTGCTCTAGTGAGAGCCATTTGCACTTATTTCCATCTTTTGTGTCTTAGAGATATGTTGTGCTATCATTCTGTTACAAGCCGTTGACGTACCATGTGTGTATGGTATGAAGTACGTCAATGGTAGTATCCTGATTTCTATGGGATAGTTTACGTCGACGCTGAACAGATAGGGGTTGGTTGTCACACATACGTGTGTTGGCCTACTCGTAAGAGGACGCGGGTGCCGGTAAGCCCCGTAATCCAATCTACTACTGTTCAACGGAACGGCGAGTATCCTTTAGAAGTCCGGGTGCGACATATTCACTGGCGAGACCCGGGGGATGAGACTCGGCCCTCCCCCGGTCCTGATGAGGTAATTTGCTTCGTCGAGCATGTGATCCGGGGATTTCGTCCCCCGGGTCACTTCTTTTTCCGTGAACTTCTTAGCCATTACGGCCTCCGAGTCTTTGACATAGGACCCAATTCTATGTTAAATATCACTCATTTTATCGTTCTCTGCGAATCATATCTATGCGTCCCCCCAAATCTTGCTCTGTTTCTCGAGTTGTTCCAATGCAAACCGTGCCGCGAAAGCAGCGACGGGGCCCTCTTGGCTTGTGGTGGGGTATCAATTCAGAGGCGGAAGAACTCATTGATGCCGATTCTAAGCCTCAACTCCCACGTCAAGCATTGGCATAAGACCTTCTTCTACTGCCAGGACATCTCCCCACCCGGCGAAAAGACTATGCCGGGTTTCTCCGAGGGCCTCCTCAATCTCTCCGACAATTTTAACGCTTTTGCCTCTGAGTCGGATAGGGAGTCCATCCAACCCCTCCTAGCCAAACTCGTTGTCCTTTCAGCCCAGGGTCTCCTTGGGCTTAATCTAGTTAAAACTTGGGTGAACTTCCGAATCCAACCTAATGCCATCCGGCCCAAGCTGATGTCCGAGTATTCTGGGCACGTCATGGATTCGCTCCGCTATTCTTTGAGAAACTATCCGGCTGCTGATACAAACAAGATAATCAAAAGTTTCCTGACTGAGAAAGCAGAAGTGATCCGTACTATAGCCGGTTTGGAGCCATTCACCCGCGACAACCCGGCTCCAGCGGTAAGACCCGGTCCTTACTCTTCTATTCTTGTGCTTTTACCTGATGCAATTACTAACTTTCATCTTTATACCTTTATCTCAGGAAGATAGCGCCTTCTGTAATATCGAGACTCCCCCTTCCTCCGAAAACCCGGAGGAGGACGAACAGCCGGCTGACTCGGAAGAAGGTATCATCCGGGTTTCGCCTATCTTACTTTTTGTCAACTTGTTTTCCCACACTTTCTCTTTTTCCGACTATGCACCATGCTTTTCAGGAATGGAGGACAGGGAGGACAAGGAGGAGAAGGAAGATCCGGAAGACAAGGAGGAGACCCAAAGCGACGACAGCGAGACAGAACCGGATGTTGAGGTCGGAGCCAAGAGAAAACCCCGAGGGGTTGTATTAAAGGTTTTGTATCGCTCTATCGCCTCCAAACCGTATTCATTTGCTAATATGTGCGAGCTTAATCGACAATTATCCGATTGGACATACTTGAAGGAGCCCCCCACGGTCAAGCGCAGGGTAACCCGGAACTCCCCGGGTGAGAATCCACTCAACCCGGGTATCCCTTCGTCCCCAGCCCGCCGCGCCGGTACTTCCCAAACTCTTCCTTCAGATTCCCCTCAGAAACATACTTCTCCCAATCATCCTTTGGCTGGACAATTCCGGGTCTCACTCTCAGATCCTGTAACAGCCTCCTCCGGGTCTAGTAATGACTTCCCATCAGATTTTATGGTGAACTCCGGGTAAGATACCTCTCCTGCTATTTCAATATTCTAACACTTTTCCATGACTTTCACTTATCATATATTAACTGTTTATCTTTACTTTCCTCAGAGCCAAGGTCACAACCAGTGACCCGGACAACATGGATACTGATAACCCGGCTAAGGAAGATCCGGTTGATAGTATGACGGCCGCGGCTGGCGGCGATGAAGAAGAACAAGTACCGCTGAAAGACCCGGCCGATCAGGAGGCCGAGTACCCAATAGCCTCGCATACACTCGAGGATGAGGATGTTGTGATCCTGGGCACAGGGAGAAGTGAGCCCAACCCCAACACTCAGGCGACCCGGGTGTCTCCCCCCGCAAAGGAGAAGACTCCATCTCCGGGTAACCAGAATCCTGGTTCTTCCGACATAGATCTAAGCAAACTCTCCTATGATCAGATGATGAGTGCACTCTTTGCCTTGAAGACCACAGAAAGAGATATACTAGAGCGCATGACTGCTGAGCACCAGGTAACGATGATTGATATTGCATAGTATTCATCTAGTCCCCAAGTTCCGAGTTTAACTTGTCAAAGTTTTACTCGATACTTCCTTTGATACCCGGTTCTTTCTTATATCCGACTAACTTTTACTTTTCCTTCCCTTATAGGCACAGATGGCCAGGTCTGAGGAGATTTTGGCTAAAACCACTCAGCTCCTTGAGACCGAGTCAAAGCTGCGGGAGGGGCTTGAGGCTGAAGTGGAAAAGCTTGATAAAGACGTCAAGAAGTACAAGAAGAAATACCAGAATGCTCAAGATGCACTGAAGAAGCTCTCGGCTCATATTGCCGACACTTATCGTGTCCTACTTGGTAAGATTTTATGGCTTGCTGTTTTATAACTCGGATTTTCCTTTAAGCATGATACCCGGGCTTTTTTGCTTTAACCTTTGCTGTTTATACTGCAGGCCCTGGCATAGCGGCCCCAGAAGATAATGACGTTGAGAAGGTAAAGACCTTGAAGACTGTGATTCGGAAGTTCTGTGCCGGCACTAAGTGGATCGTGGACGCTGTGCAGTGGCCGGCTGAGGGTTACTCGGGCCTGGACACTTTGCTCCACGCGTGCTCCACTATCCCCGATTGGATCGAGCTCTGGAAACGCTCGGCATTCCGGGTTGGGATGACCCGCGGGCTTATGCTGGCCAAAGCTTATTTCCCAAAGCTTGAGCCGGCAAAGCTGGTGGCCGGGTTTCCCGAGTTCAATCTCGACGGCTCCAAATTCTCCACCAAGGACTTCAAGGCTATTCAAACTGAGGTACATCACTCGGCGACCATAATTGCCGATAGTCTGGCACTAGACAGGTTTACAACGCCTTATGATGCCAAAGACAAAGCGGTGAAGGTAGATCTGCCCGAGCCCTTTAATATCCTGGAGAAGTGGAACGCAGAATCTGCCAAAAGGAAGGAGGAGGCTGCCAGGAGGAAAGCTGAAATCAAATGTGCGCCTTCCTCCTCTACACCGGCTGTCCGCCCGCCCGCTCGTGCCGACACTGCTAATCCGGATAAAGGTGCTGGGAAGGCCCTGAAGAGCAAACCCAAGACCAGGACCCCGCTGCTAAGGACAAGGTTGAAGACTCGACCCAGGAGGCCGAGTGAAATTTTATCTGCTACTATCTCGAACACTTCATTCGGCCAATGGGCCTTTAAAACAACTATTATTTTGATAGTGCGCCTGTGCACTTTTTGATACTACTACCTTGGTTTGTAATACGTTTAAAAAACCTTAATAGCTTTCATGGCCCTTCTGGCCTTTGCGTGAATTTGATATTTCTTAACTCTGAACTTTTCATTCCTGGTTTTCCGACTTTTCTCTATGGTTCCTTTTGTGAGACTCGGTTTCCGGGTGTCATGGGTTTTGACAAGTGGACTTTTTCTAAGTACCCAAGTCCCCAAGACTCGGATTTTTAGGTTTTTTGAGCTGAATAGCTAGATAATTTGTTTCTTTTTTCAAATTCCCAAGTCCCCAAGGCCCGAATTTCCGAGTCTAGGGTTTTGGATTTTTTCAAAAGAACAAATTGTTTCTGCTAAGTCCCAAAACCTAGAGCTGTTCACGTAGGTTTGAAGTTATGCTTAATATAGCTTGAGTTTCCGGCTGTTAGCCTTGTACTCTGCATAACTTGTGGTTTGGATGACCCTTTTGACTTTCTTTTACTATAAGCCGGCTTTCGCGTGGATAATCAATGCTGCTATAACTGTATAAAGACAGGGTCAGGCAAGTCCCATTGGGCATCATGACTGATTGTAATTACATGCTAGCAAAGCATGCCACTTTTGTGCGAGTCACATCTAGCTTAAGTAAGAAAAATCAAGAAAGATTGGCTATATTGTCCGGTTATAAGCTTGCAGCCGTACTTATTATAAGTAATCGGCCCTTATAACTTAATGGCATCATGGCCGGGTCTTTGAGTTTGCAACTGTGCTATTCAAGCAATCAGCCCCCAAGACCTAGATATATGCAATTTTACTAAAGAAACTAATATACTAAGAACAACAAATAACACTTACCTGGAAGAAAAACAACAGGAATATAAAAACTGGACGAAAAACACACAGAAAGGAACAATATATTGTTTAACCATCTCTTTATTGATATGAGAAAAGTTAGGTCAGCAAGCCGCCTCATTAAAAACCCTCCAGTCCCCTTAGGTACCATGGATAGAAAAGAGTGCGTCTGAAACCTGCTGCCTGTTACAACGTGTAATTCCACTTGTGAATCTAGCCTATTCTAGGTATAGTAGGGACGCAGCTGAGCCACGTTCCATGGTCTTTCTCTTTCCTGCATAGATGAAGTTGTATGAGCGGTGTCATTGACAGTAGCCGACTCTTCCCTTGCATCTATCAAGTAATATGATCCATTGTGCAGATTCCGGCTTATAATGAACGGTCCTTCCCATGGTGGAGATAACTTGTGTTTTCCTTCCTTTGACTGTACCAGGCGCAGAACCAGGTCTCCTTCCTGGAAGACCCGGGTTTTGACCCGCCGACTATGATATCTCCTCAGATCCTGCTGGTAAATGGCTGATCTCTCCAAAGCTTGTTCCCTGTGTTCTTCTAGCATGTCCACGGCGTCCTGCCGGGTCTTCTCGTTCTCTACCTCGACGTAAGCCGACACTCGAGGCGAATCATGGATAATATCACTCGGCAATACATAAACCATAAAAACGGTGTCATCTGAGTAGATCTGTTAGGTGTGGTGTTAATTCCCCAAACCACTGAAGGTAACTCCTCAACCCATGTGCTAGCAGCTCTGGTGCACGGGACTCGCAGCCGTGGTTTTAATCCACGGAGTAACTCCTGATTTGCCCTCTCCACCTATCCATTGGCCTGTGGATGGGCCACTGAGGCTATGTCCAGGCGGATGCCATTGTTTCCACAGAATTTTTCCATCTCACCCAAGGACATGTTGGTTCCATTGTCCGTTATTATGCTGTGAGGATACCCAAACCGATAGATAATCCTTTTCAGGAACTTGACTGCCGTGACTGCTTCACAATTGGTAACTGGCATAACTTCAACCCACTTGGTAAACTTATCAATAGCCACCAAGAGATGTGTCTTTTTGCAAGGTGACATGTGAAAGGGGCCAACTGTAACACCTGGGGTGTTACCCTATTAGAGAGTGTTTGTTTTCTTTTTGCTTGCATCATATGCATCACATGAGCATTGCATTCTGTCTTTCAAAACAATTTAAATTCAATAATGTTGGTATTATTGCTTGAACTTGTTAAATAAAACTTTGCTATTTCCCAAAATTCCCAAATAAAACATTGTTTGCAACTTAATAAAATCAACTATCATATAAATACCCCAAACTCTATGGGAAAAATTCACTTAACAAACTTTAAATCAAATTAAATTTTCAAATTGTGAAATAATGTAACTTTGCTCTAATTATTGTTTTGGAAAATTAACACAAGTAATTCCAAAAAGGAAAACCCCCAAAAATCCTATCCTTTCTCTCTTTGCTCTCTTGCAAAAAAAAAATTGAAAAAAGAAAAAAAATAACAAAGGAGAGGGCAGCCCACCCCTTCTTCTCTTTCTCCCCCAGCCCACCACGAAGGCCCATACCCCTTTCTATTTTTTTTGGCTTCTTCCTCCTCGACGTCAGCGACAGTACGAACAGAAGCACACCGTGCGATCTCCCCACCCCTACCCGATTCGCTGCCGTACCATGGCATCCCCTCCTTAAGTACCTACCTAGCCTAGCCTAACCCTAGGCCGCACCTCTCCCCTCCCCTCTCCCCTAGCGCCGCCGTCTCGCCTCTCTATTTTTCCCCTCCTCCTCTCTGCTAGTTTTTCTCTGAACCACCGTGAGCCCACCACCTCCTTCCTCAGCTCCGTTTTCCCCACGGTCACCTCGAGGAAAAGCTGACCCCGGGAATGGAACAAGCATCCATCCATCACCAAGATCACAGAAGGCGCCATCGCCAGGTAACGCTCCGTTTCGC
The DNA here is from genome assembly GCA_028641055.1 of Alopecurus myosuroides. Taxonomy (NCBI): domain Eukaryota; kingdom Viridiplantae; phylum Streptophyta; class Magnoliopsida; order Poales; family Poaceae; genus Alopecurus; species Alopecurus myosuroides. Next base: position 348,219,501 of record CM054060.1, read on the forward strand.
CGCTCTCTTCCCCGATCATCGCCTGTTCTGGTGGTTCTTGTTCGTCAGAAGTTCCATCGTGCATCAATACGTGTCTGTGTGGCTCGAGTTGCATCGGCGATCGTGCGGCATCTTAGGGGTAGTACTCGTCGTGGTACTGCAGTGGAACGTGGGCTCGATCTCCTCACGCGCATCGAGCCCTCCGTCTTCGTATTCCTCTGTTCTGAATCGCGAACTGACGGAGACAACTGCACTTTGTTTCTGTCGCAAAGTTTCAGTAACACGTCGCTGTATCGCCTTTTCTTCAGTCGCGCTCCTATCTGAACCAAACAACAGTGTTACCGCAGTGGTTCCGTTCCTTGGCGTGCAGCAAGCGGTCCCGGGATCGAGTCCCCGCGGACGCGCAACCCCCTTTTTGCGAGATTTATTTCCGCGCGGTGGCGGGTCCACCCGTCGGTGACCCCTCACGCCGAGTCAGCTGCCACCCGCGCAGCGTCAGCGCCGCGTGGCCCTCGGGCCCGCGCGTCAGCGGTCGCGGCTGGGGCCACTCCCGGTGAGAAACGACCCCAGATCCAGATCTGGATCTGGCGGTTTGCAACTAGGCCCCTTCCTTTCTCCTTTTTGCACCTAAGCCCTCCTTTTCTCTGTTTTCATCACAGTCAAGGCCCTGCCTTTTGCAAATAAAACCTGAAAATTCAAATGCTCACAACTTTCAAACCACAACTCCAAATAACACAAATTTTATATGTATTCCAATCAAAATTCCATGAACTTTTCAAATATCCCATTTGTTATCTGTTTTGCACAATTCAAATTGTTTCAAATTTCAAATTCAAACAATTCTTTTCCAATTTGGTTAATTCCATAATTAATTCATACTTAATTCAAATAACCCAAATCAAATATGTTTTTCAGTCCAAATTCAATGAACTTTCTGTATATCAACTTTGTTTTCTGTTTTGAATAAATTAAATTGCTGAAAACAACTATTTCTTAATTAATGCATTTAAAATTGTTAATTTAATAACTTGCTCATATAAAATCCAAATCCAACAAATAAAATATGTTTTCATATCAGGAAAATGCAATTAACATGTTCATGCCATCCATATCTCTGTTTGCATCTTATCTTGTGCATTTTAGCTTTTGTTATGCATGTTCATCTATATGACAACATATGGAATGTGTGGGCAAATTAATTCCAACTGTTGCCCCATTCCATTTAAATTGCCTAACTCATCTACTTTATTTGTTTTCCATGCTAAACAACATTTAACTTGATGGTTAGCTAAACAACTTGAACCAATTCCTATTTCTCCGGACTCCGGTTCCGATTAAATGGCTTAAGTTGTTTTCCTCTCCGTTGCATCTTGCCATGTCATGCATATAAACTAGGATCATGCTGATCTTTTGCCGTAGTAGTAATTGTTGCATCCGGTGTTTCTTTTAGTTCGTTGCTTCTTCGCGGATAGGACGTTGAGATGATGTGAGCAACGACAAGTTCTGCTACCTTGCGGGATCTCAGGCAAGTATACTCACTTGCTACTTATGGCTACCTTTCATCACTTGTTACCGATTCTTCCCGTTGTTCTTATTCTAGCCTTTGATTCGATGCTTGTGTCTCGATCCTATCGTATGTTACCTTGCAGCCATGATATAGCCTTCTTTCCACTTCCTATTAACTGTTGTTTGTTTACCCTGTTGGCCCTCGTCCCGTAGTTGCATGCTTAGGGTTGCTTTTGCTCGAGTCTGTTGTCGGTTACTTCTTTTACTATCTTATTATTGTTCCGGGGGCTCGATGTTAATCAATCAATCCTGTTAATGCTGATGGTAATAATAATTTGATGATAAGGCACCGGTGGGAGGCCCTAAGAGGTTTTGAGGCCCGCTAGTGTCGACCCTAATAGGAAAAGGGTCTTGTCTACTGATCCATGATGAGCGCACTACCCGCATGTGGGAAGCGAGTATGGGCGCCCCCCTCAGTTCGACTTGATTCGCATCTCGTCCAAACCGCCGCACTTAGTTTGGGTGTTCCATTTGCTGCATCATATGCAGGTACGAACCCGAGGCCAGGGTGGAGAACTTTTGTAGTCGGCATTTAGGGCGGCGTGGTCTTAGAGTGCTATGAGGGTCCCCTTTTCTTCGTGGGGCTCGATTAGCCGCGCACGCACAGCACGCGGTGTTTTGGGCTTGATGCGGAGTAAGGTTGGATTGTGTTGAGTGTCCCGCTTGGTGGGATCGCTTCCCATCTGGCGGGATATTCATGCGTGTACGGCTAAATTGGTGCAACCCTGCAGGGATAATCTTCTCGAGAAGCCGTGTTTTCCGCGGGTATGGATTACTTGGTGAAAGTACTGGCTAACAAGTACTCAGGACAACTTCAACATAATGATCAACCATGTTTCACCCAATGATTAACAACTTGACTAGTAATAGGCTATTCACACAATAACTTGACTCATCTTAATACAATGGTGTGAGTTATCCTCGGATTGCTTCTTCGGATAAGGGGCGAGATCTAGGATGGGTTTGTTTGAAGTTATCTTTCAGTTGGTTACAATCCTCGATCTTTTCTTCTTTCTGTAAGCCGGAAGTGGTAGTATCTCTCTGTAGTTGGTTAGTGCAGCCGCTGTCGCTTATTTGCAATAATCCCTTCCTTTCCGTTGATCCAAAAGTATTTGTATCTTGTGATGACTGGCTACGCCGGTATCTTGTGAGTATGGGTTTTATCCCCTTGCCAGTACTTAACCGTACTGACCCACGAATTCATTTTCGTGGCTGCATATTCAACATTGCAGTCAACAGGTTTGAAGTCTGACGACGTTAGCTTGGGAATCCCTCCGGCTTGGCCTGGGCAGGGATTGGACGCTCTCGGTTATCCTCAGGACTCTTAGTCCAGTTTGGATCTTGTCCGTAGACGGACGATATGTTGTTTCTTCCGCTGTTATTTGGATCTTTGTATTGTATCAGTTGTATCCCTGGCTCGTCTGAGTCATCTTGTATCTATCTGTTTCTGTTGTAATTGTGGAATATTCGTGAACTGTTGTAATGTTATCATAAATGGCAATCTGGAATCGGTTATTATGCGGATTTGGCGGGAATGCTGAAATCTGCATAGTGCCCGATCTCGGGGCGTCACAAATGGTATCAAAGCCTTGGTTCCGATTCCCGATATTGTTTCGATACGAATGGTTATCGAAGCAACGGGTCCGCAAAGCCTGTAGGATAACCTCGCTAACGGTCGTTGTCTCTAGAGTGTCAAAAAATATTTCTGCTAAACTATTTTGGAAAACATCTCAATAGGATTCTTGTTTTCTCCTTATCTCTATTCTACTTCTCCTTCTATCTCATTTGTTTTGTAGTCTACTCTCGTACTCAATCTTTCAAAGTGTTAGGATCCTACGTGGGTGGACATTTTCTGAGCCCTTAACCTAATAGGTTCGATCATCGGAAGATTCCTGGTGGAAGAACATCGTCATCAGCCCGAGCAAGAATCTCTTGTTAGTGGTGTCGAGGAGATCAACCGGAAGCCCGGAGAATCGATAGTCGAACTTCTTTCCCCTTCCGGGTTAGCAGGTGGATTGCGAGGGCGCAATCCCTTGTTAGTGGTGTCGTCTGTAACACATGGGGTGTTACCCTATTAGAGAGTGTTTGTTTTCTTTTTGCTTGCATCATATGCATCACATGAGCATTGCATTCTGTCTTTCAAAACAATTTAAATTCAATAATGTTGGTATTATTGCTTGAACTTGTTAAATAAAACTTTGCTATTTCCCAAAATTCCCAAATCAAACATTGTTTGCAACTTAATAAAATCAACTATCATATAAATACCCCAAACTCTATGGGAAAAATTCACTTAACAAACTTTAAATCAAATTAAATTTTCAAATTGTGAAATAATGTAACTTTGCTCTAATTATTGTTTTGGAAAATTAACACAAGTAATTCCAAAAAGGAAAACCCCCAAAAATCCTATCCTTTCTCTCTTTGCTCTCTTGCAAAAAAAAATTGAAAAAAGAAAAAAAATAACAAAGGAGAGGGCAGCCCACCCCTTCTTCTCTTTCTCCCCCAGCCCACCACGAAGGCCCATACCCCTTTCTATTTTTTTTGGCTTCTTCCTCCTCGACGTCAGCGACAGTACGAACAGAAGCACACCGTGCGATCTCCCCACCCCTACCCGATTCGCTGCCGTACCATGGCATCCCCTCCTTAAGTACCTACCTAGCCTAGCCTAACCCTAGGCCGCACCTCTCCCCTCCCCTCTCCCCTAGCGCCGCCGTCTCGCCACTCTATTTTTCCCCTCCTCCTCTCTGCTAGTTTTTCTCTGAACCACCGTGAGCCCACCACCTCCTTCCTCAGCTCCGTTTTCCCCACGGTCACCTCGAGGAAAAGCTGACCCCGGGAATGGAACAAGCATCCATCCATCACCAAGATCACAGAAGGCGCCATCGCCAGGTAACGCTCCGTTTCGCCGCTCTCTTCCCCGATCATCGCCTGTTCCGGTGGTTCTTGTTCGTCAGAAGTTCCATCGTGCATCAATACGTGTCTGTGTGGCTCGAGTTGCATCGGCGATCGTGCGGCATCTTAGGGGTAGTACTCGTCGTGGTACTGCAGTGGAACGTGGGCTCGATCTCCTCACGCGCATCGAGCCCTCCGTCTTCGTATTCCTCTGTTCTGAATCGCGAACTGACGGAGACAACTGCACTTTGTTTCTGTCGCAAAGTTTCAGTAACATGTCGCTGTATCGCCTTTTCTTCAGTCGCGCTCCTATCTGAACCAAACAGCAGTGTTACCGCAGTGGTTCTGTTCCTTGGCGTGCAGCAAGCGGTCCCGGGATCGAGTCCCCGCGGATGCGCAACCCCCTTTTTGCGAGATTTATTTCCGCGCGGTGGCGGGTCCACCCGTCGGTGACCCCTCACGCCGAGTCAGCTGCCACCCGCGCAGCGTCAGCGCCGCGTGGCCCTCGGGCCCGCGCGTCAGCGGTCGCGGCTGGGGCCACTCCCGGTGAGAAACGACCCCAGATCCAGATCTGGATCTGGCGGTTTGCAACTAGGCCCCTGCCTTTCTCCTTTTTGCACCTAAGCCCTCCTTTTCTCTGTTTTCATCACAGTCAAGGCCCTGCCTTTTGCAAATAAAACCTGAAAATTCAAATGCTCACAACTTTCAAACCACAACTCCAAATAACACAAATTTTATATGTATTCCAATCAAAATTCCATGAACTTTTCAAATATCCCATTTGTTATCTGTTTTGCACAATTCAAATTGTTTCAAATTTCAAATTCAAACAATTCTTTTCCAATTTGGTTAATTCCATAATTAATTCATACTTAATTCAAATAACCCAAATCAAATATGTTTTTCAGTCCAAATTCAATGAACTTTCTGTATATCAACTTTGTTTTCTGTTTTGAATAAATTAAATTGCTGAAAACAACTATTTCTTAATTAATGCATTTAAAATTGTTAATTTAATAACTTGCTCATCTAAAATCCAAATCCAACAAATAAAATATGTTTTCATATCAGGAAAATGCAATTAACATGTTCATGCCATCCATATCTCTGTTTGCATCTTATCTTGTGCATTTTAGCTTTTGTTATGCATGTTCATCTATATGACAACATATGGAATGTGTGGGCAAATTAATTCCAACTGTTGCCCCATTCCATTTAAATTGCCTAACTCATCTACTTTATTTGTTTTCCATGCTAAACAACATTTAACTTGATGGTTAGCTAAACAACTTGAACAAATTCCTATTTCTTCGGACTCCGGTTCCGATTAAATGGCTTAAGTTGTTTTCCTCTCCGTTGCATCTTGCCATGTCATGCATATAAACTAGGATCATGCTGGATCTTTTGCCGTAGTAGTAATTGTTGCATCCGGTGTTTCTTTTAGTTCGTTGCTTCTTCGCGGATAGGACGTTGAGATGATGTGAGCAACGACAAGTTCTGCTACCTTGCGGGATCTCAGGCAAGTATACTCACTTGCTACTTATGGCTACCTTTCATCACTTGTTACCGATTCTTCCCGTTGTTCTTATTCTAGCCTTTGATTCGATGCTTGTGTCTCGATCCTATCGTATGTTACCTTGCAGCCATGATATAGCCTTCTTTCCACTTCCTATTAACTGTTGTTTGTTTACCCTGTTGGCCCTCGTCCCGTAGTTGCATGCTTAGGGTTGCTTTTGCTCGAGTCTGTTGTCGGTTACTTCTTTTACTATCTTATTATTGTTCCGGGGGCTCGATGTTAATCAATCAATCCTGTTGATGCTGATGGTAATAATAATTTGATGTTAAGGCACCGGCGGGAGGCCCTAAGAGGTTTTGAGGCCCGCTAGTGTCGACCCTAATAGGAAAAGGGTCTTGTCTACTGATCCATGATGAGCGCACTACCCGCATGTGGGAAGCGGGTATGGGCGCCCCCCTCAGTTCGACTTGATTCGCATCTCGTCCAAACCGCCGCACTTAGTTCGGGTGTTCCATTTGCTGCATCATATGCAGGTACGAACCCGAGGCCAGGGTGGAGAACTTTTGTAGTCGGCATTTAGGGCGGCGTGGTCTTAGAGTGCTATGAGGGTCCCCTTTTCTTCGTGGGGCTCGATTAGCCGCGCACGCACAGCACGCGGTGTTTTGGGCTTGATGCGGAGTAAGGTTGGATTGTGTTGAGTGTCCCGCTTGGTGGGATCGCTTCCCATCTGGCGGGATATTCATGCGTGTACGGCTAAATTGGTGCAACCCTGCAGGGATAATCTTCTCGAGAAGCCGTGTTTTCCGCGGTTATGGATTACTTGGTGAAAGTACTGGCTAACAAGTACTCAGGACAACTTCAACATAATGATCAACCATGTTTCACCCAATGATTAACAACTTGACTAGTAATAGGCTATTCACACAATAACTTGACTCATCTTAATACAACGGTGTGAGTTATCCTCGGATTGCTTCTTCGGATAAGGGGCGAGATCCAGGATGGGTTTGTTTGAAGTTATCTTTCAGTTGGTTACAATCCTCGATCTTTTCTTCTTTCTGTTAGCCGGAAGTGGTAGTATCTCTCTGTAGTTGGTTAGTGCAGCCGCTGTCGCTTATTTGCAATAATCCCTTCCTTTCCGTTGATCCAAAAGTATTTGTATCTTGTGATGACTGGATACGCCGGTATCTTGTGAGTATGGGTTTTATCCCCTTGCCAGTACTTAACCGTACTGACCCACGAATTCATTTTCGTGGCTACATATTCAACATTGCAGTCAACAGGTTTGAAGTCTGACGACGTTAGCTTGGGAATCCCTCCGGCTTGGCCTGGGCAGGGATTGGACGCTCTCGGTTATCTTCAGGACTCTTAGTCCAGTTTGGATCTTGTCCGTAGACGGACGATATGTTGTTTCTTCCGCTGTTATTTGGATCTTTGTATTGTATCAGTTGTATCCCTGGCTCGTCTGAGTCATCTTGTATCTATCTGTTTCTGTTGTAATTGTGGAATATTCGTGAACTGTTGTAATGTTATCATAAATGGCAATCTGGAATCGGTTATTATGCGGATTTGGCGGGAATGCTGAAATCTGCATAGTGCCCGATCTCGGGGCGTCACACCAACCATGTCCATACCCCAAACAGCAAACGGCCAGGTTAATGGGATGGTCCGCAATTCCATAGTCGGCACATGGGTTTGGCGGGCATACCTTTGACATCCATCACACCTTTCCACCAAGCGCTCTGCATCTGCTATGTAACATCCCAAGTACGAAAATACCCCTAGAATGTTTGATTTCTTGTTTAATTAAAGTATTGCATCATGTCATCATATTTATTTCCTTGTTTGCATTTGTTTTGCATCTGTTCTTCTTTGTTTTCATAATGGAAATTCAAACAATTTCAAATGCTGTGTTTCATACTTGTCATGTTACAATATTTTCAAATCAAAAGTTCAAACCAAAATCTCATTTTGTTTCCAATTATTCCATAATGTTCAACTATTAAAATGAGGGCTTTTAATCAATCCATTAATTCCAAATGGTATTTCAAATTCAAATAAAACACATTCAAACAGTACCCAATTTCAACTTATGAAAATCAGCAAAATAACCCTAATCATTTGTTCTATTTAACCAATAGGGTTCACCCTATTAAACATGTTGCTTTTAATAAAAATCAATTAATAAGCAATTCTTTCAAATATTGAATTAAATTACAAAACAGTAATTAAAAATTGAACTTTTGAAAAAACAAACTTGGCAATTGGTTGTGTTTGACCTAAATAGCACACCCAAGTTTTTATAAAATTTTTACTCACCCAAAACCATTTCTTTTCTTCCATTTCTATTTTCTGCAAAAAAAAAATATCAGAACCAAAAATAGAAAAAGGAAAAAAAAACGAGGGAGAGAGGAAGTGGCTCAGCCAGCGCGAGCCCAACCCACTCACCCTTTTTCCCCGCCTGGTACCGGTTCGCCCCGCTCCCCATCGTCTGTTTCGTGTACGGCAGCCATCCCACCGGTGCCACGTACGCCGCCGTGCGCCCCGACGGCCAGGAGTGCCTCTGGCCCCCTATAAAGCAGCCCTAGGCTCCCCTGGCGCCGCCCTAACCTAGCCATCCACTCCATCCCCTCGCGCCGCCGTCTTTCTCCCTCTCCCCGGTGAATTTCGCCACCTCAGCCACTGCTGTTGCCACGCGCGCACCAGCTGTCCACGCTGGCCCCAGGGCCCACTGGCAGTGCCCTGGGTGAGCTAGCTGTGCGGTACAAAATGTGTTCAACCTTTTCTGTTTTAAATTTAAGTCCTAAACAATTACAGATTGGCCCCTAAAACTAAAACCCTAATAACTTTTGTTTTATAAACTAGAAAAATAAAAGTAAAATATGTGCACTGCCCCAAATTTAATTGTCTATCTATCTAACCTATTTGTTTGCTGTTTTGAATTTTCCAAATGCATTCCAAATTTGAATTCAAACAATTCATTTGCAATTTGCTAAAATCCATAACTAATTCATACTTAATCCAAATAATGCAAATAAAATATGTTTTCCATGCTATTTCAAATACCCTTGTCAAATATAAATTTTGTTTCATGGTTTGAATAATTAAAATTGCTTAAATAATTTGAACCTTGTTTAAATCATTTAAATTTGATAAAATCATAACTTGCTCAAATTAAATTATTTTTGAACATGCAAAATATGTTTTCAAACTAGAAAAGTATAAACTTTTCAAAGGTGAATTTGAATTTATGTTTTGAACAAATAAAATTTAAATAATATTCAAACTTGTTTTAAATTCATTTAAAACTTGTTTAATCTTGTTTAATTCATAATTAAATCATTGTAATTCCTTTTTCAATATTTGAAACATGTAATCCTCCCAAAATTGTGTGTTCTTTTCAAATATGAATTTTTTTATTTGTTTTGAACATTTTAAATTGATGAAAACAACAAAGGCTTTTGTGACACCTTTAAGAAACCAAAACTTCTTAACTTAATAAACCAATTTCCAAACTTGTTAAATTTCATTTCCACTTGCATCTATTGTTGTTATTTTGTTGTTTTCCTAATGCATGCATCATGGTAATCAACTTTCACCTGGTAATTAATTGTAGATCATTTGTTTCCACCCTAATGCATGTACCTTTTCCATATGCAATCCAATTGCATATGGGTCCATTTAAATTGTGTCACCTTGTCAACTAGTTTATTTTGATGCATCTCTTAACTTGACATGCATCATCCCATGATTGTGCACTATGCCATGATATTGATTGTTTATCTTTCTGCATTGTTTGTTTGCCTCTTCTCGGATAGACGACGACGCTGAGACAGACGATACTTACAGCACCCCTTCTGAGGATCTAGCTCAGTACCAGGTTGCTGAGTTTGTAGGCAAGTTATCACTCACATGAACCACTGTGTTCCTTTCAACATTGGTTACCGATACTTTCCGTTGTCTATTTTGCTAGCCCTATGTGTAGTTGTTTCTGTTACGAACCTATCACATGAATCCCTTAACCCTGATATTGCCTCACCTCCACTCCTACAACCCCATTGTTTGAGCCAGTGTCTTACTAGCATGCTTAGGTTGTTTTGCTCGAGTCGGTTACCCGTTACTTTCAGTTACTATATTCTATTATGTTCTGGGGGCTCGATGTTAATCAATCAACCTGTTAATGATAATATGCTGATAAGGCACCGGCAGGAGGCCCTGTGTGGTTTTGAGGCCTGCTAGTGTCGACCCTAATAGGAGAAGGGTCTTGTCTACTGATCCATGATGAGTGCACTACCCGCATGTGGGAAGCGTGTTTGGGCGCCCCCCTCAATTTGATTCGATTCGCATCTCGTCCAAATCGCCTCATTTAGTTCGTGTTTTCCATTTTGCCGCATGCATGTTTTTGCGAGCCCAGCGCAGGGTGGAACTTTTGTAGTCGGCATATAGGGGGACACGTTCTTAGAGTGCTATGAGGGTCCCTTTTCTTCGGGGCTCGATTAGCCGTGCGCCCAAGGTGCTTTGGGCTTGATGCGAAGAAGAGTTGAGTTGTGTTGAGTGCCCCGCTTGGTGGGAGGCATCCCATCTGGCGGGTTATTCTTACGTGTACGGCAAATTGGTGCACCCCTGCAGGGATAAATCTTCTCGAGAAGCCGTGTTTTCCGCGGTTATGGTTAACTTGGTGAAAGTACTGGCTAACAAGTACTCAGAACAACTTACACCTAACTAATGCTACCTGACTAGTAATAGGCTTATTGACACAACAACTTGACCCATTATTCATTAATCCAACTGTGTGAGTTATCCTCGGATTGCTTCTTTGGATAAGGGGCGAGATCCAGGATGGGTTTGTTTGAGGTTATCTTTCAGTTGGTTACTATACGCTATCTTATATCCTTTCTGTTAGCCGGAAGTTGTAGTGTTTCTGTAGTTGGTTAGCGCAGCCAGTTGCAGCATCCTTTGTATCCCCTTTCTTCCGTTGAACCCAAGGCATCTGTGCTTGGTGTTGACGGGCTACACTTTGGTGAACTGTGAGTCTTGCTTGCCAGTACATTGTTGTACTGACCCCTTTGGGGCTGTGGTTTCCGCAGACTACGCCTACGAGGATCCAGGTGATGGCTACTACGTGGAGTTTGACGAGGTTGCTGACGAGTAGATAGAGGACCTGGGCAGGATCCGAGACATCGTGGATGGGCTCCGTTTTCTTTTCATTCCCGTCTTCTTAAGCCTATTTGGATTTGTCTGTACTCAGACCCTTTGAATGCTTCCGCTGAGTTGTAATGATGTTATGTTGGGACATGTGTCCTCTGGATGATTGTATTTGCTATCTCTGCTCTAGTGAGAGCCATTTGCAACTTATTTCAATCTTTTGTGTCTTAGAGATATGTTGTGCTATCGTTCTGTTACAACCCGTTGACGTACCATGTGTGTATGGTATGAAGTACGTCAATGGTAGTATCCCGATTTCTATGGGATAGTTTACGTCGACGCTGAACAGATAGGGTTTGGTTGTCACACATACGTGTGTTGGCCTACTCGTAAGAGGACGCGGGTGCCGGTAAGCCCCGTAATCCAATCTACTATTGTTCAACGGAACGGCGAGTATCCTTTAGAAGTCCGGGTGCGACAAATGGTATCAGAGCCTGTCTGCCTGTAGGATCCCTTCTACTGGTCGCAGTTTGAGTCTAGAAACTATTTTGTAGCTATATATGAAAAATGAAACGTGAGAGTAGGAATTCTGCCATTTTTCTTCTTTCCCCACCCACCCACCCTTTTCTGGTAAGGAAGTGCAACGTTGTTTTCTCTTCTCACCCAAACTTTCAAGTTAGGTTTTCACAAATCCTGGTTTCTCTAGGATAGTTATATCTACTAGACCATAGGAATGGAGGTGGTTGTGACATGATTTATCATGTTGCCTACTCATGATTGAGAACGGAGGCGTGTAAGCCCTGGAAGCAGATCCTCTATTCCTTAAGCAGTAGATATTGATCCTTTAGAAGCCCGGATGGGTTCTTCCGTAGTACCTCAGGAGTTTGGTCTCGTGTTTCCCGTTGTTGCTTCGATATCCTATTCTTCTCAACATCCTTATCGTCCGTTGAAACCTTGTTGTTGTTTTCCACTTCAGTTCTCTACCGGCATCTAATCAAAACTTCCCCAATCATCTGCAGATGGATCTCAGGTTCTACCCGCAGGTGGTTCGGATGACTCGTTGTGAGAGCACCGCCGGTTATCCGGAGATGCTGAGAGACATGGTCACTTATCTGGGGTTCCGTTGGGCACCAGAGTACCAGGTCTACGAGCACCAGCGAGAGTTTGACCAGACCTACTACCAGTCTATCGTCTACATTCTGTCAGATGATGGCATGAGTGTAGCCCACCTCTACGAGGCAGTAGGTTCCACAGTGGATATGGCTGTGCAGCAGGCAGCTTATGTGAGTCTCACCGTCCTTCGTGCTGACTACTGGGGGTTTGACGATTCCATCTATCGCCACATCCCCCGTGGTTACATCACTTCAGAGGGAGCTCACTTCACTATCTACGACAACCTGGATGTCTACGAGCATGATAACACCAGGCTGCACACCACCGCTCAGTTTGTGAGGCACAGTGACGCAGTTGCCAGCATACTTTCTCAGGAGTTGGCTTCATTCAAGGAGCAGCTCTACCTTGCTTTGACTCGTCTGGCGACTTACACCACTGACTTTGTTGGGGACGAGCGCTTTGCACGTTTCGAGCAGCCAGTGGGTCGTCCTCTACCAGATGCTGTTGGTTACGAGCCGATCAGAGGTCCACTCCTCCATCTCGGTGCTGGATACACTGGGATTCCCGCTTTGGAGCACAGGGAGCCGATGCTATGTACTTCCTTACACCGAGAGTCGCTCTTAGACCACGTCAGATCTACATGGATCGTCGTTCTACATACTTTCGTGGGCGTCCTCCTCACCGTACCTCTCGTCGTACTACTCACCGCCGTCCTGCGTGATGAGCATGGGAGTACCGATGTATCCATTCCTAGCTATGTTTAGTTATCCTTTGGCATTCGAACCATTTATGGTGTGTTAGATATTCTGATGTATTTGAACATGTGATGATGTACTTGTTGGTTATCTATTCATGCGTCGGAATAATCTTTCTTTCGGTTACCAAGTCTATCTTTTCTTTTGTTGTGCTAAAATGCATTTCCATTCAGGATGCCGCCAACAAGGAACACCCCGCCTGAGCCACCTCTGATCACGGAGCTGTTGACTCAGATGACTCAGGTCGTGACGCAAATGGCCCAGTTCCAGGCTAATCAGCACAACAACCAGAACGCTCCACGAGTCAGTATCAAGGAGTTTCTGAGTATGGGACCGAGAGCTTTCGTGGCAACACGCGAGCCTCTGGATGCTGATGACTGGATCCGTGAGATGGCCAGGGCTCTGGACATTGCTCACGTTGCTGAGGAAGACAAGGTCAAGTATGCCACCTACCTGCTGAAGGGTCAGGCAGCTACTTGGTGGGAGAACTACCAGACCATGAGAGCTGGCTACCCAATCACATGGGGTTCTTTCAAGGAAGCCTTCCTGAAGCACCACATTCCAGATGGTCTCATGGAAAGGATGCGTGAAGAGTTTTGCTCTCTTAAGCAAGGCAAGCTGGACGTCATCGGCTATCAGAACGAGTTCAATCGTCTCGCTCGATACGCTGGAGACGAGGTGTCCACTGAGGCCAAGAAGATGGCAAGGTTCCGCAGAGGTTTTAACCCAGAACTGAAGTACGCTCTCACAAATGTCAAGTGCAAAGACTTCGAGGAGCTCGTGAACACCGCGCTCAATGAGGAAAATGGGCGCAAGGCGTTCGAGGAGTCTCGCAAGCACTCGCGTGAGGGTGGTTCCTCCTCCAACATGACCACCCCTCCGCAGAAGCGCCGCATCTGGGTGCCAAATGGTGCTGTCACTCGGGCTCCATATGCCCAAGCTTCTCCAGGCTTTGCTCCCCGCCCACCCAACCCATCTCAGATGCATGGTCAGAGGGTTCCAATGGGGCAGCCAAGGCCAGGTCCACCTCGTGTCATCACTTGCTTCAAGTGCAAGGAGACGGGACACTACGCTGACAAATGCACTCAGAGGCAGCTACCTCCTCCACCTCCTCGCCCCAACACCAACCAGGCAATGGTGCGTGCTCCCCCGGCTAAAGCCTTCAACTCCAACAACAGGCCTGTCGGGAGGACCGCGAGGGTGAATCATATCAAGGCCGACAAAGGTGAGGAAGCCGCTGACGTCGTTCTCGGTATATTACCCGTAAACTCTTTTCCAGCTAAAGTGTTGTTTGATACCGGAGCATCGCATTCTTTTGTGTCAAAGATCTTTGCTACAACGTACAACCTAGTTCTGGTTCCACTAACAATCAAATCACTGTTCACTCTCCGGGATCTCAAATGTTGACTTCCAAGATAAGTATGGACAATCAAATCCTAATTGGAGGTCGCATATTCCTTGCTTCACTCATGTTGCTGGGAAATTCTGATATTGATGTCATTCTGGGCATGGATTGGTTGAAGACCAATGAAGCTAAAATTGACTGTGCTCAAAAGTCAATAACTCTATCCCACCCTTCTGGCCAGATAGTCTATTCTCCATATGGATCAAGGTCTATTCAGCTATGCACACTCGATGCAAAACGTCTACCTCTACTCGAAAATGTTCCGGTGGTTTGTGAATTCCCTGACGTCTTTCCAGAAGAATTGCCAGGAATGCCTCCGGACAGACCAGTTGAGTTCGTGATCGAGCTTGAGCCAGGTACTGCTCCAATCTCTAAGCATCCATACAAGATAGCTCCTCCTGAACTGAAATTGTTAAAGGAGCAAATCGATATGTACATGGAGAAAGGTTACATTCAGCCTAGTTCCTCCGCTTGGGGTTGCCCAACTCTCTTCGTAGCCAAGAAAGATCAAACAAAGAGACTCGTGGTGGACTATCGTCCTCTCAACGAGAAAACCATCAAAAACAAGTATCCAATTCCTCGTATCGATGATCTTTTTGATCAACTTGCTGGAGCCTCAGTATTCTCAAAGTTGGACTTGAGGATGGGTTACCATCAAATAAAGATCAGAAAGGAAGATATTCCAAAAACAGCCTTCACCACTCGGTACGGTCTATATGAATACACTGTCATGTCCTTTGGTCTCACCAATGCACCGGCGACATTCTCTCGACTCATGAATTCTGTCTTCCATGAATACCTCGACAAGTTCGTTGTCGTATATCTTGATGACATTCTTGTCTACTCAAAATCCGAGGAAAGAGCATGGAGAACATCTTCGTCTCACTCTCATGAAACTTCGCGAGCATCGTCTATATGCCAAGTTCTCCAAATGTGAGTTCTGGATTTCAGAAGTTGCTTACCTTGGTCATATCATCTCTGCCAAGGGCATAGCCATTGATCCAGAAAAGGTTAAGGCAATTGTTGATTGGAAACCTCCTAAGACGGTGAAGCAAGTCAGAAGTTTTCTTGGCTTGGCTAGCTATTGCCTTCGTTTCGTCCAAAACTTCTCCAAGATAGCCAAACCTCTCACTGATCTCACAAAGAAGGACAAGAAGTTCGTTTGGTCTCCACAGTGTGATGAAAGTTTCAATCTCCTGAAGACTAAACTCACTTCTACACCAGTTCTGGTTGGCCCAGATACTACCAAACCTTTCCAGATATTCTGCGATGCATCTCTTCAAGGTCTAGGTGCAGTTCTTATGCAAGAACGTCAAGTTGTGGCTTATGCTTCACGTCAGTTGAATGCACATGAGCAAAACTATCCCACACATGACCTTGAACTAGCAGCAGTTGTGTTTGCCCTCAAGAAATGGAGACAATACTTGTTGGGTAACCGCACTGAAATCTTTTCCGATCATAAGAGTCTGAAATACATCTTCACTCAACCAGATCTAAACCTCAGGCAAAGGAGATGGATTGAGAAGATTAAAGAATTTGATCTCACCATTTCTTACACTCCAGGCAAGGCTAATGTTATGGCCGATGCTATCAGTCGCAAGTCCTATTGCAATAATCTCATGATCATGGAAAGCCAACCTCCACTTCATGAAGAATTCCAGAAGCTGAACCTTGGTCTTGTTCCTCAAGGATATCTTGCAAGCTTGACAGCTAGTCCAACTCTCGAGGACAAGATTCGTTCTGAACAACTTCGTGATGCTGAAATCAAGAAGATTGTAGAGCACATCAAAGAAGGCAACGATAAATACAAGTCCTTCTCAATTGATGACAAGGGAACTGTGTTCTTCGAAGGACGCATTGCAGTTCCTCAGATTCAAAGTCTCAAAGATATCATTCTCAAGGAGGCTCATGAAACTCCTCTCTCCATCCACCCTAGAAGTACAAAGATGTACCAGGATCTTAAAACACTGTATTGGTGGCCTGTCATGAAACGTGAAATTGCTCAATACGTTTCTGTATGCGACGTTTGTCAACGTGTCAAGGCAGTTCATCAGAAAACAGCCGGTCTTCTCCAACCTCTAAAAATTCCTGAGTGGAAGTGGGACATGATTGAAATGGACTTCGTTACTGGGTTTCCAAAGTCCAAGAAGGGCAACGATGCAATCTTCGTTGTTATTGATCGTCTCACTAAAGTAGCTCACTTCTTTGCTGTCAAAGAAACAATCTCAGCTAGCCAGTTAGCAGAACTCTACACATCAAAGATTGTTCCTCTTCATGGTGTTCCTTTGGAAATAAGTTCAGATCGTGGAAGTATCTTCACTTCTCATTTCTGGAAGAGCTTTCAAGAAGCACTGGGCACTAAACTTCTGTTCAACACAGCTTATCACCCTCAGTCTCAGGGGCAAGTCGAAAGAGTCAATCAGATTCTCGAGGATATGCTCAGAGCATGTGGTCTCTCCTTTGGCATGAAATGGGAGGATTGTCTTCCATATGCTGAATTCTCCTACAACAACAGCTTCCAGGCAAGCCTAGGCATGGCACCATTTGAAGCACTCTATGTGACGGAGGGATAATAACCCGGTAGGCCAACTCCAAGGTGTAACCCGGCCCAAAGGACATTGCGCAAGATCCGGCTAAGGGTAAAGAAACTTCTGGAAGGCCCGGGTCTGTAGGCCTCGTAACCCGGATTGTGGGTTACGGTAAAGGAAAGTTAGGGTTTGTACGTGGTGTCCGGGTAGGATTCAGGGTGCACCTTGGAGGGCAAGCTAGGGGGTACGGGTCCTTTATAAACCGACCCCTAGGTTTAGTTGAGAGGCCAAGAGTTCTAGTCATCTCGCCTAATATCGAGTATTCAATGTAACGTGTGATTCAAGTTATTATTTTGAGATCGGAGACTCAGCGACTTGATTGCCGGCTACCAGATCGAAGTTCATCATCATGTTTTCCTCTGGGCTAAACCCTCTCCCAAACGCCTGTGTCGTCTTGCCCCAAGATCAGTTACCCTCGGTAACATCTGCCGTGATTATCCCACGACAGTTGGCGCCCACCGTGGGGCCTACGTCCAAAGGTGTTTACATCACGGGAGAAGCTCGGAAGAACATGGAGAATCTTGTCATCGGCGAGATCTACATCGACCACAAAGGAGAAAAGACGGTGGACGATTCCGGCTTGGGGCCAGAGTCGGATCACCTCGAATCCGGATCCGTCATGACAATCGGCCGGATCAGCGTCTTCATCGGTATGGTATGTACTTCCGGTTCGATCCCTGACAATTTTGGATCTGATTCTGTGTCAGGGGAGGCCGCTTATATCCAATCAGATGAAGAAGAATCAGTTGGAACGACATATCCGACAGAAGAACCCATCGCGAAGTGGGAACAGCCGGAGGAACCGGCATGGACCCCGCGCGACCGGGTCGAAAGAGAGGATGATACCGAGTCCATCCAGGATCTGCTAGAAAACCGGTATGAGCAGAATAACAGCGAAGGGGAACAACATGAATTCGTGCCAAGCATCATACGCGGAGTCGCGGTTTACACGGCTCCCGCGACCAATCTCAACCAAGAGACCGTAACCGCGGCCGCGGCCGGGTCAGCACAAGCATTAACCCGGCAGCAGGGGCCGGCTAACGGAAACACGGTTTTGGCCCAGGTTGACGGAGAGTCGGCATCGGTTACCAGTCAAGCGCCAGAAAACGAGCTACACGCGAACACGTTCGGATTCCTAGCAAACCGGACACCAGGAGCGGGTCCTTCCAATCCACAACACCCGGCCTTGTTCGACAACAATCTGATCCTAGATCCGACGGTTCTTGCCACAGTTATCACTCCAGAGAACGCGGTGGAACGTGTTAGGGATTTGGACGTAGCCCGTCGTGCATTGGAGCAGCAGAGGAGGCAAGTAGAAGTAGAAAGGCAAGGGATGGCCACACGGCAACGTGAGCTGGATGCACTGGAAACTCGGCTCCGAGAGGAAACGACTAGAATACATCAAAGGCACCAAACAAGATTACCAGCATTGGGAGGAGTCATAAACCCGGCCGCACTATTTATCACGCCTCAGGATCAGCCGATTCCAGCGGCAAATCAGGGAACCGCCCCTCAGCCGACAACCGGAGGAGTACAACCGGTAGATATGCAGGCCGGATTACCCACACCACAGACTGGAATTACTGCCGGCAATACTGTACCACCACCACCACCACCACCACCATCGCGTTTTCGCACACCAGCGGGTCATTACAACAATCCCATGGACAACGTGTACGCGGCAACGCTTGCACTAAATCAAATCCCCGTGAGAGAGTCACCCCACGCAGAGGAGACCCAGCGGGCGATAGATATGCTGCGCACCGCGGTGGCGCAACAGGTTAATTACCCGGATCACAGAAGTGGAATGCATGGGACGCCATATGTCAGCCAACAACAAGGTAACGCTGGAAACATCCAAACAAGTTCGGCACGGCGGAGGGAAGAGCAGCAGCAAATGCCGCCTCCTCCACACATCCAGGCAGTACCAGCAGCATCAGTAGCACAGGCCATCGTGGATAGTTCCATAGCCAGGAGAGCTGTGGCCGGGTCTGCGGCACATGGGCCACCAGCGGTACCGCACCCAGCTGTATCCCTGCAGGATCACACGTTTCCCGAGTAAGACCAGCTTCAACCATTCTTGCAGGGCCTAAGTGTCTTTCGGATAGCATCAGAGCTGAACCTTACCCGGAAAAGTTCAAAGAACCGGGTAAAGTGGTGAATTATGAGCCGACTATGGATCCGGAAACATGGTTGAGCAGCTATGAGATGGCCATGTCGATTCGCAATGCGTCCGAGAATCTTCAAGCCAAATTCATGTATCTAATGATGTCAGAGGGAGCAGCAAAGTTATGGTTCGCCAATCTACCGGAAGGATCTATTAAGTCGTGGGAAGAATTGAAAACTGCGTTTATCAAGCACTTTCACGGGACGTGTAGAAAGTTATTCACTATTGACGACTTAGAGCGATGTGTTCAGAAGAAGGGAGAATCGGCGCGCAGCTGGGTGCGCCGGGTTATGGAAATTCTTCATTCATCTACGGATATTCAGCCCAAGGATGCGCTGCAAGCTATGGCAAAGACCTGCAAGTACACACCTTTAGTACAAAAGTTAACTCGCATGAAATCTAGTCGGAATGCTTCGGAGGTTACAATGGGAGAATTGATGGATGCATGCAACAAACATGCCGCAACGGACACTACGGAAGAGGAAACTGATGATAAAAAAGCAAAAGCAAACACAAGTAGTAATGGAAGAACCGGCAACGGATCAGCACCAGGTAACAACAGCCAGAACAAGCGTCCGTTTGAAGGAGGCTCCGAGTTTGTCGCCAATACTGAAGCTGGATCTTCCAGACCCAGGGCAGAAGGAAATTTCAATGCTGGAAATCACAATGGAGGAAACTATCAAGGGCCACCAAGGCCGAGTAATAATTGGGACATATTCAGAATGGCATGCCCGAAGCACAGCAGGAACAGTAGGCCAGCTAACCACTCCTTGGAGCAGTGCGCCGACCTACAGAGATGGAAAAATGAGGAAGTGAACAGAGCCATGCGAGGTGCAGGACGGGGAGGAGGACCGGGCCCAGGGGAAACCCGGGCAACGGCCCACCCCCAGCCGGTAACCCGGCAGCTGGAAATCAAGGTAATAACCAAGGGGGAGCAGGAGGTTTCCAGGCTAACCCCAAACAGTTGGGTCAATATCATGTGCATACCACAGGAGGTTCTAACAAGGACAAAAAGATACTGAAGCAAGCGGTCAATTCAGTTTCTTCGGCTGTCCCGAGATACCTGAGATGGTCAGAACAAGATGTAACATGGAGCAGAAGGGACCACCCGGAAAGAGTAGAACACCCGGGAGTCTTGGCATTAGTAGTCGCACCGCAGGTCAATGGGTATGAGCTGAAAAAGGTTTTGATGGACGGTGGAAGTAGCATCAATATACTGTATTGGGAAACCTTCTTACGCATGGGCCTCAAGGACTCTCAGCTACAAAAAAGCTCAACAATTTTTCATGGGATAGTGCCGGGTCATTCAGCGTGCCCCGAGGGAAAAATCGCATTGGAGGTAGCTTTTGGAGAAATCAAAGGATAACTATCGAGTTGAGTGGCTCACTTTTGAGGTGGTCAAATTGCGCAGTCCTTATCACGCGTTATTCGGAAGGCCGGCTTATGCCAAATTCATGGCTAGGTCGTGTTACGTGTATCTACAGCTAAAAATCCCGGGCCCTAAGAAGACCATTACCATACATGGAAATCGAGACATAGCAGCTGAATGCGATGAAGGAGACGCAGCAATGGCCGAGCAAGCTTGCATAAAAGAGGAACTCAAGCATTACCGGTCTCAAGCAGACCCGGAGGACAGAACCACATCAAAAAGGCCGAGTACTGAAGGCGAAAGAGCAAAGTCCAATGCAGCACAAGATGCTAAGATGGTGGCTTTTATCAAGGATGATTCCCCCAAACAATCTGCCATAGGAGAAGAAATTGCACGGCCGCTCACAGCCAGCCGCGTTATGGAAACACCTCACCCGGGTTGGCTAGTAAACCCGATACTCATCATGAAAAAGTCCAGCAATTGGAGAATGTGTATCGGTCACGTCAGCCCGGGACCGGTTCCCAAGAAGAACTAAAAACAATGTAACGAGCAGCAGGTTTCAGACGCGCTCTTTTCCTACCCAGGGTACCTAAGGGGACTGGAAGGTTTTTAATGAGGCGGCTTGCTGATCCAAACTTTCTCGTATCAATAAAGAGATGGTTATCAAGTCCTATTTTGTTACGGCCTTTACTTCGGTTACAAGTAAGTAGTATCCATTGCCATCAATACGTCAGTATCATTAAGTATGTTGAATATATATAGGTCTCGGGGGCTGGTTGCTCAAGTAGCGCAGCCACAAACCCAAAGACCCGGTCTTGATGCCTATGGGTTATAAGGGCCGATTATTCGCAAACGAATACGGCTGCAATCTTATAATCGGACAAAGGAGCCAAATTTTCTTGACTTTTCTTACTTAAGCTCGATGTGACTCGCACTAAAAGTGGCATGATTTGCTCGCTTACGATTACAATCAGCCATGAAGCCCAATGGGACTTGTCTGACCCTGTTTTCGTATAGATGTAACAACATGGTATCCACGCGAAAGCCGGCTTACAGTACAAGATAGTCAAAAGGGTCATCTAAACCACAAGTTATGCAGAGTACAAGGCTAATAGCTGGAAACTCAATGTTTATCAAGCATAACTTCATTATCTACATGGAACAATTCCGGGTTTCGGCTTAGCAACAACAAGTTTGTTCTCTTCGAAAAAACCACACACCACAGACTCGGAAATTCGGGCTTTGGGGACTGTGAGTTTCGAAACAGAATCAAGTTGTTTCGTCGCTAAGCTCGAAAGACCCCAATGTCCGAGTCGTGGGGACTTGGGGACTTAAAGAAAAGTCCACCTGTCAAAACTCACGATGCTCGGAAATAAAGAGGGAAATGAAAAGAAAGTCGGATATCAAGAATAAGTTCAAAAATAGACAAGTATCAAGTTCATCAAAAGGCCTAGAAAGGCACGAAGAGTATCACAGAATTAAAGTGCGTTACAAATTGCGACACTAGTATCAAGGGTGCACAGGCGCACCGTCAAAAGAATGCTTGTTTTGAATAAAAACATCAGATGATCGAAGTATTTTATGGCGTTTGCCTATCCGGCTTCCTGAGTAGGGTCCGCATCTTTGCCCTCGCCCTCCGGGTCTTGCCCCTGGACTTGCTCTTTAGCTCTCCCGACATCATCACCCGGATTTCTTGCGGCAGGACGGACAGGCGGAAGAACAGCTGGTGTAGAGGTGGTTGGCCCTGATCCTAACTCGGCCTCTCTCTTCGCAGTTGCTTCCCTCTTCCTGGCCGAATCAGCAGCCCATTTCTCCAAAATATCAAAGGGCGGGGGTGCGTCCTCCGTAACAATTTTGCCTTCAGCATCGTATGCACTCATAATCGTGTTCAGATCCATACTATCGGCCAAGGTGGTGGCCGAATGACGCACTGCGGACTGTACGGCCTTGAAGTCCTTGGGTGTAAACTTGGAGCCATCCGCTTTGAATTCTGGAAACCCGGATATCACCTTTGCGGATCAAGCTTCGGAAAGTAAGCCTTAGCCAGGGTAAAGGCCCGGGTCATACCAATCCGACATGCCGAGCGTTTCCAGATTTCAATCCAGCCAGGCACGGTGGAGCAGGCTTTGATGAGATTTTCTTCACCCGGATATACCTCAGTAGGCCACTTCATGGCGTCCAGTATAAACTTTGTGCCGGCAAAGAAAGTACGGAGTACAGTCTTTAAAGTTTTAGCCTTTGCAATGACATCCTCTTCTGGGGCCGCAAGGTTGGCACCTGCAGTTGAAGCAAAGGAAGGACGTATCAGTAATCTCGAGTATCATATAATAAAGTAAAGGCATGAAGACAGTCGGCAGCAAAAACTTACTAAGCAAGATCTGGTAGGTATCGGTGACCTGGTTCGATAGTTTCTTCAGTGCGGTTTGAGCAGTATTGCACTTCTTCTTGTATTTAGAAACATCCTTCTTCAAGGTTTCCACGTCAGCCTCAAGGGTTTCTCTTGAGCAAAATTTCATCAGACCGGGTCATCTGCGCCTGTAAGTAGCAAGGAGCACAAGTATCAGTCGGATATTATGGCAAGATGAGTATTGCGTAAAGTACCAAGCACAACTTCAGCAAGTCATCCTCGGAACTTGGGGACTAGGCACACACTACGAGATATCAAGTATTATTACCTGGTGCTCTGCGGCCATGCGCTCCAGAATATTGCTCTCTGAAGTCTTCATAGTGAGGAGAGTGCTCATCAGTTGATCAAAAGTATCATTACTCGTGTCAGAGGACCCGGGGCCTTGGAAATTCCGAGAAGGAGTTTTCTTCTTAACAGGAGGCGGCATCCGGGTCATTCGAATGTCGGAATCTGATGCTCCCTCTCCCGCACCCAAAGTGGTAGCTCTTTTCTTCTTGCTTGCATGAGAGGCTATCGGATACTCGGCTTCTTGTCTGGCCGGGTTTATTGGTGACGCTTGTTCTTCGCCGCTAGACGCGGCTGTTGTCTTATCAGCCGGGTTCCCCTTACCCGGGTCATCGGTCGCCATATCCTCTTGGTCGCTAATAACGACAGTGGCCCTATGGATAGTATGAGTGAGCAGTTAGGGTGCAATCAGGAAAGGGTGATGAAAATGTGGTAGACCGTCAGAAAAGGAACTTTACCCGGGATTCACTGCAAAGTCCGAAGGGAATTCGCTGCTGGACCCGGGCGAAACTGAAAAATATCAAGCGAGATTTCGTAAGGGAATGGTTCAGGAAGATTGTTTCCTCCGAGAAAGGATAAGGTAAATACCAGCGCGCCGAGTCGGGGACAGGGGAATACCCGGGTTAAGAGCATCATCACCCGGGTAACTCCGAGTCGCTCTGCGCTTGGTCATGGGCGACTCCTTCAAATACGGCCAGTGGAATAATGTCAAGTTAGCTCATGTATATCATCAAAGGAATACGAATTGAATACAAGGAGGCGATATGAAACCTTGAAGACGACCCCTCGGGGTTTTCTCTTAGATCCGACTTTAATTGTCGGCTCCACTTCATCTTCATCACTGGCGGATTCCACCTTGCCGTCAGTTTCTTCTTCTTCGTCATTCTCCTCTTGTTCTGGAAATCATCAAGGTTATAGTTGGAAAATGAAGGAGTTACGACGAACTTAAAGGAACCAAGTAAAACCTGGAGAGCACCTTCGTCCGAGTTAACGGCCTCTTCTTGTTCCTCTGGACTCTCGGAGCTAGGAGAAGTGTCGATCTTCCAAAAATCATCATCAGCCTGAGATGAAAGTATCAGAACAAGGGTTATCAACTGTATCAAGTGGAAAGAGCAAAGGTAAAAACGTCAAAATCGGATCTTCACCTTGGGGGCTGGGTTCTCGAGTGTGAAGGGCTCTAATCCGGCTATGTTCCGGATTACCTCTAGTTTTTCTGTCAGAAAACCCTTGATAGTTTTATTGGTGTCACCAGCCGCAAAGCTGTTGCCAGAGTACCGGAGCGGGTCTGTGGTTTGCCCCGAATACTCGCACATTAACTTTGTGCGGATGGAATTGGGTTGAATCCGGAAATCGACCCAAGTTTTCACCAGGTTGAGCCCGATGAGACCTTGGGCCGCAAGAATAGTGATTTTGGCTAGCAAAGGTTGAATTGCCTCCCTGTCCGAGTCAGGGGCAAAGGCATTAAAATTCTCGGAGATGTCAAGAAGGCCCTCTGAGTAACCCGGCAGTTTCCTTTGGCCGGGTGGGGAAGTGTCTCGGCAATAAAAATATGAGAGCTGCCAATGTTTGACGTGGGAGTTAAGGGTAAGAGGTGGCATCAGAGAATTCTTGCGGCGCTGGATAGAGACCCCGCCGCAAGCGAGAAGTGCACCGTCACCGCTTTCGCGGCACGGTTTGCACTGGAAAAGCTGGACGAAAAGAGCCAAACTTGGCAGAGTGCACAAGTATGACTCGGAAAGGACGATAAAGTGGGAGATATTTAACACAGAATTAGGACCTATGTCAAATATACGAAGGCCATAATGGTTCAGAATGTCGCGGAAGAAGGGGTGACCCGGAGGACGAAAGCCCCGGGTCACGTGCTCTACAAAGCATATTACCTCATCCTTTGCCGGCGTAGGCCGGGTCTCGTTACCCGGTACTCTCCACTGGATATCCTCTTGAGGAGGGAGAACTCCCAGTTCGACCAGTTCTTCTAACTTGGCTTTGGTGACCGTAGATCGCGCCCAGTTGGCGGATATGGAGTTGGTGGTCTTGGCCTTTGCTGGCTGCTTTCCATGTTTCTTGGGAGCCATGGGTGTGACCTGCAAAGCACGAGGTATAAGAATGTGAGGAATAAGACTCGGAAATCATAAGCTGGTCGAGTATCAGTGAGCGGTATCGAGACAATATGGAGGTTATATACTATCCGGGTGTTATTCTGTGGAGCAAGGTTCAAGCTATCCGGGTATCGAGCATCATTATAAAAATCATGGAGGCTTATGCATTGAAAGAATGTTCGAGGGTAATGGATGGTTATACAGGTACCTATTATGAATAAAGGGAATTGGAAAAGGGAAGATTTTCCGGATGATAGAGGCAAGGGCGGAAAAATTGGGCGGCCCGAGCCCAGGCTAAAGATTCCATTTCCAGATTTGTGGCAAAATTAGCAGTTGTGGGCAGTAGGGAAGTAAAATAAAGCCAGTATCCAATCCATTGGATGAGCTAGAGTGAATACAAGTAACTTAATTCGGCATGACCGGGAAAATGACCTGCGGGTTGACCTAGATCTAATCTGAAGAAAATCAAGAAATTGCGGAGGCTAATTAACGGGTATGAGGGGCTTACTGGAGGAGATCGAAGTGAAGCTCGACGGAGGACAATGGCGCAAGCTTGGTGCCCCTTTGCGATTCCCGACGGGCAGGTTGGGGGTTTGGCGGCGGATCTTGGCGGCGGTGCAGATCGCGCCGTGGCGGAGCGCAGCCGGTGACAGATGGGCTCCGGTGATGCCTGCGGGGTTTCCGTAATGGTGCTCTGTGGGCTTGAGCACGGGGGAAGAAATGAAGAAGAGTGGGGGGAAGTAAGCCGATGGGGTTAGGGTTACCCCTAAGGGCATATTTATAATGGTTCAGACGAATAAGCTTAGTTCAATGAGCGGGAGCCGGAAATTACGGAGTAACGGCTATTTGTTTGAGTTTTGCGAGATACGCTTCAAATATTGGGCGAGGCATCCGGACAGAAATAGGAAGGATATATTCTTCATAATATCAAGATCAATTATCAAGTAGAGTACAGGATCTTGGCATTTTTATCAGGGCTTAGGCCCAAAAAGCTAAGTGTTTGGAGAGAAGCCGGGTTACTGTATGGCCACCATGGAGCTAGGCCTAGCTGTTTATCAAAGCGCTTTAACCCGGCCTCCATACACTTGTGCGTTTCATGTTTTTGCAGGGAATAGCAAGCGCTTAGAGGAAGGATCCGTGAAGCCCAAGCTATTCTGGGGACTACTGATGGAGGGATAATAACCCGGTAGGCCAACTCCAAGGTGTAACCCGGCCCAAAGAACATTGCGCAAGATCCGGCTAA
This sequence comes from Alopecurus myosuroides, assembly GCA_028641055.1. Taxonomy (NCBI): domain Eukaryota; kingdom Viridiplantae; phylum Streptophyta; class Magnoliopsida; order Poales; family Poaceae; genus Alopecurus; species Alopecurus myosuroides. The sequence goes on from CM054060.1 coordinate 348,246,033, forward strand.
GGGTAAAGAAACTTCTGGAAGGCCCAGGTCTGTAGGCCTTGTAACCCGGATTGTGGGTTACGGTAAAGGAAAGTTAGGGTTTGTACGTGGTGTCCGGGTAGGATTCAGGGTGCACCTTGGAGGGCAAGCTAGGGGGTACGGGTGCTTTATAAACCGACCCCTAGGTTTAGTTGAGAGGCCAAGAGTTCTAGTCATCTCGCCTAATATCGAGTATCCAGTGTAACGTGTGATTCAAGTTATTATTTTGAGATCGAGACTCGGCGACTTGATTGCCGGCTACCAGATCGAAGTTCATCATCATGTTTTCCTCTGGGCTAAACCCTCTCCCAAACGCCTGTGTCGTCTTGCCCCAAGATCAGTTACCCTCGGTAACATCTGCCGTGATTATCCCACGACACTATGGCCGAAGATGCAGGAGTCCAATCAATTGGTCTGGAGCTGGTGAACGTTCACTCTTAGGCCCTGACATTGTTAAGGAAGCCGAAGAGAAAGTTCGCATCATTCGTGACAATCTCAAGATTGCTCAGTCTCGTCAGAAGAGCTACTATGACAGCAAGCACAGGGACATGGTCTATGCTCCTGGTGACAAAGCATATCTCCGTGTAACTCCCCTCAGAGGCACTCATCGTTTTGGTGTGAAAGGAAAGCTTGCACCAAGATACATTGGTCCTTTCAACATTCTCTCAAGGCGTGCGGAAAATCCCTATCGTCTTGAACTTCCAGAAAAACTATCCAAGGTGCACGATGTGTTTCACGTGTCACAGCTCAAGAAGTGTTTCAAAGATCCAGATCGTGCAGTTGATCATGATTCATTTGAACTGCAAGATGATCTCTCTTATGAGGAGCACCCTGTTCGTATTCTCGATGAGACCGAGCGTAAGACTCGCAACAAGAGCACCAAGTTCTTGAAAGTGCAGTGGTCGCATCATTCCGATAAAGAGGCAACGTGGGAGACCGAAGAGGATCTTCGCAAGAAGTATTCGGACCTTTTCATTTCTCGGTAGGAATCTCGGGGCGCGATTCCTTCAAGGGGGGGGGGGGGCGTTTTGTAACATCCCAAGTATGAAAATACCCCTAGAATGTTTGATTTCTTTAATTAAAGTATTGCATCATGTCATCATATTTATTTCCTTGTTTGCATTTGTTTTGCATCTGTTCTTCTTTGTTTTCATAATGGAAATTCAAACAATTTCAAATGTTGTGTTTCATACTTGTCATGTTACAATATTTTCAAATCAAAAGTTCAAACCAAAATCTCATTTTGTTTCCAATTATTCCATAATGTTCAACTATTAAAATGAGGGCTTTTAATCAATCCATTAATTCCAAATGGTATTTCAAATTCAAATCAAAAACATTCAAACAGTACCCAATTTCAACTTATGAAAATCAGCAAAATAACCCTAATCATTTGTTCTATTTAACCAATAGGGTTCACCCTATTAAACATGTTGCTTTTAATAAAAATCAATTAATAAGCAATTCTTTCAAATATTGAATTAAATTACAAAACAGTAATTAAAAATTGAACTTTTGAAAAAACAAACTTGGCAATTGGTTGTGTTTGACCTAAATAGCACACCCAAGTTTTTATAAAAATTTTACTCACCCAAAACCATTTATTTTCTTCCATTTCTATTTTCTGCAAAAAAAAAAATATCAGAACCAAAAATAGAAAAAGGAAAAAAAACGAGGGAGAGAGGCAGTGGGCTCAGCCAGCGCGAGCCCAGCCCACTTACCCTTTTTCCCGGCCTGGTACCGGTTCGCCTCGCTCCCCATCGTCTGTTTCGTGTACGGCAGCCATCCCACCGGTGCCACGTACGCCGCTGTGCGCCCCGACGGCCAGGAGCGCCTCTGGCCCCCTATAAAGCAGCCCTAGGCTCCCCTGGCGCCGCTCTAACCTAGCCATCCACTCCATCCCCTCGCGCCGCCGTCTTTCTCCCTCTCCCCGGTGAATTTCGCCACCTCAGCCACTGTTGTTGCCACGCGCGCACCAGCTGTCCACGCTGGCCCCAGGGCCCACTGGCAGTGGCCTGAGTTACCTAGTCGTGCGGTACAAAATGTTTTCAACCTTTTCTGTTTTAAATTTAAGTCCTAAATAATTACAGATTGGCCCCTAAAACTAAAACCCTAATAACTTTTGTTTTATAAACTCAAAAAATAAAAGTAAAATATGTGCACTGCCCCAAATTTAATTGTCTATCTATCTAACCTATTTGTTTGCTGTTTTGAATTTTCCAAATGCATTCCAAATTTGAATTCAAACAATTCATTTGCAATTTGCTAAAATCCATAACTAATTCATACTTAATCCAAATAATGCAAATAAAATATGTTTTCCATGCTATTTCAAATACCCTTGTCAAATATAAATTTTGTTTCATGGTTTGAATAATTAAAATTGCTTAAATAATTTAAACCTTGTTTAAATCATTTAAATTTGATAAAATCATAACTTGCTCAAATTAAATTATTTTTGAACATGCAAAATATGTTTTCAAACTAGAAAAGTATAAACTTTTCAAAGGTGAATTTGAATTTATGTTTTGAACAAATAAAATTTAAATAATATTCAAACTTGTTTTAAATTCATTTAAAACTTGTTTAATCTTGTTTAATTCATAATTAAATCATTGTAATTCCTTTTTCATAATTTGAAACATGCAATCCACCCAAAATTGTGTGTTCTTTTCAAATATGAATTTTGTTATTTGTTTTGAACATTTTCAATTGATGAAAACAACAAAGGCTTGTGTGACACCTTTAAGAAACCAAAACTTCTTAACTTAATAAACCAATTTCCAAACTTGTTAAATTTCATTTCCACTTGCATCTATTGTTGTTATTTTGTTGTTTTCCTCATGCATGCATCATGGTAATCAACTTTCACCTGGTAATTAATTGTAGATCATTTGTTTCCACCCTAATGCATGGACCTTTTCCATATGCAATCCAATTGCATATGGGCCCATTTAAATTGTGTCACCTTGTCAACTAGTTTATTTGGATGCATCTCTTAACTTGACATGCATCATCCCATGATTGTGCACTATGCCATGATATTGATTGTTTATCTTTCTGCATTGTTTGTTTGCCTCTTCTCGGATAGACGACGACGCTGAGACAGACGATACTTACAGCACCCCTTCTGAGGATCTAGCTCAGTACCAGGCTGCTGAGTTTGCAGGCAAGTTATCACTCACATGAACCACTGTGTTCCTTTCAACATTGGTTACCGATACTTTCCGTTGTCTATTTTGCTAGCCCTATGTGTAGTTGTTTCTGTTACGAACCTATCACATGAATCCCTTAACCCTGATATTGCCTCACCTCCACTCCTACAACCCCATTGTTTGAGCCAGTGTCTTACTAGCATGCTTAGGTTGTTTTGCTCGAGTCGGTTACCCGTTACTTTCTGTTACTATATTCTATTATGTTCTGGGGGCTCGATGTTAATCAATCAACCTGTTAATAATAATATGCTGATAAGGCACCGACAGGAGGCCCTGTGTGGTTTTGAGGCCTGCTAGTGTCGACCCTAATAGGAGAAGGGTCTTGTCTACTGATCCATGATGAGCGCACTACCCGCATGTGGGAAGCGTGTATGGGCGCCCCCCTCAATTTGATTCGATTCACATCTCGTCCAAATCGCCTCATTTAGTTCGTGTTTTCCATTTTGCCGCATGCATGTTTTTGCGAGCCCAGCGCAGGGTGGAACTTTTGTAGTCGGCATATAGGGGGACATGTTCTTAGAGTGCTATGAGGGTCCCTTTTCTTCGGGGCTCGATTAGCCGTGCGCCCAAGGTGCTTCGGGCTTGATGCGAAGAAGAGTTGAGTTGTGTTGAGTGCCCCGCTTGGTGGGAGGCATCCCATCTGGCGGGTTATTCTTACGTGTACGGCCAAATTGGTGCACCCCTGCAGGGATAAATCTTCTCGAGAAGCCGTGTTTTCCGTGGTTATGGTTAACTTGGTGAAAGTACTGGCTAACAAGTACTCAGAACAACTTACACCTAACTAATGCTACCTGACTAGTAATAGGCTTATTGACACAACAACTTGACCCATTATTCATTAATCCAACTGTGTGAGTTATCCTCGGATTGCTTCTTTGGATAAGGGGCGAGATCCAGGATGGGTTTGTTTGAGGTTATCTTTCAGTTGGTTACTATACGCTATCTTATCTCCTTTCTGTTAGCCGGAAGTTGTAGTGTTTCTGTAGTTGGTTAGCGCAGCCAGTTGCAGCATCCTTTATATCCCCTTTCTTCCGTTGAACCCAAGGCATCTGTGCTTGGTGTTGACGGGCTACACTTTGGTGAACTGTGAGTCTTGCTTGCCAGTACGTTGTTGTACTGACCCCTTTGGGGCTGTGGTTTCCGCAGACTACGCCTACGAGGATCCAGGTGATGGCTTGTAACATCCCTACTTTTGTGTAATAAAGAGAGGTGTTGTGTACATGGCATGCATGCATGAAAATTGAACCAAAATTTTTGCTTTTCAACTTTAATCGGAGAGTTTTCAGAAAGTCACTTAAACTTGTTTCAAACAAAGTTGTTCTGCAAAGTTTCTCAAATGGAACCAAACTTATGCTAGAAAGGTAGCAAATTTAAAGAGCTTTCCAACGACTATTTTTGCGCAATTTTTGGTTCACAAAAAGGCCCTCAAATTTCATTTTGGGATCTGTTTTAAAAATCCCAGGGACTCCTTTGCAATTCCAATTTTTCTCCCAGGGGGGTTTTCTGAAAACCCTGTCGTCTTCCTCCTGTCCGGTGACAGGAGGGCAGCCGCCGCCTCGCGCGCCACCTCCTGCTTGGCTCCCTGTCGACGTGGAGACCCCGAGGGCCTCAAGGAGACGTCCACATCGTGAACGCTCGCAGAACCCTCACCTCGCAGTGCCCCTTCCCCCCTCTGTCTCTCCTCTCTCACCCGAGTCCGACCGCCGCCGGTGATCCGCCGTTGCCGCCGCTGCTCTCCCTCCCAGACCTCTCCGAGCCTCTCTTTGGAACCGCCTCGAGCCCCTCCCTCGCCTCGAGCAAGATCAACCGCGGGGATGCAGTAGCCGCGCGGGATCGGGCCCTTCTTCTCCGCGGCCGGTCGCCGGAGAGCTCCACCGCGCCGCCAACCCCGACCACCCCCCGGCCCCTCCGAGCTTCCCCTCGTGCTTCTGGTGAGCCCACCCATCTCCCTACCCCCTCCGTTTCCTCCAATTCGGTCGGAAGCACCGAGCTCGCCGGAACCCGAAACCTCCCGCCGCCGCTCGCCGTTTTTTTCCTCGCCGCCGGTGACCGTATCGGGGCGGAGCCGCCACCATCATGTCCGTCTCGTCGAGACGAAGCCAGCGCACATACGCACGCTTCCGGGGCTCGCCGGAATCGCCGCCGGCGTTGACAACCGCCACCGGCCGGCCACCACCGTGAGGTCACGGTGATGTCACCGTGACATCACCTGCCTACGTGGCGTGCCAAGTGGCATCTTTGTCCTCTTTTGAACTGAACGGTGGGACCCGCAGAGAAAATAGAAAACAGAAAATAATTGATTTTTGGAAAATGAATAACTTTTATTTCACAGCTCCAAAAATTATGAAAAAAATATGTATGTGTTCAGAAAAATGAGAGCTATTTATCCATGTCATTTTCATACATGTTCATCTAAGTTTAAAATAAGGTCACTTTTGTAGTTTATATTTAATTCAATTAAATATCGAAAATAAAGTTTTTATTCATTAAAAATAGAAAATTAAGTGTAATATACCATTTTGATCAGTGAAACAAATGCAATCCAACTATGAGGTTTATAAAGTCATTTGAGCATGTTAGCTTGGTCACATCTTCAGTTTAGGGTTTTTCCCCCTCCTCCGGTGTTCGTCGTTCACGGCGCGAAACCCTAGATTCTTGCTCCATCTTTTAAGCTTCATTTCAATTGCATTGTTTTAATCATGTATACATATTGTGCATTGCACCGTCGTCAAGTATTGATTGTTTGCCTTCTTTCCGGTGTTGTTCGTTATCGGTAGACCGAGATCCGGAGGTCGACCCGGCGTTCTACGACAACCCGAGCTTTTCTGTCGACGAGCAAGGCAAGCACAACCTCATGGCTTCACCCATGTTTTGAGTCTTTCAACCTCTTACTCATGCATCCGGTTCAACTTGGTTTTGAGTCAGTTAGAGTAACCTATCCATTGCATGACCCCTCCCCCTCACATGTCACCTTCATACCTGTTTACCCTCCTAGTATGACTAGGTTTGTTTGAGTAACGTAGAGCCTTGTGTGTTCAATGCTTAGACATGCTTAGTCTTATGATCTGCTTCATCCGGTTGATGAAATGCCGATAATGCGTGAACCTGTTATGAAAGGTGTTTATGCTTTGTTATGGTTGGTTAACATGATTAACATGGCATGGATGTTGAGGCCACTGTGGGTTGTGGTGTTTGTCTCGTTCATGCCCCTAGGTGCGAGTTCTCGCCTTCGAAGCCAAGACTGAACGTACAACCACGCGCGGGCCAATGAACCCCGCTCGGCTAACTAACTTGTTTAGTCACTTCCATGGGTCACATAGATTGAAGTTTCCATTTGCGGGTGTGTCATAAAAACGTTTTGGAGAAAACTAGGACGTGACCGGGACCAGTGATGGACGTACACGGATCTTGTCCCGACTCACAGAACAGGTGCCGTCAGGAGGTGGCCAACTCCCTGTTGACGGGGTGGCCCTGTTTGGGTTGACTCATGGATAGGGCTAAGCAAGGTAAAGGCCGTGGTCGACCACACTCTGCCGCGCTCTTAGAGAGGAGCGTTACCGCGTGGCGTTAAGAGTCGGTTGATACGTGTGGGTAAAGTGTACCCCCTGCAGGGATAAATCTTTCGGAAAGCCGTGTCCACGGTTATGGACGACTTGGCAACGGATTCTGTGATCATAGACAACTCTAACGGAATGACTAAAACTTGCTGGCAATGAGTGAAGGATGCCTCCTCGACTAAGTCGAGAGGGGTGATTCTTGTAGCTTATGGTAGTCTGGGAATGAGAAAGTACTTGGTGGACAAAAGAACATAATGATCTCAGTAGTTGAGTAGATTCCTCCTCTGTTTTAGAAATGCTCTATTACACGTGCTTTTCTTCCTCAACTTCGGAAAACAAAGTTGGCTTTATGCAAAGAACCTTAAAAGCCAAGTCTTGCTGAGTACCTTTTGTACTCAACCTTGCTTCGTTGTTGTTTTATTTCAGACTTCGGTGATGCAGCTGAAGAGGGGTTCTACCTCGACGTCGACGAGTAGTTAGGAGTTCCCAGGCAGCAGTCTGGTATCTGTAGTATGGGTTTGGCTACGTTGCTTATGTTTCGGACTCTTAGTCCTTTTGCTCTTGTTATATAGCAACATCTTTGCTTTCGCTGCTTGTTGTAATGTTGGGTTGCTTGACCTATGTTGGTCCGGTAACCTCTGTGTGTAAGCTACTCTAGTATGCCTTGTTTAAGACAACTTTCATGTCTAGAGTACTGCTTTGATCGATTGTTGGTCTCGAGGCCGTTGTTATACAGTTTTGGCTATGCCTGCATAGTTGTCGCAGTCGAGGGGTTGTGGAGCCGATGATCCATGACCGAGCCCGCCTGCCGGAGATATCCGGCCTGGGGCGAGGTAACCCCAGTAACCCTCGATTGTTGTTGCACTTTCTGGACACATAGCATCTCTGTATAACTCTGGTCCCGTTCCTTCAGTTTCATCCGACTCGTGGATGCTTGGGTATACATATCTGGTTATGACTAGCATGGACACAAGGAGTAGTAGACCGGGGATCCGGACTACGTGCCGATGAATCCGGTCTGCCTGCCGTTGTTTGTTGCGGCCAGGGCTGGTAACCCTGAAGCCCTTGTGGGTCCACTGCTAGGAGCACATGACAGTTTGTATATCTCGGGGTCCGGGGTCCGACAGGTCTTGGTATCAGAGCAGGACTGCCTGTAGGAAACCCTTACTGTTGGTCGATGTTGAGTCTAGAACTTGTGAAAACTACTTTAAAAAGACAAAATGAGTTACGAAAACCCTCTTAGGATTCTTTTTGCTTCTTACCTGGTATCACTCTAACTCTGAGTCACCGTATCTCATTTGTTTTTGTGTGTTGCTTTCCTGTTGTTGTTTCAAAAGTTAGGAGTAAAACCGTTGGGTGTTTTTCTTCTGAGTACTTTGTCTCAGGTTGTTATAATTCCAAATTCAACTCATTTCTCCATGTCTTTTGACATCTTGAAAATGTCTTTGTTTCAGATGCCTTCTGATCAGGTTGTTCGACATACACTATGCCTTGGAGTTCCCGGTTTTCCTCATCTCCTAGCCTCAGCCTGTGCAAACATAGGAGCCCCTTGGTATCCTGTGTACACCGTGTATGAGGAGTACCGTGACTTCCACCAGACCCAGTACTTGTGTGGTGTCCGTCTTCCACAGCTAGATGGCACCATCTTTCCTGCTGAGCACTATGCTGAGGGTATTGGTTTCACCATTGAGATGGCAGTGCAGGATGCTGCACGGCATTGTCTTAATGAGCTTCGTTACCACTATCCAGATCACGAGCATAGCTCCTTCCGTTACTGCCCTGGTTCTGATGCTACTCTTGAGGGGTGTTATACCCACACCTTTGCTGATTCCTCTCAGGAGGAAGATCTTACACTTAGGTGCACCGCTGATCTCCTTGCTGCTTATGCTCGTCGCGAGCGTGAGCTTAGTGCACTAGTTAACACCCTTGCAGCTAGTCTCAGGACTGTGACAGCCAGAGTGAGGCCATTCGTTGAGAGTGGTATTGTTCAGGCCTCTGAGATAGAGCTTCCAGCTGTACTTGTGCCTTCCTCGGTTGCGTCTCCAGATGTTGGAGGTGATGTTCCCCCTCGTGGACGCCTCAGGAGGCCTAGCATGGTGCGTGGTGTACCACAGTCTCTCCACGGACCGCAGGACGAGTCTGTTCGTCGCTACCCTGGTGCTCCGGTTCCACTTCCTTTCGACTTCGGAGGATACTGAGACCGTTGTCGGTTCCAGCTAGAGTAATGTTTGCTTTCATGTACTCGAAACCCGAAGTTGTAGAAAAATAATGTATAGGAGCAGAACTTCGGTGATGTGTATCTACCGTACTTTCTTTCAGTGTTGTATGTACTTAAGCTTGTGAGCTTGTACCGCCACTATGTATGGTTTGTACTTCGACTGGTTTCAATAAATGTTGTAATATGTTGTCTCCATGTTGATGAAATGATACACTTCATGTTCATTCATTCTGTTCTACTACATTTTGGCATGTATCTTGTTGTTCCGTTGGAATTATTACATGTCGATCCATTGTATCCTTCCATGGATGTGTTATTCATGATTCTTCCTCCTTTTACTCAGGATGTCGGGTGGTACTCGTGGCCGTAACAACCCTCCCCCTGAGCCAACACCTCCGCCGCCACCCACAATGGCGCAGGTGCTGCAAAGCATTGAGAACAATCGTCTGAGGAACGAACAACTTCTGGAGCGTGTGGCCCAGAACACTGAACGCCGTGCTGCCGGCGTTACTCTCGTGGACTTCCTCAAGGCTCAGCCACCTTACTTTGCTGACTCCACTGAGCCTCTCGATGCCGATGACTGGCTTCGCACAATGGAGCGCAAGTTCGTTGCTCTCCGTGTCCAGGAACGTGACCGTGTGAACTTCGCCACCTATAAGCTTGAAGGTGCTGCTGGTGCTTGGTGGGAAGGCTTTCTGGCGTTGCAGGCGCCCGATCATGAGGTCACTTGGGCAGAGTTCCGTACTGCTTTCCGTGAGGCTTATATTCCGAAGGCAGTCATGGACGGTAAAAGAAAGGAGTTCCTTGATCTTACTCAGGGCAGTATGGGTATTGAGGCCTATGGTCGTGTGTTCACTCGTCTGGCTCGCTATGCTCCTCGTGATGTCACTAATGACGAGGACAAGCAGGATCTATTCCGTAAGGGCCTGAACCCAGCTGTTCGTTATGAGATGCTGCCCTTCAAGTTCCAGAGTTTCCAGGAACTTTACAACCAGGCCATCACTCTTGAACGTGGCAAAAAGGAGATGGATACTGCTATCAAGAAGAGTGCTGGAGATTTCCGTGCTTCACCCTCTGGTCAGAAGAGGAAGCGCCGTGTGTTCGTTCCATACAGCGCTGTTCCTAGGGCTCCGTTCCAGCCAAGGCCATCTGGATATGCTCCTCGTCCACCTGCCCCACCTGCTACATCAACCTATGGTGGTGGACAAGGTTCTCGTCCTCCAGTTGCCTCTCCTCCCAGCAATGTGTGCTATCGCTGTGGCCAGCCTGGTCACTTCTCGAGGGAGTGCCCTCAGAATCATGCTGGACGTGCACCTCCTCCTCCTCCTAAGAAAATGGCAAAGCCTGCTGGTGCTGGACGTGGTCGTCTGAACTATGTGACTGCCGAGGATGCTCAGGACGATCCAAGCGTCTTACTGGGTACGATTCGTGTCAACTCAATTTCGGCTTTAGCCTTATTTGATTCTGGAGCATCGCATACATTCATGTCAGAAGGGTTTGCTAAAATGCATGGGATACCTTTCGAAAAGTTGCAAAAACCGTTAATGGTAAATTCCCCTGGTTGCAACTGGCAAACCACCATGGTTACGCCAGAGCTCATGGTTGAGGTGGGATCCTTACAATTCCCTGCAACCTTCATTGCCCTAAAATCCACTGACCTCGATGTCATACTGGGCATGGATTGGCTTGCCAAATATGGAGCTGTTTTGGATTGTGCAACAAAATGCCTCACCTTGAAACATCCTTCCGGTGCCATCATCGACTATTGGTCTGAGTTCACCATTCCTCCTTCAGCACGCACACGACTTTCCCCTGAACTGCAGCTGTACTTCATGCAAGGTGATTATTCTCTTGAAATTCATGAGTTACCTGTAGTCAGTGATTTCCCTGATGTGTTTCCTGAAGAGTTACCTGGCATGCCACCTGATCGAAGTGTGGAGTTTGTCATTGAGTTAGTCCCTGGTACCGCTCCTATGTCTAAAAGACCTTACCGTATGGCCCCAGAGGAGTTGGTTGAATTGAAACGCCAAATTGAGGAGTTAGAAGAAAAGGGTTTCATCCAACCTAGCACATCTTCATGGGGTTGTCCCACTATCTTTGTCAAGAAGCGGGATACCAATGTTCCACGTCTGGTTGTTGATTATCGGCCGCTGAATGCAGTGACCATCAAAAACAAGTACCCTCTTCCAAGAATCAATGACCTCTTTGATCAATTAGCTGGTGCAACTGTCTTTTCCAAGATGGACCTGCGATCAGGATACCATCAAATAAAGATCAGAAAGGAGGACATTCCTAAAACGGCGTTCACTACTCGTTATGGTCTTTACGAGTACACCGTCATGTCTTTCGGTCTTACTAATGCTCCAGCTACCTTCATGAGGCTTATGAACTCGGTATTCATGGAGTATCTTGATAAGTTCGTCGTGGTCTACATCGACGACATCTTAGTCTATTCCAAAACCGAAGATGATCATTCTGAACACCTGCGTTTGGTGTTATCCAAACTTCGTGAGCACAAGCTTTATGCCAAGTTCTCCAAGTGTGAGTTCTGGTTGAAAGAACTCATCTATCTCGGACACGTGGTGTCTGCCGAAGGTGTTGCCGTTATTCCAGACAAGATCCAAACTATTCTGGACTGGGAAACACCTAAATCAGTCAAGGATGTTCGGAGTTTTCTCGGACTGGCTGGTTATTACCGTCGTTTCATCGAGAACTTCTCCAAAATTGCCAAACCTATGACTGAACTTCTTAAGAAAGGCAAAAAGTTTGAGTGGTCAGAAAAAGCAGAGGAAAGTTTCCAAACTCTGAAAACCAAACTGACTACCGCTCCTGTGCTTGTTCTTCCTGATACGAGCAAGGACTTTGTCATCTTCTGTGATGCCTCTCAACAAGGACTCGGTTGTGTGTTAATGCAAGAGGGTCATGTAGTGGCTTATGGTTCTCGTCAACTGAAACCACATGAGCACAACTATCCAACCCATGATCTTGAGCTAGCAGCCGTGGTCCATGCTCTCAAGCAATGGCGTCATTATCTTCTTGGAAACCGATGTGAGTTGTACTCAGATCATCAGAGTCTGAAATATCTGTTCACCCAACCGGATCTGAATCTCAGACAGAGAAGATGGTTGGAGGTAATCAAGGACTTTGACTTGGGTCTCAATTATCAACCCGGCAAAGCAAATGTCGTTGCTGACGCGCTAAGCCGGAAGTCTTATTGCAACAATCTGATGATACAACAGGCCCAACCTCCTCTTCATGAGGAGTTCTCCAAACTCAACCTTGAAATCGTTCCTTCTGGTTATTTGGCCAACCTTGAGGTAAAACCTTCCCTTGAGGACCAGATCAAGAAAGCTCAAAAGCGGGATCTGGGAATCGCCAACATCAAGAAGAACATTGCTAGTGGTACAGCTAAATGTTTCTCCATCGATGATCAAGGTGTCGTATATTTTGGCAACCGTCTGGTAGTGCCGAAGATACGGAATCTGAGAAAGCTAATTCTCCAAGAGGCTCATGATACACCTCTTTCTATTCATCCTGGTAGCACCAAAATGTATCAGGATCTACGTCAAAGATTCTGGTGGTCCCGTATGAAGCGGGAGATCGCTCAGTATGTTGCTGAATGCGACGTATGTCGTCGTGTGAAAGCAGAACATCAAAGACCAGCCGGTGTTCTTCAACCCCTACATATTCCTGAATGGAAGTGGGATGAAGTGGGTATGGATTTCATCACCGGTCTTCCCAGGACAAAGAAAGGCCATAATGCTATCTGGGTGGTGGTTGACCGCCTATCCAAGGTTGCTCACTTCCTTCCTATCCGAGAAGATATCACCGCTATCCAGCTGGCGGATCTGTATGTATCCAGAATAGTCAGCCTTCACGGTGTTCCAAAGAAGATCATCTCTGATCGTGGAAGTCTGTTCACCTCAAAATTCTGGGCAAGTTTCCAGCAAGCTATGGGAACCCGTCTATCCTTCAGCACTGCTTTCCATCCACAAACCGGTGGTCAAACTGAGAGAGTTAACCAGATTCTCGAGGACATGCTCCGGGCTTGTGTTATATCGTTCGGTAAGGATTGGGAGAAGTTTCTTCCATATGCCGAGTTCACTTATAACAACAGTTATCAGTCTAGCTTGGGCAAGGCTCCTTTCGAAGTTCTTTACGGCCGCAAATGCCGAACTCCGCTGAATTGGTCTGAAACCGGTGAAAGATCGTTTTTCAGCCCGGATGTAATCAAGGAAGCGGAAGAAATCGTTCGTGTCGTTCGTGAACGACTGAAAACAGCTCAGTCTCGCCAGAAAAGCTATTATGATCGTCATCACCAAGATGTTCATTATGAGATTGGCGAGAAAGCTTATCTTCGAGTCACACCTCTGAAAGGTGGAAAACGGTTCGGAATCAAAGGCAAACTGGCTCCTCGTTATATCGGTCCTTTCCCTATCATTGGAAAACGAGGTCAAGTTTCATATCAACTGCAGTTGCCTCCAGGATTTCCGGATGTCCATGATGTATTCCATGTCTCACAACTCAAACGTTGCTTCAAAGATCCTGTCCGTGGTGTGGACAATGAAACTATCAAACTCAAGGATGATCTCTCTTACAAGGAGGTTCCTGTCCGTATTCTCGATGAGGCCGAACGAAGAACTCGTAGTCAAACTATCAAGTTCCTCAAAGTTCAGTGGTCGCATCATTCCGAGAACGAAGCAACCTGGGAACGAGAAGATCGTTTGCGATCTAAGTACCCCGATTTCTTTTCTAAAACCTAGGAATCTCGGGACGAGATTCTTGTAAGGGGGGTAGAATTGTAACATCCCTACTTTTGTGTAATAAAGAGAGGTGTTGTGTACATGGCATGCATGCATGAAAATTGAACCAAAATTTTTGCTTTTCAACTTTAATCGGAGAGTTTTCAGAAAGTCACTTAAACTTGTTTCAAACAAAGTTGTTCTGCAAAGTTTCTCAAATGGAACCAAACTTATGCTAGAAAGGTAGCAAATTTAAAGAGCTTTCCAACGACTATTTTTGCGCAATTTTTGGTTCACAAAAAGGCCCTCAAATTTCATTTTGGGATCTGTTTTAAAAATCCCAGGGACTCCTTTGCAATTCCAATTTTTCTCCCAGGGGGGTTTTCTGAAAACCCTGTCGTCTTCCTCCTGTCCGGTGACAGGAGGGCAGCCGCCGCCTCGCGCGCCACCTCCTGCTTGGCTCCCTGTCGACGTGGAGACCCCGAGGGCCTCAAGGAGACGTCCACATCGTGAACGCTCGCAGAACCCTCACCTCGCAGTGCCCCTTCCCCCCTCTGTCTCTCCTCTCTCACCCGAGTCCGACCGCCGCCGGTGATCCGCCGTTGCCGCCGCTGCTCTCCCTCCCAGACCTCTCCGAGCCTCTCTTTGGAACCGCCTCGAGCCCCTCCCTCGCCTCGAGCAAGATCAACCGCGGGGATGCAGTAGCCGCGCGGGATCGGGCCCTTCTTCTCCGCGGCCGGTCGCCGGAGAGCTCCACCGCGCCGCCAACCCCGACCACCCCCCGGCCCCTCCGAGCTTCCCCTCGTGCTTCTGGTGAGCCCACCCATCTCCCTACCCCCTCCGTTTCCTCCAATTCGGTCGGAAGCACCGAGCTCGCCGGAACCCGAAACCTCCCGCCGCCGCTCGCCGTTTTTTTCCTCGCCGCCGGTGACCGTATCGGGGCGGAGCCGCCACCATCATGTCCGTCTCGTCGAGACGAAGCCAGCGCACATACGCACGCTTCCGGGGCTCGCCGGAATCGCCGCCGGCGTTGACAACCGCCACCGGCCGGCCACCACCGTGAGGTCACGGTGATGTCACCGTGACATCACCTGCCTACGTGGCGTGCCAAGTGGCATCTTTGTCCTCTTTTGAACTGAACGGTGGGACCCGCAGAGAAAATAGAAAACAGAAAATAATTGATTTTTGGAAAATGAATAACTTTTATTTCACAGCTCCAAAAATTATGAAAAAAATATGTATGTGTTCAGAAAAATGAGAGCTATTTATCCATGTCATTTTCATACATGTTCATCTAAGTTTAAAATAAGGTCACTTTTGTAGTTTATATTTAATTCAATTAAATATCGAAAATAAAGTTTTTATTCATTAAAAATAGAAAATTAAGTGTAATATACCATTTTGATCAGTGAAACAAATGCAATCCAACTATGAGGTTTATAAAGTCATTTGAGCATGTTAGCTTGGTCACATCTTCAGTTTAGGGTTTTTCCCCCTCCTCCGGTGTTCGTCGTTCACGGCGCGAAACCCTAGATTCTTGCTCCATCTTTTAAGCTTCATTTCAATTGCATTGTTTTAATCATGTATACATATTGTGCATTGCACCGTCGTCAAGTATTGATTGTTTGCCTTCTTTCCGGTGTTGTTCGTTATCGGTAGACCGAGATCCGGAGGTCGACCCGGCGTTCTACGACAACCCGAGCTTTTCTGTCGACGAGCAAGGCAAGCACAACCTCATGGCTTCACCCATGTTTTGAGTCTTTCAACCTCTTACTCATGCATCCGGTTCAACTTGGTTTTGAGTCAGTTAGAGTAACCTATCCATTGCATGACCCCTCCCCCTCACATGTCACCTTCATACCTGTTTACCCTCCTAGTATGACTAGGTTTGTTTGAGTAACGTAGAGCCTTGTGTGTTCAATGCTTAGACATGCTTAGTCTTATGATCTGCTTCATCCGGTTGATGAAATGCCGATAATGCGTGAACCTGTTATGAAAGGTGTTTATGCTTTGTTATGGTTGGTTAACATGATTAACATGGCATGGATGTTGAGGCCACTGTGGGTTGTGGTGTTTGTCTCGTTCATGCCCCTAGGTGCGAGTTCTCGCCTTCGAAGCCAAGACTGAACGTACAACCACGCGCGGGCCAATGAACCCCGCTCGGCTAACTAACTTGTTTAGTCACTTCCATGGGTCACATAGATTGAAGTTTCCATTTGCGGGTGTGTCATAAAAACGTTTTGGAGAAAACTAGGACGTGACCGGGACCAGTGATGGACGTACACGGATCTTGTCCCGACTCACAGAACAGGTGCCGTCAGGAGGTGGCCAACTCCCTGTTGACGGGGTGGCCCTGTTTGGGTTGACTCATGGATAGGGCTAAGCAAGGTAAAGGCCGTGGTCGACCACACTCTGCCGCGCTCTTAGAGAGGAGCGTTACCGCGTGGCGTTAAGAGTCGGTTGATACGTGTGGGTAAAGTGTACCCCCTGCAGGGATAAATCTTTCGGAAAGCCGTGTCCACGGTTATGGACGACTTGGCAACGGATTCTGTGATCATAGACAACTCTAACGGAATGACTAAAACTTGCTGGCAATGAGTGAAGGATGCCTCCTCGACTAAGTCGAGAGGGGTGATTCTTGTAGCTTATGGTAGTCTGGGAATGAGAAAGTACTTGGTGGACAAAAGAACATAATGATCTCAGTAGTTGAGTAGATTCCTCCTCTGTTTTAGAAATGCTCTATTACACGTGCTTTTCTTCCTCAACTTCGGAAAACAAAGTTGGCTTTATGCAAAGAACCTTAAAAGCCAAGTCTTGCTGAGTACCTTTTGTACTCAACCTTGCTTCGTTGTTGTTTTATTTCAGACTTCGGTGATGCAGCTGAAGAGGGGTTCTACCTCGACGTCGACGAGTAGTTAGGAGTTCCCAGGCAGCAGTCTGGTATCTGTAGTATGGGTTTGGCTACGTTGCTTATGTTTCGGACTCTTAGTCCTTTTGCTCTTGTTATATAGCAACATCTTTGCTTTCGCTGCTTGTTGTAATGTTGGGTTGCTTGACCTATGTTGGTCCGGTAACCTCTGTGTGTAAGCTACTCTAGTATGCCTTGTTTAAGACAACTTTCATGTCTAGAGTACTGCTTTGATCGATTGTTGGTCTCGAGGCCGTTGTTATACAGTTTTGGCTATGCCTGCATAGTTGTCGCAGTCGAGGGGTTGTGGAGCCGATGATCCATGACCGAGCCCGCCTGCCGGAGATATCCGGCCTGGGGCGAGGTAACCCCAGTAACCCTCGATTGTTGTTGCACTTTCTGGACACATAGCATCTCTGTATAACTCTGGTCCCGTTCCTTCAGTTTCATCCGACTCGTGGATGCTTGGGTATACATATCTGGTTATGACTAGCATGGACACAAGGAGTAGTAGACCGGGGATCCGGACTACGTGCCGATGAATCCGGTCTGCCTGCCGTTGTTTGTTGCGGCCAGGGCTGGTAACCCTGAAGCCCTTGTGGGTCCACTGCTAGGAGCACATGACAGTTTGTATATCTCGGGGTCCGGGGTCCGACATGGCTACTACGTGGAGTTTGACGAGGCTGCTGACGAGTAGATAGCGGACCTGGGCAGGATCCGAGACATCGTGGATGGGCTCCGTTTTCTTTTCATTCCCGGCTTCTTAAGCCTATTTGGATTTGTCTGTACTCAGACCCTTTGAATGCTTCCGCTGAGTTGTAATGATGTTATGTTGGGACATGTGTCCTCTGGATGATTGTATTTGCTATCTCTGCTCTAGTGAGAGCCATTTGCAACTTATTTCAATCTTTTGTGTCTTAGAGATATGTTGTGCTATCATTCTGTTACAAGCCGTTGACGTACCATGTGTGGGTATGAAGTACGTCAATGGTAGTATCCCGATTTCTATGGGATAGTTTACGTCGACGCTGAACAGATAGGGGTTGGTTGTCACACATACGTGTGTTGGCCTACTCGTAAGAGGACGCGGGTGCCAGTAAGCCCCGTAATCAAATCTACTACTGTTCAACGGAACGGCGAGTATCCTTTAGAACCCGTGTTGATAGGCTTTGGCCACAAGGGATCTCGTGGATGCATGATGCCCACAATCACCTTCGTGGATTTCCTTCAAGATCTGCCGGCCTTCTTCTGGTGCTACACAGCGTAAAAAGACTCCTGCCGCGCTTCTTTTATACAGCTCCCCATTGATGATAGAATAGCCTTTTGCTCGCCTCAGAATTTGCCTTGCTAATCTTCCTGTTGTGGTAACTCGCCCCATGATAGGTAAGCCAGAAACGGCTCTATCCACTCGGGAACAGCACGTATTGTGGCCACGATCTCCAAATCCGGGTCTTGGTTAGCCACCTCTTCCTCAGACTCGGTTTTAACTGATGGCCGCCATAGCTCCTCCAGGAAAACATTGGGTGGAACCGGCTCTCTGCGCGAGCCGAGTCTGGCGAGTGCATCTGCTGCCTCGTTCTTTCTTCTGTCTATATGCTCCACCTCATACCCGAAAAAACACCCGGCAACCCTGTCCACCTCTCGGCGATATGCTGTCATAGTTGCATCTTTTCTATCCCAAGTTCCTGAGACCTGCTGCACCACAAGGTCTGAATCTCCATAGCATCGTATCCGCTTGATGTTCATCTCCTTGGCTACTTTCAATCCATGCAATAATGCCTCATATTCGGCCATGTTGTTGGAACAATCAAAGTGGATTTGCAACACGTAGCTCAACTTGTCTCCTTTGGGTGATGTGAGTACCACACCAGCTCCTGATCCCTCGTACTGCTTAGAACCATCAAAGTGCATTACCCAAGACTCGGAACTTGGTGTCATTGTGGGCATGCCAGTGTGAGTCCAATCATTAATGAAATCAACTAAAGCTTGAGACTTGATTGCTGACCTGGGCTCGTAGTTGATGTGATAATCTCCCATCTCGATGGCCCACTTGGCTATTCTACCTGTCGCATCCGAGTTTCTGATGATATACGACACTGGTATAGAGCTAACCAATGTTATGGGGTGTTCCTGAAAATAGGGTTTCAATTTCCGGCTGGCCATGAAGACCCCGAAAACCAACTTCTGCCAATGTGGCTAGCGCTGCTTTGCCTCTGATAGTACCTCACTGACGTAATAAACCGGCCTCTGAACCGGGTGGTCTTTTCCATCCTCTTTGCGCTCAATAACAACCACTGCGCTAACCGCCCGGGGCCCGGCTGCAATGTATAGTAGCGTGGGCTCTTTGGGACCCGGGGCTGCTAAAACTGGTGCCTCAGATAACTGCTTCTTTAGTGCCTCGAACGCCTCATCTGCCTCTTGGTCCCAAACAAACTTATCAGATTTCCTCAAGAGCCGGTATAGGGGTATTGCTTTCTCTCCGAGTCTGGATATAAATCGGCTCAACGCTGCTACGCACCCTGTAAGCTTCTGAACATGCTTCAGGTTTTCCGGCTTTTTTAGACTCTGGATGGCTTTGATTTTGTCCGGGTTTGCCTCGATCCCTCTCTCTGAGACGATGAAACTGAGTAACTTTCCTGCTGGAACTCCAAATACACACTTTGTGGGGTTGAGCTTCATCTGATATCTTCTCAGATTCTTGAATGTTTCCTTTAGATCGTCAATGAATGTTTCCGCTTTCCTTGTCTTGATCACCACGTCATCCACATAGGCATGAACGTTACGTCCAATTTGATCCTCAAAGCACTTCTGAATGCACCGCTGGTAAGTTGCGCCGGCGTTCTTTAAACCAAAAGTCATGGTTTTGTAACAGAAAGCCCCAAAAGGGGTTATGAACGATGTTTTCTCCCAGTCTTCCTTCTTGAGCTTGATTTGATGATACCCGGAATACGCATCCAGGAAACATAATAGGTCACTTCCAGCCACTGCATCTATGATCTGATCTATCCTTGGAAGGGCAAACAGGTCCTTTGGGCAATGCTTGTTGAGACTCGTGTAATCTATGCACATCCTCCACTCGTTGCTCTTTTTCATCACTAGAACCGGATTTGCCAACCAATCCGGGTGAAATACCTCCATGATAAAGCCGGCTGTCAATAGCCGAGCAATCTCTTCTCCTATAGCATTTCTTCTTTCCTCATTCATTTTTCTCAGGCCTTGCTTCACGGGCCTAGATTTGGGGTCAACATGCAAGCTATGCTCTGCTAACTCTGTAGGGATACCCGGCATATCGCTAGGCGTCCAAGCAAAAACATCTTGGTTTGAACGAATAAACTCCACGAGTGCTTTTTCCTGCTCATTATCCAGGTTAGATCCTATAGCAAACTGCTTAGAGGAATCACCTTCAACAAATGCCACCATCTTGGTATCATGTGCTGCTTTAAATTTTGCTCTTTCATCCTCAGTGTTCGGCCTCTTCAACGTTGTTCTGTCATCCGGGTCTACTTGAGACCGGTAATACTTGAGTTCTTCCTTCCTGCAGGCATGTTCTGCCATTGCCGCGTCTCCTTTGTCACACTCAGCTGCTATAATCCGGTTTCCGTGTACGGTAATGGTTTTCTTAGGACCCGGAATCTTTAGCTGTAGGTATACGTAACACGGCCTGGCCATGAACTTAGCGTAAGCCGGCCTTCCAAATAGCGCGTGATAAGGACTGCGCAACTTTACCACCTCGAACGTGAGCCACTCAACCCGGAAATTGTCCTTTGATTCTCCAAAAGCAACCTCCAAAGTGATCTTTCCCTCAGGGCACGCTGAGTGACCCGGCACAATTCCGTGAAAAACCGTTGAACTTTTCTGTAGCTGAGACTCCTTGAGACCCATGCGTAAGAAAGTTTCCCAATATAAGATGTTGATGCTACTTCCACCGTCCATTAAGACCTTTTTTATCTCATAACCATTGACCTGTGGCGCAACCACCAATGCTAGCACACCCGGATGCTCTATTGTTTCCGGGT
The DNA here is from genome assembly GCA_028641055.1 of Alopecurus myosuroides. Lineage (NCBI taxonomy): Eukaryota > Viridiplantae > Streptophyta > Magnoliopsida > Poales > Poaceae > Alopecurus > Alopecurus myosuroides. The sequence goes on from CM054060.1 coordinate 348,266,707, forward strand.
GATCTCTTCTGCTCCACGTTACCTCTTGATCCGACCATCTTAAGTACCTCGGAACAGCTGAATTGAGCGCGTTCACTGCTCGCTTGAGTATCTTTCTATCCTTGTTGGAAGTTCCTGTAGTGTGTACGTGATATTGTCCCAACTGCTTAGGGTTAGCTTGGAAACCTCCAGCTCCACCCTGGTTATTACCCGGATTACCACCTCCTGGGTTGCCTGCTGGGGGTGGGTCGTTGCCCGGGTTTCCACCCGGACCCGGTCCTCCTCCCCGGCCTGCACCTCGCATAGCTTTGTTTATTTCCTCGTTCTTCCATCTCTGTAAATCCACACACTGCTCCAATGAGTGGTTAGCCGGCCTACCGTTCCTGCTGTGTCGCAGGCACGACATCTTGTAGACATCCCAGTGGTTCCCCGACCTTGGTGGCCCCTGGTAATTTCCTCCATTAAAGTTTCCTCCATTGAAATTTCCTTCTGCTCTGGGTCTTGAAGACCCGGCCTCTGTGTTGGCGACGAACTCGGAACTCCCCTCGAACGGGCGCTTATGCTGGTTGTTTCCATTGTTCCCTCCATTGTTACCCGGCGTGGATCCATTGCCGGCTCTTCTACTATTGCTCGTGTTCGCTTTTGCTTTCTTATCATCGATATCCTCCTCTGTGGTATCCGTAGCAGCGTGCTTGTTGCATGCGTCCATTAACTCTCCCATTGTAACTTCTGACGCATTTCCACTAGATTTCATGCGAGTTAGCTTTTGCACTAAAGGAGTATACTTGCATGTCTTTGCCATAGCTTGTAGTGCATCCTTTGGCTAAATATCCGTGGACGAGTGAAGTATCTCCATAACCCAGCGCACCCAGCTGCACGCCGACTCTCCCTTCTTTTGTACACACCGTTCTAGATCATCGATAGTAAACAACTTCCTGCATGTTCTGTGAAAGTGCTTGATAAACGCAGTTTTCAACTCACTCCATGACTTGATAGATCCTTCGGGTAAATTGTTGAACCACAACTTCGCTGCTCCCTCTGACATCATTAAGTACATGGACTTGGCTTGAAGATTTTCAGATGTGTTGCGAATCGACATGGCCATCTCATAGCTGCTCAACCAGGTTTCTGGATCCATAGTCGGCTCGTAGTTCACCACTTTACCCGGTTCCTTGAATTTATCCGGGTAAGGCTCAGCCCTGATATTATCCGATAGACACTTAGGCCTAGCCAGATTAGTCAGTACTGGCCTCACTCGAGAAACATGCGATCCTGCGGGGGGCACGGCTGGGCGTGGTGCTGCCGCAGGCCCGTGTACCGCAGACCCGGCCGCGGCTCGCCTGGCTCTGGAACTGTCCACAATAGCTTGTGCTGCTGACGCTGCTGGTGCTGCCTGGACGCGGGGAGGAGGCGACATTTGCTGCTGCTCTTCCCTCCGTCTCGCTGAACTTGTTTGAATATTACTGGTATTGCCATGTTGCCGGCTGATATACGGTGTTCCATGCATTCCACTCCTATTATCCGGGTAATTAACTTGCTGAGCCACTGCCGTGCGCAATAAATCTATCGCCCGCCAGGTCTCCTCCGCATGGGGTGACTCTCTTACGGGGATGCGATCCAATGCCAATGTTGCTGCGTATACATTGTCCATGGGGTTGTTGAAGTGACCTGGTGGTGTACGAAATCATGATGGTGGTGGTGGTGTTGTATTGCCAGCTGTAAACCCCAGTGTGCAATGTGGGTAACCCGGCTTGTACGTTTGCCGGCTGTCCTTCTCCGGTCGCGGGCTGATGTACAGTTTCTTGATTCGCGGCCGGAATTTGCTGATCCTGGGGTGTGATGAATAGCGCGGCCGGGTTTATGACTCCACCCGTTACCGGTAAACTCGTCTGGTATCTTTGATGCGCCCTGGTTGTCTCAACCCGGAGCCGGTTCTCCAATGCATCCAGCTCACGTTGGCGTGTGGCTATCCCTTGCTTTTCTGCTTCCACATCTCTCCTTTGCTGCTCCAATGTGTGGCGGGCTACATCCAGATCCCTAGCACGTGCCGCTGCGTTTTCCGGGGTTGTCACCGTAGCTAGCACCGTGGGATCCAGGATCAGGTTATTACTGAACAGGGCCGTGTGTTGTGGATTTGAAGGACCCGCCCCTGGCGTCTTGTTCGCCATAACCCCGAACATATTCGCCTGCAACTCGCTATCCGCCGCCCGGCTAGTGACTGAAGCCGACTCTCCGTCAACCCGGGTCAGAACCGGATTTCCGTCAGCCGGATTTTGCTGCTGGGCCAGCGCTCGCGCCGCTCCGACCGCGGCCGTAGTCACGTCCCCCTGATTGAGATTGGTTGCAGGGGCCGTGTAGACCGCGACCTGGCGCGCGATGCCTGGCGAAGACTCATATTCCTCTTCATCACAGCTATCCTCCTCGTACCGGTCCTCCAGCAAGTGCAGGATAGAATCGGTATCATCTTCTCGCATGACCCGCCACGCGGTGTCCATGCCGGTTCCTCCGGCTGTTCCCTCTTCGTGGTGGGCTCTTCTATCGGATCTACCGTCCCGACCGATTCTTCCCCATCCGACTGAACGCAGGTCGCTTCTCCTGATACAGAATCACATCCAAAATCATCAGGGATTGAACCGGACGCACGTACCATGCCGATGAAGACGTTGACCTGGCCGATTGTCACGATAGATCCGGATTCGAGCAGATCCGACTCTGGCCCCCAGCCAAAATCGTCCACCATCTTCTCTCCTTCGGGGTTGGTGTAGATCTCGCCAATGACGAGGTTCTTCATGTTCTCCCGAGCTTCTCCCGTGATGTAAACACCCTTGGACGTAGGCCCCACGGTGGGCGCCAACTGTCGTGGGATAATCACGGCAGACGTTACCGGGGGTAACTTATCTTGGGGCAATTCGACTCTGGTGTTTGGGAGAGAGTTTTGCTCAGGGGAAATCACGGTGATAAACGATCTGGTAGCCGGCAATCAAGTCGCCGAGTCTCCGAGACAATATATATTCAGATAATATATTCAGATCGGAGACTCGGCGACTTGATTGCCGGCTACCAGATCGCCTATCACCATGGTTTCCCTCGAGCTAAACCCTCTCCCAAACACCAGAGTTGAATTGCCCCAAGATAAGTTACCCCCGGTAACGTCTGCCGTGATTATCCCACGACAGTTGGCGCCCACCGTGGGGCCTACGTCCAAGGGTGTTTACATCACGAGAGAAGCTCGGGAGAACATGAAGAACCTCGTCATCGGCGAGATCTACACCAACCCCGACGGAGAGAAGATGGTGGACGATTTTGGCTGGGGGCCAGAGTTGGATCTACTCGAATCCGGATCTGTCGTCACAATCGGCCGGGTCAACGTCTTCATCGGCATAGTACGTACGTCTGGTTCAATCCCTGATGATTTTGGATTTGATTCTGTGTCCGGAGAGGCCACCTGCGTTCAGTCGGATGGAGAAGAGTCGTTCGGGACAGTAGATCCGATTGAAGAGCCCACCACGAAGAGGGAACAGCCGGAGGAGCCGGCATGGACCCCACGTGGCCGGGTCATGAGAGAAGATGATACCGAGTCTATCTTGCACCTGCTGGAGGACCGGTACAAGGAGGATAGCTGTGATGAGGAAGAATATGAGTCTTCACCAAGCATCGTGCGCCAGGTCGCCGTCTACACGGCCCCTGCAACCAATCTCAATCAGGGGAACGTGACTACGGCCGCGTTCGGAGCAGTGCGAGCGTTGGCCCAGCAGCAAAACCCGGCTGACGGAAATCCGGTTCTGACCCGGGTTGACGGAGAGTCGGCTCCAGTTACCAGCCGAGCAGCGGATAGCGAGTTGCAGGCGAATATGTTTGGGTTTATGGGGAACATGACGCCTGGGGCGGGTCCTTCAAATCCACAACACCAGGCCCTGTTTAACAACAACATGATCTTGGATCCCACAGTGCTGGCTACGGTGATAACCCCAGAGAACGCCGCGGAGCGCGCTAGGGATCTGGATGTAGCCCGTCGTGCATTGGAGCAATAGAGAAGAGATGTGGAAGCGGAAAACCAAGGGGTAGCCACACGCCAGCGTGAGCTGGACGCATTGGAGAACCGGCTCCGGGCTGAGACAAGCAGGGTGCATCAAAGATACCAGACCAGATTACCGGCAATGGGTGGAGTCATAAACCCGGCCGCACTATTTATCACACCTCACGATCAGCCAATCCCAGCCGCGAATCAAGAAACTGTACACCAGCCCGTGACTGGGGGAGGACAGCCGGCAAACGTGCAAGCCGGGTTACCCACATTGCAGACGGGGATTGCCGCTGGCAACACAGCACCACCACCACCACCATCACGATTTCGCACGCCGCCAGGGCACTGCAAAAAACCCCATGGACAATGTATACGCATCAACAATTGCATTGAATCAAATCCCCGTGAGAGAATCACCCCACGCGGAGGAGACCCGGCGGGCGATAGATCTATTGTGCACAGCAGTGGCACAGCAAGTTAATTACCCGGATAATAGGAGTGGAATGCATGGGACGCCATATATCAGTCGGCAACATGGCAATACCGGCAATATTCAAACAAGTTCCGCGCGGCGGAGGGCAGAGCAGCAGCAAATGCCGCCTCCTCCCCGCGTCCAGGCAGCACCAGTAGCATCAGCAGCACAAGCTATTGTGGATAGTTCCAGAGCCAGGCGAGCCGCGGCCGGGTCTGCGGTGCACGGACCAGCAGCGGCACCACGTCCAGCCATACCCCCCGCAGGATCGCATGTTTCCCGAGTAAGGCCAGTACCAACTAATCTTGCTGGACCCAAGTGTCTGTCGGATAACATCAGGGCTGAGCCTTACCCGGACAAATTCAAGGAACCGGGTAAAGTAGTGAATTATGAGCCGACTATGGATCCAGAAACATGGTTAAGCAGCTATGAGATGGCTATGTCGATTCGCAACGCATCTGAAAATCTCCAAGCCAAGTTCATGTACTTAATGATGTCAGAGGGAGCAACAAAGTTGTGGTTCAACAATTTACCAGAAGGATCTATCAAATCATGGGATGAGTTGAAAACGGCGTTTATCAAGCACTTTCATGGGACATGCAGGAAGTTATTTACTATTGATGATCTAGAACGGTGTGTGCAAAAGAAGGGAGAATCGGCGCGCAGCTGGGTGCGCCGGGTTATGGAGATACTTCACTCATCCACGGACATTCAGCCAAAGGATGCGTTACAAGCTATGGCAAAGACGTGCAAGTATACACCTTTAGTGCAAAAGCTAACTCGCATGAAATCGAGTCGGAACGCTTCAGAGGTTACGATGGGAGAGCTAATGGATGCATGCAACAAGCACGCTGCAACGGATACCACAGAAGAGGACGTTGATGACAAGAAAGCAAAAGCAAACACGAGCAATAATGGAAGAGCCGGCAATGGGTCTGCGCCGGGTAACAATGGAGGTAACAATGGAAACAATCAGAATAAGCGCCCGTTCGAGGGAAGCTCTGTCGCACCCTGATTTCTAGGGGATACTCACCGTACGAACTGGATAGCAGATGCTTGGATTATGGGGCATAACTGCTCCCACGTCCCAGCTTCCTGGTAGGCCTGCGCTTATGCGCGACAACACAAGCCCTGCTATTCCATCGTCGATGTAAACTATCCACTAGAGATCAAAGGCACTTCCGTCGACGTACTTCAAACCATACACACATGGTACGTCAACGGCGTTGAACAACTGATATCACAACAGATCTCTACGACACAAAAGATTGAAATAAGTTGCAAATGGCTCTCATTAGAGCAGAGATAGCAAATACAATCATTCAGAGGGCACATGCCCCAACAATACATCATTACAATACAGCGGAAGCATTCAACATGTCTGAGTACAGACAAGAACCAAATAGGCCTAAGAGGCCGGAAACAAACAGACGGAGCCCATCCACGAAGTCTCGGATCCTGCCCGGGTCCGCTATCTACTCGTCAGCAGTCTCGTCAAACTTCACGTAGTAGCCACCATGTAGATCCTCGGAAACGTCGTCTGCGTAAACCACAGCCCCAAAGGGGTCAGTACATAAACGTACTGGCAAGCAAGACTCACAATTCACCAAAGTGTAACCCGTCAACACCAAGCACAGATGCCTTGGGTTCAACGGAAGAGAGGGGATATAAAAGATGCTGCAACTGGCTGCGCTAACCAACTACAGAGATTCTACCACTTCCGGCTAACAGAAAGGAGATAAGATCGAGGATTGTAACCAACTGAAAGATAACTTCAAACAAACCCATCCTGGATCTCGCCCCTTATCCAAAGAAGCAATCCGAGGATAACTCACACCGTTGAGTTAATGATGGTTCAAATTATTGTGTCAATAAGCCTATTACTAGTCAAGTTATTAATCATGGGGTGTAACATGTTTGATCGTTATGTTTAAGTTGTCCTGAGTACTTGTTAGCCAGTACTTTCACCAAGTAATCCATAACCGCGGAAAACACGGCTTCTCGAGAAGATTATCCCTGCAGGGTTGCACCAATTTGGCCGTACACTCATGAATAACCCGCCAGATGGAAAGGCCCTTCCACCAAGCGGGGTACTCAACACAACCAACCATTCCTCGCATCAAGCCCAAAGAACCTTGGGCGCACGGCTAATCAAGCCCAGAAGAAAATGGACCATCATAGCACTCTAAGACCGTGTCCCCCTATATGCCGACTACGAAAGTTCCACCCTGGCCTGGGCTCGCAAAAACATGATGCGGCAAATGGAAAACACGAACTAAATGAGGCGATTTGGACGAGATGCGAATCAGGTCAAGTTGAGGGGGGCGCCCATACTCGCTTCCCAAATGCGGGTAGTGCGCTCATCATGGATCAGTAGACAAGACCCTTTTCCTATTAGGGTCGACACTAGCAGGCTCCAAAACCTCTCATGGGCCTCCTGCCGGTGCCTTATCATCAAATTTATTATTAATAGTAACATTAGCATGATTGATTGATTAAACATCGAGCCCCCACAACGTGATAGAAATAGTAACAGTAAGTAACGGGTAACAGACTCGAGCAAAAGCAACCTAAGCATGCTAGTAAGACTCTGGCTCAAACAATGGTTGTAGGAAGGGAGATGAGGCAATATCAGGGTTAAGGAATTCATGTGATAGGTTCGTAACAGAAACAACTACTACTAAGGCTAGCAGAAAAAGAACAACGGAAAGTATCGGTAACCAATGTTGAAAGGAACACGATGGTTCATGTGAGTGATAACTTGCCTGCAAAACCCAGTAGCCTGGTACTGAGCTAAATCCTTAGAAGGGATGTCGTAAGTATCGTCGGTCTCAACGTCGTCGTATATCCGAGAAGAAGCAAACAAACATTGCAGAAAGATAAGCAATCATTATCATGGCATAGTGCACAATCAAATATGATGCATGACAAATTAATAGTAGCATCAAAGTAAACTAGCTAACACGATAGCACAAATTAAATGGACCCATATGCAAGGGTTGCATATGGAAAGATCCATTGAAAATAAGTGGAAACAATGATTATTTATTAGGTGATGGTTGTTATCATGATGAATGCATGATGAATAACAATAAGATAACAATATTAAATGCACTTGAAATGATAGTTAACCATTTTAGAAAACATTAATAAGGTTTGGCAATTATGGTTACTTAATGGTGTTAAACAAGTAGTGGTTGTTTTCATCAAGTTAAAATGCTCAAAACAATTAACAAGGTTTATATTTGGAAAGGTTATCAAATTTTAGTTGGATTACATGTTTCACATTTTGAAATTGGACTTTGGATTATTTAGTTAGGAATTAAACAATATTAAACAAGTTTTAATTGAATTAAACAAGAATTAAAATGTTTAGGCAATTTAAATTGTTCAAACCAGGAAACAAATTTTATATTTGAATAGAACATTCAAAAAGGTGTGAAAAACATATTTTATTTGCCCTATTTGGAATTGGTATGAAATAGTTATGAATTATTACAAATTACATTTGAATTATTCAAATTTGAAATTTAAAAGTATTTTTGAAAACTCAAAACAGAATACAAATAAGTTATTTGGAAAGGTTATGAAATTTTGAACAGAAAACATATATCACTTTTATTTGTTGGATTAACAGATTAAAAGTTATTGAATTTCCAAGTTTGTTGTTTATTCTGCCATTTTAAAAGGAATTGGAAAATTAACAGATTCGATTTATTCAGTTGTTACCGCACTGGGTCTCACCCCCAGTCACTGCACGGCGGGGCCTAGCCAGCGTGGCGTGGATAGGAGGTGAGGTGGCGGTGGCGGTCTATGGCTGGTGGGGTCGCGCACACGGGATAAATCCCGAAAAAAAGTGGCAGCACCGGGGATTCGAACCCGGGCGCCTGCGCTAGCGCGCACGGGGCGTTGGCCATCTGGGCTGGGTGCGTCTCCTCGTCAGGTATGCGGTAGCGAGGTGAGTTAACGTGCAGTTTCGCGGAAGGTCCTAACTGAACCTTTTCTGAATCGATTTGCAGGTTCCGGTACAGGAGCGAGGCGGACCAGGAACGATGCGCGATCGACGGCGGCTCGCTGCCGCGCACGGGCGCGGCCCATGCGCGTGCTTGTGATGCGTGCTGTGCGTGAGCTCGTGCGGGCCGCGTGCGTGAGTGTGGAGGCGCACAGAAGAGGGGAGGGAGGAGTGCCGATGGATCACCTGCCCTGTAGTCGTTCAGAAGTTGAGGCTGCAACGGAGGGAAAAAGCCGGCGACGGCGCGGCCGCCGTGTTGCCTCCCGGCAAACGACGAGGGGACGGCGAGCCTCGGGGGACATCCCCGATTCCATTCCCGCCACCAAAACTGCTCGAGGTGGCCTTGGCTACCGGCGACGAGGGAGGAAAGGTGGGGGTCTCGGTTGTGTTCAGGTTCAGAAAGGTGAGACAGATTTGAGCAGAGGGAAGGGAGAAGAGGAGGGCGGCGGCAGGGAAGAAAGAGGGGCTCTAGGGTTTGCAGGTGGTCGAGGTGGTTAGATATAGGGCATGGAGCTTGGTACGGAGATGCATCGAGGAGGGGAGAGCCGATCGCACGGTGATGAAGGTGTTCGTACTGATGACGTATGCCAGAGGAGGAAGACAGTGACAGGGGGTTACTGGGCCAGATGGAGTTGGGCCAAAGGGGAAAAAGGGGTGGGCCTGGGTGCTCTCTCTCCTCTCCTCTTGTTATTTTTTGTTTGTTTGATTTTTTTTTTTGTAACTTTGCTTTTGGAAGAAAGAGTTAGGGTTTTGTCTATAGGAAAATTTGAAAAAAATTAGTTAAGCCTTTTAGGTAAATAGAAACCACATTGCATGCTTGGTTTTCAAAATTTTGGTTTTTAAAATGGTAGCTTGTGTTTGAAACCAAATAGAACCAATTTTTATTATTAAAACACCATTTGGAAACAACAATTTAAATAGGGTTACCCCTAGGTTTAAAATATGATTTTAAGAATAAAAACATGTGGTGAATTGTTATGTTTTCAAAAGAGTGCTGATTTGAAACTTGGTTTGAAATGGAAAATGATTTAGTAGTTAATGATTTAATTAATTGATTTGATAATTGGTTTGATTAAAGCAACAATTTGAGAAGTGAAAAACAAGGAATAAAAGGGTTGTTTTTATTTGTTATTTTGGTTCCAATAGTTGTAACAGAGCAAGTATGAAAACATTGTTTGAAAAAGGTTTGAATTTGAGTTGTGAAAACAGTGGAAAACAAATTGAATTTGAAAAGAGTTTGATTATTGGATGCATTTTTATAGAAATAAAACAATAGTTTGGAATCACACTTTAATAGAAACAAACAATTGTTTTATTTTGAAATATCTTTTTAGAATTGTAACATCACAAGGATGAAACAAAAGGTTAAATTTTGGTTTGGAATTCAAATAGAAAACAAAGGAAAACAACTGAAAACAGTTGGAAAACAAATGGAAAACAAACAAAACAAATGCAACCAACATGATGCCATGATGCAAAACATAAAATAACAGAGAGCAAACATTCTAAAGGCTATTTTTCAGACTTGGGATGTTACAAAACGCCCCCCCTTGAAGGAATCGCGCCCCGAGATTCCTACTGAGAAAAGAAAAGGTCTGGATACTTCTTGGGAATATCCACTTGAGCTGTTTCACGTGAAGCACATCGTGCACAGTGGATAGACGTCAGGGAATTAGCAAACCACCGGGACATTTTCAAGTAAAGGGAGAGGTTTTCTATTTAGGGTGTATAGCTGAATGGAACTTGATTCATTTGGAGAATAGATTATCTGGCTAGAATGGTGGAACAAAGTTATTGACATCAATGCAACACCAAGAATAACATCAATGTCAGAATCATCAACATGAGAGTAACGAGGAATATGTGGCCTCCCATTAGAATTGGATTGTTCTTACTTGGAAGTCAACATTTGAGATTCCGGAGAGTGAACGGTGATTTGATTGCTTAGTGGAACCAGAACTGGGTTGTATGTTGTGGAAAAGATTGTTGACACAAAGGAAAGTGATGCTCCGGTATGAAATAACACTTTAACTGGATAAGAGTTTACGAGGAAGTTTTGATTAGACGCCGGTAGAAGATTTGAAGTGGAAAACAACAACAAGATTTCAACGGACAAAAAGGGTGTTGAGAAGAACAGGATATCAACATCGGGGAAAACGAGAACAAAACTCCTGAGGTACTATGGAAAACCCAAAACACGTGAAATCCTAACTTGAAAGTTTAGATGAGGAGGGAGAAATCAACGTTGCACTTCCTTACCAGAAAAGGGAGGGAGGGTGGGGAAAAGAAGAAAAAGAACAGAATTCCTACTCTCACGTTTCATTTTTCCTATATAGCTACAAAATAGTTTCTAGACTCAACTGCGACCAGTAAAAAGGGATCCTACAGGCAGACAGGCTCTGATACCATTTGTCGCACCCTGATTTCTAGGGGATACTCACCGTACGAACTGGATAGCAGATGCTTGGATTATGGGGCATAACTGCTCCCACGTCCCAGCTTCCTGGTAGGCCTGCGCTTATGCGCGACAACACAAGCCCTGCTATTCCATCGTCGATGTAAACTATCCACTAGAGATCAAAGGCACTTCCGTCGACGTACTTCAAACCATACACACATGGTACGTCAACGGCGTTGAACAACTGATATCACAACAGATCTCTACGACACAAAAGATTGAAATAAGTTGCAAATGGCTCTCATTAGAGCAGAGATAGCAAATACAATCATTCAGAGGGCACATGCCCCAACAATACATCATTACAATACAGCGGAAGCATTCAACATGTCTGAGTACAGACAAGAACCAAATAGGCCTAAGAGGCCGGAAACAAACAGACGGAGCCCATCCACGAAGTCTCGGATCCTGCCCGGGTCCGCTATCTACTCGTCAGCAGTCTCGTCAAACTTCACGTAGTAGCCACCATGTAGATCCTCGGAAACGTCGTCTGCGTAAACCACAGCCCCAAAGGGGTCAGTACATAAACGTACTGGCAAGCAAGACTCACAATTCACCAAAGTGTAACCCGTCAACACCAAGCACAGATGCCTTGGGTTCAACGGAAGAGAGGGGATATAAAAGATGCTGCAACTGGCTGCGCTAACCAACTACAGAGATTCTACCACTTCCGGCTAACAGAAAGGAGATAAGATCGAGGATTGTAACCAACTGAAAGATAACTTCAAACAAACCCATCCTGGATCTCGCCCCTTATCCAAAGAAGCAATCCGAGGATAACTCACACCGTTGAGTTAATGATGGTTCAAATTATTGTGTCAATAAGCCTATTACTAGTCAAGTTATTAATCATGGGGTGTAACATGTTTGATCGTTATGTTTAAGTTGTCCTGAGTACTTGTTAGCCAGTACTTTCACCAAGTAATCCATAACCGCGGAAAACACGGCTTCTCGAGAAGATTATCCCTGCAGGGTTGCACCAATTTGGCCGTACACTCATGAATAACCCGCCAGATGGAAAGGCCCTTCCACCAAGCGGGGTACTCAACACAACCAACCATTCCTCGCATCAAGCCCAAAGAACCTTGGGCGCACGGCTAATCAAGCCCAGAAGAAAATGGACCATCATAGCACTCTAAGACCGTGTCCCCCTATATGCCGACTACGAAAGTTCCACCCTGGCCTGGGCTCGCAAAAACATGATGCGGCAAATGGAAAACACGAACTAAATGAGGCGATTTGGACGAGATGCGAATCAGGTCAAGTTGAGGGGGGCGCCCATACTCGCTTCCCAAATGCGGGTAGTGCGCTCATCATGGATCAGTAGACAAGACCCTTTTCCTATTAGGGTCGACACTAGCAGGCTCCAAAACCTCTCATGGGCCTCCTGCCGGTGCCTTATCATCAAATTTATTATTAATAGTAACATTAGCATGATTGATTGATTAAACATCGAGCCCCCACAACGTGATAGAAATAGTAACAGTAAGTAACGGGTAACAGACTCGAGCAAAAGCAACCTAAGCATGCTAGTAAGACTCTGGCTCAAACAATGGTTGTAGGAAGGGAGATGAGGCAATATCAGGGTTAAGGAATTCATGTGATAGGTTCGTAACAGAAACAACTACTACTAAGGCTAGCAGAAAAAGAACAACGGAAAGTATCGGTAACCAATGTTGAAAGGAACACGATGGTTCATGTGAGTGATAACTTGCCTGCAAAACCCAGTAGCCTGGTACTGAGCTAAATCCTTAGAAGGGATGTCGTAAGTATCGTCGGTCTCAACGTCGTCGTATATCCGAGAAGAAGCAAACAAACATTGCAGAAAGATAAGCAATCATTATCATGGCATAGTGCACAATCAAATATGATGCATGACAAATTAATAGTAGCATCAAAGTAAACTAGCTAACACGATAGCACAAATTAAATGGACCCATATGCAAGGGTTGCATATGGAAAGATCCATTGAAAATAAGTGGAAACAATGATTATTTATTAGGTGATGGTTGTTATCATGATGAATGCATGATGAATAACAATAAGATAACAATATTAAATGCACTTGAAATGATAGTTAACCATTTTAGAAAACATTAATAAGGTTTGGCAATTATGGTTACTTAATGGTGTTAAACAAGTAGTGGTTGTTTTCATCAAGTTAAAATGCTCAAAACAATTAACAAGGTTTATATTTGGAAAGGTTATCAAATTTTAGTTGGATTACATGTTTCACATTTTGAAATTGGACTTTGGATTATTTAGTTAGGAATTAAACAATATTAAACAAGTTTTAATTGAATTAAACAAGAATTAAAATGTTTAGGCAATTTAAATTGTTCAAACCAGGAAACAAATTTTATATTTGAATAGAACATTCAAAAAGGTGTGAAAAACATATTTTATTTGCCCTATTTGGAATTGGTATGAAATAGTTATGAATTATTACAAATTACATTTGAATTATTCAAATTTGAAATTTAAAAGTATTTTTGAAAACTCAAAACAGAATACAAATAAGTTATTTGGAAAGGTTATGAAATTTTGAACAGAAAACATATATCACTTTTATTTGTTGGATTAACAGATTAAAAGTTATTGAATTTCCAAGTTTGTTGTTTATTCTGCCATTTTAAAAGGAATTGGAAAATTAACAGATTCGATTTATTCAGTTGTTACCGCACTGGGTCTCACCCCCAGTCACTGCACGGCGGGGCCTAGCCAGCGTGGCGTGGATAGGAGGTGAGGTGGCGGTGGCGGTCTATGGCTGGTGGGGTCGCGCACACGGGATAAATCCCGAAAAAAAGTGGCAGCACCGGGGATTCGAACCCGGGCGCCTGCGCTAGCGCGCACGGGGCGTTGGCCATCTGGGCTGGGTGCGTCTCCTCGTCAGGTATGCGGTAGCGAGGTGAGTTAACGTGCAGTTTCGCGGAAGGTCCTAACTGAACCTTTTCTGAATCGATTTGCAGGTTCCGGTACAGGAGCGAGGCGGACCAGGAACGATGCGCGATCGACGGCGGCTCGCTGCCGCGCACGGGCGCGGCCCATGCGCGTGCTTGTGATGCGTGCTGTGCGTGAGCTCGTGCGGGCCGCGTGCGTGAGTGTGGAGGCGCACAGAAGAGGGGAGGGAGGAGTGCCGATGGATCACCTGCCCTGTAGTCGTTCAGAAGTTGAGGCTGCAACGGAGGGAAAAAGCCGGCGACGGCGCGGCCGCCGTGTTGCCTCCCGGCAAACGACGAGGGGACGGCGAGCCTCGGGGGACATCCCCGATTCCATTCCCGCCACCAAAACTGCTCGAGGTGGCCTTGGCTACCGGCGACGAGGGAGGAAAGGTGGGGGTCTCGGTTGTGTTCAGGTTCAGAAAGGTGAGACAGATTTGAGCAGAGGGAAGGGAGAAGAGGAGGGCGGCGGCAGGGAAGAAAGAGGGGCTCTAGGGTTTGCAGGTGGTCGAGGTGGTTAGATATAGGGCATGGAGCTTGGTACGGAGATGCATCGAGGAGGGGAGAGCCGATCGCACGGTGATGAAGGTGTTCGTACTGATGACGTATGCCAGAGGAGGAAGACAGTGACAGGGGGTTACTGGGCCAGATGGAGTTGGGCCAAAGGGGAAAAAGGGGTGGGCCTGGGTGCTCTCTCTCCTCTCCTCTTGTTATTTTTTGTTTGTTTGATTTTTTTTTTTGTAACTTTGCTTTTGGAAGAAAGAGTTAGGGTTTTGTCTATAGGAAAATTTGAAAAAAATTAGTTAAGCCTTTTAGGTAAATAGAAACCACATTGCATGCTTGGTTTTCAAAATTTTGGTTTTTAAAATGGTAGCTTGTGTTTGAAACCAAATAGAACCAATTTTTATTATTAAAACACCATTTGGAAACAACAATTTAAATAGGGTTACCCCTAGGTTTAAAATATGATTTTAAGAATAAAAACATGTGGTGAATTGTTATGTTTTCAAAAGAGTGCTGATTTGAAACTTGGTTTGAAATGGAAAATGATTTAGTAGTTAATGATTTAATTAATTGATTTGATAATTGGTTTGATTAAAGCAACAATTTGAGAAGTGAAAAACAAGGAATAAAAGGGTTGTTTTTATTTGTTATTTTGGTTCCAATAGTTGTAACAGAGCAAGTATGAAAACATTGTTTGAAAAAGGTTTGAATTTGAGTTGTGAAAACAGTGGAAAACAAATTGAATTTGAAAAGAGTTTGATTATTGGATGCATTTTTATAGAAATAAAACAATAGTTTGGAATCACACTTTAATAGAAACAAACAATTGTTTTATTTTGAAATATCTTTTTAGAATTGTAACATCACAAGGATGAAACAAAAGGTTAAATTTTGGTTTGGAATTCAAATAGAAAACAAAGGAAAACAACTGAAAACAGTTGGAAAACAAATGGAAAACAAACAAAACAAATGCAACCAACATGATGCCATGATGCAAAACATAAAATAACAGAGAGCAAACATTCTAAAGGCTATTTTTCAGACTTGGGATGTTACAAGCTCCGAGTTTGTCGCCAGTACAGAAGCCGGTTCTTCGAGACCCAGAGCCGAAGGAAATTTTGATGGAGGAAACCATAACGGAGGAAACTACCAGGGGCCACCGAGGCCGGGTAACAACTGGGATATCTTCAGAATGGTGTGCCCGAAACACAGCGGGAACGGAAGGCCGACTAACCACTCATTGGAGCAGTGTGTGGATTTACAGAGATGGAAGAACGAGGAAGTAAACAAAGCTATGCGAGGTGCAGGCCGGGGAGGAGGACCGGATCCGGGTGGAAACCCGGGCAACGGCCCACCCCCAGCAGGCAACCCAGGAGTTGGAAATCCGGGTAATAACCAGGGAGGAGCTGGAGGTTTCCAGGCTAACCCCAAGTAGTTGGGACAATATCACGTGCATACTACAGGAATTTCCAACAAGGACAAAAAGATACTTAAACGAGCAGTGAATGCGGTCAATTCAGCTGTTCCGAGATACCTGAGATGGTCAGATCAGGAGGTGACATGGAGCAGAAGAGATCATCCGGACACAATAGAACATCCGGGTGTGCTAGCAATGGTGGTTGCCCCGCAAGTCAACGGTTATGAGCTGAAAAAGGTCTTAATGGACGGTGGAAGTAGCATTAACATCTTATATTGGGAAACTTTCTTACGCATGGGTCTCAAGGAGTCTTAGCTACAGAAAAGCTCAACAGTGTTTCACGGGATTTTGCCTGGTCACTCGGCGTGCCCCAAGGGAAAGATCACTTTAGAGGTCGCTTTCGGTGAATCAAAGGATAATTTCCGGGTTGAATGGCTCACGTTCGAGGTGGTAAAGTTGCGCAGTCCTTATCACGCGCTATTTGGAAGGCCGGCTTACGCTAAGTTCATGGCCAGGCCGTGTTACGTATACCTACAGCTAAAGATTCCGGGTCCTAAGCAAACCATAACCATACATGGAAACCGGATTATAGCGGCTGAGTGTGACGAAGGAGACGCGGCAATGGCAGAACAAGCCTGCAGGAAGGAAGAACTCAAGTATTACCGGTCTCAAGTAGACCCGGATGACAGAACAGCATTGAAAAGGCCGAACACTGAGGATGAGAGAGAAAAATTCAAAGCAGCACAAGATACCAAGATGGTGGCCTTTGTCGAAGGTGATCCCTCTAAGCAATTTGCTATAGGATCTAACTTGGACAATGAGCAGGAAAAAGCACTCGTGGAGTTTATTCGTTCGAATCAGGATGTGTTTGCTTGGACGCCTAGCGATATGCCGGGTATCCCCACAGAGTTGGCAGAGCACAGCTTGCATGTCGATCCCAAATCTAGGCATGTGAAGCAAGGCCTGAGGAAGATAAATGAGGAAAGGAGAAAAGCTATAGGAGAAGAGATTGCTCGGCTATTGACAGCCGGCTTTATCATGGAAGTATTCCACCCGGATTGGCTGGCAAATCCGGTTCTCGTGATGAAAAAGAGTAATGAATGGAGAATGTGCATAGATTATACGAGTCTCAACAAGCATTGCCCAAAGGATCCGTTTTCCCTTCCAAGGATATATCAGATTATAGACGTAGTGGCCGGAAGTGACCTATTATGTTTCCTGGATGCGTATTCCGGGTATCATCAGATCAAGCTCAAGAAGGAAGATTGGGAGAAAACATCGTTCATAACCCCTTTTGGGGCCTTTTGTTACAAAACCGTGACTTTTGGATTGAAGAACGCTGGCGCAACTTATCAGCGGTGCATTCAGAAGTGCTTCGAGGACAAAATTGGACGCAATGTTCATGCTTATGTGGATGATGTGGTGATCAAGACCAGGAAAGCGGAAACATTCATTGATGATCTAAAGGAAACGTTCAAAAACCTGAGAAGATATCAGATGAAGCTTAATCCCACGAAGTGTGTGTTTGGAGTTCCAGCAGGAAAGTTACTCGGTTTTATTGTTTCAGAAAGAGGGATTGAGGCAAACCCGGATAAAATCAAAGCTATCCAGAGTCTGAAAAAGCCAGAAAACCTGAAGCATGTTCAGAAGCTTACAGGATGTGTAGCAGCGGTGAGCCGGTTTATATCAAGACTCGGAGAGAAGGCAATACCCTTGTACCGGCTCTTGAGGAAATCCGATAAATTCGTTTGGGACCAAGAGGCGGATGAGGCGTTCGAGGCACTCAAGAAGCAGCTATCTGAGGCACCAGTCCTAGCAGCCTCGGGTCCTAAAGAGCCCATGTTATTGTACGTTGCAGCCAGGCCCCGGGCGGTTAGCGCAGTGGTTGTTGTTGAGCGCAAGGAGGATGGGAAAGATCACACGGTTAAGAGGCCGGTTTATTACGTTAGCGAGGTATTATCGGAAGCAAAACAGCGCTACCCACATTGGCAGAAGCTGGTTTTCGGGGTCTTCATGGCCAGCCGGAAATTGAAGCCATATTTTCAGGAACACCCCATAACGGTGGTTAGCTCTATACCAATGTCGGATATCATCAGAAACTCGGATGCAACAGGTAGAATAGCCAAGTGGGCGATCGAGATGGGAGATTATCACATCAACTACGAGCCCAGGTCAGCAATCAAATCTCAAGCTCTAGTTGATTTTCTTAATGATTGGACTCACACATGCATGCCCACAATGACACCAAGTTCCGAGTCTTGGGTAATGCAGTTTGATGGTTCCAAGCAATATGAGGGATCAGGAGCTGGAGTGGTGCTCACATCACCCAAAGGAGAACAAGTTGAGCTACGTGTTGCAGATTCACTTTGATTGTTCCAACAACGTGGCCGAGTATGAGGCACTATTGCATGGATTGAAGGTAGCCAAGGAGATGAACATCAAGAGGATACGATGCTATGGAGATTCGGACCTTGTGGTACAACATGTCTCAGGAACTTGGGATAGAAAAGATGCAACTATGGCAGCATACCGCAGAGAGGTGGACAGGGTTGCCGGGTGTTTTTCCGGGTATGAGGTGGAACATATAGATAGAAGAAAAAATGAGGCAGCAGATGCACTCGCCAGACTCGGCTCGCGCAGAGAGCCGGTTCCACCCAACGTGTTCCTGGACGAGCTATGGCGGCCATCAGTTAAAACCGAGTCTGAGGAAGAGGTGGCTAACCAAGACCCGAATTTGGAGCTCGTGGCCACAGTACGTGCTGTTCCCGAGTGAACAGAGCCCTTTCTGGCCTACCTATCACGGGGCGAGTTACCACAGCAGGAAGTATTAGCAAGGCAAATTCTGAGGCGAGCAAAGGGCTATTCTATCATCAATGGGGAGTTGTATAAAAGAAGTGCAGCAGGAGTCTTTTTACGCTGTGTAGCACCAGAAGAAGGCCGGCAGATTTTGAAGAAGATCCATGAAGGTGATTGTGGGCATCACGCATTCACAGGATCCCTTGTGGCCAAAGCTTATCGACATGGTTTCTTCTGGCTCACTGCCCTACCAGATGCGGAGCGCTTGGTGGCAAGGTGTGACGGATGTCAAAGGTATGCTCGCCAAACCCATGTGCCGGCTATGGAATTACGGACTATCCCGTTAACCTGGCCGTTTGCTGTTTGGGGTATGGATATGGTTGGCCCCTTTCACATGTCACCTTGCAAAAAGACACATCTCTTGGTGGCTGTTGATAAGTTTACCAAGTGGGTTGAAGTTATGCCAGTTACCAATTGTGAGGCAGTTACAACAGTCAAGTTCCTGAAAAGGATTATCTATCGGTTTGGGTATCCTCACAGTATAATAACGGACAATGGAACCAACATGTCCTTAGGTGAGATGGAAAAGTTCTGTGGAAACAATGGCATCCGCTTGGACATAGCCTCAGTGGCCCACCCACAGGCTAATGGACAAGTGGAGAGGGCAAATCAGGAGTTGCTCCGTGGATTAAAGACACGGCTGCGAGTCCCGTGTATTAGAGCTGGTGGTGCATGGGTTGAGGAGTTACCTTCAGTGGTTTGGGGTATCAACACCACACCTAACAGATCTACTCATATGACACCGTTTTTCATGGTTTATGGTGCAGAGGCGGTATTGCCGAGTGATATTATTAATGACTCGCCTCGAGTGTCGGCTTACGTCGAGGTGGAGAACGAGAAGACCCGGCAGGACGCCGTGGATATGCTAGAAGAACACAGGGAAAAAGATTTGGAAAGATCAGCCATATACCAGCAGGATCTGAGGAGATATCACAGTCGGCGGGTCAAAACCCGGGTCTTCCAGGAAGGAGATCTGCTTCTGCGCCTGGTACAGTCAAAGGAAGGAAAACACAAGTTATCCCCACCATGGGAATTACACTACTAGAGGAAAGCTTACCCCAGGAGAACCAAAAATGCCTACCACAGGCGCATTTCGGTTCGCCTGGGACCATATCTCCAGCGATAATGGCTTACCCCAGGCGAATTACGAAATGCGCATGTGGTAACTTGGCATACCCCAGGCGAATAGGCCTTGTGCGCCTGGGGTAAGCCTTTTACCTGTGGCGAACAAGCACTGTGCGCCTGGGGTACAGATGCGCCTGGGGTACTATAATCTGTTCGCCTGGGGTATGGTTTTGCTGTGTCAAAATATAAAAGAAACCAAAATAACACAAATACAGGAAATTGACAGAAATAATTATCAAAATGACAGAATAACAGCAAAATGACACAATTAAGTTTCATAACAGAAATATTCTCGATCATCAACACATAGTCTCGATCATCACCACATAGTTCAACAAAATTACTTAGTCTCGAAAACAACCATAATACTAATAAATCCAGTAGTTAGTCAGATGGAAATGATTATTTGTTCTAACTTGAACAAACTCGTCATCTATCTAGCGCGGGCTGATGTAGTTGATGACCATGATCTTGTCCAAGTTGGGGATGTCACTATTCCTCATGGTGATCAGAATAGCTCGGCCAGCCTCCATACCAACTCTTGCGGAATGGAACTGCCTCCATGCTTGAGAGTTGAGGATGACGCGACCATCAGCATTATCCCTGGTGATCGGAACTGCGGTGACATGTCCTGATTCTCCACGGCGTACTCCAATGGTACCGGGCACCATGCCAGCACTGTCCGCTACCGCCATAGGTATTTTCTAGAACACACAATTCCAAGAAAGAATAAAAGCACAATGTCACATACCGGCCACATTATAACATAAGAAACTATAGGAATAAGAAAATGTTAAGAAACATACCATGACATGTCCATTGGAGATGTTAGTGTTGGTGATGCGATGCACGAAAGGGAACCCGATGTAGCTATCTATCTGGGCAGGTTTCTAAAGGACACGGTCCTTCTCAAGCTCGCTAAGATTCGCTCTTTGAGCAACCACCACATGTTTCCATGGGTCCTCCTCGTCCATATCATCCTCAGTGTCCATATCATCCTCAGTGTTCCCAATTTCCTCCTCACTCCCGCCATCCTCGCTCGCAATCCCGCCCATATACAGAATTTTGATACGAGGTTGCGGTCCTTCCATAGAGAAGTGAATGTAATCACCTCCGCTTAAATTGTACTTGGCGATGATAGCCTGCAATTGTTCCCCGCAGAAGTAGGTCTTCTTTCTTTCTTCACTCGAAGAATGTAAGTGGTCCCGTGAACATTGAAATCCACGTTATTGCCAACTAACTCGTTGAACTCTTCGCGAATATTGCATGGTAGAATCTAAAAAAGAAATATAAAGAATCTTTTGTTAAGAAACACAATTCTCAAGCTAGATAGTAAAACGAAAGAACAAGTTAACATAAAAAGAATTGTTAATTACCAACGAATCAACGTCACCGTCGTGGAGCTGAAGCATAAAAGAAGTCCCGGTGAATCGTCCTTGGGCACATCGGGACCGACATACTTCGCAAGCCATGTTCTATTAAATTAAGAAAGTACACATAGAGGTTAGAGGAGCATAGCTATCACAAAACAAAGACAAATGGCAGCACCTACCTATCACAAAACAAATGCAGAAAGGCTATCTACTTTACTGGAATATCCAAAAACAATGTTGTGTGTGGTACCACCAGATTACTGTGTTCTAATTGCATGCTGGGGTTTGAACGCAGATAGAAAAAAGGATAAATGAGATGGAGACAAGAGTGATGGGTGCTTAGCCAAATAAAAAACTCCAGAACATGCTATCGATCCGAATGCTCGTTGCTATGGATTTCCTCTGTTTTCTCATTCCTAAGTTTTGCGTTTACGTTCCTTTCCTATTCCCGTATTCCACCCTATTCCTTTGTTTTAGGCACCTGTGTTCCGAACAGGCCCTGAATTAAATGTTGGAGACATAACGCACTACAAAGATCCGATAAGAGCACTGAATCCTGGAGCTCAAAGAAAGCAAACATTCCTCTGGATCCACGACGACGGGAGCACCGCGGCCACCAGGAGCAGGCGCACATCCTCTGGATCCACAACGACGACGGGAGGGCCGGAGTGGGCTGGGATGGAGGGGGATGTGAGGGAGGGGGATGGGAGGGAGAGGGGCTGACCTGGATCAACAACGACGACGACGACGGAGTGGGCGACGACCTGCTCTGCTCCTCCTCGACACTGGCGATGGCGGCGGCGTGTGGGTGCGTGTGGGTGCGGGTGCGGGTGAGATCTGGTCACTTAGAATACTAAAGCATTGAGCTAAGCACATTGGAACCGGTTTGTGATACAAACCGGTTCTAAGAGGATCTGTCCACTGGGCCCCCCACCCTGCCGCAAATGGCCTCAAGGCCTTTAGGACCGGTTTGTGATACAAACCGGTTCTAAAGGATCTGTCCCCTGGGCCCCACTCCGCGCAGCAAATGGCCGCAAGGCCTTTAGCACCGGTTTGTGATACAAACCGGTTCTAAAGGCCTTGCGGCCATTTGCTGCGCGGAGAGGGGCCCAGGGGACAGATCCTATAGAACCGGTTTGTATCACAAACCGGTCCTAAAGGTTTTCTCATTTTTTTGCAGCAACAACGAGGGCTTACCCCAGGCGCAGAGGTTCGTCTTTCGCCTGGGGTATGTGTTATACCGGAGGCGAACATGTGCTCTATTCGCCTGGGGTAAACGAAGAGTGCCAGGGTGTGGTGTTGGGTGGCCCTGCCACACTTCACCCCAGTCGCTTCCGTAGTTGGTTCGCCTGGGGTAAAGGACTTACCGCAGGCGCATGGTTCCGCTTTTCGCCTGCGCTAAGTAGCCCAGGCGCGTCTACTTTCGTGTTCGCCTGTGGTAGGATATGCTGCTATAAGCAAATCTCTAGTAGTATCAAAGGACCGTTCATTATAAGCCGGAATCTGCATAACGGATCATATTACTTGATAGATGCTAGGGAAGAGTCGGCTACTGTTAATGACACCGCTCATACCACTTCATCTATGCAAGAAAGAGAAAGACCATGGAACGTGGCTCAGCTGCGTCCCTATTATACCTAGAATAGGTTAGATTTACAAGTGGATTTACACGATGTAACAGGCAGCAGGTTTCAGACGCACTCTTTTCCTATCCAGGGTACCTAAGGGGACTGGAGGGTTTTTAATGAGGCGGCTCGCTGACCTAACTTTTCTCATATCAATAAAGAGATGGTTAAACAATATATTGTCCCTTTTTTTATGTGTTTCTTTTATATCAAGTTTTTTATATTTCTGTTGTGTTTTTATTTTTCTTCCAGGTAAGTATTATTTATTGTTCTTAGTATATTAGTTTCTCTAGTAAATTGCATATATCTAGGTCTTGAGGGCTGATTGCTTGAATAGCACAGTTGCAAACTCAAAGACCCGGCCATGATTCCATTGAGTTATAAGGGCCAATTACTTGTAATAAGTACGGCTGCAAGCTTATAACCGGACAAAGGAGCCAAACTTTCTTGACTTTTCTTGCTTAAGCTTGATGTGACTCGCATTAAAGTGGCATGCTTTGCTGGCGTATGATTACAATCAGTCATGATGCCCAATGGGACTTGCCTGACCCTGTCTTTGTACAGCTGTAGTGTCGTGGGATAATCACGGCAGACGTTACCGGGGGTAACTGATCTTGGGGCAAGACGACACAGGCGTTTAAAAGAGGGTTTAGCTCAGAGGAAAACATGATGCAACTCGATCTGGTAGCCGGCAATCAAGTCGCCGAGTTTCCGATCTCAATATATTAACTCGATCTGTTGTATACACTGGATGCTCGATATCAAGCGGCACTATTAGGGTTCTTAGATCTCTCAACTAATCCTAGGGGTCGGTTTATAAAGCACCCGTACCCCCTGGCTTACTTTCCAAGGCGCACCCTGGACCCTACCCGGACACGGCATACAAACCCTAACCTTCCTTTACCGTAACCCACAATCCGGGTTACTGGGCCTACAAACTTGGGCCTTCCGAAAGTTTCTTTATCCTTAGCCGGATTCTGCGCATCGTCCTGTGGGCCGGGTTATACCTTGGAGTTGGCCTACCGGGTTATTATCCCTCCATCAGTAGTCCCCAGAATAGCTTGGGCTTCACGGATCCTTCCTTGAAGCGCTCGCTATTCCCTGCAAGGATATCAAACACACAAGCATATGGAGGCCGGGTTAAGGTGCTTTGATAGATAGCTAGGCCTTACTCCATGGTGGCCATATAGTAACCCGGCTTTATCCCCAAATATCGGGCTTAACTTTCCAGGTCTAAACCCTAATAAAATCGTCAAGATTCTATACCCGATAATTGACCCTGATATCACGGGGTGGATTCCTTTCTCTTTCTCGTCCAGATACCTTGCTTAATACTTGGAGCATTTCTCATAAAATCCGCGCGGATAACCATTCCCCCTAATTTCCGGCTTCCAGCCGTTAAGATAAGCTCACCCTTGCCTTATAAATAGCGTTCAGGGGATGACCTAGAGCCCAACGACTCACTCCATCCTCCTCTTTCCTTCTTCACTCCTCGCGCCCTCGTAGCACCTCCGCGGGGATTTCGTGCTCGCCGCCAGTGCAAAGCCACCACCGGCCACAATCTTCGCACTAAACTCCAAGATCTCCCAGTAAGTTCCTTGTTCTTGTTTAATTTGGCCCCACAATTTCTCGATTCATCCCAGATTGGATCTAGGTCAACCCGTGGCCGTTTTTCCCGTCACACCAATTTTAGATGGCTTTAGATGCTTGTTAACTTCTTCAACAACCTGCTGGATGATCACACGTCGCCCTCATACCATCATTAATCACCAATCTCTTCGCAGAATTGTTCGCAAATTTTCCAATCTAGATCCATTTCACCTCAATTTTCCGCACATAACATTGACACCCGGAAAATCCTCCTTTTCCGGCTATTTTGCTTGCAGTAGATACATGGGCAACCATCCATCCTCCCCAAACACCTTTCCATACGTAAGTGACCAATAATCTCCATAGTTATACTTAATACCCGGATACCTTCCAATCTCCACTTCATGGCGTGACACCCGGATAGACCTTAGTTCTCACGCTTTCCCGATACCCCAATACTTCCTAGTCTTATTTTCTGTACCTCTTTTTCTCGTGTTCCGCAGGTCGATCCCATGGCTCCCAAAAGGCAAGGGAAGCAGTCGGCCCAGGCAAGGACAACACAACCCATATCCGCCGATTGGGGGCGATCTACTGTCACCAAGGCCAAACTGGAAGAATTGGCCGAATTAGGGGTTCTTCCCCCTCAGAAGGACATTCACTGGAGGGAGCCGGGTGACGAGACCCGGCCTATCCCCAACGATGGCGAGGTAATCTACTTTGTGGAGCACGTGACCCGGGGGTTCCGCCCTCCGGGTCACCCTTTCTTTCGCGAAGTCCTGAGCCACTATGGCCTCCGGGTGTTCGACATAGGGCCTAACTCCATGTTGAATATTGCCCACTTCATTGTCCTATCTGAGTCATACTTGTGCACTCCGCCAAGTTTGACTCTCTTCATTGAACTATTCCAGTGCAAGCTGTGCCGCGAAAGCGGCGACGGAGCACTTCTCACATGCGGCGGGGTATCCATCCAACGTCGTAAAAACTCCCCAATGCCGACCCTCAATCTGAACTCTCATGTCAAACACTGGCAATGATCCTTCTTCTACTGCCACGATACTTCTCCACCCGGCGAGAAGAGACTGCCGGGTTACTCGGAGGGCCTCCTTGAGCCTTCCGAGTCTTTCAATGCCTTTGCCCCTGACTCAGACAGGGAGGTGATCCTTCCCTTGTTAGCTAAAATAGCCATCCTCTCAGCCCAAGGCCTCCTTGGGCTCAATTTAGTGAAAACATGGGTTGATTTTCGAATCCAACCCAACTCCATCCGCACCAAATTAATGTGCGAGTACTCGGGGCATACCACGGATGCACTCCGATACTCCACCAAGAGCTTCGCGACCGGCGACACCAACAAGATCATCAAGGGCTTCTTGGCAGAGAAGCTAGAGGTGATAAAGAACATCGCCGGGTTACCTCCATTCACCCGGAACAACCTGGCCCCAGCTGTAATACCCGATATTCACAACTTACTTCCACACTTCGATTTGATGCAGCTTCTAACCCTTTATTTCATCGTTTTGTCTTAGGCTGATGATCCCTTCTGGAGAGTTGAACCCTCCCCCCCTTCCAGAAACCCGGAAGAAGAGGACGAGCCGGCTGATGATAGTGAAGGTACTTGCCCGGTACTTGTATTTTTCACTTGCATTATTTTCCTCCCATTTAACTTTTTCCCACGGACACACACTCGGTTCGCAGGGGTGGAGGACGAAGGTGAGAACAACGAGGATGACCCGGAGGCTACCGAATCTGATCAAGAGGCAACAGTTGGAGCCAAGAGGAAGACCAGAGGGGCAGTGTCCAAGGTTCCTTTCTCCTCGTTATCCTCTGAACCTTACTCCTTTGACACCATGCGACAACTTAACCATCAATTATCGAACTCGTCGTACTTGAAGGATTCTCTTCTAGCCAAGCGCAGAGTAACTCGGAGCTCCCCGGGTGAAGATCCCCTAAACCCGGGAATCTCTACCTCCTTCGTCCATCGCGCCAGGGCTCCTCCGTCTCATCCTTCCAACTCCCCTCGACGCCATCCTTCTCCGAACCATCCACGCGCCGGGCAATTCCGGGTTCCGTTAGTGGTCCCCGTGGCGACTTCATCTGCTTCCAGCGGCGAGCTCCCGCCAGACTACACCGTGAATGCCGGGTAAGTTTTTGTTATATGACTTCCTTTGATGCTTGACAATTTTCAATCACCACTGCCAACTGCCTCCTCTCATCTTTCTTTTAGCACTCAAGCCACCGTCAGTGACCCGGAGAATGCAGAGACGGATAACCATCGGACAGAGAAGCCGACTGAGAACATAGATGTCGCAACTGGCGGTGACACTAAGAATAACCAAAAACAAGGCCCCTTGGGCAATCCACTTCACCGAGCCACCGGGTCTCCTTCTTCGTCGGAACCAGTGGACGAGGGGATCGAGGTTCTGGACACGAGGATGGGTTCTCCCAACCCGGATACTCAAATCATCCGGGTCTCGACTCCAAGGGCGGGGGGAGCTCCCCCACCAGGAGATCAGGCTGCTAGCTCTTCCGGTGCCCGGACCGAGGACCTGACGTTCACCCAGATGCTCGAAACCCTTTGCACTTTGAGGGCTAACGAAGAAAACATCTTGGGGGCTTTAATAGCCAAACACGAGGTAAATCCGACTAACGCTACTTATGTCCTTATCCAGTCCCCAAGTTCCAAGTGAATTGATTCATAATTTGCTTGGGACTTTATGATACAAGCGACTGATAACTTGCCCCTTTACCCGGCTAATCCTTCATTTCATCCATGCAATCTTTCGTGACTCAATCTGAGGAGAAGATGGCAGAGGCCACCAAGCTCATTGAAAAGGAGGTGGTTTTTCGTGAAGCGGCCGAGGCTGAGGCCAGGAGGAATAGGATGATAATGAGGAAGTACAGGAAAAGGGCTCACAAAGCCGAAGATGATCTAACAAGCCTTTCTGTCCAAATTGCTGACACGTATCGTGCTTTGCTTGGTACGTTTCTTCCTCTGGGTTATCTTTTTGATAAATAGCCGGAGTTTTCCCGACTTATGTTTCCATTTCTTCAGGCCCGGACGAAGTAATGCCGGATGAGGATGACATTGCCAGGCTGAAAACCATCAAGAGCGTCATCCGGCAGCTATGCGCCGGAACCAAATGGATCCTTCAGGAATTACGGTGGCCGGGTAAGGGACATGTCGATCTGAAGAGAATGCTGGATGCCTTCTCCACTATTCCTGAGTGGATTTGGCACTGGAAACGTTCGTCTTGCCGGGTTGGAGTAACCCGGGGGCTTGCACTTGCTAAGGCTTATTTCCCTAAGCTCGAGCTAGTGAAGCTTATGGGAGGCTTTCCAGAGTTCAAGCTTGATGGGTCCAAGTTCTCAGTGAAGGATTTTCAGGCTGTCCAGAAGGAGGTTCGTTACCTGGCCAGCATGATCGCTGACGACCTGGATGTTGATTCCCTCGTTCCTGCATATGATGCTACTGGTGAAGCGGTTAAGTCGGATCTTCCCGAGCCGTATGATATGCTGACTCGGTGGAAGGAGGAAGCTGCTGCGTTGAGGGCGGAGGCTGCCAAGAATCAAGCTGAAGCCGGTTCTGCCCCCGCTACCTCAACACCGGTCGTTCCACCTCCTGCGCGGGCTGGTACTATTGATCCGGGTGCTGCTGCTACCACCAATGATGGCAAGGGCAAGGCCAAGATGGACGTCGAGTGATACCTGATATTTGATGCCTCTTCTTATGCGTCAGTCGGCCGATGTGCTGTTTAAACAATTATATTTTGGGTGGTGCGCCTGTGCACCTTTGATATCTTTCACCGGGATTTTGTGATGTACGATAAGGTCTTGATACACTCTATGCCTCTTCTGGCCTTTTAAATTTATCCATTTTTGAACTCATCTGCACTCGATATCCGGCTTTCTTTATTGTTCCTTTTGTGAAATTCGGTTTCCGGGTCTCATGGGTGTTGACAAGCGGACTTGCTGCAAAGTCGCCAAGCCCCCAAGACTCGGATTTTTGGATTTTTGAACTTTAACAATCAAACAATTTTTCTCGTTTTCGAGATCCCGAGCCCCCAAGACCCAGATTCCGAGTCTAGGAAACGTGATCTTTCAGGGAGAACGCATTTGATTGCTGCTAGGTCAAAAAGGCCCGAAGCTGTTCCACATAGGTTTTGAAGTTATGCTTAATAATCGTTGAGTTTCCGGCTATCAGCCTTTTACTCTGCATAACTTGTGGTTTAGATGACCCTTTTGACTATCTGATACTATAAGCCGGCTTTCGCATGGATATCATGTTGTTACATCTGTACGAAACATGGTCAACCAAGTCCCACTGGGCTTCATGGCTGATTGTAATCGCAAGCAAGCAAATCATGCCATTTTATTGCGAGTCACGTCGAGCTTAAGTAAGAAAAGTCAAGAAAAATTTGGCTCCTTTGTCCGGTTATAAGATTGCAGCCGTACTCGTTTGCGAGTAACCGGCCCTTATAACTCATAGGCATCGAGGCCGGGTCTTTGAGTTTTCAACTGTGCTATTCAAGCAATCAGCCCCCAAGACCTATATGTGCGACATGCTGAAAGTGAAGGACATGAGAATAACCACCTCTTTACTTGATATGAAAAAGTTAGGTCAGCAGGCCGCCTCATTAAAAACCCTTCCAGTCCCCAAGGGTACCCTGGATAGGAAAAGAGTACGTCTGAAACCTGCTGCCTGTTACATCGTGCCATTCCACTTGCCGATATAATCTTTGCTAAGTATAATACGGACGTAGCTGCGCCACGTTCCATGGTCTGTCTCTTTCTTGCATAGACGAAGTGGTACTAGCGGTATCATTAACTGTAGCCGACTCTTCCCTTGCATCTACCAAGTAATATGATCCGTTATGCAGATTCTGGCTTATGATAAACGGTCCTTCCCATGGTGGTGATAACTTGTGTTTTCCTTCGTTTGACTGTACCAGGCGCAGAACCAGGTCTCCTTCCTGGAAGACCCGGGTTTTCACGAGCCGGGTGTGATATCTCCGTAGATCTTGCTGATATATGGCTGATCTTTCCAGGGCTTGTTCCCTTTGTTCTTCTAACATATCTACGGCGTCCTGCCGGGTTTTTTCATTCTCCACTTCGACGTAAGCTGATATTCATGGTGAATCATGAATAATGTCACTCGGTAACACTGCTTCCGCCCCATAGACCATAAAGAAGGGTGTCATGTGAGTGGATCTGTTGGGTGTAGTGTTGATACCCCAGACCACGGAAGGGAGTTCTTCGACCCATGCGCCAGCAGCCCTGATACAGGGGACTCGCAATCGTGGTTTCAACCCGCGGAGCAATTCTTGGTTTGCCCTCTCACTTGTCCGTTGGCCTGTGGATGAGCCACTGATGCTACATCAAGACGGATTCCATTGTTGCCGCAGAACTTCTCCATCTCGCCAAGGGACATGTTGGTTCCATTGTCGGTAATTATGCTGTGAGGATACCCAAACCGGTAGATAATTCTCTTCAGGAACTTGACTGCTGTATCTGCTTCACAATTAGTAACTGGCATAACCTCAACCCACTTGGTGAATTTATCAATGGCCACTAAAAGATGTGTCTTTTTGCAAGGTGACATATGAAAGGGTCCAACCATATCCATCCCCCAGACAGCGAACGGCCAAGTTAACGGGATGGTCCGTAATTCCATAGCCGGCACATGGGTTTGGCGAGCGTACCTTTGACATCCGTCACAGCTTGCTACTAATCTTTCCGCATCTGCTAGAGCCGTCAGCCAGAAGAATCCGTGTCGATAAGCCTTGGCCACAAGGGATCTTGTGGATGCATGATGCCCGCAATTTCCTTCATGGATTTCCTTGAGAATTTGTCGGCCTTCTTCTGGTGCTACGCAGCGCAAAAAGACTCCTGCTGCACTTCTTTTGTACAACTCCCCATTGATGATAGAATATCCCTTTGCTCTCCGCAAAATTTGCCTTGCTAAAACCTCCTGTTGTGGTAAGTCGCCTCGTGATAGGTAGGCCAGAAACGGTTCTGTCCACTCGGGAATAGCGTGTATAGTGGCCACGAGCTCCGTATCCGGGTCTTTACTTGCCAGTTCCTCCTCAGACTCGATTTTAACCGATGGTCGCCATAACTCGTCCAGGAACACGTTAGGTGGAACCGGCTCTCTGCGCGAGCCGAGTCTAGCGAGGGCGTCTGCTGCTTCATTCTTTCTTCTGTCTATATGCTCCACCTCATACCCGGAAAAGCATCCCGCAACCCTATCAACCTCCCTGCGGTATGCTGCCATGGTTGCATCCTTTCTATCCCAAGTTCCTGACACCTGCTGTACCACAAGGTCCGAATCTCCAAAGCATCGTATCCTCTTAATGTTCATCTCCTTGGCTGCCTTCAAGCCATGCAATAGGGCCTCATATTCGGCCACGTTGTTGGAACAATCAAAGTGAATTTGTAATACGTAACTTAATTTATCTCCTTTGGGTGACGTTAGCACCACTCCAGCTCCTGATCCCTCGTATTGCTTAGATCCATCGAAGTGCATGATCCATGACTCGGAGTTTGGAACCGTTGTAGTCATGCCTGTATGTGTCCAGTCGTTAACGAAATCAATTAAAGCTTGAGATTTGATTGCTGACCTGGGCTCGTAACTGATGTGATAATCCCCCATTTCTATTGCCCATTTGGCTATTCTTCCAGTCGCATCCGAGTTTCTAATGATATCCGACATTGGTATTGAGCTAACCACTGTTATGGGGTGTTCCTGGAAATATGGCATCAACTTCCGGCTGGCCATAAAGACCCCGAAAACCAGCTTTTGCCAATGCGGATAGCGCTGCTTTGCTTCCGACAATACCTTACTGACATAATAAACCGGCCTCTGAACTGGGTAACCTTTCCCATCTTCTTTACGCTCCACGACCACTAATGCACTGACGGCTCGGGGGCCTGCTGCCACATATAGCAACATAGGCTCTTTAGGACCCGGGGCCGCTAGCACTGGTGCTTCCGATAACTGCTTTTTTAGTGCCTCGAATGCCTCATCCGCCTCCTGATCCCATACGAATTTGTCTGACTTTCTCAAGAGCCGGTATAAGGGTATTGCCTTTTCTCCGAGTCTTGATATGAATCGGCTCAAGGCTGCAACGCAGCCCGTGAGTTTTTGAACGTGCTTCAAATTTTCCGGCTTTTTCAGACCCTGGATAGCTTTAATTTTGTCCGGGTTTGCCTCAATTCCTCTCTCGGAAACGATAAAGCCGAGTAATTTCCCGGCTGGAACTCCGAACACGCACTTTGTCGGGTTAAGCTTCATCTGATACCTCCTCAAGTTTTTAAACGTCTCCTTTAGATCATCGATAAACGTCTCCGCCTTCCTGGTCTTGATAACCACATCATCCACATAAGCATGGACGTTGCGTCCAATTTGGTCCTCGAAGCATTTTTGAATACACCGTTGATAAGTTGCGCCAACGTTCTTCAATCCAAACGTCATGGTTTTATAACAGAAGGCCCCAAAAGGGGTTATGAATGATGTTTTCTCCCAATCCTCCCTCTTAAGCTTAATTTGGTGGTACCCGGAGTATGCGTCCAGAAAGCACAGCAGGTCGCTCCCGGCTACTGCGTCCACGATCTGGTCTATCCTTGGTAGCGCGAACGGGTCCTTTGGGCAATGCTTGTTGAGACTCGTGAAATCGATGCACATCCTCCACTCGTTAGTCTTTTTCATCACTAGAACCGGATTTGCTAACCAATCCGGGTGAAACACTTCCATGATAAAGCCGGCTGTCAGTAGCCGAGCAATTTCTTCACCTAGGGCTTTCCTTCTCTCCTCATTCATCTTCCTCAAGCCCTGCTTCACAGGCCTAGACTTGGGATCCACTTGCAAACTGTGCTCCGCCAATTCCGTAGGGATACCCGGCATATCGCTAGGTGTCCAGGCGAATACGTCCGCGTTGGAACGAATAAACTCCACAAGTTCCTTCTCCTGCTCTCTTTCCAAATTAGATCCTACAGTGAATTGCTTAGTAGAATCACCTTCAGCAAAATCTATCTTCTTGGTGTCTTGTGATGCCTTGAATTTTGCTCTCTCGTCCTCAGTATTCGGCCTTTTCAAAGCTGTTCTATCATCCGGATTTACTTGAGACCGGTAATACTCAAGTTCTTCTTTTCTACACGCTTGCTCGGCCATTACCGAATCTCCTTCGTCGCACTCGGCCGCTATGTCCCGGTTCCCATGTACGGTGATGGTCTGTTTAGGACCCGGTATCTTTAGCTGCAAATACACATAACACGGCCTAGCCATGAATTTAGCATAAGCCGGTCTTCCGAACAGCGCGTGATAAGGACTGCGCAATTTGACCACCTCGAACGTGAGCCACTCAACTCGGTAGTTATCCGTCGTTTCTCCGAAAGCGACCTCCAAGGTGATCTTTCCTTCGGGGCTCGCCGAGTGACCCGGCACGATCCCGTGGAAGACCGTCGAACTTCTCTGTAGCTGGGACTCTTTGATATTCATGCGTAAGAAGGTTTCCCAGTATAGGATGTTAATGCTACTTCCACCGTCCATCAGGACCCTTTTCAGCTCGTAACCATTGACCTGTGGCGCAACCACCAATGCCAAGACCCCTGGGCGTTCTATTCTTTCCGGGTGATCTCTTCTGCTCCACGTTACCTCTTGCTCCGCCCACCTCAGGTATCCCGGCACGGCCGAGGGAACCGAGTTTACCGCTTGTTTTAATGTCTCTTTGTCCCTGCTAGAAGTTCCTGTAGTATGCACATGATATTGCCCCTTTAAATCAGGCGTATGTACCATACCGATGAAGATGTTGATCTGGCCGATCGTCACAGCAGATCCGGACTCGAGGTGATTCGACTCTGGCCCCCAGCCGGAATCGTCCACCGTCTTCTCTCCTTTGTGGTCGGTGTAGATCTCGCCGACGACAAGATTCTCCATGTTCTTCCGAGCTTCTCCCGTGATGTAAACACCTTTGGACGCAGGCCCCACGGTGGGCGCCAACTGTCGTGGGATAATCACGGCAGACGTTACCGGGGGTAACTGATCTTGGGGCAAGACGACACAGGCGTTTGGGAGAGGGTTTAGCTCAGAGGAAAACATGATGCAACTCGATCTGGTAGCCGGCAATCAAGTCGCCGAGTTTCCGATCTCAATATATTAACTCGATCTCTTGTATAAACTGGATGCTCGATATCAAGCGGCACTATTAGGGTTCTTAGATCTCTCAACTAATCCTAGTGGTCGGTTTATAAAGCACCCGTACCCCCTGGCTTACTTTCCAAGGCGCACCCTGGACCCTACCCAGACACGGCATACAAACCCTAACCTTCCTTTACCGTAACCCACAATCCGGGTTACTGGGCCTACAAACTTGGGCCTTCCGAAAGTTTCTTTATCCTTAGCCGGATTCTGCGCATCGTCCTGTGGGCCGGGTTATACCTTGGAGTTGGCCTACCGGGTTATTATCCCTCCATCATGTAGCAACATTGATTATCCACGCGAAAGCCGGCTTATAGTAGAAGAAGGTTAAAAGGGTCATCTAAACCACAAGTTATGCAGAGTACAAGGTTAATAGCCGGAAACTCGGAGTATATTAAGCATAGCTTCAAACCTATGTGAACGGCTCTAGGTTTTGGGCCTTAGCAGAAAAAATTTGTTCTTTTGAAAAAACCCAACACCCTAGACTCGGAAATTCGGGCCTTGGGAACTTGGGAATTTGAAAAAAGATACAAATTATCTAGCTATTCAGCTCGAAAACCCAAAAATCCGAGTCTTGGGGACTTGGGGACTTAGAAAAAAGTCCACTTGACAAAACCCATGAGACCCGGAAACCGAGTCTCACAAAAGGAACCATAGCGGAAAATCGGAAAACCATAAATAAAGAAGCTCAAAGTTAAGAAATATCAAATTCATGCAAAGGCCAGAAAGGCCACGAAAGCTATTAAGGTTTCAAACGTATTACAAACCAGGATAATAGTATCAAAAAGTGCACAGGCACACTATCAAAAGAATAATTGTTTTAGAGGCCCATTGGTCGAATGAAGTGTTTTGAGACAGTAACGGATAAAGGTTTACTCGGCCTCCTGGGTCGAGTCGTCCATCTTGCCCTTGCCCTTGGCAGCCGGGTCTTGGTCCTTGGCTTGTTCTTCAGTGGTCTTGGCGGCAGCAGCATCCGGGTCAGCAGCAGTACCGGCACGCGAAGGAGGAGGAACAATCGGCGTGGAGGTGGTGGGTGCAGTATCGGCCTCAGCCTTCCTCTTGGCTTCCTCTTCCCTGAGCTGAGCAGCTTCCGCCTTCCACCGTGCCAACATATCATAAGGCTTGGGAGGATCCGACTTAATTACCTTATCTTCAGCGTCGTATGGCGGAACAATCAGACTGACATCCAGACTGTCGGCTATCAGACTAGCCGAGTGACAAACCTCATTTTGGATGGCCTTGTAGTTTTTGGCTGAGAATCTGGAGCCGTCATGGTTGAACTCTGGAAACCCGCCAACGAGCTTTGCCGGCTCTATCTTGGGGAAATACGCTTTAGCCAGAGCAAGCCCCCGGGTCACTCCAACCCGGCATGACGAGCGTTTCCAGTGGTCGGTCCACTCGGGGATGGTTGAACACGCATCAAGCAGCGTGTTCAAGCCACCATGTCCGGTGCCCGGCCACTTCAAAGCTTGCAGAATCCATTTTGTGCCGGCACAGAGCTGCCGGATTGTGCTCTTTATCATCTTCAGTTTCGCTATGTCGTCTTCATCCGGAGTCTCGTCATCCGGCCCTGCAGAAAATATAAAGGTTTAAGTAAGGAAATCCGACTGTTTATCAGAATACAAATCCGGGTTATGAAAGTAAGTCGGGAATCATTACCAAGTAAAGCACGGTGAGTGTCAGCAATCTGTGCAGATAGCCTGGTCAGTCCTTCCTCTGCAGCATGGGCTCTCTTCCTATATTTCCTTGCAAGTTTCCCAGTCTTCTTGGCATCAGCTTCAACTGACTCACGCAGCTTCGTCTCCACCTCGAGGAGCTTGGTGGTTTTAGCCAACACTTCCTCAGAATGGGTCACGTATGCCTGCGTGAAAACACAAGGAAATATTAGTCGGACAAACGAGAAACATCAGTCGGATATGCTATGTAAGTTCCAAGTAAATTATCAATAAGTTCACTCGGAACTTGGGGACTAGGCAAATATACAGGCAATATTAGTCGGATTTACCTCGTGCTTGGCTATCAAGGCTTCTAGAACATGTTCTTCGTCAACCCTCAAGGTGTGCAGAGCATCAAGCATCTGGGCAAAGCTCATATCTTCGGGCTTGGTACCGGAAGAGCCGGCGGCCTGATCACTCGGAGGAGGAGTCTTTTCTGGCTTTGGGGTCGAGACCCGGGTTGCCAGGGTGTCAGGATTGGGAGTGCCCATCCTCGTGCCCAGGATCTCGACGTCGTCGTCCTCAGGTTCCTCTGATGGCTTGGGAGACCCGGCTTCCTGCCTGGCCGAGTCTGTCAGGGGGTCTTGTCCTTGGTTTTCTTCATCAGCACCGCCAGTTGCGGCGTCCATATCATCAACCGGATCTTCAGTCTCCCGGTTGTCCATATCCATGTTGTCCGGGTCACTGATCGAGACCTGGGCGCTAAGGAAAGTAAAAGAAACAGTCAGTAGTAATAAGTGAAGGATATCGAAAGTACCAATATATCGTATATCAAGAAGTGTAGCTTACCCGGCATTCACCACGAAATCCGCCGGGAGCTCGCTGCTAGACGCGGACGAGGCTATTACAGGATCCGAGAGTGAGACCCGGAACTGCCCGGCTAATGGATGATTGGGGGACGGATGTCTCTGAGGTGAATTGGAAGGGTGAGATGGGGAAGTACCGGTGCGGCGTGTTGGGGACGTGGGAATACCCGGTTTGAGGGGATCATCACCCGGGAAATTCCGGGTTACCCTGCGCTTAGCCGGAGGCGGGTCCTTCAAGTGTGGCGAATTGGATAATTGTTGGTTAAGTTCACGCATATTAGCAAATGAATAGGGTTTGGAGGACATGAAGGAATAAGGAACCTAAAAATACCACCCCTCGGGGTTTCCTCTTGGCCCCGACTTCGACTTCCGGCTCGGCCTCGCTTTTGTCGCTCTCGGTTTCCTCCGGGTCTTCCTTGTCTTCCTTGTCATCCTTCTCCTCCATCCCTGAAAGGCACAAATGCATAGTCGGAAAAAGAGAAAATATGGGAGAGCAAAGTAACAAAAGTTAAGATGATTAACACCCGGATGATACCTTCATCGGTGTCAGCCGGCTCTTCTTCCTCTTCCGGGTTTTTGGAGGTAGGGGGGTCTCGATGTTCCAAAAGGCGCTATCAGCCTGAGGCAAAGGCATAAAAGTGAGAGTTAGTAGTTGCATCAATGTCGCACCCGGACTTCTAGAGAATACTCACCGTATGAACTGAACAGTATTTTGATTGGATTACGGGGCTTACCGGCACCCGCACCTCTTACGAGTAGGCCAACACTTATGTGTGACAACCAATCTTTACTATTCACCGTCGATGTAAACTATCCCGTAGAAATCAGGACACTACCATTGACGTACTTCATACCATACACACATGGTACGTCAACGGAGTTGAACAAGATGATAACACAACATATCTCTAAGACACAAAAGATTGAAATAAGTTGCAACTGGCCCTCACTAAGGCAGAGATAGCAAATACAATCATCCAGAGGACACATTTCCCAACATAACATCATTACAACTCAGCGGAAGCATTCAAAGGGGTCTGAGTACAGACAAATTCAAATAGGCTTAAGAAGCCGGGAAATGAAAAGAAAGACGGAGCCCATCCACGTAGTCTCGGATCCTGCCCGGGTCCGCTATCTACTCGTCAGCAGCGTCGTCAAACTCCACGTAGTAGCCGTCACCTGGATCCTCGTAAGCGTAGTCTGCGGAAACCACAGCCCCAAAGGGGTCAGTACATCCAAGTACTGGCAAGCAAGACTCACAGTTCACCAAAGTGTAGCCCGTCAACACCAAGCACAAATGCCTTGGGTTCAACGGAAGAAAGGGGATATATAAGATGCTGCAACTGGCTGCGCTAACCAACTACAGAGATTCTACCACTTCCGACTAACAGAACGGAGATAAGATATCGTATAATAACCAACTGAAAGATAACATCAAACAAACCAATCCTGGATCTCGCCCCTTATCCAAAGAAGCAATCCGAGGATAACTCACACAGTTGGATTAATGAATAATGGAATAAGTTGTTATGTCAATAAGTCTATTACTAGTCAAGTTATCATTAGTTAGGTGTAAGTTATTCTGAGTACTTGTTAGCCAGTACTTTCACCAAGTCAACCATAACCGTGGAAAACACGGCTTCTCGAGAAGATTTATCCCTGCAGGGGTGCACCAATTTGGCCGTACACGTAAGAATAACCCGCCAGATGGGATGCCTCCCACCAAGCGGGGTACTCAACACAACCCAACTCTTCTTCGCATCAAGCCCAAAGCACCTTGGGCGCACGGCTAATCGAGCCCGAAGAAAGGGGACCCTCATAGCCCTCTAAGAACGTGTCCCCCTATATGCCGACTACAAAAGTTCCACCCTGCACTGGGCTCGCAAAAACATGCATGCGGCAAATGGAAAACACGAACTAAATGAGATGATTTGGACGAGATGCGAATCGAATCAAATTGAGGGGGGCGCCCATACTCGCTTCCCACATGCGGGTAGTGCGCTCATCATGGATCAGTAGACAAGACCCTTTTCCTATTAGGGTCGACACTAGCAGGCCTCAAAACCACACAGGGCCTCCTGCCGGTGCCTTATCAGCATATTATTATTAACAGGTTGATTGATTAACATCGAGCCCCCGGAACATAAAGGAATATAGTAACTGAAAGGAACGGGTAACAGACTCGAGCAAAACAACCTAAGCATGCTAGTAAGACACTGGCTCAAACAATGGGGTTGTAGGAGTGGAGGTGAGGCAATATTAGGGTTAAGGGATTCATGTGATAGGTTCGTAACAGAAACAACTACACATAGGGCTAGCAAAATAGACAACGGAAAGTATCGGTAACCAATGTTGAAAGGAACACAATGGTTCATGTGAGTGATAACTTGCCTGCAAACTCAGCAGCCTGGTACTAAGCTAGATCCTCAGAAGGGGTGCTGTAAAGATCGTCTGTCTCAACGTCGTCGTCTATTCGAGAAGAAGCAAACAAACAAGACAGAAAAATATAAACAATCAATATCATGGCATAGTGCACAACCATGGGATGATGCATGTCAAGTTAATGGATGCATCAAAATAAACTAGTTAACATGGTAACACAATTTAAATGGACACATATGCAATTTTGAGTTGCATATGAAAAGCCCATGAATTTTGGTTGAAACAATTGTTTTCCAATTGACCAACAAGTGAAAGTGGATTAGTATGATGCATGGATGAGGAAAACAACAAAATAACAACAATAGATGCAAGTGGTAAAGGAATTTAACAAGTTGGGAAAATATTTATTAAGTTTGGAAATTTTGGGTTACTTAAAGATGTCACACAAGCATTTGTTGTTTTCATCAATTTAAAATGTTCAAAACAAATAACAAAATTCATATTTGAAAAGAATACCAAATTTTTGTTGGATTACATGTTTCAAATATTGAAATAGGAGTTAGGATGAATTTATTATGACTTAAATAAGATTAAACAAATTTTAAATGAATTTAAAACAAGTATGAATTTTATTTGAATTTTATTTGTTCAAAACATAAATTCAAACTCACATTTGAAAAGTTTATACTTTTCTAGGTTGAAAACATATTTTGCATGTTCAAAAATAATTTAATTTGAGCAGGTTATGATTTTATCAAATTTAAATGATTTAAACAAGGTTTAAATTATTGAAGCAATTTTAATTATTCAAACCTTGAAACAAAATTTATATTTGAAAAGGTTATTTGAAATAGCATGGAAAACATATTTTATTTTCATTATTTGGATTAAGTATGAATTAGTTATGGATTTTATCAAATTGCAATTGAATTATTTGAATTCAAATTTGAATTGCATTTTGAAAATTCAAAACAGAAAACAAATGCTATAGATAGATAGACAATTTAATTTAGAGCAGTGAACATATTTTATTTTTATTAATTGGAGTTATAAAATAAAAGTTATTTGCATTTTATGTCCAGGGACCAATCTGTAAATTAAATGGACCTTGATTTAAAACAGAAAGGTTTAAAAACATTTTTATACCGCACAGAACCCTACCCTAGGCACTGCCAGGGGGGCCCAGGGTCGCTGTGTGCTTGCGTGGCCACAAGGGTGGCTGACAGGTGGGCCACTGGCGCAGGGGAATAATCCCAAAAAGAATTGGCGCTGCGGGGGCTCGAACCCACGACCAGGCGCTCGATAGCTAACGCTGTAACCAGTGCAGTGTTCGAAAGTTTCTGTTAGAAACAGAGACGCGGGCAGGTTATTGTTCAGTGTTGTGGTTAACTGAACTTTCAACGCGCGCTCGTTAACTGGACATCTGACAGAGATGACGCCGGCGGCGATCAACTGGCCGTGCTGCGCCGTGGTTGTGCTCGTGGGTGGATGCGATGCGTGCACGGATCCGTGATGCAGAGGGTACAGAGAGGAGGGAGTGGGGCACGGTGGGCTCACTGTCGGCTGGAGGCGAGCAGAGGCCTGAGGAAGTTCCCGCGGCGGCGAACGGCGTGGACGTGGACGGCGTCGTCGATCCAGAGGTTCACCGAGCTCGTGGAGGTGTCCCGGAGGTAGAGGGATAGGTGGGGGGCTGGTTTTGGGGGTTAGGAGGTGTGGTGGTGCACGACAGTGGCGGTGCTCATCGGGATTTCAGTCGCGGGCTCCGGTGAGGTTCAGAAGGTGGAGATCGCGGCGAGGGAGAGGAGAACGGCGGCGGTCTCGAGGGGTTAGGGGGGTAGGCTAGGGCTAGGGCTGCGCGCAGGGTCCTAGGTAGGTTATATAGAGGCCAGGGGGAGCTCCTGGCCGTCTGCTCGGCCACGGTGGCGACGTGGCACCGGTGGGATGTCCGCCGTACAGAAGAAAGAAGACGAGGGCGTTGGCGAAGCGGTACGCAGGCCGAGCTACGGGTAAGTTAGGGAGTGGGCTGGGCTGACCACTTGCTCTCCCCCTCGGTTTCTTTTTTTTGTTTTTTAAAATTTTATTCCTCTGTTTTTTTTTTTTTGCAGCAAATGAAATTGGAAGAAAATGATAGGTTTTTGAGTTGAAAAAATTTTTGGAAAAATTCATGTGAGTTTATTAGATCAATATCTACCATTGGACAACTTAGGTTGTTCAAATGTTCAAATTTTGGTGCTGTTTGCAAATTGGTTTGAATTTGAATAATTTGATAATTAAATGATTAATAATGAAAGCAATGTTTTTATTAGGGTGAACCCTATTGATTAAATAGAACAAATGTAATTAGAATTTGTTTGGTAATTTCATAATTTTCAAATTAGGTGTTGTTTGCTGTTTTTGATTTGGATTTGAAATACCATTTGAATTAAATTTGGATTAATTAACTTATGAAAGCCATAATTTATTGGTTGAACCTTATGGAATAAAATGAAAACAAATTGGTTGTTTTTATTTGAAATTTTCATTTAAAAGGTTGTAACAGAGCAAGTATGAAATAATGTTTGGATTATTGTTTGAATTTGAATTGTGAAAACAGAGAAAAACAGGTGCAAAGTAAATGAAAAAAATGGAAACAATATGATGACATGATGCAATACTTTAATAAACATGAAACAAACATTCTAGGGGTATTTTCATACTTGGGATGTTACAAAACGCCCCCCCTTGAAGGAATCGCGCCCCGAGATTCCTTACTGAGAAGTGAAAAGGTCCGGATACTTGTTACGAAGATCCTCTTCGGTCTCCCACGTTGCCTCTTTATCGGAATGATGCGACCACTGCACTTTCAAGAACTTGGTGCTCTTGTTGCGAGTCTTACGCTCGGTCTCATCGAGAATACGAACAGGGTGCTCCTCATAAGATAGATCATCTTGCAGTTCAATGGAATCATGATCAACTGCACGATCTGGATCTTTGAAACACTTCTTGAGCTGTGACACGTGGAACACATCGTGCACCTTGGATAGCTTTTCTGGAAGTTCAAGACGATAGGCATTTTCCGCACGCCTTGAGAGGATGTTGAAAGGACCAATGTATCTTGGTCCAAGCTTTCCTTTCACACCAAAACGATGAGTGCCTCTGAGGGGAGTTACACGGAGATATGCCTTGTCACCAGGTGCATAGATCATATCCCTATGCTTGCTGTCATAGTAGCTTTTCTGACGAGACTGAGCAATCTTGAGATTGTCACGAATGATACGAACTTCCTCTTCGGCTTCCTTAACAATGTCAGGGCCTAAGAGTGAACGTTCACCAGCTCCAGACCAATTGATTGGACTCCTGCATCTGCGGCCATACAATGCCTCAAATGGTGCCATGCCTAGGCTTGCCTGGAAGCTGTTATTGTAGGAGAATTCAGCATATGGAAGGCAATCCTCCCATTTCATGCCAAAGGAGAGACCACATGCTCTGAGCATATCCTCGAGAATCTGATTGACTCTTTCGACCTGCCCCTGAGACTGAGGGT
The DNA here is from genome assembly GCA_028641055.1 of Alopecurus myosuroides. Classification (NCBI taxonomy): domain Eukaryota; kingdom Viridiplantae; phylum Streptophyta; class Magnoliopsida; order Poales; family Poaceae; genus Alopecurus; species Alopecurus myosuroides. The sequence continues at coordinate 348,308,697 of CM054060.1, forward strand.
GATAAGCTGTGCTGAACAAAAGTTTGGTGCCCAATGCTTCTTGAAAACTCTTCCAGAAATGTGAAGTGAAGATACTTCCACGGTCTGAGCTTATTTCCAATGGAACACCATGAAGAGGAACAATCTTTGCTGTGTAGAGCTCTGCTAACTGGCTAGCCGAGATTGTTTCCTTGACAGCAAAGAAGTGAGATACTTTAGTGAGACGATCAATAACAACGAAGATTGCATCGTTGCCCTTCTTGGACTTTGGAAAACCAGTAACGAAGTCCATTTCAATCATGTCCCACTTCCACTAAGGAATTTTCAGAGGTTGGAGAAGACCGGCTGTTTTCTGATGGACTGCCTTAACACGTTGACAAACGTTGCATTTAGAAACGTATTGAGCAATTTCACGTTTCATGCCAGGCCACCAGTACAGTGTCTTAAGATCCTGGTACATCTTTGTACTTACAGGGTGTATGGAGAGAGGAGTTTCATGAGCCTCCTTGAGAATGACATCTTTGAGACTTTGAATTTGAGGAACTGCAATGCGTCCTTCGAAGAACACAGTTCCCTTGTCATCAATTGAGAAGGACTTGAATTTATCATTGCCTTCTTTGATGTGCTCTACAATCTTCTTGATTTCAGCATCACGAAGTTGTTCAGAACGAATCTTGTCCTGGAGAGTTGGACTGGCTGTCAAGCTAGCAAGATATCCTTGAGGAACAAGACCAAGGTTCAGCTTCTGTAATTCTTCATGAAGTGGAGGTTGGCTTTCCATGATCATGAGATTATTGCAATACGACTTGCGACTGAGAGCATCGTCCATAACATTAGCCTTTCCTGGAGTGTAAGAAATGGTGAGATCAAAGTCTTTAATCTTCTCAACCCATCTCCTTTGCCTGAGGTTTAGATCTGGTTGAGTGAAGATGTATTTCAGACTCTTATGATCGGAAAAGATTTCAGTGCGGTTACCCAACAAGTATTGTCTCCATTTCTTGAGGGCAAACACAACTGCTGCAAGTTCTAGGTCATGAGTGGGATAGTTTTGCTCATGTGCATTCAACTGACGTGAAGCATAAGCCACAACTTGACGTTCTTGCATAAGAACTGCTCCTAGACCTTGGAGAGATGCATCGCAGAATATCTGGAAAGGTTTGGTGGTATCTGGGCCAACCAGAACTGGGGTAGAAGTGAGTTTAGTCTTCAGGAGATTGAAACTCTCATCACATTGTGGAGACCAAACGAACTTCTTGTCCTTCTTTGTGAGATCAGTGAGAGGTTTGGCAATCTTGGAGAAGTTTTGGACGAAACGACGGCAATAGCTAGCCAAGCCAAGAAAACTTCTGACTTGCTTCACCGTCTTAGGAGGTTTCCAATCAACAATTGCCTTAACCTTTTCTGGGTCAATGGCTATGCCTTTGGCAGAGATGATATGACCAAGGTAAGCAACTTATGGAATCCAGAACTCACATTTGGAGAACTTGGCATATAGACGATGCTCGCGAAGTTTCATGAGAGTGAGACGAAGGTGTTCTCCATGCTCTTCCTCGGATTTTGAGTAGACAAGAATGTCATCAAGATATACCACAACGAACTTGTCGAGGTATTCATGGAAGACAGAATTCATGAGTCTAGAGAAAGTCGCCGGTGCATTGGTTAGACCAAAAGACATGACGGTGTATTCATATAGACCGTACCGAGTGGTGAAAGCTGTCTTAGGAATATCTTCCTTTCTGATCTTTATCTCATGGTAACCCATCCTCAAGTCCAACTTTGAGAATATTGAGGCTCCAGCAAGTTGATCAAAAAGATCATCAATACGAGGAATTGGATACTTGTTTTTGATGGTTTTCTCGTTGAGAGGACGATAGTCAACCACGAGTCTCTTTGTTTGATCCTTCTTGGCAACAAACAGAGTTGGGAAACCCCAAGCGGAGGAACTAGGCTGAATGTAACCTTTCTCCATGTACATATCGATTTGCTCCTTCAACAATTTCAGTTCAGGAGGAGCTATCTTGTATGGATGCTTAGAGATTGGAGCAGTACCTGGCTCAAGCTCGATCACGAACTCAACTGCTCTGTCCGGAGGCATCCCTGGCAACTCTTCTGGAAAGACGTCAGGGAATTCACAAACCACCGGAACATTTTCAATTGCAGGAAGAGGTTTTGCATAGAGGTTGAACAGCTGAACAGAACTTGATTCATATGGAGAATAGACTATCTGGCCAGAAGGGTGGGATAGAGTTATTGACTTTTGAGCACAGTCAATCTTGGCTTCGTTGGTCTTCAACCAATCCATGCCCAGAATGACATCAATGTCAGAATTTCCCAGCAACATGAGTGAAGCAAGGAATATGCGACCTCCAATTAGGATTTGATTGTCCTTACTTATCTTGGAAGTCAACATTTGAGATCCCGGAGAGTGAACAGTGATTTGATTGCTTAGTGGAACCAGAACTAGGTTGTACGTTGTAGCAAAGATCTTTGACACAAAAGAATGCGATGCTCCGGTATCAAACAACACTTTAGCTGGAAAAGAGTTTACGGGTAATATACCGAGAACGACGTCAGCAGCTTCCTCAGCTTTGTCGGCCTTGATATGATTCACCCTAGCGGTCCTCCCGACAGGCCTGTTGTTGGAGTTGAAGGCTTTAGCCGGAGGAGCACGAACCATTGCCTGGTTGGTGTTGGGGCGAGGAGGTGGAGGTAGCTGCCTCTGAGTGCACTTATCAGCATAGTGTCCCGTCTCCTTGCATTTGAAGCAAGTGACGACACGAGGAGGACCTGGCCTTGGCTGCCCCATTGGAACCCTCTGACCATGCATCTGAGATGGGTTGGGTGGGCGGGGAGCAAAGCCTGGAGAAGCTTGGGCATATGGAGCCCGAGTGACAGCACCATTTGGCACCCAGATGCGGCGCTTCTGCGGAGGGGTGGTCATGTTAGAGGAGGAACCACCCTCACGCGAGTGCTTGCGAGAATCCTCGAACGCCTTGCGCCCATTTTCCTCATTGAGCGCGGTGTTAACGAGCTCCTCGAAGTCCTTGCACTTGACATTTGTGAGAGCGTACTTCAGTTCCGGGTTAAAACCTCGGCGGAACCTTGCCATCTTCTTAGTTTCAGTGGACACCTCGTCACCAGCGTATCGAGCGAGGCGATTGAACTCATTCTGATATCCAATGACGTCCAGCTTGCCCTGCTTGAGAGAGCAAAACTCCTCACGCATCCTTTCCATGAGACCATCTGGGATGTGGTGCTTCAGGAAGGCATCCTTGAAACAACCCCAGGTGATAGGATAGCCAGCTCTCATGGTCTGGTAGTTTTCCCACCAAGTGGCTGCCTGACCCTTCAGTAGGTAGGTGGCATACTTGACCTTATCTTCCTCAGCAACGTGAGCAATGTCCAGAGTCCTGGCTATGTCACGGATCCAGTCATCAGCATCCAGGGGCTCGCGTGTTGCCACGAAAGCTCTCGGACCCAGACTGAGGAACTCCTTGATGCTGACCCGTGGAGCATTCTGGCTGTTGTGCTGGTTAGTCTGGAACTGGGCCATCTGTGCCACGACCTGAGTCATCTGAGTCAACAGCTCCGTGATCGGAGGTGGTTCAGGTGGGGTGTTCCTTGTTGCCGGCATCCTGAATAGACATGCATTTTAGCACAACAATAGAACAGGATAGACTTGGTAACCGAAAGATAGATTATTCCGACGCATGAATAGATAACCAACAGGTACATCATCACATGTTCAAATACATCAGAATATCCAACACACCATAAATGGTTCGAATGCCAAAGGATAACTAAACATAGCTAGGAACGGATACATCGGTACTCCCATGCTCATCACGCAGGACGGCGGTGAGTAGTACAACGAGAGATACGGTGAGGAGGAATCCCACGAAAGTAAGTAGATCGACGATCCACATATATCGGGACTGCTCTGAGAGCAACTCTCGGTGTGGTGAAGTAGAAAGCGTCGTCTCCCTGTGCTCCAAAGCGGGGAATCCCAGTGTAACCAGGACCAAGGTCGAGGAGTGGACCTCTGATCGGCTCGTAACCTCCAGCATCTGGCAAACTACGTCCAACTGTCTGATGGAAACGTGCAAAGCGCTCATCTCCAACAAAGTCTGTGGTGTAAGTCGCCAGACGAGTCAGAGCAAGGTAGAGCTGCTCCCTGACTGAAACCAACTCCTGAGAAAGTGTGGTGGCAACTGCGTCACTGTGCCTCACAAACTGAGCGGTGGTGTGCAGCCTGGAACTATCACGCTCATAAACATCCAAGTTGTCGTAGAGAGTGAAGTGAGCTCCCGCTGAAGTGATGTAACCACGGGGGATGTGGCGATAGATAGAATCGTCAAACCCCTAGTAGTCAGCACGAAGGACGGTGAGACTCACATAAGCTGCCTGCTGCACAGCCATATCCACTGTGGAACCTACTGCCTCGTAGCGGTGGGCTACGCTCATGCCATCATCTGACAGAATGTAGACGATAGCCTGGTAGTAGGTCTGGTCAAACTCTCGCTGCTGCTCGTAGACCTGGTACTCTGGTGCCCAATGGAACCCCAGATACGTAACCATGTCCCTCAGCATCTCCGGATAATCGGCGGTGCTCTCACAGCGAGTCATCCGAACCACCTGCGGGTAGAACCTGAGATCCATCTGCAGATGATTTGGGAGGTTTTGATTAGACGCCGGTAGAAGAATTGAAGTGGAAAACAACAACAAGATTTCAACGGACGAAAGGTTCTTTAGAAGAACAGGATATTGAAGCAACATCGGGAAAACGAGACCAAAACTCCTGAGGTACTACGGAGAACCCAAAACACGTGAAATCCTAACTTGAAAGTTTAGATGAGAAGGGAAAACAACGTTGCACTTCCTTACCGGAAAAAGGGTGGGTGGGTGGGGAAAGAAGAAAAATGGCAGAATTCCTACTCTCACGTTTCATTTTTTTCCTATATAGCTACAAAATAGTTTCTAGACTCAAACTGCGACCAGTAAAAGGGATCCTACAGGCAGACAGGCTCTGATACCATTTGTCGCACCCGGACTTCTAGAGGATACTCACCGTACGAACTGAACAGTATTTTGATTGGATTACGGGGCTTACCGGCACCCGCACCTCTTACGAGTAGGCCAACACTTATGTGTGACAACCAATCTTTACTATTCACCGTCGATGTAAACTATCCCGTAGAAATCAGGACACTACCATTGACGCACTTCATACCATACACACATGGTACGTCAACGGCGTTGAACAAGATGATAACACAACATATCTCTAAGACACAAAAGATTGAAATAAGTTGCAACTGGCCCTCACTAGGGCAGAGATAGCAAATACAATCATCCAGAGGACACATGTCCCAACATAACATCATTACAACTCAGCGGAAGCATTCAAAGGGGTCTGAGTACAGAAAAATTCAAATAGGCTTAAGAAGCCGGGAAATGAAAAGAAAGACGGAGCCCATCCACGTAGTCTCGGATCCTGCCCGGGTCCGCTATCTACTCGTCAGCAGCATCGTCAAACTCCACGTAGTAGCCGTCACCTGGATCCTCGTAAGCGTAGTCTGCGGAAACCACAGCCCCAAAGGGGTCAGTACATCCAAGTACTGGCAAGCAAGACTCACAGTTCACCAAAGTGTAGCCCGTCAACACCAAGCACAGATGCCTTGGGTTCAACGGAAGAAAAGGGATATATAAGATGCTGCAACTGGCTGCGCTAACCAACTACAGAGATTCTACCACTTCCGACTAACAGAACGGAGATAAGATATCGTATAATAACCAACTGAAAGATAACATCAAACAAACCCATCCTGGATCTCGCCCCTTATCCAAAGAAGCAATCCGAGGATAACTCACACAGTTGGATTAATGAATAATGGAATAAGTTGTTATGTCAATAAGTCTATTACTAGTCAAGTTATCATTAGTTAGGTGTAAGTTATTCTGAGTACTTGTTAGCCAGTACTTTCACCAAGTCAACCATAACCGCGGAAAACACGGCTTCTCGAGAAGATTTATCCCTGCAGGGGTGCACCAATTTGGCCGTACACGTAAGAATAACCCGCCAGATGGGATGCCTCCCACCAAGCGGGGTACTCAACACAACCTAACTCTTCTTCGCATCAAGCCCAAAGCACCTTGGGCGCACGGCTAATCGAGCCCCGAAGAAAGGGGACCCTCATAGCACTCTAAGAACGTGTCCCCCTATATGCCGACTACAAAAGTTCCACCCTGCGCTGGGCTCGCAAAAACATGCATGCGGCAAATGGAAAACACAAATTAAATGAGATGATTTGGACGAGATGAGAATCGAATCAAATTGAGGGGGGCGCCCATACTCGCTTCCCACATGCGGGTAGTGCGCTCATCATGGATCAGTAGACAAGACCCTTTTCCTATTAGGGTCGACACTAGCAGGCCTCAAAACCACACAGGGCCTCCTGCCGGTGCCTTATCAGCATATTATTATTAACAGGTTGATTGATTAACATCGAGCCCCCGGAACATAAAGGAATATAGTAACTGAAAGTAACGGGTAACAGACTCGAGGAAAACAACCTAAGCATGCTAGTAAGACACTGGCTCAAACAATGGGGTTGTAGGAGTGGAGGTGAGGCAATATCAGGGTTAAGGGATTCATGTGATAGGTTCGTAACAGAAACAACTACACATAGGGCTAGCAAAATAGACAACGGAAAGTATCGGTAACCAATGTTGAAAGGAACACAATGGTTCATGTGAGTGATAACTTGCCTGCAAACTAAGCAGCATGGTACTGAGCTAGATCCTCAGAAGGGGTGCTGTAAAGATCGTCTGTCTCAACGTCGTCGTCTATTCGAGAAGAAGCAAACAAACAAGACAGAAAAATATAAACAATCAATATCATGGCATAGTGCACAACCATGGGATGATGCATGTCAAGTTAATGGATGCATCAAAATAAACTAGTTAACATGGTAACACAATTTAAATGGACACATATGCAATTTTGAGTTGCATATGAAAAGCCCATGAATTTTGGTCGAAACAATTGTTTTCTAATTGACCAACAAGTGAAAGTGGATTAGTATGATGCATGGATGAGGAAAACAACAAAATAACAACAATAGATGCAAGTGGTAAAGGAATTTAACAAGTTGGGAAAATATTTATTAAGTTTGGAAATTTTGGGTTACTTAAAGATGTCACACAAGCATTTGTTGTTTTCATCAATTTAAAATGTTCAAAACAAATAACAAATTCATATTTGAAAAGAATACCAAATTTTTGTTGGATTACATGTTTCAAATATTGAAATAGGAGTTAGGATGAATTTATTATGACTTAAACAAGATTAAACAAATTTTAAATGAATTTAAAACAAGTATGAATTTTATTTGAATTTTATTTGTTCAAAACATAAATTCAAACTCACATTTGAAAAGTTTATACTTTTCTAGGTTGAAAACATATTTTCCATGTTCAAAAATAATTTAATTTGAGCAGGTTATGATTTTATCAAATTTAAATGATTTAAACAAGGTTTAAATTATTTAAGCAATTTTAATTATTCAAACCTTGAAACAAAATTTATATTTGAAAAGGTTATTTGAAATAGCATGGAAAACATATTTTATTTTCATTATTTGGATTAAGTATGAATTAGTTATGGATTTTATCAAATTGCAATTGAATTATTTGAATTCAAATTTGAATTGCATTTTGAAAATTCAAAACAGAAAACAAATGCTATAGATAGATAGACAATTTAATTTAGAGCAGTGCACATATTTTATTTTTATTAATTGGAGTTATATAAAAAAAGTTATTTGCATTTTATGTCCAGGGACCAATCTGTAAATTAAATGGACCTTGATTTAAAACAGAAAGGTTTAAAAACATTTTTATACCGCACAGAACCCTACCCTAGGCACTGCCAGGCGGCCCAGGGTCGCTGTGTGCTTGCGTGGCCACAAGGGTGGCTGACAGGTGGGCCACTGGCGCAGGAGAATAATCCCAAAAAGAATTGGCGCTGCGGGGGCTCGAACCCACGACCAGGCGCTCGATAGCTAACGCTGTAACCAGTGCAGTGTTCGAAAGTTTCTGTTAGAAACAGAGACGCGGGCAGGTTATTGTTCAGTGTTGTGGTTAACTGAACTTTCAACGCGCGCTCGTTAACTGAACATCTGACAGAGATGACGCCGGCGGCGATCAACGTGGCCGAGCTGCGCCGTGGTTGTGCTCGTGGGTGGATGCGATGCGTGCACGGATCCGTGATGCAGAGGGTACAGAGAGGAGGGAGTGGGGCACGGTGGGCTCACTGTCGGCTAGAGGCGAGCAGAGGCCTGAGGAAGTTCCCGCGGCAGCGAAAGGCATGGACGTGGACAGCGTCGTCGATCCAGAGGTTCAACGAGCTCGTGGAGGTGTCCCGGAGGTAGAGGGATAGGTGGGGGGCTGGTTTCGGGGGTTAGGAGGTGTGGTGGTGCACGGCAGTGGCGGTGCTCATCGGGATTTCAGTTGCGGGCTCCGGTGAGGTTCAGAAGGTGGAGATCGCGGCGAGGGAGAGGAGAACGGCGGCGGTCTCGAGGGGTTAGGAGGGGTAGGCTAGGGCTAGGGCTGCGCGCAGGGTCCTAGGTAGGTTATATAGAGGCCAGGGGGAGCTCCTGGCCGTCTGCTCGGCCACGGCGACGACGTGGCACCGGTGGGATGTCCGCCGTACAGAAGAAAGAAGACGGGGGCGTTGGCGAAGCGGTACGCAGGCCGAGCTACGGGTAAGTTAGGGAGTGGGCTGGGCTGCCCACTTGCTCTCCCCCCCGGTTTCTTTTTTTCTTTTTTAAAATTTTATTCCTCTGTTTTTTTTTGCAGCAAATGAAATTGGAAGAAAATGATAGGTTTTTGAGTTGAAAAAAAATTGGAAAAATTCATGTGAGTTTATTAGATCAATATCTACCATTGGACAACTTAGGTTGTTCAAATGTTCAAATTTTGGTGCTGTTTGCAAATTGGTTTGAATTTGAATAATTTGATAATTAAATGATTAATAATGAAAGCAATGTTTTTATTAGGGTGAACCCTATTGATTAAATAGAACAAATGTAATTAGAATTTGTTTGGTAATTTCATAATTTTCAAATTAGGTGATGTTTGCTGTTTTTGATTTGGATTTGAAATACCATTTGAATTAAATTTGGATTAATTAACTTATGAAAGCCATAATTTATTGGTTGAACCTTATGGAATAAAATGAAAACAAATTGGTTGTTTTTATTTGAAATTTTCATTTAAAAGGTTGTAACAGAGCAAGTATGAAATAATGTTTGGATTATTGTTTGAATTTGAATTGTGAAAACAGAGAAAAACAGGTGCAAAATAAATGAAAACAAATGGAAACAATATGATGACATGATGCAATACTTTAATAAACATGAAACAAACATTCTAAGGGTATTTTCATACTTGGGATGTTACAATCAAGTAGAAGTGCAAGAGTAAAAGAATAAGTGCCGGATCTTACCGCGGGAGCCGGATTTTGGCGGGTGTATGGCTCTAACCCGGCTATATTCCGGATCTTCCACCTTCTCCGTCAGGAACCTTTTGATGATCTTGTTTGTATCACCAGCCGGATAATTCCTGGAGGAGTAGCGGAGCGCGTCCGTGACGTGTCCCGAGTACTCACACATCAGATTGGGCCGGATGGAGTTGGGTTGGATCCGGAAGTTCACCCAAGTCTTGACTAAGTTAAGCCCAAGGAGACCCTGGGCGGAGAGGACAGCTAATTTGGCTAGGAGAGGTTGAATGGACTCCCTATCCGACTTAGAGGCGAAGGCGTTAAAAGTATTGGAAAGATCTAGGAGGCCCTTCGAGAAACTCGGCAATCTCTTTTCGCCGGGTGGGGAGGCGTCCCGGCAGTAGAAGAAGGATTTTTGCCAATGCTTAACATGAGAGTTAAGGCTCAGAGTCGGCATCGGCGAATTCTTTCGCCGTTGGATAGAAACTCCGCCGCAGGCCAAGAGGGCCCCGTCACCGCTTTCGCAGCACGGTTTGCATTGGAACAATTCTAGGAAAAGAGCAAGGTTTGGGGGGATGCATAGGTAAGATTCACAGAGGACTATGAAGTGAGTTATATTTAACATAGAGTTAGGCCCTATGTCAAAGACTCGGAGGCCGTAGTGGCTAAGGAGTTCACGAAAAAAGGAGTGACCCGGGGGACGAAATCCCCGGATCACGTGCTCAACAAAGCAGATTACCTCATTCGGATTGGGGGTGGGCCGGGTCTCGTCACCCAGAACTCTCCAAATGATGTCCTCCTGAGAAGGGAGGACGCCGGACTCGGCGAGCTCATCTAGCTTCGCCTTGGTCACGGTGGACCGTGCCCAGTTGGCCGATATGGACTGAGTCGGCCTGGGCTTTGCCGGCTGTTTCCCCTTGTTCTTGGGAGCCATGGGTGCAGTCTGCAAAACAGGAGATAAAAGATGCAGAGTATGAGCAACTAAGACCCGGAAGGGGGTTGATTATCCGATTAACGAAAAGGCGACTGAAAGACCCAGAATTTACAGGTTATCCAAGTATCCAGAGACAGTTACGATTTTTTTTGACTAGATTGCATCTAGGCGAAGAAATTTATAGAGAAATCTACGAAGGAATTTGTGACCGTGAGTGATAGAATAGTGCTACCAAGCCTGGTTTAAGTGATTGAGTGAGAAGGAGCGAGGCATGAGAGATCCAAATTGGTATGAAGAAAGGAGGTTATCTACGGGCGGACCCAGATCCGATCTAGTTCGAGCGAAAATCTTGAAGGTAAGATTCATGGTGAAAGGAAGCATACCGGTGAGGTCCGGAGGAGATTGCGGTGGTGACAAATGGCGCAGCTGCGGTGGCCTGTGGGATCTTCCGGCGGGCAGCTCGAGGGCGCGACGGCGGAGGTTGATGGCGGCGTGGCGCGAATCGAGGACGAGTGCAGATGGCGGCGGCTCGGTTCCGGCGGCGCGTTCATGGGCTCCGTGATGACGCAGTGGCGAGCTCGAGCGGAAGGGCACCGGAGAAGAAGGAGGTAGTGGTGTCGTCGGATAATCACGGCAGATGTTACCAGGGGTAACTGATCTTGGGGCAAGTCGACACAGGCGTTCGGGAGAGGGTTTAGCTCAAAGGAAGACATGATATAACTTGATGTGACAGCCGGCAATCGAAGTCGCTGGGTCTCTATTCTCGATACAATGACACGATTAGGGTTTACACTGGATACTCGATACCACTCGATATTGCTAAGGTCCTCGAATCTCTCGATCTCTGTCTCAATCTACGCCCGGGGGTCGGTTTATATAGCTCCCATACCCCCCTAACTTACTTTACAAGGCACACCCGGGTCCTACCCAGACACGGCGTGCTAACCCTAACTTTCCTTTACAACACCCATAATCCGGGTCACTAGGCCCACGAGCTTGGGCCTCCACAAACATCTTTATCCCTAGCTGTATCCTGCTCACTGTCTCTGGGCCGGATTATTCCTCGGATCTTAGCATACCGGGTTAGCATCCCCCCATCAGTAGTCCCCAGAATAGCCTGGGCTTCACGGATCTCCTTGAAGCGCTTGCTATTCCTGAAAAGATATCAATCACACGGGCACATGGAAACCGAGTTAAGATGCTTCAATCATCCAGCTAGGCCTTGCTCCTTGGTGGCCACGCGATAATTCAGGTTTTTCCCTCCAAACACCTTGGTTCAAACTTCCGGATCCAAATCACAGTAGCAACGCCAAGATCCTATGCTTGACAGTTAATCCCATCATTGCGGGACGAATCCCCTTCTTCCTTTATCCGGATGCTTTACTCAATACTGGGCGCATATCTCGCAGGATCTTTAAATAAATAGCCGTTTTATTCCCACAATTCCCGGCCTCCACTCACCGAGCCGGGCTTATCCATTCGCACTATAAAAAAGGCTCCTTAGGAATGACTCGAACCCTAACGGCTCATTTCCCCCACTCCATTCCTTTCTCCTCCTGAGCTCTCTTTCTTCCTGAGCGCCACCACGGACCTTCCACGCACGTCACCGGAACCCATCGCCCGAAGGCTGCGGTCTGCCACCGGTCGCTCCGCGCCGCCGCCAAGATCCGCCGGCGGATTCTCATCCGGCCCACCAAGAACAGCGAAAGGACACTAGGCCTGCGCCATCTGCCTCCGCAAGGCCTCCCTCGGATCTCCTCCGGTAAGCCCTTTGCGCTCATCAACTTCCCCTCGCAACATTTGATTTCTCTTCTCAGATTAGATCTAGATCCGTCCGCCTCATATTTCTGGGCTAGACCGGATTAGGCTACCCATAGTCTCTTTTAGTTCGCATAAAGGATAAAGCGCATACTCCAACCAACTCGCCTACTTCCCACAATCATTACCTTTACCACAAATTTGAAAATAGAACTTCCAATCTAGGTTCATACTGCCCGAGATTTCCGCCTCTTCACCATTCACCCGGCTGGACCGCTTCTTTTTAATTCCTTTTATTCTCGTTTGGCGCTTAAGCCACTGCCCATTGTATTCAAAAGGCTTCCTTACCATTTAGACCCCATAAATTTCTCCATAATACCTGATACCCGGAACTTTCGAACTTGGTTCTGCGGGCTAACACCCGGATTTCCTTCCATACCTTAACACCATCCGACTGATACTTGGCCGTTTCGTAACTTTCATGTCTTAATCTTCTTCTTATTTGATGCCTTGCAGGTCAACCACATGGCTCCCAAGAAACAGATGAAAACCCCAACCAAGGCCAAAGCCCCCAACACCATTTCCGCCAACTGGGGGCGGTCGATGGTCACGAAGGCCAAGCTGGAGGAGCTAGTGGAGCTGGGAGTTCTCCCTCCTCAGGAGGATATCCACTGGAGGGTGCCGGGTAAGGAGACCCGGCCCACCCCTACAAAAGACGAGGTAATCTGCTTCGTGGAACATGTAACCCGGGGTTTTCGCCCACCTGGTCATCCTTTTTTCCGTGACATTCTTAGTCACTATGGCCTTCGCGTTTTCGACATCGGGCCCAATTCCGTGCTAAATATCACCCACTTTATTGTCCTTTCTGAATCCTATTTATGCACTCCACCAAACCTGGCTCTTTTTATCGAGCTTTTTCAATGCAAACCATGCCGCGAAAGCGGTGATGGGGCGCTTCTCACTTGCGGCGGGGTTTCGATCCAGCGCCACAAGAACTCTCCGATGCCATCTCTTACCCTTAATTCTCATGTCAAACACTGGCAGCTCTCTTATTTCTACTGCCAGGACACTTCCCCATCCGGCCAAAAGAAACTGCCGGGTTATTCTGATGGCCTTCTTGATATTTCTGATGCTTTTAGCGCCTTTGCCCCTGACTCAGATAGGGAGGCAATCCAACCTTTGCTATACAAACTCGCCACTCTTAGAGCCCAGGGCCTCATTGGGCTCAACCTAGTGAAGACCTGGGTCGACTTCAGAATTCAACCCAACTCCATCCGCACAAAGCTGATGTGCGAGTATTCTGGGGAACCTTCTGATCCACTACGATACTCTGATAACATCTTCGCAATCGGCGACACTCTCAAGACCATCAAGGGTTTTCTTACGGAGAAGCTCGAGGTAATCCGGAGCATATCCGGGTTAGAGCCCTTCACACTTGAAAACCCGGCCCCCCAGGTAAAAACCCGACTCTGACGCCTTTACTTTCGCTCTTTCCACTTGATGCAACTGATAACTCGTACTTTAACGCCTTTCAGGATGATGACGACTTTTGGAACACCAATACCCCCCCTAGCTCCGAAGGTCCAGGGGAGCAAGAAGCTGTTCACTCAGACGAAGGTACTCTCTGAGTTTTACTTGACTCGTTTGAACTCACCGTAACCCCTTTATTTCCAACCGCAATCTTGATGATATTTAGAACAAGAAGATGACGAGGAAGAAGATTCGGACGGCAAGGTAGAATCTGCCAGTGATGAGGAAGAACCGGAGCCGGCAACCAAAGCCGGATCTAAAAGAAAGGCTCAAGGAGCCGCCTCCAAGGTTTCATCCCCCTCCACACATTCACTTTATATTACCGTAATGATATTCTTGAACCTTTCTTGACATTATTCCACTGGTCAATCTTGAAGGGGTCGCCCACGCCTAAGCGCAGGTCGACTCGAAATCACCCGGGCAACGACGCCCTTAACCCGGGTTCTTCACCGCTCCGCACTCGGCAAGCTGGTACTTGCTCTATCTTTTCTTGGTTAGCACGGTTTCCTCAAAGCATTCTCGCATAATATTTAACTTGACATTTTCCAGCCTCCCCCGAGTCTGACGATGGATTTCCTTGTGACTTTGCGGTGAATACCGGGTAAGAATCCCATTCCAGATACTTTCCGGTACTTCGTCATCTTTTCCTGACTGCATATTTAGCTTCTTTGTGATAACATCTACAGGGCCACGGTCGCTGTCAGCGATCAAGAGGATTCAGAAGATAAGGGCCCGGGTAAGAGGAACCCAGATGATAAAACTGCAACCGCGTCTGGTGATGAAGAACAGACATCACCGACTAAACCAGATCAGCAGGAAGCCGAATACCCGATTGCTTCTCATGCCAGCAAGAGAAAAACCACCGCCTTAGGTGCAGAAGGAGTGTCGGATTCCAACGCGCAAATGACCCGGGTTCCACCTCCTTCTAAGAAGAAAACCTCTTCCAGGAAATTCCAAGGACCCGAGTCTTCTGACACAAATAAAGATACTTTCGAACAATTGATGGACAAGCTTCTCACCATGAAGGCTTCGGAGAGCGAGACTTTAGAGCGCATGGCTGCAGAGCACCAGGTAAGAGCGCTTGTTATCCTATATTCCCTACCTAGTCCCCAAGTTCCGAGTATAACTTGCAAAAGTTATGCTTGGTACTTCTCACCATATTTTTCTTGCCATAACACTCATCTGGTTCTTGCACCCTTTTACACTTGCAGGCACATGTAACTCGGTCTGATGAAACCTTGCTGAAGACTGAACGGCTCCTTCTTGCCGAGATAAAACGCCGAGAAATCCTTGAGGATAATATGAAAACTTTGAAGAAGGATGTCTCCAAATACAAGGAGAAGTGCCTCGCCGCTCAGGCCGATTTGAAGAAGTTATCGGATCAAGTCTCCGATACTTATCAGATTTTACTTAGTAAGTGTTTGCCTGCCGGCTAAGTTTTTGCCTGCCGACTAATTTCATACCCGGCTGCTACTGATACGTTCTTGCTTCTGTTTCCACTATAGGCGCGAACCTTGCAGCTCCAGAGGAAGATGCTATCGTCAAGGTTAGGACCCTGAAGAGTGTGCTCCGGACTTTCTTTGCCGGCACCAAATTTATATTGAATGCCATTAATTGGCCCACGGAAGCCTATCCGGGTGAAGAGAACCTTGTCCAAGCCTGCTCCACTGTACCCGGATGGATTGAACTGTGGAAGCGTTCGTCCTGCCGTACTGGTATAGTGCGGGCTTTGACCTTGGCCAAAGCTTACTCTCCGAAGCTTGACACGGCGAAGATAATCTCCGGGTTTCCTGAGTTCAAGGCGGATGGCGCCAAATTTACACCTAAGGATTTCAAGGCCATTCAGTCGGCAGTGCGCCCTTCTGCTACCACTCTAGCCGATAGCTTGAACCTTAATACACTAATGGCTGCATATGACGCTGATGACAAGATTATCACAGAGGAAGCACCCCCGCCCCTTGACCTCTTGGAGAAATGGGCTGATTACTCAGCTAAGAAGAAGGAGGCAACCTCGAAGAGGGAGGCCGACTTAAAATCAGGGTCGTCCGCCTCTACACCGTCCGTCCTTCCTCCTATCCGCCCTGGCGCGGTGAGTCCGGGTGGCTCTACCAAAAAAGCTAAGAAGCAGGTCCAGGAGCAAGCCCCGGAAGATCGCACTCAGGGGGCCGAGTAGAGTAAGGATGTCATAATATCTTAGTCACATGGAACCTTTTTGTTTGAGTTACTTTACCCTGTTAATGGTGCGCCTGTGCACTTCTGATACCGATGCAAAAGCTTGTAATATACTTCTATTTGGTGACATATTTTCGCGGCTTTCCCAGCCTTTTGATAATCGTACTTTTTGCTGTTCTTCTGAACTTGTTCTTGATATCCATTTCTTTTTATAGCTCCCTTCATAAGACTCGTTTTCTTTTCGAGACCAGGGGCTTTGATAAGTGAAATTCCCAAGACTCGGATGATAGGGCCGTCTTGAACCTTGGTATCAAAGTGGTTTGTTTCTGTTACGAAGTCCCCAGTCCCCATGACCCAAAGGACGAGTCATGAGGGTGTGGCCTTTCTCAGAGGACAAATCATTCCCTACCAAGGCAAAACCCTAAAACCATCTTATGCAAATACTGAAGTTATGCTTGATAATCACTGAGTTTCCGGCTTATCAGCCTTGTACTCTGCATAAACTTGTGGTTTAGATGACCCTTTTGACTATCTTATACTATAAGCCGGCTTTCGCGTGGATACCATGTTGTTACATCCATACGAGAACAGTGTCAGGCAAGTCCCATTGGGCTCCATGGCTGATTGTAATCGTAAGCGAACGAATCATGCCACTTTGGTGCGAGTCACATCAAGCTTAAGTAGGATAAGTCAAGAAAAATTGGCTTCTTTGCCCAGTCATAAGATTGCAGCCGTGCTCGTTTGCGAGGAATCGGCCCTTATAACTTATAGCTATCTATGCCGGGTCATTCGGGTTAGCGGTTGGTTACCTGAGCAACCAACCCCCAAGACCTACATGCAATCGATGCTTTTGATGATACTGAATTATCGATGTCGCATTGATACTACTTACTTGTGATAAAGGCGAAAAGACATAGGACTTGATAACCATCTCTTTATTGATACCAGAAATTTTGGGTCAGCAGGCCGCCTCATTAAAAACCTTCCAGTCCCCGTAGGTACCCTGGGTAGGAAAAGAGCGCGTCTGAAACCTGCCGCCCGTTACATTACTCAGTTCTCTGTAAGCACTGGTCCTGACCCGGCTTGACCAATGCACATCCTCCATAAGTTGGACTTTTTCCTGACGAGTACCGGGTTTGCCAGCCAACCCGGGTGGGGTGTCTCCATGACTTTGCTGGTTGTTGGCAGCCGTGTAACTTTTTCCTTTACAGCAGGCTGCTTGGGAGGGTCGACTTCGATTAAGGCCACCATTTTAGCATCTTGCGTGACCTTGGACTTTGCTTTTTTGCCTTCAGTACTTGGCTTCTTAGATGTAGTTCTGTCCTCCGGGTCTGCTTGAGACCGATAGTGCTTGAGTTCTTCCTTTCTGCAAGCTTGCTCGGCCATTGCTGCATCTCCTTCATCGCATTCAGCGGCTATGTCTCGATTTCCGTGTATGGTTATAGTCTTCTTGGGAACCGGGATTTTTAGCTGTAGATATACATAACACGGCCTGGCCATGAATTTGGCATAAGCCGGCCTTCCAAACAGCGCGTGATAGGGGCTGCGTAACTTCACTACCTCAAAGGTGAGCCACTCAATTCGATAGTTATCCTTTGATTCTCCGAAAGCTACCTCCAGTGCGATTTTTCCCTCGGGGCATGCTGAATGACCCGGCACTATTCCATGAAAAACTGTTGAGCTTTTTTGCAGTTGAGATTCCTTGAGACCCATGCGTAGGAAGGTTTCCCAATACAATATATTGATGCTGCTTCCACCATCCATTAAAACCTTCTTTAGCTCGTACCCATTAACTTGCGGTGCGACTACTAGTGCCAAAACTCCTGGGTGTTCCACTCTTTCTGGGTGATCCCTTCTACTCCATGTTACCTCCTGTTCTGACCATCTCAAGTATCTCGGGACGGCTGACGAAACTGAGTTGACTGCTTGCTTTAGTATCTTTTTGTCCTTGTTAGATCCTCCTGTGGTATGCACATGATATTGCCCCAATTGTTTGGGGTTAGCCTGGAAGCCTCCAGCTCCCCCTTGGTTATTACCTTGATTTCCAGCCGCCGGGTTACCAACTGGGGGTGGGCCGTTGCCCGGGTTTGCCCCTGGACCCGGTCCTCCTCCCCGCCCTGTACCTCGCATAGCCCTGTTTACTTCTTCGTTTTTCCATCTTTGCAAGTCGGCGCACTGTTCCAAGGAGTGGTTAGCCGGCCTGCCGTTCCTGCTGTGTTTTGGGCACGCCATTCTGAAGATGTCCCAACTATTACTCGGCCGGGGCGGCCCTTGGTAGTTTCCTCCGTTGTGATTCCCGGTATTGAAATTTCCTTCTGCTCTGGGTCTTGAAGACCCGGCTTCTGTATTGGCGACAAACTCGGAGCCTCCTTCGAAGGGACGCTTGTTCTGACTACTTCCATTGTTTCCTGACGCTGTTCCGTTGCCGGTTCTTCCATTACCGCTTGTGTTTGCTTTTGCCTTCTTGTCATCAGCTTCTTCTTCTGTGGTATCTGTCGCAGCGTGTTTGTTGCACGCATCCATCAATTCTCCCATTGTGACTTCTGACGCATTTCGACTGGACTTCATGCGAGTTAACTTTTGCACTAAAGGTATATACTTGCATGTTTTTGCCATGGCTTGTAGCGCATCCTTGGGCTGGATGTCTGTAGATGAGTGAAGTATCTCCATAACCCGGCGCACCCAACTGCGCGCCGATTCTCCCTTCTTTTGGACGCATCGCTCTAGATCATCAATGGTGAATAATTTCCTGCAGGTTCCGTGAAAGTGCTTGATAAACGCGGTCTTCAATTCCTCCCAAGACTTGATCGATCCCTCTGGTAGATTGGTGAACCATAATTTTGCTGCTCCTTCAGACATCATCAGATACATGAATTTGGCTTGGAGGTTCTCGGACGCGTTGCGGATTGACATTGCCATCTCGTAACTGCTTAGCCACGTTTCGGGATCCATGGTTGGCTCATAATTCACTACTTTCCCTGGCTCTTTAAACTTTTCCGGGTAACGTTCAGCTCTAATATTGTCCGAGAGACACTTGGGCCCTGCGAGAATGATTGAAGCCGGCCTTGCCCTGGAAACATGTGACGCCGCGGGGGGCGCGTCTGGGCGCTGTGGTGCGGGAGGTCCATGCGCCGCAGACCCGGCCGCGGCCCTCCGAGCCCTAGAACTGTCCACAACGGCCTGTGCTGCTGATACTGCCTGAGCGCGGGGAGGAGGCGGCATTTGCTGCTGCTCTTCCCTCCGCCGTGCCGAACTCGTTTGTAAATTCCCTTGCTGCTGGCTAACATATGGCGTCCCGTGCATTCCACTTCTGTGATCCGGGTAATTGGCTTGCTGCGCCACCGCAGTGTGCAACAGCTCGATGGCTTGCCGAGTTTTCTCTGCATGGGGCGACTCTCCCACAGGTATTTGATTTAATGCGAGTGTCGCCGCATATACGTTGTCCATAGGATTGTTGTAGTGGCCGGCTGGCGTGCGGAATCGTGATGGTGGCGGCGGCAGTAGATCATTGCCGGTTGTGACTCTAGTTTGCGGTGGGGGTAACCCGGTCCGCTCATTCGCCGGATGTGTCGCCGCTGTTGTCTGTTGGGGCGCGGTTCCCTGGTTCACCACTGGTATCGGTTGGTCCTGAGGCGTGATGAACAAATTAGCCGGATTAATAACCCCGCCCGTTGCTGGCAACCTGGTGTGATGCCTTTGATGTATCCTGGACGTTTCCTCTCGAAGTCGGGTTTCCAACGCGTCTAGCTCGCGCCGCCGGGTGGCCATCCCCTGTCTATCTGCTTCCACTTGCCTTCTTTGCTGCTCCAATGCACGACGAGCCACGTCCAGATCTCTAACACGCTCTGCCGCGTTTTCTGGGGTGATAACAGTGGCGAGGACTGTAGGATCCAAGATCAAATTATTATCGAACAGGGCCGGGTGACGCGGGTTCGAGGGACCCGCCCCTGGTGTCCGATTGGCTTGAAACCCGAACATGTTGGCATGTTGCTCCTCATCTGCCGCGCGACTGGTGACCGATGCGGACTCTCCATCGACCCGGGTCAAGACCGGGTCTCCATTAACCGCGCCCTGTTGCTGGGCCACTGCCCCGACTGGTGCCGCGGCTGTGTTTCCTTGGTTAGCCGCGGGGGCTGCATAGACTGCAACTCGGCGCGCGACATCCGGTGCAAATTCAGGCTGTTCCTCTTCACCGTTCTCCTCATACCGGTTTTCCAGTAGATCCAGGATAGACCCGGTGTCATCTTCTCCTTGGACCCGGTCGCGTGGGGTCCATGCCGGCCCCTCCGGCTGTTCCCCCTCCGCGATGGGTTCTTCTGCTGGATATGTCGTTCCCGTTGATTCTTCATCATCTGATCGGATAGACGTGGCTTTTCCTGGCATAGAATCAGATCCAACGTTGTCAGGGACCGAATTGGAAGCACATACCATACCGATGAAGACGTTGATCCGGCCGATTGTTATAACGGATCCGGTTTCGAGGTGATCCGACTCCGGCCCCCAGCCGGAATCGTCCACCACATTTTCTCCTTCGTGGTCGATGTAGATCTCGCCGATGACAAGATTCTCCATGCCCTTCCGAGCTTCTCCCGTGATGTAGACACCTTTGGACGCAGGCCCCACGGTGGGCGCCAACTGTCGTGGGATAATCACGGCAGATGTTACCAGGGGTAACTGATCTTGGGGCAAGTCGACACAGGCGTTCGGGAGAGGGTTTAGCTCAAAGGAAGACATGATATAACTTGATGTGACAGCCGGCAATCGAAGTCGCCGGGTCTCTATTCTCGATACAATGACACGATTAGGGTTTACACTGGATACTCGATACCACTCGATATTGCTAAGGTCCTCGAATCTCTCGATCTCTGTCTCAATCTACGCCCGGGGGTCGGTTCATATAGCTCCCATACCCCCCTAACTTACTTTACAAGGCACACCCGGGTCCTACCCAGACACGGCGTGCTAACCCTAACTTTCCTTTACAACACCCATAATCCGGGTCACTAGGCCCACGAGCTTGGGCCTCCACAAATATCTTTATCCCTAGCTGTATCCTGCTCACTGTCTCTGGGCCGGATTATTCCTCGGATCTTGGCATACCGGGTTAGCATCCCCCCATCAAGTGGAGAAATGGAACGTTAAGTTTAGGGTTACCCCCTCAGGCGCGTATTTATAAGTGCGGGTGGGGAAACCTAGACAAGCGAGCGGGAGCCAAAAATTTCGGGAGGAGGGATACCCGCCCTGATTTTTTGGGATAAGCAGTTAAGTGCCCGTGCGCGATATCCGGAAGAGAACAGAGCAAATCACGTCCGCGATATCCGGACCAATTAACGAGCAAAGTGAGCCGGGTCTTCTGTGTTTTCCTCGGAGCATGGACCCGGGAAAATGAAGAGGAATTCGGAGAAAGCCGGGTTGCTATATGGACCACCAGAGGAGTTAGGCCTAGCTGTTTATCAAAGCAACCCAACCCGGCCTTTTATGAATTTGTATGTTTGTTATTTTTGCAGGGAATAGCATGTGCTTCAAGGAGGATCCCGTGAAGCCCAAGCTATTCTGGGGACTACTGATGGAGGGATGATAACCCCGTAGGCTAACACCAAGGTGTAACTCGGCCCAAAGGGCGCTGCGCAAGACCCGGCTTAGGGAAAAGGAGTTTCTAGAAGGCCCAAGAGTGTAGGACTCGTAACCCGGATTGTGGGTTCCGATAGGGAAACTTAGGGTTTGTAAGCAGTGTCCGGGTAGGACTCCGAGTATGCCTTGGATAGTAAGACAGGGGGTGCGGATATTATATAAGCCGGCCCCTAGGGTTAGATTAGACACGATCGCAAGATATACGAATTATTCGAGTATCACCTGTAACACGAGAGTTGAGATAATATATTCAGATCGGAGACTCGGCGACTTGATTGCCGGCTACCAGATCGCCTATCACCATGGTTTCCCTCGAGCTAAACCCTCTCCCAAACACCAGAGTCGAATTGCCCCAAGATAAGTTACCCCCGGTAACGTCTGCCGTGATTATCCCACGACAAGGTGGGTTCTACCTTTGTGTTTTTGTTACCTTGGTCTACCATAACACAACCAAGAAACTAGTACCATATTTCTACCCCCTTTCGACGTCGTTGCCGCATGTATCCATATAAGTCCGGTATTTCTCCAACGGGTCTAGGGTTTCACCGGGGGGGCTCCGGAGCGTCTGGATCCCAACACAAGCAGGGGGTGCCATACCATGTTGGTATATGTGTGTTCTGTGTTTCGGATGGCAAAGATTTCACTCCGGGGTGTGACCCGGTTCATCGGCATCCACTTCTCTATCGTGATTTACATGCGCTTATAGGCTGAAACTCCCGTATCGGACGAAACATCATGAATCTTTCGAAGAGGTGGGTTCTACCTTTGTGTTTTTTGTTCCCTTGGGATACCCTAACACAACCAAGTACCTAGTTCCATATTTCTACCCACTTTCAACGATGTTACCGCGTGTATCCGTCTAAGTACGGTATTTCTCTATCGGGTCTAAGGTTTCACCGGAGAGGGGGCTCCGGAGCGTTTGGATCCCAACACTAGCTAGGGGGTGCCATACCATGTTGGTATAGGTGTTTTGTGTGTTTTGGATGGCAAAGATTTCATTCCGGGGTGTTACCCGCTTCACCGGCATCCACTTCTCTCCTCTGAGGTTACATGCGCTTATAGGCTGAAACTTCCGTATGAGACGAAATATCATGAATATTCCAAAGAGGTGGGTTCTACCTTTGTGTTTTGTGTTCCCTTGGTCTATCCTGACACAATCAACCAACTAATTCCACATTGCTACCCCCCTTTCGACGCTATTACCGCGTGTATCCGTGTAAGTCCGGTATTTCTCTAGCGGGTCTAGGGTTTCACCGGAGGGGGGCTCTGGAGCGTCTGGATCCCAAAACAAGATAGGGGGTGCCATAACATGTTTGTATAGGTTTTTTGTGTGTTTTTATGGAAAATATTTCACTCTGGGGTGTGACCTGCTTCACCAGCATCCACTTCGCTCTCGTGAGTTTATTTGCTCTTATAGGATGAAACTCCCGTATCGGACGAAAATCGTGAATCTTCCGAAGAGGTGGGTTCTACCTTTGTGTTTTGTGTTCCCTTGTCCTACCCTAACACAACCAATCAACTAGTTCCACATTTAAACCCCCTTTCTACGCTGTTACGGCGTGTATCCGTATAAGTCCGGTATTTCTCCAGTGGGTCTATGGTTTAACCGGGGGGGCTCCGGAGCGTCTGGATCCCAACACAAGCAGGGGGTGCCATACCATGTTGGCATATTTGTGTTGTGTGTTTTTTATGGCAAATATTTCACTCCGGGGTGTGACCTGCTTCATGAGAATCCATTTCTCTCTCGTGAGTTTACATGCGCTTATAGGCTGAAACTCACGTATCGGACGAAACATCGTGAATCTTCCGAAGAGGTGGGTTCAAACTTTTTGTTCTATGTTCTCTTTGGCTACCCTAACATAACCAAGCAACTAGTTCCACATTTTTACCTCCTTTCGACACCTTTACCGCGTGTATCCGTATAAGTCCGGTATTTCTCCAGCGGGTCTAGGGTTTCACCTGAGAGGGGGCTCCGGAGCGTCTAGATCCCAACACAATCTAGGGGATGTCATACCATTTTTATATAGGTGTATTGTGTGTTTTTTATGCCAAATATATCACTCTGGGGTGTGACCCGCTTCACCGGCATCCACTTCTCCCCTGTGAGTTTACATGCGCTAATAGGCTAAAACTCCCGTATCGGACGAAACATCGTGAATCTTCCGAAAAGGTGGGTTCTAACTTTGTGTTTTGTGTTACCTTGGTGTTCCCTAACACAACCAAGCACCTATTTCCACATTCCTACCCCCTTTCGACACCTTTACCGCGTGTATCCGTATAAGTCCGGTATTTCTCCAGCGGGTCTAGGGTTTCACCGGAGAGGGTGCTCCGGAGCGTCTGGATCCCAACACAAGCTAGGGGGTGCCATACCATGTTGTTATAGGTGTGTTTAGTGTTTTGGATGGCACAGATTTCACTCCGGGTGTAACCTCTTCACCGACATCCACTTCTCTCCTATGGGTTTACATGTGCTTATAGGCTGAAACTCCCGTATCGGACGAAACATCGTGAATCTTCCAAAGAGGTTGGTTATACCTTTGTGTTTTGTTTTCCCTTGTGTTATCCTAAGACAACCAAGCAACTATTTCCTCATTGCTACCCCCTTTTGACGTTGTTTCCGTGTGTATCCGTATAAGTCCGGTATTTCTCCAGCGGGTCTAGGGTTTCACCTGAGAGGGGGCTCCATAGCGTCTGGATCCCAACAAAAGCTAGGGGGTGCCATACCATGTTGGTATAGGTGCTTTGTGTCTTTTGGATGGCAAATATTTCACTCTGGGCTGTGACCCGCTTCACCGACATTCACTTCTCTCCTGTGAGTTTACATGCGCTTATAAGGTGAAACTCCCGTATAGGACGAAACAACGTGAATCTTCCGAAGAGGTGGGTTCTACATTTTTGTTTTATGTTCCCTTGGGATACCCTAACACAAAGAAACAACTAGTTCCACATTTCTACCCCCTTTCTACGTCGTTACCTCGTGTATCCATATAAGTCCGGTATTTGTCCATCGGGTAGGGTTTCAACGGAGGGGGGGGCTCCAGAGCGTCTAGATCCCAACACAAGAAGGGCGTGCCATACCATGTTGGTATATTTGTGTTGTGTGTTTTGGATGGAAAATATTCACTCCAAGGTGTGACCCGCTTCATCGGCATCCACTTCTCTCTCGTGTGTTTACATGCGCTCATAGGCTGAAACTCCCGTATCAGACGAAACATCGTGAATATCCCGACGAGGTTTGTTCTACCTTTGTGTTTTGTGTTCCCTTGGGCTACCCTAACACAACCAAGAAACTAGTTCCACATTGCTACCCCCTTTCGACGCCGTTACCGCGTGTATCCGTATAAGTCCGGTATTTCTCCAGCGGGTCTAGGGTTTCACCAGAGAGGGGGCTGTGGAGCGTCTGGATCCCAACACAAGCTAGGGGGTGTCCTACCATGTTGGTATAGGTGTGTTGTGTGTTCTGAATGGAAAATATTTCACTCCGGGGTGTGACCAGCTTCACCGGCATCCACTTCTCTCCTGTGAGTTTACATGCGCTTATAGGCTGAAACTCCCGTATCGGACGAAACATCGTGAATCTTCTGAAGAGCGGGGCTCTACCTTTGTGTTTTGTGTTCCCTTGGGCTACCCTAACACAAACAAACAACTAGTTCCACATTGCTACCCCCTTTCGACGTTGTTACCACGTGTATCCGTATAAGTCTGGTATGTCTCCAGCGGGTCTAGGGTTTCACCGGAGAGGCGGCTCCGGAGCGTCTGGAACCCAACGCAATATAGGGGTGCCATACCATGTTGGTATAGGTGTTTTGTGTGTTTTGGATGGCAAATATTTCACTCTGGGTGTGACCCGCTTCACCGGCATCCACTTCTCTCCCGTGAGTTTACATGCGCTTATAGGCTGAAACTCCTTTATCGGGCGAAACAACGTGAATCTTCTGAAGAGGTGGGTTCTACCTTTTTTTTGTGTTCCCTTGGGCTACCCTAACAAAACCAAGCAACTAGTTACACATTTCAACCCCTTTTCGACGTTGTTACCGCGTGTATCCATATAAGTGCGGTAATTCTCCAGCGGGTCTATGGTTTCACCGGGGGGACTCCGGAGCGTCTGGATCCAAACACAAGCTAGGGGGTGCCATACCATGTTGGTATAGGTGTTTTGTGTGTTTTGGATGGCAAAGATTTCATTCCGGGGTGTGACCCACTTCACCGGCATCCCATTCTCTCCTATGAGTTTACATGCGCTTATAGGCTAAAACACCCGTATCAGACAAAACATCGTGAATCTTCCGAAGAGGTGGGTTCTACCTTTGTGTTTTGTGTTCCCTTGGGCTACCCTAACACAACCAAGCACCTATTTAAACATTGCTACCCCCTTTCAACGCTGTTACCACGTGTATCCGGGTAAGTCCTGGTATTTCTCTAGCGGGTCTAGGGTTTCACCGGAGGGGGGCTCCGGAGCGTCTGGATCGCAACACAAGCTAGGGGGTGCCATACCATGTTGGTATAGGTTTTCTGTGTGTTTTGGAGGCAATTATGTCACTCCGGTGTGTGACCCGCTTCTCCGGCATCCACTTCTATCTCGTGAGTTCATATGCGCTTATAGGCTGAATCTACCGTATCGGACGAAACATCGTGTATCTTCCGAAGAGGTGGATTATAACTTTCTGTTTTGTGTTCCCTTGGGGTACCCTAACACAACCAAGCACCTAGTTCCACATTCCTACCCCCTTTCGACACCGTTACCGCGTGTATCCGTATAAGTCCGGTATTTCTCCAGCGGGTCTAGGGTTTCACCGGAGAGGGGGCTCCGGAGCGTCTGGATCCCAACACAAGCTAGGGGTTGCCATACCATGTTGGTATAGGTGTGTTTAGTGTTTTGGATGGCACATATTTCACTCCGGGTGTAACCGCTTCACCGACATCCACTTCTCTCCTATGAGTTTAGATGTGCTTATAGGCTGAAACTCCCGTATCGGACGAAACATCGTGAATCTTCCGAAGAGGTGGGCTCTACCTTTGTGTTTTGTTTTCCCTTGTGGTATCCTAACACAACCAAGAAACTAGTTCCACATTGCTACCTCCTTTTGACGCCGTTTCCGCGTGTATCCGTATAATTCCGGTATTCCTCCAATGGGTCTAGGGTTTCACCTGGGAGGTCCAGAGCGTCTTGATCCCAACACAAGCTAGGGGGTGCCATACCATGTTGGTATAGGTGTGTTGTGTGTTTTGGATGGAAAAGATTTCATTCCGGGGAGTGACCCTCTTCACCGGCATCCACTTCTCTCTCGTTAGTTCACATGCGCTTATAGGCTGAAACTCCCATATCGGACGAAACATCGTGAATCTTCCGAAGAGATGGGTTCAGGATTTGTGTTTTGTGTTCTATTGGGCTACCCCTAACAAAACCAAGCACCTAGTTCCATATTGCTACTCCCTTTCGACGCTGTTACCGCGTGTATTCGTGTAAGTCCGGTATTTCTCCAGCGGGTCTAGGGTTTCACCGGAGGGGGGCTCCTGAGCGTCTGGATCCCAACACAAGCTAGGGGGTTCTATACCATGTTGGTATAGGTGTGTTGTGTGTTTTGTATGGCAAATATTTCACTCCGTGGTGTGACCCGCTTCACCGACATCCACTTCTCTCATGTGAGTTTACATGCGCTTATAGGTTGAAACTCCCGTATCGGCAGAAACATCGTGAATCTTCCGAAGATTTGGGTTCTACCTTTGTGTTTTGTGTTCCCTTGGGCTACCCTAAAACAACCGAGCAACTAGTTCCACATTGCTACCCCCTTTCGACGCAGTTACCGCGTGTATGTGTGTAAGTCCGTAATTTCTCCAGCGGGTCTAGGGTTTCACCGGACGGGGGGCTCCGGAGCAGTGGAATGCCACCAAATGATACGTGGTGGCATAAAATTATAATGGTTTTACAACTCTAAAAAATTATAATAGAAACTGTTATGTTTTAAAAAACTTGTAATGAAATTAAGACGATATAATTCATATTGGAAAAATGCGACGTGAGCTCGAAATACAATAATTAAATCAACTAAAAGTTGTTTAAAATTGGCTTACTATATTAAATATAATAATGAAATGAACTAAAAGTTGCTCAAAATGTTGGAAAATTAAAAAAAAAATCACTACGCCGACCGCTTTGCTGTCGGCACAGGAACTTTAGGAAAACATATGCAAACCCTATGCGGACGGCAAAGCCGTCGGCCCAGGTTTTTTACTTATCCCACCCCGCGGGCGGGCGCGGGGTCAACGCCCCCATAGACCCCAATCGCGCGCGATCCCTCCACCCTCGCACGCCCGCCGTCGCTGCTACTCCCTGCCGCCGCTTCCCGCCACCACTCGTCGCCGCCGCTGCCGGCCTCCACCGTCGCCGCTCCCCTCCACCTCGCGCCGCCTCTCCCCGCGGTGGCCCGCCGTCCTCCGCGCCCTGCTCCTCGCTGGAGGGCGCCTTCCCGAGCGCGTCCGCCGCCGTCGACTCGAGCTCCTCTAGCCCGGCCGCCACCCGCTGTCGCCGAGCTCGTCCACCCTGCAGCCTCCATCGAGCTTGTCCAGCCCGCGGCCGCTCCCGAGCAAATGTGAGGATTCTTCTCCCTTTTTTTGTTTTTTCTCTCTATTATTTTCTATGTAGTATAGTTTAGTATTTAGGTTAATTTTGTTAGAAAACAAATTAGGTTTGAAAAATAAATTAGTTTAGACAAAAAAATTAGGTTAGGAAAAAAATAAGCTTAAAAAAATTAGCTTAGATGCCACGCGCGTCGGTGGCGATGCGCACGTCGGTGTCCATGGCATTTCCCGGTGTTGATGGAGAGGGAGGGCGGTAGTGGTCGGTGTCGATGGCGCATCACGGTGGTCGGTGGCGAGGGCGGGCGCCGGTGGTCGGTGCTGAAGGCGGCAGCCGGTGGTTGGTGGCGAGGGCGCGCCCCGGTGGTCGATGTTGAGGGAGCGCCCCGGTGGTTGGTGATGAGGGAAGGCGCCGATGGTCAGTGGCGAGGGAGGGCACCGGTGGTCGGTGTCGGTGGCGCGCCTTGGTGGTCGGTTTCGATGGTGCGCCTCGGTGGTCGGTGTCGAGGGCGCGCCCCGGTGGTCGGTGGCGAGGGCGGGCGCTGGTGGTCGGCGTCGGTGGTGTTTCTCGGTGGCGCACCCGGGTGGTTGGTGTCAATGGCGTGCCTCGGTTATCGATGGAGATGGAGGCCCTCGATGGTCGATGGCGAGGGCGAGCGCCGGTGGTCCCTGTCGATGGCGCGCCGCGATGGTGAAAAATGCTACAATTTGAAATTTTTAATGCAATTTCGTAAAAATTGTTGCAAATTGTTAATGGATGTTCATTGTGCGTTTTCAGATTGCATAGGTCCAGCCACCCACAAACGTGGTCTTATCGAGCTTCTTCAGCGGGTCCAGGGCGGCGCGTCATCGACATTTTTCTCCCTTGCTGCTTCGACAACATATGGCTTCGCACCTACGCTCTAGGTGAGCTACATTTCCATCACCTCCAGCTTTTCACCCCTTGCCCTGTCCCGGTCTTCGAGCCGATGACACATTTAAATTCATGTCTTGTCGCGTAACCCTAGGCGTCTCCCGTTCGGGAGAGTTGCAAATTTATAAATATGCAGGACTGTCCGTCTCAGCATATTTATAACCGTAGCTCCTCCGGATTGTCCACGTTTTGGACAGCTCGGGTATGTGTAGGTTGGTTCGTGCCCATGTTCTGCTGCTTCCTGAGACGGATTTCGGCAGCACCCCCTGTGGTTCTTCGGATGCACACCCTCTCGGCTTGAAAAGCTCGAGACAAGTGAAAGTAAAGTATGGGCACCTAGAGGGGGTGAATAGGTGCTACGACCAATTTTAATTTTTCTTTTGATTTAGGCTTGACACAAAGGTAAATTCTCTAGATAATGCAACTACGGTGAATTTACCTATATGACGAGGATAACGATAAAAACAATGCAACCGATAAGTAAAGGGAGTGAGGGAACAAGGTAACCGAAGTGAAGCACACAGAGACATGTTGTATTCCCGAGTTCCTCCTTGTTCGGGGAGTAAGTCTGTCGTGGTGGTATCACGGCAGATGCCATGGGATGGCTATAGTGTTGGGGCCGATGGACGCTGGAGGTATCCGGGGAGGAATCGCACGGCGAGTGGCCGCGCTAAGGAATCTCTAGCACTGCAGACAACAAGATCTACCCAGGTTCAGGGCCCTCGTATGGAGGTAACACCCCTACTCCTGCCTTTCTCTCTATATGTGTGTAATCCGAGTAGCCACAGTACAATATATGTCTCCTGGCCGAGTAGCCACTCTGCTGCTTTCTCTAGCTCTGGTGTTGTCTCTAGTAAATAAATGCGAGGTGAAGCAACGTCCTTCGCGCAGGAGGGGGCGGGGCACCTTATATACTGGTGCCCAGCCGAATAAAAAAAGACTATAAGGTACAACTTGATGGGACATTCCACTGCAGAACAGAGCACGCCTCCGTCTTCTCGCTGACGCGGGTGCAGGAAGTCACCGCGCCGTTCGGCAGATGGGACCTGCCACCCTGTCAGCCTCGTAGAGCAGGCGCCTACCTCACTGTAGCCACGCCGTAGCGTGGATAATCATGTGCTCCGTAAGTTGAACCGCACGCCGGTACGGACGCAGGATACGCGGGATCCCTTGTCAGAACGGCTCCATTGACTTCTGGCCCGAGTAGGATTGCCATCCGTCTACTCGGACCAACTTCTTTACTCGATAGAAAATAACTTCCTTGATATCTTCTCTTGGTCTTTGGTGGATACGGCCGGATAGAAACCTACCGGGTAGCCGCCTACCCGGTCAACAACACCTTGACCTTCACTTTTATCACTTGCCTTACCCCAAGTCGGGGGGTAACCCCCCGACATTAGTCCCCGAAGCTGGTAGAATCCAATGAACTTGTTCGCTGGGCCCTGGCAGCTTAAAACAAAAATTGTCTTCATATTTGAACGAGGTCGAGTAACGCCTCCACATGGCCTCTTAACTCTTGATCGAATCTCTTCTTCTCTGAGTAGAACTTTCTTTCCTCTGCGAAGCCGAGTAGAAAGACTTAGCGAAATTCCTGCCCACGATCTTGTGTGAACAGACCAAATCCAAATGCTCGTGTGACTAAGGGGCACGTGGCACGCGCAGAGACCGCGACGCCTTGGTTCAAACGCAGGCCACGCGCCAGCCTCTGCGAGTAGGGTCCACGGCCCGTTAGGTCACCTCAACCGCACTCGAGTGCACACGATCCAGACGTGGGATTAACTGCGCCCGTTACGCGCACGTTTTGCGCTGTGTGCGTTTCTAACGGTCAAGTAACCCACGCCGCACGATCATTGCCCACGATCAATGCCACGTTTAATCCGCCAGTAACGGCAATCCGCAGGGGAAAAATAAATACCCCCGTGCCGCCCACTATTCCACTTTCCTGCTCTTTCTGCTCTCTCGCTCCTCGCCTCTTCCACCTCCGTCGAGCACTCCGCCACCGCGAATACCCGCTGCGTCGCCGCGAGAGAGAGAGAGAGAGAGAGAAGCGCATCTGTGCAACTCCGCTAAGATCTTCACCTCCTCCGAACTCCTCCGCCTCCATGGCGCCCAGAGATCGCTCAGCTGCCGCCCTAGCCGGGTGGGAAGGCTCGGACGTGACGGTGGAGGATTGCCAGTGGCTCGTTAACACGCGCCGCGTCCCTCCCGTCGTCGTCTGCCGCCATCCCGGCGACGAGATCAAGCCGGAACCACAAGAAGGTGAGTACGTCGTCTTCTTATCCCACTTCAAACGTGGATTTGGCCTTCCCATCTCCGATTTCCTTGCCGAATTTCTCCGCCACTTTGGCCTTCAACCTCATCATCTATGATGGAGGGATGATAACCCGGTAGGCCAACGTCAAGGAATAACCCGGCCCGAAGGACGCTGCGCAAGACCCGGCTAAGGATAAAGGAACTTCTAGGAGGCCCAAGTTTGTAGGCCTGGTAACCCGGATTGTGGGTTACGGTAAGGAAAGTTAGGGTTTTGTACGTGGTGTCCGGGTAGGATTCAGGGTGCGCCTTGGAGGGCAAGCCAGGAGGTCCGGGTGCTTTATAAGCCGGCCCCTAGGTCTAGTTTAGAGAGATCCAAGAGTTCGAGTAATATCGCTAGGTATCGAGTATCTAGTGTAACACGACAGTTGAGATTAATATATCGAGATCGGAGACTCGGCGACTTGCTTGCCGGCTACCAGATCGTTTGTCATCATGTTTTCCTCTGAGCTAAACCCTCTCCCAAACACCGGTGTCGTCTTGCCCCAAGATAAGTTACCCCCGGTAACGTCTGCCGTGATTATCCCACGATAGTTGGCGCCCACCGTGGGGCCCGCGTCCAAAGGTGTTTACATCACGGGAGAAGCTCGGAAGAACATGGAGAATCTTGTCATCGGCGAGATATACACCGACCGCGAAGGAGAGAAGATGGTGGACGATTCCGGCTGGGGGCCAGAGTCGGATCACCTCGAATCCGGATCTATCGTGACAATCGGCCAGATCAACGTCTTCATCGGTATGGTACGTACTTCCGGTTCGATCCCTGACGACTTTGGATTTGATTCTGTGTCAGGGGAGGCCACCTACATTCAATCAGATGGAGAAGAATCAGTTGGAACGACAGATCCAACAGAAGAGCCCGCCACGAAGAGGGAACAGCCGGAGGAGCCGGCATGGACCCCGCGTGGCTGGGTCGAGAGAGAAGATGATACCGAGTCTATCCTGCATTTGTTGGAGAACCGGTACGAGGAAAATAGCAGCGAAGAGGAACAGTATGAATTCGCGCAAGCATTGTGCGCCGGGTTGCGGTTTACACGGCTCCCGCGACCAATCTCAACCAGGAGAACGTGACCACGGCCGCAGTCGGGGCAGCACAAGCATTGACCCAGCAGCAAGGTCCGGCTAACGGGGACCCGGTTTTGTCCCAGGTTGACGGAGAGTCGGCATCAGTTACCAGACAAGCGGCGGAAAACGAGTTACACGCGAACACGTTTTGATTCCTAGCAAACCGGACGCCAGGAGCGGGTCCTTCGAACCCTCAACACCCGGCCTTGTTTGACAACAATCTGATTCTAGATCCCACAGTTCTCGCCACCGTTATCACTCCAGAAAACGCGGCGGAACGTGTTAGGGATCTGGAGGTAGCCCGTCGCGCATTGGAGCAATAGAGAAGGCAAGTAGAAGCAGAAAGGCAAGGGATGGCCACACGCAAACGCGAGCTGGATGCACTGGAAACCCGGCTCCGAGAGGAAACGACTAGAATACATCAAAGGCACCAAACCAGATTACCGGCGTTGGGTGGAGTTATAAATCCGGCCACACTGTTTATCACACCTCAAGATCAGCCGATTCCAGCGGCGAACCAAGGAACTGCACCTCAAGCGGCAACTGTGGGAACACAGCCGGCGAACGTGCAAGCCGGGTTACCTTTACCACAGACTGGAGTTACAACCGGCAACACATTACCACCACCACCACCGTCACGATTTCGCACACCGGCAGGACATTACAACAATCCCATGGACAACGTGTACGCAGCAACACTCGCCTTGAATCAAATCCCCGTGAGAGAGTCACCCCACGCAGAGGAGACCCGGCGGGCGATAGATATGCTGCACACGGCGGTGGCGCAGCAAGCTAATTACCCGGATCACAAAAGTGGAATGCATGGGACACCATATGTCAGTCAGCAACGAGGCAACACCGGCAATATCCAGACAAGTTCAGCACGGCGGAGGGAAGAGGAGCAGCAAATGCCGCCTCCTCCGCGTGTTCAGGCAGCACCAGCAGCATCAGCAGCACAAGTTATCGTGGATAGTTCCAGAGCCAGGAGAGCCGTGGTCGGGTCTGCGGTGCACGGACCACCGGCAGTACCGCGTCCAGCCGTGCCCCCCGCAGGATCACACGTTTCCCGAGTAAGGCCAGTTACGACCAATCTTGCAGGACCTAAGTGTCTCTCGAATAGCATCAGGGCTGAACCTTACCCGGAAAAATTCAAAGAGCCGGGTAAAGTAGTGAACTACGAGCCGACTATGGATCCAGAAACATGGTTGAGCAGTTATGAGATGGCTATGTCAATTCGCAATGCGTCCGAGAATCTCCAAGCCAAGTTCATGTACTTGATGATGTCAGAAGGAGCAGCAAAGTTATGGTTCACCAATCTACCGGAAGGATCTATCAAGTCATGGGAGGAGTTGAAAGCTGCGTTTATCAAGCACTTTCATGGGACGTGCAGAAAGCTATTCACTATTGATGACCTCGAACGATGCGTCCAGAAGAAGGGAGAGTCGGCGCGCAGCTGGGTGCGCTGAGTTATGGAAATACTTCATTCATCCACAGATATTCAGCCCAAGGATGCGTTACAAGCTATGGCAAAAACGTGCAAGTACACACCTTTAGTGCAAAAGTTAACCCGCATGAAATCTAGCCGGAATGCTTTAGAGGTTACGATGGGAGAACTGATGGATGCATGCAACAAACACGCCGCAACGGACACTACAGAAGAGGAAGTCGATGACAAAAAAGCAAAAGCGAACACAAGTAATAATGGAAGAACCGGCAATGGATCAGCGCCGGGTAATAACGGAAACAGCCAGAACAAGCGCCCGTTTGAGGGAAGCTCCGAGTTTGTCGCCAGCACAGAAGCCGGGTCTTCGAGACCCAGGGCAGAAGGAAATTTCAATACTGGAAATCACAATGGAGGAAATTATCAAGGGCCGCCGAGGCCGAGTAACAATTGGGACATCTTCAGAATGGCGTGCCCGAAGCACAGCAGGAACGGTAGGCCAGCTAACCACTCCTTGGAGCAATGCGCCGACCTACAGAGATGGAAGAACGAGGAAGTGAACAGAGCCATGCGAGGTGCAGGTCGGGGAGGAGGACCGGGTCCAGGTGGAAACCCGGGCAACGGCCCACCCCCGGCCGGTAACCCGGCAGCAGGAAATCAAGGTAACAACCAAGGGGGAGCCGGAGGTTTCCAGGCTAACCCCAAGCAGTTGGGTCAATATCACGTGCATACTACAGGAAGTTCTAATAAGGATAAAAAGATACTGAAGCAAGCGGTAAACTCGGTCTCCTCGGCTGTTCCGAGATACCTGAGGTGGTCAGAGCAGGATGCAACATGGAGCAGAAGAGATCACCCGGAAAGAATAGAACACCCGGGAGTCTTAGCATTGGTAGTTGCACCACAGGTCAACGGGTATGAGCTGAAAAAGGTCCTGATGGACAGCGGAAGTAGCATCAATATCCTGTATTGGGAAACCTTTCTACGCATGGGCCTCAAGGAGTCTCAGCTACAAAAAAGTTCAACAATTTTTCATGGGATAGTGCCGGGTCACTCAGCGTGCCCCGAGGGAAAAATCGCATTGGAGGTAGCTTTTGGGGAATCAAAGGACAATTATCGAGTTGAGTGGCTCACTTTCGAGGTGGTCAAGTTGCGCAGTCCTTATCACGCGCTGTTCGGAAGGCCGGCTTATGCCAAATTCATGGCCAGGCCATGTTATGTGTATCTACAGCTAACAATCCCGGGCCCTAAGCAGACCATCACCATACATGGAAGCCGGGATATAGCGGCTGAGTGCGATGAAGGAGACGCAGCAATGGCTGAGCAAGCTTGCAGAAAAGAGGAACTCAAGCATTACCGGTCTCAAGCAGACCCGGATGACAGAACAGCACCAAAAAGACCGAGTACTGAAGATGAAAGGGCAAAGTTCAAGGCAGCACAAGACACCAAGATGGTGGCTTTCATCGAGCACGATCCCTCCAAACAATCTGCCATAGGAGAAGAAATCACACGGCCGTTTACAGTCAGCCACGTCATGAAAATGCCTCACCCAGATTGGCTAGCAAATCCGATACTCATAATAAAAAAGACCAACAAGTGGAGGATGTGTATCGATTACATCAGTTCCGGACAGGCTCCCAAGAAGAACTAAACAATGTAACGGGCAGCAGGTTTCAGACGCACTCTTTTCCTATCCAGGGTACCTAAGGGGACTGGAAGGTTTTTAATGAGGCGGCCTGCTGACCCAAACTTTCTCGTATCAATAAAGAGATGGTTAAGCAATATATCTTCTTCACATGCGTTATCAAGTCTTATTTTGTCATGATCTTTACTGCGGTTACAAGTAAGTATTATTTATTGTTATCAGTTTCCTCAAGTATGTTGCATCTATCTAGGTCTTGGGGGCTGATTGCTTGAATAGCACAGTGACAAACTCAAAGACACGGCCTTGATGCCTATGAGTTATAAGGGCCGATTACTCGCAAACGAGTACGGCTGCAATCTTATAACCGGACAAAGAAGCCAAATTTTCTTGACTTTTCTTACTTAAGCTCGATGTGACTCGCACTAAAGTGGCATGATTTGCTCGCTTACGATTACAATCAGCCATGAAGCCCAATAGGGACTTGCCTGACCCTGTTTTCGTACAGATGTAACAACATGATATCCACGCGAAAGCCGGCTTACAGTACAAGATAGTCAAAAGGGTCATCTAAACCACAAGTTATGCAGAGTACATGGCTAATAGCCGGAAACTCAACGATTATTAAGCATAACTTTATACCCATGTGAAACGGCTCTAGGTTTTGGGCTTGGTAGGAAACAATTTGTTCTCCTGGAAAGACCACACATCCCAGACTCGGATTTCGAGTCTTGGGGACTGGGGATTTCAAAACAGAAACAAGTTGCTTCGTTACTAAGCTCGAAAGACCCTAACATCCGAGTCTTGGGGACTTGGGGACTTAGAGAAAAGTCCACTTGTCAAAACCCACGATACTCGGAAACCGAGTCTCACAAAAGGGAACCATAAACAAAGTTGGATATCAAAAATAAGTTCAAAAACAGACAAGTATCAAATCCATCCAAAGGCCAGGAGAGGCACGAGGTATATCAAGGGAATAAAGTGCATTACAAACCTCGATAGCACTATCAAAGGTGCACATGCGCACCATTAAAAGAATATCCGTTTCCAATAAAAGCATCGAAAGACCAAGGTATCATAATGGCATCTGTTTACTCGGCTTCTTGAGTCGGGTCCACACCCTTGCCCTTGCCCTCCGGGTCTTGATCCTGGGCTTGCTCTTCAGCTTTCCCAGCATCGTCACTCTGATTCTTCGCATCAGGACGGACAGGTGGGCAGACAGCCGGCGTAGAGGTGGTTGGCTCTGGTCCTAACTCGGCTTCCCTCTTCGCAGTTTCTTCCCTTTTCTTGGGTGAATCAGCATTCCATTTCTCCAAAATATCGAAGGGCGGGGGTGCTTCCTCCTGCACGATCTTGTTTTCAGCATCGTACGCACTCATAAACGTGCGCAGGTCCAGACTATCGGCCAAAGTGGTTGCCGAGTGACGCACTGCGGATTGTACGGCCTTGAAGTCCTTGGGCCCAAACCTGGAGCCATCCGCTTTGAATTCTGGAAACCCGGATATCACCTTTGCCGGCTCAAGCTTAGGAAAGTAAGCTTTAGCTAGCGTAAAGGCTCGGGTCATACCAACCCGGCATGCCGAGCGTTTCCAGAGCTCGATCCACGCAGGCACGGTGGAGCACGCTTGGATAAGATTCTCTTCACCCGGATATGCCTCAGTTGGCCATTGCACGGCGTCCAATATCCACTTGGTGCCGGCGAAGAAGGTCCGGAGCACAGTCTTTAAAGTTTTAGCATTTTTAACATCATCTTCTTCCGGGGCCGCAAGGTTAGCACCTACAGTCGAAATAAGAAAGTCCACATCAGTAATTCCGAGTATCATGAATCAAGTAACAAAGCATAGGCATGAAAGCAGTCAGCAGCAAGAAACTTACTAAGCAAGATACGATAAGTGTCGGTAACTTGCTCCGATAACTTTTTCAGTGCGGTTCGAGCAGTGGTGCACCTTTTCTTGTATTTGGAAACATTTTTCTTCAAGGTTTCCACTTCATCCTCAAGGGCCTCTCTCCGCTTTACCTCGGCACGCAGCAGTTGCTCGGTTTTGAGCAAAAGTTCATCAGACCGGGTGGCCTGTGCCTGTAAGAAACCAAAGTATGAGAATTAGTCGGGTATCATGGCAAGCCGAGTATCGCGCAGAGTACCGAGCACAACTTCAACAAATTATACTCGGAATTTGGGGACTAGATGGGTACGAAGAGATATCAAGTAGTGTTACCTGGTGCTCCTCTGCCATACGCTCCAGCATACCTCTCTCCGAGGCCTTCCTGGCAAGGAGAGCGCTCATCATTTCATCAAAGGTGCTGTTGCCCAAGTTGGAAGACCCGGGATTTTGGAAACTTGGAGAAGGAGTTCTCTTCTCGGTGGGAGAAGGCACCCGAGCCGTCCGAATATCGGAGCCTGGCGCCCCTCCTCCTGTGCCCAGGGCCGCAGTTTCTTCCCCCTCGCATGTGTGCGAGGCTATTGGATACTCGGCTTCTTGGTCGGCTGGTTTTGTTGGTGGCACTTGTTGTTCTTCTCCGCCAGCTGCGGCAGTCATATCATCAGTCGGGTTCTCCTTACCCGGGTCATCAGTTTCCATATCGTCTTGGTCGCTGATAGTGATCGCGGCTCTATGGACAGTATAAGTAAGCAGTTAGCGTACGACTAGGAAAAATGACGGAAAGGTGATAAAGCATCAGGAAAGGAACTTTACCCGGGATTCACCATGTAGTCCGAGGGGAACTCGCTGCTGGACCCGGACGAAACTTCAAGCAAGACACGGAATTATCCCGTAAGGGGATGGTTCGGAAAGACTTAGATATTCAAAGAAAGGATTAGGTGAGTACCAGCGCGTCGAGACGGAGACGACGAAATTCCCGGATTAAGAGCACCATCACTCGGAAAATTCCGAGTCATTCTTCGCTTGGTCATGGGCGGTTCCTTCAGGTACGGTCAGTGGGATAACTCCAGGTTTAGCTCGCGCATGTTATCAAATGAATATGGTTTAGAGGCAAGGAAACGGTATGGGACCTTGAAGACGACCCCTCGGGGTTTTCTCTTTGTTCCGACCTTGATCGTCGGCTCAGCGCCATCTTCGTCGCTTGCGGATTCTACCTTGCCTTCAGTTTCTTCTTCTTCGTCCTTGTCCTCTTGTTCTGAAAGTTATCAAGGTTTACAGTCGGAAAATGAAGAAAGAGCAACAACGAGCTCAAAGAAACTAAGTGAAACTCGGAATGTACCTTCATCCGAGTTAACGGCGTCTTCTTTCTCCTCTGGGATTTCAGAGTTAGGGGGAGTGTCAATCTTCCAAAAAGCACCATCGGCCTGAGATGGAGACATAAGAATAAAGGTTAACAGCTGCATCAAGTGGAAAGTGTGAAGGTAAAAATATGAAAGCCGGATATTTACCTCAGGTGCCGGGTTCTCGCGCGTGAAGGGTTGTAACCCGGCTATATTCCGGATTACCTCCAACTTTTCTGTCAAGAAGCCCTTGATAGTCTTGTTGGTGTCACCAGCTGCAAAGCTGTTAGTGGAGTATCGGAGTGCGTCCGTGGTGTGCCCCGAATACTCGCACATTAACTTTGTGCGGATGGAATTAGGTTGGATCCGGAAATCCACCCAAGTTTTCACCAGGTTAAGCCCAATGAGACCTTGGACTGAAAGAATAGCAGTTTTAGCCAACAAAGGTTGGATTGCCTCCCTGTCCGAGTCAGGGGCAAAAGCGTTGAAGGTCTCGGAGATATCGAGGAGGCCCTCCGAGTAACCCGGCAGCTTCTTTTCGCCGGGTGGGGAGGTGTCTCGGCAGTAAAAGTATGAGAGTTGCTAGTGTTTGACGTGGGAATTGAGTGTGAGAGGTGGCATGGGAGAATTTTTGCGATGCTGGATGGAGACCCTGCCGCAAGCAAGAAGTGCTCCGTCACCGCTTTCGCGGCACGGCTTGCACTGGAAAAGTTCAATAAAAAGAGCCAAACTTGGCGGAGTGCACAAGTATGACTCGGATAAAACAATGAAATGGGTAATATTCAACACAGAGTTAGGCCCTATGTCAAATACCCGGAGGCCATAGTGACTCAGAACATCTCGAAAGAAGGGATGACCCGGAGGACGGAACCCCCGGGTCACGTGTTCGACAAAGCAGATTACCTCGTTGTCGGCAGGCGTGGGCCGGGTCTCATCACCCGGCACCCTCCAGTGGATATCTTTTTGAGAGGGGAGGATCCCTAACTCGGCCAGCTCTTCTAACTTGGCCTTCGTAACAGTGGATCGCGCCCAGTTGGCGGATATGGAGTTAGTGGTCTTAGCTTTGGCCGGCTGTTTCCCCTGCCTCTTGGGAGCCATGGGGTTAACCTGCAAAGCACAAGATAAAAAGGTACAAGGAGTAAGACCCGGAAACAATGAGCTATCCGAGTACTTGCGAGCGATATCGAGAAAACATGGAAGCTAAGAATTATCCGGGTATCATTCTACGGAGCAAAGACTACAAAGTATCCGGGTATCAGGTATCATTATAGAAACTATTGGGTGTTTACGTATTGGAAGGTGTTTGAGGAATACGGATGATTGTCCATGTATCTGCTACAAGCAAAAGAACCGGAAGAAGAGGATTTTCCGGGTGTCAATGACATGCACGGAAAATTGGGACGAAATGGATCTAGATTGGAGAACTTGCGGACGATTTTACGGAGAAGTTAATGATTAAAGATGATAGGAGAGTGGTGTGTGACCATCAATCAAGCTATTGGAGGAATTAGAAGCATCTAAGTGACCTAATCCGGCGCAACAAGAAAAATGGCCCGCGAGTTGACCTAGATCAAATCTAGAGTAAATCGAAAAATTGCGAGGTCAAGTTAATGGATAGGAGAAACTTACTGGAGGAGATTGAAGTGAAGCCCGACGGAGGCAAATAGCACAATCCTGGTGCCCCTTAGCGATTCCCGGCGGGCAGGACAAGGGCGCGGTGGCGGATCTTGGCGGCGGCGTGGGGCGAGCCGTGGCGGAGCGTAGCCGGCGGCGGATTGGCTCTGGTGACGCGCGCGAGGTCTCCGTGGTGGTGCTCTGCGAGCTTGAGCGTGGAAGTGGAGAGAAGGAGGCAAAGGGGGAAATGAGCCGTTGGGGTCAGGCCAACCCCTAAGTACCTATTTATAAGGGTGCGGGCGGATAAACCTAGTCCAACGGGTGGAAACCGGAAATTTCGGAATAACGGATACCTGCCTGGATTTGATGAGATATGCTTTAAGTGCTGGACGAGATATCCGGACAGGGATAAGGAGGAGATCTTCTCCGCAATATCAGGATCAGTTATCGAGTAAAGTAAGCCGGATCTTTGACATTCTTATCAGAGCGTTGACCCGGAAAGAGTAAAGAAGGATATAGAGAAAACCGGGTTACTATATGGCCACCTTGGAGTTAGGCCTAGCTGTTTATCAAAGCACCTTAACCCGGCCTCTATGGACTTCTACGTTTGATATTTTAACAGGGAATAGCAAGCGCTTCAAGGAGGATCCCGTGAAGCCCAGGCTATTCTGGGGACTACTGATGGAGGGATGATAACCCGGTAGGCCAACGTCAAGGAATAACCCGGCCCGAAGGACGCTGCGCAAGACCCGGCTAAGGATAAAGGAACTTCTAGGAGGCCCAAGTTTGTAGGCCTGGTAACCCGGATTGTGGGTTACGGTAAGGAAAGTTAGGGTTTTGTACGTGGTGTCCGGGTAGGATTCAGGGTGCGCCTTGGATGGCAAGCCAGGGGGTCCGGGTGCTTTATAAGTCGGCCCCTAGGTCTAGTTTAGAGAGATCCAAGAGTTCGAGTAATATCGCTAGGTATCGAGTATCCAGTGTAATACGAGAGTTGAGATTAATATATCGAGATCGGAGACTCGGCGAATTGCTTGCCGGCTACCAGATCGTTTGTCATCATGTTTTCCTCTGAGCTAAACCCTCTCCCAAACACCGGTGTCGTCTTGCCCCAAGATAAGTTACCCCCGGTAACGTCTGCCGTGATTATCCCACGACAATCTACCTCCCAACGCCATTGTCATGCTTTCCACGCACGCCGTCGTGTGTGAAGATTTCCTGGGAGTTTACCCCACAATCCACACCTGGGCCCGATACTTTTTCCTTCGCCGCCAAAAGGTTCCAAAGCCCAGCGGTACCACTGGCCCTCGCGAGATGACCAAGACCGGTGGCGCGATGATGCTCCAACGATCGATTGGTCATCACCCGAGAGTGAAGGGATTGGACACCATGCGCAAATGGCAGCGGGGGTTCCTCTACGTCAAGAACGTAGCCTCTGAGGAAGGAAAAGGCCATAGAGAACAGGATAGGACTTCCAGCATTCGTTAACTCACCGCCCTCCGGGCAGAATTGGGGTTACGACCCGTCAAAGAATGTGCTGGATGTCATCTCGGTCGAGAAGCGCCTCACCGAGTTGGTGAAGGCAGGACTGATGCAGGATGACCCCATCGCCTGCTGGATCTCGCGCCGAGTGCTCCCGCTACATAGCCGAGTGCACAAGATGTGCTACATGAGCGGTGCTCGGGACTGTACTCGGACGACGACGTTCGAGCTCAGCAGGGCGGAGGTTGCCATCTGGGCCCGGTCCATCATGCAGACATCCCTTACCGAGAACTGGGCGTACGGTTTCGAGTCGTATAGCCGCGACAACCCCATTGAGCAGGTTAGTACTCTGTGCCTCGTGTTTGCACTCTGATACCGAATAGAAATCCTTAGCTTAGTATGCTTTGTGTTTGCATGCTATCCCGAGTAGAACTCCTTAGCTTTATATGCTTTATGTTTGCATGCTATCCCGGGTAGAACTCCTTAGCTTTATATGCTTTATGTTGGCATGCTATCCCGAGTAGAACTCCTTAGCTGAGAACTCAACTTATGGTGCTATTTGTTTGTAATCACAGCACATCCCGCGCCAGCGAGAAGAGGACAGTGAAGTCTTCATCGCCAACTGGATCAAAGACCGAGATGATGATGATGAGACCGCCTACGACACCCAGGATACCCTTTGTATCCCTAATACCGTCCAACCCGGTAAGTCACGAGCTGGTCCCTCTACTCGGGATTGGTCCGAGGATTATGAAGGTGACTGAGTTCATCTCTCTTCTCACTAGTAGTATCCTTTGATTTCCTTCTCTGTTTCTAAACTCCTTCCTTCCTCTACTCTGCAGAGGACCCCGATCTAGATGACGATGAGGAACCTATGGATGTTGATCCTCTGTCCATGGCTGCTCCCAACACTCGGAAGAGGGTTGGCAGTGATGCCCAGGAACCCCCCCCCCAAAGAAAACCAAGAAAGATACTGCCAAGGCCGGTCCTTCCCGCAGGAGGAAACCCCCTACCAGCAAAGGGTAAGTATCTTCTCCGAATAAAAACTTGTTGACGCTTCCTGTTGCGCTTTTCTCCTTTTGCCTCTCTGAACTTTTTTCTTCTTGTAGCGCTCCTTTGGACACTAATGCCGCTGCATCCCCGACTCGCCCCAAGTGGAAAGTAGTCGTGCCCCGAGATCAGCTCGTAAATCTCTCGGACGATGATGAAGAGCAAGACCAGCAGGATAGGACGCGTGCGTCCTCCCCTATCTACGTAGAAGAAGATCTCGGCGCCGAGAACACTGGCGCCGGTGATGACATCAATCCCATCCTCGAGCAACAGCAACTCGACACGCAGCAAGCTGCCCGAGATGCTGCCAATGACGAGACGCCGCCTTCTCCCCCAGCCGCATCAGCTGGGGAAAATACTGAAGAAACTACCGAGCAGCAAGATGGTGCCACCTTGGAGCGGCCAGACGCCACTCCCGAGCAGCACGACACCAATGCTGCAGCACAAGACGATCCCGCGGCTGGGCCGCGGGTAGAAGATGTTATTGATACAAGGCCTGACCCCGCTGCAGAGCAGCGGGTAGAAGAGAACGTGGTGGAGCCCATCCACCAGGACCAAGTGCAACCCGGCGCTGCACCGGGTAGCCAGCCTCACGTGCCGCCAACCCAGCAAATGGCTCCACCCAACGCGCCGATTCCTCCACCAACTCAGACATCACCATCGCCTCCACCAATTCGATCTACTCGCCAAGTGCCACCAGCTGCTCCTCAGCCAGACGTTGCTCCTAGCCCCAGGAAGATTGTTAAGTCTGGAACCGAGCCTATTCGGCGGCAACCAAAGCGGAACGCTGCGCAAGCCGGGCAGCAGATGCTGCCCCCCAAGCCACAAGGTGGGCAAGCCGCGAAGCAGGGGGTGAAGAGCAAGCAGTTGACACTCTCCGCGCCCACCTCTAGCGCCAACCTGGCTGCTTCTGGGTCTACTGGCCCCGTCAAGGGGCCAAGTGCTGGAGCTGGCGGCTGCGCGGAAATCAGATATCCAGAGTATATGATGACTCTATCCCAGCGCCACGAGATCGCACTGCCAAAGGGAGAGAGGAAACTGGCTGCACTGAAAGAAGGCCAAGCTGTGGCGACCAACACCAAGTCCAAGGGAAAGGAAGCAGCAGCAGTTCCTAAGCTCATCTCGCGTGAGGAAGGAGATAGCGAGATCGAATCGGAAGGCCTTACCGCGATCCTGGACTGAGTAGGGTTTGTGGATCCAGCTTGGAACAGCAAGGCACACGGCAACCCCAAATGGCATGGTCTTGAGTTGGGCCAGATTGACCACTATCGCACTGATTGGAACAAGGCCGATGTCGGTTCTGTTCCCATGACAATCACAAGCCCCACCTGCACCTTGGCCGGGAAGCTATTTGTCATGCGCAAGGCTGTCGAGGACATCGAGCAAAGTTATGTTGTAAGTCTTTTCTCTCCTTCTTGCAATTTCCA
Organism: Alopecurus myosuroides; assembly: GCA_028641055.1. NCBI lineage: Eukaryota > Viridiplantae > Streptophyta > Magnoliopsida > Poales > Poaceae > Alopecurus > Alopecurus myosuroides. The sequence continues at coordinate 348,352,937 of CM054060.1, forward strand.
AGTTGTTGTTTCTCCTTTTCTCTTCTCTTTTCCTCTTTAGCCATTCCCCCAGTCCCCGAGATTCAGGCCGAGTAGGCGGAACCTCAACCGAGTTGCCGGCTACTCGGGACAAATCTTCAAAAAACCTCAAACTTTTTCCTCTTCTTCTCTGCAGAATAGCCTCCCGAAGAGGACAAGACTGTTCCACCGGCTACTCTGGAACCATCGCATCGCCAAGGACCGCATTGAAATTCTTGAAAACGAGAAGAAAGACGGTGATGCAATGGATCAGATGGCACTGGACCGCACTCTCCAGATCTCAGAAGTTAAAGGTAAGCTCTTACCATTTTGGTTTGTGCGTTTTTTGTTTACGCCCGTGTTTTCTTTTGCTTTATCACTGTTTACTCTGCATGCAAGCTCAAGGACTTGACGGACAAACATCACGACTGCGAGGTCTTTGCTGCCTGCTCCTAGAGCAAGATTGCTACTCTGGAGGGTGAGTTGCCTTCCTTGTCTGCACTTGTGTTTCTTTTTACTCGGTTACTCTGCTGACACTATTGTTCTCTTCGCAGAAGAATACAAGAACTTCCGGGAGCAACACCTGAGCTGCCTCATGCCCGCCAAAGTGCAGCAGCAGTTGCAGACCCGCGAAGCAGATATCCAGAAGGAGCGCACCGCCGAGAGAGCGGAGTATGAAAAGATGCAGGTCCAACTGAAGGCTACTCTCGAGGCTGCCGTCCGGCAAGGCGAAGAGAAACAAGAGGTTGTGAAGACTGCCAAGGCCAAGGAAAAAACGCTTGAGACGGAGCTCTCGATGGTGAAGGAGCACAACCGGCAACTCGTCCTCCAGATCGGAGATTCACACCGTATCCAAGACAGGCACATCTCCAACGAGACCGACTGGAAAATCAAGTTGGGCGCCCTGCTGGTGGACTTGGAGTGTGAGTTTCCTCTACTCTACTATTGGCTTGATTCTCTCTACTCTGTCTTCTCCTACCCGGTTTTGCTTCTTCTCGGTTTGGCTTCTTCTCTGTCTCTGTTTCTAACTCTTACTAGTTCCTTTTTTAGATATCTTCCATGAGCTCCACTCTGCTAGTGTGCCTGCTCTGGAGAAGGTGAGACAGCTCCGTGCTGCATCTGGTCTGCCCATCGACGATACCTCTACTATTGAAGACTATCTCCTCAGCATCAAGACTCAGATCCGCTCCCTCAAGGTCCTGGGCACCTCCATGGTGTCCACTGCATTCAACTTGCACAAGCTGTTCTGGCCGGATCAAGATGCGCCATCTACTTTCCATGAGATCGCCGAGAAGCTGAACGGAGTTAAGGCCGAGTTGAACAAGTGGCGCGCCTCTGCAGCTCGGGCAGGAGCTGGCGAGCTGCTGCACTTCATCATCAGCTGGTATGAAAACCTGGATCTCAGCAGAATCCTCACTATCCGTGAAGAGTCCAAGTGGACCACGAACTCCGACTGCATCACTCGCCGGAAAGCGGTGGCATACGAGACCGCCTCCTACGCCGACACCGCCACCTACATCGATGGCCTCCCCGAGCCAGAGACAGAACCCGAAGACGAGGATGATGAGGACGATGAAGATGACGCCGAGTCGGAGGATGAGGCCGCCAAGCTAGCGACCGAGAAGGGGAAAGCCAAGGTCCTCGAGGGGACCGAGCAGCTGGTCAACCCGGAGGAGTCCGAGTTGGCCACCAACGCAGAGGCCGAGCAGCCGCAACCCAGCGCTCAGGAGGCCACCATCACCACCGAGATGGTGATCGAGCAGGCGGCTCCCGAGCTGGGCGCGACTGCTGCTGTGCCACCTGATGTCGACCTGCTGCTCAGGTCCCAATATGTCGCGTCCACCTCTGCCACGGATCCCATCTCAGTTGCCACCGCAACCTCTGATCCAGCTGCCTCCACCCACGTTGATGCTGACAATGCTGATGCGGACAACGCCGCCACTATCATTGAGTGATTCCTGCAACACTTTTATCTTGAACTTTTTATTAGATCCCCGGGATGCCGGGTGCAGAAGTAACCGTACAACTATTGTTTTGTTGCTACTCAGTTTTAATTTAGTTTGATATTTTAGCGACTCTGGCTTAATGTCGGGTTGCGTTTCTATGCAAGTCCCGAGTTGCATTTTTATCCACTCTTTCTTTTTGTCTCAGCTTTTACCTGCAACTTGTTGCTTTTTTGGTAGTCGAGTCACAAGATTTCAAAGTTTGAGTTTCAAATACTTAGCCACTTGGAAAAATGCATGGTAACGCTGCCCACCACTTAGCCGAAAAGGAAAAAACCGTAAAAACACTCTATTCGGTTGCCACACGCCTCCTTTCCTTAGCAATTTTTCATGTGTTCATTGACCCTTTGGCTTGTTCTCTGGCTTGCCATGAAGCCGGGTTGCGGACAGCAGCAGAGTCGCAGAGTTGGCCCGTGGGTTTAAACACACTATTACATATGCTTCTGAAATTCTAAGTGGTTCAACCGAATAGACAAAGTAAAAAAAAAACAGAGTAGAAACACAAGGAGCAATTTGGACAAGGGCAGTCCCCGAGTTCGAATTCGGAGTGCCGACTAGAATTTAACTCGGGTGAGGAAGTACATACACATTTTTCTCATGAATGAAAACGTCGGAGTAGAGCTACATTCCAGGGGCGCTTAGATTCATCTCCGGCTTTGTCCGGTCTGTTCTTCTGGGGTGCCTGTACGTCAACTAGATAGTAGGCATCATTGTGCAGAGCCTTGATCACAATGAAAGGCCCTTCCCAAGGAGGGGAAAGCTTGTGCATCCCGGCCGTGCGCTGCACGAGCCTAAGGACCAAGTCTCCTTCTTGGAAAACCCTTGGGTTTACTTTCCGGCTGTGATAACGCCTCAAGTTTTGCTGGTAAACAGTTAAACGTGACAGAGTTAGCTCTCTTGCTTCTTCCAGCAGGTCAACGTCATTTTCTCGAGCTTCTCTAGCCTCTGCCTCAGTGTAGATGGTTACTCAGGGCGAGTCATTCTCTAGGTCAGTGGGCAACACGGCCTCAGCTCCATATACCAGGAAGAATGGTGTGTATCCGGTTGATCGGTTAGGGGTAGTCCTCAGACTCCACAACACCGCAGGCAACTCGTCTAGTCAACACCGAGGTGTTTTCAGCAGTGGCTCAATCAGCCTTGGCTTTATGCCTGATAGCACCATGCCATTGGCTCTCTCAACTTGCCCATTGGAGGCCGGATGCACAACAGATGCAAAATCTAGCCTGATCCGCTTCTCTCTGCAGAATCTTGCAAAAGCACCCTCAGCAAAGTTTGTGCCGTTATCAGCAATGATGCTGTGCGGGTAGCCGTATCTCAGGATCACATCCTTCATAAAACTCACAGTTGTGGCTCCATCACACTTCCGAATAGGCTTGACCTCAATCCACTTGATGAACTTGTCAACCATGACCAGGATGTGAGTCATGTTGCCTCTAGCCGGCTTGAAAGGGCCAACCATATCCAAACACCAAACTGCAAACGGCCAAGTAATGGGAATGGTCTTCAACTCGGAAGCTGGCATATGAATCTTACTTGCAAATCTTTGGCAGCCGTTGCACTTTCTCACAATATCTTCAGCTTGCTTCAAGGCACTGAGCCAAAAGAAGCCGTGCCGAAAAGCCTTGTTGACCAGAGCCCGAGAATAGGCGTGATGCCCGCATTCTCCCTGATGTATCTCTACCAGAATTTCTTCTCCTTCTTCCGGTTCAACACAGCGTTGCAGCACGCCAGTAGGACTTCTTCTATGCAGCACTTCCTTGAAGATAGTATAGCCCTTGGATCTTCTCTGAATTAGCCTAGCGGTAACCTCATCACTTGGCAAGGTGCCATCCTTTAGAAAAGATAATATGGGCAGAGTCCAACTCGGTGTCTCCCGGATGGGAAACACTGGTTCGTCTGTTTCCATTGGATCAGCTACCAATATCTCTTCTGAGTTGAGGACGAGGTCCCGAGTCCCCGAGTACTCGGAAATGACCCCCTCGATGAATGCGACAGTCCCTGAGTTAGGAGGGGCAGTCCCCGAGTAAGAAGGGATAGTCCCCGGGTTGCAGGCGCCAGTCCCCGGGTTGGAGACGGCAGTCTCCGGGTTCTCTTTTGCATCCTCCCAGTCAATCTCCATGGGAACAGCTTCTTCTCCTGGCAGTGAAGGAACGAAGATAGACTCTGAGTTGGGGGATGGCTTGATGGATGGCTTTCTCAAATGCTCCAAGGCAATCCCAGCCGGGATGAACTGCCGAGAAGACCCCAACTTGGATAACTCATCAGCTGCGTCATTCTCTACTCGGTGTATATGTTGGAACTCACATCCTTCAAAGAAGCCAGTCATGGTTTGCACCAGAAACCGATATGATGCCATGTTGGCATCCAGAGCATCCCAGGTGTCGGATACCTGCTGCACCACCAAATCCGAGTCGCTATAACAGATGATGCGCTGCACGCCAACCTCCTTGGCTACCCTCAAGCCGTGTACCATGGCCTCATACTCGGCCACATTATTAGATGCCTTGAAATGAATCTGCAACACATACTTGAGTTGATCTCTCTTGGGTGACGTAAGCACTACGCCAGCACCAAGGCCTTGCTTCACTTTGGAGCCATCAAAATGCATCTTCCAGTAGTTGGCTTCCAGCAAGGGAGGCTCATACTGCACCTCGGCCCAATCCACCAGAAAATCTGCTAGGATCTGTGACTTTATGGCTTCTCTTCTCGCGTACAGGGGAGTGTACGCGGCTAGGTCGATCGCCCACTTGGCTACTCTGCCACTTGCATCCTCGTTGCCCATGATGTTCGAGATGGGAGCAGAACTCACCACCGTGATTGGATGCTCTTGGAAGTAGTGCTTCAACTTCTTGGCACCCAGGTACACGCCATATGTCATCTTATGGTAATGCGGGTAGTTTTGCTTGGAGTTGGATAGCACTTCACTCAGATAGTACACTGGCCGCTGCACAGTCTTGCCTTCCTCTTCTCGTTCCACCACAATCACCACACTGACTGCTCGGTTGGTAGCCGCAATGTACATAAACATTGGCTCTTTGGGTAGCGGACTAGCCAGGATGGGAGCGCTACCCAGCATGGCCTTCAACTCCTTGAATGCTACATCAGCTTGCGGTGTCCAGACAAACTTGTCACTTTTCTTCATGAGTTGGTAAAGAGGCAAGGCCTTCTCGCCCATTCTGCCTAGGAAGCGGCTCAGAGAAGCCAGGCATCCGGTAAACTTCTGCACATCCTTCAGGGATCTCGGCAAAGACATGCTCTCTATAGCTTTTATCTTTGAAGGATTGGCCTCAATGCCCCGACTGGATACCAAAAAGCCGAGTAGCTTGCCAGCCGGGATGCCAAAGGCACATTTAGTCGGGTTCAACTTCATCCTATACTTGTGCAAGTTGGCAAAAGTTTCCTCGATGTCACTAAGCAGAGTATGTGTTTTATTCGTTTTGATGACAATGTCATCTACGTACACCTGCACATTCTTGCCAATTTGGTCATGCAAGCATTTCTGCATGCATCTCTGATAGGTTGCCCTAGCATTCCGCAACCCAAAGCACATGACACGATAGCAATAAGCCTCGTACGGGGTAATAAAGGCAGTCTTTATTTGATCATCCGGGTTGAGAGCTATCTGATGAAAACCAGAGTAGGCATCTATGAAAGACAAAAGCTCACAACCAGCAGTGGAATCGATCACCTGGTCTATGCGGGGTAGCGGAAATGGATCCTCGGGGCAGGCCTTGTTCAGGTCGGTGTAGTCCACGCACATGCGCCATGCGGTGTCGGCCTTGGGGTCCTCCTTCTTCTTCTCAACCATAACCGGGTTGGCTAGCCAGTCCGGATGCAATACCTCCATGATAAAGTTGCTTATAAGCAACTTGGTGATCTGATCACCGATAGCTTTCCTCCTCTCATCACCAAAGCGGCGCATAGCCTGCTTGACTGGCTTGGCGTCATGCCGCACATGTAGCGAGTGCTCAACCAACTCCCTCGAGACACCCGGCAGATCCTCATTGGACCAGGCGAAGACGTCCCGATTCTCACGGAGGAAGTGGATGAGCTCGCTTTCCTATTTATCTCCCAACCCGGCGCCTATGATGGCAACACGGTCTGGGAACTCAGGGTCGACCTGGACCTTCTTTGTCTCCTGGGACGCCTAGAACGCAGTCCCGTACTGGGAACTCGGCATGCCAGGCGCACCACCTTGCGCTGCTTGCACCATAGCACCACCTCGTACATCTTCTTCTTCTCGGCCGCAATGACCATGGATTCCGCCAGCTGAGAACTAGCAGAGGCACACTCCAAACACCTCTTGTAATCACCCGAGATGGTGATGACTCCATTGGGACCAGGTATCTTCATCTTCAGGTAAGCAGCATGGGTTGAAGCCATGAACTTGGTGAGGGCAGGCCTACCAGAAGAGCATGGTAGGGGCTCTGAAGATCAACCACCTCGAACTGGATGCACTCGGTGCAGCAGTTCTCCCTGGTGCCGAATAGGACATCCATCCAGATGCGGCCGATTTGTGACGCCCCGAGATCGGGCACTATGCAGATTTCAGCATTCGCGCCAAAATCCACATAATAACCGATTCCAGGTTGCCACTTGTGATAACATTACAACAATTCACGAATATTCCGCAACAACAACAGAAAAGATATATACAAGAAGACTCAAACGAGTCAAGGATACAACTGATACAATACAAAGATCCAACTAACAGCGGAAGAAACAACATAGTGTCCGACTACGGACAAGATACAAATTGGACTAAGAGTCCTGGAGATAACCGATGGCGTCCAATCCCTGCCCAGGCCAAGCCGGAGGGATTCCCAAGCTAACGTCGTCAGACTTCAAACCTGTTGACTGCAATGTGGAATATGCAGCCACGAAAAGGATTCGTGGGTCAGTACGGTTAAGTACTGGCAAGTGGATAAACCATACTCACAAGATACCAGCGTAACCAGTCATCACAAGATACAAATACTTTGGGTACAACGGAAGGAAGGGATTATTGCAAAGAAGCGGCAGCGGGCTGCACTAACTAACTACAGAGACTCGCTACAACATCCGGCTAAAAGAAAGGGGATAAGATAGCGTATCAGAACCAACTACAACTACTCACCAAACAATACCTATCCAATGTTACCCCCTACTAAGGAAGCAACCCAAGGAAACTCACACGGTTGATTAAGGTGACATTCATTTTGATGGTGGGGGTAATCTATATTACTAGTCAAGTTATCATCGTTAAGTGTAAGTTGTCTGAGTACTTGTTAGCCAGCACTTTCACCAAGTCATCCATAACCGCGGACAACACGGCTTCTCGAGAAGATTTAACCCTGCAGGGGTGCACCAATTTGGCCGTACACGTAAGAATATCCCGCCAGACGGGGGATCAACCCACCAAGCGAGGTACTCAACACAACCCAACTCTTCTTCGCATCAAGCCCAAAGAACCCCGTGCAATTGAGCGCACGGCTAATCAAGCCCCACGAAGAAAAGGGGACCCTCATAGCACTCTAAGAACGTGTCTCCCTAAATGCCGACTACAAAAGTTCCACCCTGGCGCCAAGGGTTCGCACCTGCATATGCATGCGGCAAATGGAAAACCCGAACTAAATGAGGCGATTTGGACGAGATGCGAATCGAAACAGAATTGCGAGGGGCGCCCATACTCGCTTCCCACATGCGGTTAGTGCGCTCATCATGGATCGGAGGACAAGACCCTTTTCCTAATTAAGGTCGACACTAGCAGGCCTCAAAACCACGCCGGGCCTCCTGCCGGTGCCTTATCATCAAATTATTATTACCCAAAACATTAACATGGTGTTGATTGAATTGAAACCCAACTATCAAACTAAACAGGTGATAAGACGGACAACAAGACTTGAGCGCAAACAACACTAAGCATGCAACTACGACACAAGGGCCACAGGGTAAACAAACAACAGTTAATAGGAAGTGGAAGGAAGGCTATATCATGGATGCAAGGTAAACATATGATAGAATCGGGACACAAGCATTGAATCATAAGGCTAGCATAAGAACAACGGAAAGAATCGGTAACAAGTGATGAAAGGCAGCCATTTGGCAGCAAGTGAGTATACTTGCCTGGAATCCAGCAAGTAGAGGTACATCCGAAGAACTTGTCGTTGCTCACATCATCTCAACGTCCTATCCGCGAAGAAGCAACAAACTAGAACAAACACCGGATGCAACAATTACTTCTACGGCAAAAGATCCAGCATGATCAAGATAGGGATGCATGACAAGTTTAAGGATGCATCAAAGATAAACTAGTTGACATGGTAAACATATTTAAATGGGCCCATATGCAATTTGCATTGCATATGGAAAAGCCCATGAATTAATGTTGAATTAAATGATCTACAAATAACCATCATGTGAAAGTGGATTAGAATGATGCATGGATGATGAAAACAATAAGAAAACAACAATAGCTTCAATTTGGAAAAAGGTGTTTACCAAGTTTGGAAATTTATTTATTAAGTTGTGAAATTTGGCTTCTTAAATGAGTTACATAAGCATTTGTTGTTTTCACGCATTTTAATTGTTCAAAACATATAACAAAATTTATATTTGGAAAGAACACACAATTTTAGATGGAATACATATTTCATTTGTTGAATTTGGATTCAAAATGAGCAAGTTATTAAATTGACAATTTTAAATGCATTAATTAAGAAATAGTTGTTTTCAGCAATTTAAATTGTTCAAAACAGAAAACAAAGTTTATATTTGCAAAGTTCATGAAAAATGGGATGGAAAACATATTTTACATGTTGGAATTGGATTTGAATTGCCCAAGTTATGAATTTTGCAATTTAAAAGGGTTTAATTAAAGCATTGAATTATTGCACCACCTTTAATTAGGAAAAACAGTAAACAAATTGTATTGAAAAGGTTGAAAACATGTAGCAAATGTTTCACTGAACATTTTGAGCTATTAAACATAATTTTTGGGTTATTATTGAATTTATTATGCAATTTTTCATAAGTAGTCTTATTCTGCCCTTTTTAGTAAACAGAGGGAAATATGTTCAAAATTAATTCAATTGTGACCAAATAAAATACCAATGTGTAGAGTTTGTTAAGAAAAAATTTTAGAGCCCAAGTTTGCTCAAATTGGGTGAACCAAACTCAAGTTATGAAATTCCAAAGTTTCAACTTTTAATTGCATTTTCAGTAATTAATTATTTAGTGCAAAAATTATTACAGAAACATATTGAAATTTTGTTACTAATGGAAAGAGCACACGATTTTGAATCCACAGAAACTTGAATCGTTGAATTTGGAGCAATATTCAATTTTATATTGATTTTACAAATTAGGTTTCAGATCTGCTTTTCTGAAATTCGAGAGATAAAAGGAAAAAGGTGGAAAAAAGGGGTGGCTTTGCTGCCTGGGGGGGATTCGAACTCGGGGCTGCTGGAGCGTGCGACAGGGTGCTAACCAGTGGGCTAGCTTCTCGGATTGTTGATAGGTATAGGAGCGATAGAGTTTGAGGTAACGCCTCGGGCCTAAGACTGACGAAACTGCACGAAGATGCAGTTAACTGTACCGATCGGGAATCAGTGAACGAGGGACGGCGACCACGGAGCGCTCGACGGCGGCTCTTCCAGAGCAAGGGGAGAAGGGAAGGGAGAGAGGGGAGGCCGAGTGGAGAGCTCACCGGGGGGTTTTCTCGCGTGGTCGCACCGTGCTCGACGCGGATCGGAGGCCACCATCCCTGCTGCTCCTCGCAGCAGGCAGCCGGCACCGGCGGGAAGACGACCTCGGCGGGGCCAGCACGGGGCAGCTCCGGCCTTGATCTCCGGCGAGGAGGAAGACGGGAGTGGGGCCTTTCCATTCCCGGCGAGAGGGAGGGCCGAGGGTGCCCGTGGTGGCAGCTCCATGCCCTCAAAGGGGCGGCCATGGAGGCACCCGAAAATTCAGAAACTTGCAGAGAGGGAGAATTGGGCGGAGGAAGAAGAGAGAGGGGCGGCGGCTAGGAGGAGGAGAGGGAGAGTTAGGGTTAGGGTTTGGGAAGGAGGGAAGGGGAGCTAGATAAGGGGGGAGAGGGAGCAGGTGGAGGGGATAGGTGGTGACAGCGACCTCCTGTCCTCTGTACGGACAGAGGTAGGGGAAGGCTAGGGTGGGCTGGCTCGGATGGGGGGAGGCTTTGGTGATGGGCTCTGCTGGGCCGGTCGGCCTAGCAACCCCAAGATCTCTTTTTATTTATTTATTTTACAAACCAGTTTAGTAATTGATTTAAAACACAATAAAATGTATTAGCAAATAAGTTTCATTTTAACAAAAAGGAGTTATAGAACATATTTTGAGATTTCAAATAAATGACATGCAATGCATAATGCCATGACGATGCAAAAAGAAAAACAACAAAACAAATTGGGGGAAAACCCCGGGTGTTACAGACGACACCACTAACAAGGGATTGCGCCCTCGCAATCCACCCACTAACCCGGAAGGGGAAAGAAGATCGACTATCGATTCTTCATGCTTCCAGTTGATCTCCTCGACACCACTAACAAGGGCTTCTCGACACCACTAACAAGAGATTCTTGCTCGGAGTGACGACGATGTTCTTCCACCAGTAATCTTCCGATGATCGAACCTATTAGGATATAAGGCCAAGAGAACGTCCAACCCACGTAGGATCCTAACACTTTGAAAGATAGATAAGGGAAGAGACTCCAAAACAAATAAGGTAGGAGGAGAAATAGAATAGAGATAAGGAGGAAACAAGAATCCTATTGAGATGTTTCCAAAACAGTTTTTGCACAAATAGTTTTTGACACTCTAGAAACAACGACTGTTAGCGAGGTTATCCTACAGGCTTTGCGGACCCGTTGCTTCGATAACCATTCGTATCGAAACAATCTCGGGAATCGGAAACCATGCTCTGATACCATTTGTGACGCCCCGAGATCGGGCACTATGCAGATTTCAGCATTCCCGCCAAAATCCACATAATAACCGATTCCAGGTTGCCACTTGTGATAACATTACAATAGTTCACGAATATTCCGCAACAACAACAGAAAAGATATATACAAGAAGACTCAAACGAGTCAAGGATACAACTGATACAATACAAAGATCCAACTAACAGCGGAAGAAACAACATAGTGTCCGACTACGGACAAGATACAAATTGGACTAAGAGTCCTGGAGATAACCGATGGCGTCCAATCCCTTCCCAGGCCAAGCCGGAGGGATTCCCAAGCTAACATCGTCAGACTTCAAACCTGTTGACTGCAATGTGGAATATGCAGCCACGAAAAGGATTCGTCGGTCAGTACGGTTAAGTACTGGCAAGTGGATAAACCATACTCACAAGATACCAGCGTAACCAGTCATCACAAGATACAAATACTTTGGGTACAACGGAAGGAAGGGATTATTGCAAAGAAGCGGCAGCGGGCTGCACTAACTAACTACAGAGACTCGCTACAAAATCCAGCTAAAAGAAAGGGGATAAGATAGCGTATCAGAACCAACTACAACTACTCACCAAACAATACCCATCCAATGTTACCCCCTACTAAGGAAGCAACCCAAGGAAACTCACACGGTTGATTAAGGTGACATTCATTTTGATGGTGGGGGTAATCTATATTACTAGTCAAGTTATCATCGTTAAGTGTAAGTTGTCTGAGTACTTGTTAGCCAGCACTTTCACCAAGTCATCCATAACCGCGGACAACACGGCTTATCGAGAAGATTTAACCCTGCAGGGGTGCACCAATTTGGCCGTACACGTAAGAATATCCCACCAGACGGGGGATCAACCCACCAAGCGAGGTACTCAACACAACCCAACTCTTCTTCGCATCAAGCCCAAAGAACCCCGTGCAATTGAGCGCACGGCTAATCAAGCCCCACGAAGAAAAGGGGACCCTCATAGCACTCTAAGAACGTGTCTCCCTAAATGCCGACTACAAAAGTTCCACCCTGGCGCCAAGGGTTCGCACCTGCATATGCATGCGGCAAATGGAAAACCCGAACTAAATGAGGCAATTTGGACGAGATGCGAATCGAATCAGAATTGCGGGGGGCGCCCATACTCGCTTCCCACATGCGGTTAGTCCGTGTCGCACCCGAACTTCTAGGGGATACTCACCGGTCCGAACTGAATAGTAGATGATTGGATTACGGGGCTTATCTGCACCCGCGTCCTCTTACGAGTAGGCCAACACTTATGTGTGACAACCAATCTCTACTATCCACCGTCGATGTAAACTATCCCATAGAAATCAGGATACTTCCATTGACGTACTTCAAACCATACACACATGGTACGTCAACGGCGTTGAACAACTGATATCACAACAGATCTCTACGACACAAAAGATTGAAATAAGTTGCAAATAGCTCTCATTAGAGCAGAGATAGCAAATACAATCATCCAGAGGACACATGTCCCAACATAACATCATTACAATACAGCGGAAGCATTCAAAAGGTCTGAGTACAGACAAATCCAAATAGGCTTAAGAGGCCGGAAACGAAAAGACGGAGCCCATCCACGAAGTCTCGGATCCTGCCCGGGTCCGCTGTCTACTCGTCAGCAGTCTCGTCATACTCCACGTAGTAGCCACCATGGGGATCCTCGGAAACGTAGTCTGCGGAAACCACAGCCCCAAAGGGGTCAGTACATAAACGTACTGGCAAGCAAGACTCACAGTTCACCAAAGTGTAACCCGTCAACACCAAGCACAGATGCTTTGGGTTCAACGGAAGAAAGGGGATGTAAGAGATGCTGCAACTGGCTGCTCTAACCAACTATAGAGTTGCTATAACTTCCGGCTGTCAGAGAAGGGATAAGATAGCGTATCGTAACCAACTATAACTAACCACCAAACAAACCCATCCTGGATCTCGCCCCTTATCCAAAGAAGCAATCCGAGGATAACTCACACAGTTGGATTAATGATGGTTCAGATTGTTGTGTCAATAAGCCTATTACTAGTCAAGTTATCATTAGTTAGGTGTAAGTTGTTCTGAGTACTTGTTAGCCAGTACTTTCACCAAGTAATCCATAACCGCGGAAAACATGGCTTCTCGAGAAGATTTATCCCTGCAGGGGTGCACCAATTTGGCCGTACACGTAAGAATAACCCGCCAGATGGAATGGCCTTTCCACCAAGCGGGGCACTCAACACAACTCAACTCTTCTTCGCATCAAGCCCAAAGAACCCCGTGCAATTGAGCGCACGGCTAATCGAGCCCCACGAAGAAAAGGGGACCCTCATAGCACTCTAAGAACGTGTCTCCCTAAATGCCGACTACAAAAGTTCCACCCTGGCGCCAAGGGTTCGCACCTGCAATATGCATGCGGCAAATGGAAAACCCGAACTAAATGAGGCGATTTGGACGAGATGCGAATCGAATCAAATTGAGGGGGGCGCCCATACACGCTTCCCACATGCTGATAGTGCGCTCATCATGGATCAGTAGACAAGACCCTTTTCCTAGTTAGGGTCGACACTAGCAGGCCTCAAAACCACGCCGGGCCTCCTGCCGGTGCCTTATCAGCAAATTATTATTACCTCAAAATTAGCAGGTTGTTGTTTAACATCGAGCCCCAGAACATAATAGAAAATATAGTAACAGAAAGTAACGGGTAACGGACTCGAGCAAACCAACCCTAAGCATGCTAGTAAGACACGGGCTCAAACAACGGGGTTATGGGAGTGGAGGTGAGGCAATATCAGGGTTCAGGATGTCATGTGATAGGTTCGGAGAACAAGCAACGATACATATGGCTAGCAGAATAGACAACGGAAAGTATCGGTAACCAAGGTTGAAAGGAACACAGTGGTTCATGTGAGTGAATACTTGCCTGCAAAACAAGTAGCCTGGTACTGAGCTAGATCCACAGAAGGGGTGTCGTAAGTATCGTCGGTCTCAACGTCGTCGTTTATCCGAGAAGAAGCAAACAAACAACGCAGAGAGACAAACAATCAATAACATGGCATAGTGCACAAACATGGGATGATGCATGACCATTTAATTGATGCACCAGAATAAACTAGTTGACAAGATAGCAATATGATGGACCCACATGCAATTGGGATTGCATATGGAAAGTCCATGAATTATGGTTGAATTAATTGTTCTACAACTAATCATCATGTGTAAGTGAATTAGCATGATGCATGGATGAAGAAAACAGAAAGAAAACAACAATAGAAACAAGTTGGAATGAAGTTTACCAAGTTTGGAATTTCAATTATTAAGTTATGGAATTTTGGTTCCTTAAAGGTGTTACACAAGCATTTGTTGTTTTCACCACTTTTAATTGTTCAAAATAGGTAACAAAGTTCATATTTAGAAAGTACACCAAATTGTGGGTGGATTACATGTTTTACTTATTGAAAGAGGAATTAGAATAATTTACTTATGGATTAAACAAGTTTAAACAAGATTTAAATGAATTTAATTCAAACATGCATTTATTTGAATTTTTATTTGTTCAAAACATTAAACCAAATTCATATTTTAAAAGTTTATACTTTGATGGTTTGAAAACATATTTTATATGTCCCAAAAGAAATTAATTTGACCAAGTTATGAAATTAACAATTTTAAATGATTTAAACAAGGTTTAAATTATTTAACCAATTTTAATTATTCAAAACATGAAACAAATTTTATATTTGGAAAGGTGGTTTAATTTTGCATGGAAAACATATTTCATTTGTGGAAAATGGATATAAAATGAGCAAGTTATTATTTTGGCAATTTTAAATGCAATAATTAATAAACAGTTGTTTTCAGCAATTTAAATTATTCAAAACAGCAAACAAAATTGATATTTGGAAAGTACATGAAAAATTGATTGGAAAACATATTAAGTTTGTTGAATTTGGAATTTTTATGCCCAAGTTATGATTTTTGCAAGTTTAAGTGAATTAAACAAGTTTTCAAATTTTTCACCAATTTAAAATATTCAAAACAGTAAACAAATTTTATATTTGGATAGAGGATTCAATTTGGTACAGAAAACATATTAAAAATGTTGGATTTGGAGTTAAAATGATTTAGTTATGCATTTTTAGGTTTTTGGTATGAATCTGCCATTTTATTTACTATCTAGGGACTTAGAAATATTAACAGGGGCCTAGAAGGAAACTAGCAGGGACCTACGTGTGATTTCTGTGACTTCTCTGTACCAAAACAAATGGAAATAAAAAGTTGGTTTTATTTGAGGGAGGGGGGACTCGAACCCGGGACCTCCCGCTGTGTGTTTGGGGTGCTAACCAGTGGGGTGATGTTCTGTGTTGTGATAGGAAGGGGGCAGTGGGGGGTATGAGGTGGCGTTCGCGGTGGTTTTTATCTGAACTGAAACTGAACCCGATCGCTTCTGTACCTCGACAGAGAAAAGGCTAGCGACGGCAGCGGTGCTCGCCGTGGTGGCCGTGGGCGTGGGGTGCTGCGGGCCGTGGGCGCGGGCTGTGAAGGGGAGGGAGGAGAGCGAGAGGGAGGAGAGGGAGGCGCTCACCTCGAGCTGAAACGGAGGCGAGGAGCAGCGATGGTGGCGGTGCAGGGAGGCGTCGGTGGCGGGAAACCTTGACGGCGGCGGCGCTGTGATGGGTCCCCGTGGCCGCCGAGGGGTTGAGGAGGGAGAGGGCGCCGGGGAGGTTCCATTCCCGCGCTCGTACTGCGACTAGGGAGGCTAGGGAGGCGGTGATCGCCGCAGGGGAAAAGGTTTTTCAGTGTGGAGTTTCAGGTTGGGTTCAGGTACAGAGGAAGGGCAGAGAGAAGAGAGATGGAAGAAGGAGGAATGGAGGCGGGGGAGAGGGAAGAGAGGGAGGTAGGAGGCTAGGGCAGGGGCTAGGGCACCCTAGGGTTAGATATAGGAGGAGGGGGAGGAGCATCAGCCGTCCCTGCTCCTCTGCACCTTACGTGGATGCAGGGGATGGACGCCGTACAGGGAAGAAGAAGAAGTGGGTGGGTCGAAGGGGTACCAGGCCAAGGGGGGAGAGAAGTTGGGCTGGGCCTGGCTGCCCCTCTCTCTCTCTTTGCTCTGTTTTTAATTATTTGTTTCTGTTTTTTTTTTTTTTGCTGATTAGAAAAGGAAGAAAAGGCTAGGGTTTAGGGTTAGGAAAAATTAGGAGAAAAATTTGGATGAGTTATTTAGGGTAACAACAACATGTGTAACTTTTATTTTTCCAAAAGATTTGAAATTATTTGATGTTTGCCATTTGTTTGAAAATGAAAGAAATTTGCTATTAAATGAATTATTGGAATTTAAACAATTTGATGGTTTGAAATTTATAGTTTAATGGAAACAATTGATGGAAGTGTTTTGGTCATTTTCATACTTTTCAAAAGGGATTGCTGTTTTGGAAATTAATTGAATTTGCAAAGGGTTTGGTATTAAATGAATTTTTGATAGAAACAAAACAATAGTTTTGGAATCACAACTTTAATGGAAACAAATGATTGTTTTGATTTGGAAATATCATTTTGGAAATTGTAACATCACAAGTATGAAACAAGAGGTTTGAAATTCAAATAGAAAACAAAGGAAAACAGTTGGAAAACAAAGCAAAACAGAGGAAAACAAATGGAAAACAAGCAAAACAAATGCAATGAACATGATGTCATGATGCAAAACATAAAATAACAGAGAGCAAACATTCTAATGGCTATTTTTCATACTTGGGATGTTACAAAACGCCCCCCCTTGAAGGAATCGCGCCCCGAGATTCCTACTGAGAAAAGAAAAGGTCCGGATACTTCTTGCGAAGATCCTCTTGAGCTGTGACACGTGAAACACATTGTGCCCCTTGGATAGTTTTTCTGGAAGTTCAAAATGATAGGCATTCCTGGCAACTCTTCTGGAAAGATGTCAGGGAATTTGGAAACCACCGGAACATTTTTGAGTAGAGTTAGAGGTTTTGTACCAAGGGTGTATAGCTAAATAGAACTTGATTCATTTGGAGAATAGACTATCTGGTCAGAAGGGTGGAACAGAGTTATTGATTAGACGCTGGTAGAAGAACTGAAGTGGAAAGCAACAACAAGGTTTCAACGGACGAAAAGGATATTGAGAAAAACAGGATATCGAAGCAACATCGGGAAAACGAGATCAAAACACTCCTGAGGTACTACGGAAAACCCATCCGGGCTTCTAAAGGATCAATATCTACTGCTTAAGGAATAGAGGATCTGCTTCCGGGGCTTACACGCCTCCGTTCTCAATCGTGAGTAGGCAACATGATAAATCATGTCACAACCACTTCCATTCCTATGGTCTAGTAGATATAACTATCCCAGAGAAACCAGGATACGTGAAAACCTAACTTGAAAGTTTAGATGAGAAGAGAAAACAACGTTGCACTTCCTTACCAGAAAAGGGAGGGTGGGTGGGGAAAGAAGAAAAAGAACAGAATTCCTACTCTCACGTTCATTTTTCCTATATAGCTACAAAATAGTTTCTAGACTCAACTGCGACCAGTAAAAAGGGATCCTACAGGCAGACAGGCTCTGATACCATTTGTCGCACCCGGACTTCTAGGGGATACTCACCGGTCCGAACTGAATAGTAGATGATTGGATTACGGGGCTAATCTGCACCCGCGTCCTCTTACGAGTAGGCCACCACTTATGTGTGACAACCAATCTCTACTATCCACCGTCGATGTAAACTATCCCATAGAAATCAGGATACTTCCATTGACGTACTTCAAACCATACACACATGGTACGTCAACTGCGTTGAACAACTGATATCACAACAGATCTCTACGACACAAAAGATTGAAATAAGTTGCAAATAGCTCTCATTAGAGCAGAGATAGCAAATACAATTATCCAGAGGACACATGTCCCAAGATAACATCATTACAACACAGCGGAAGCATTCAAAAGGTCTGAGTACAGACAAATCCAAATAGGCTTAAGAGGCCGGAAACGAAAAGACGGAGCCCATCCACGAAGTCTCGGATCCTGCCCGGGTCCGCTATCTACTCGTTAGCAGTCTCGTCATACTCCACGTAGTAGCCACCATGGGGATCCTCGGAAACGTAGTCTGCGGAAACCACAGCCCCGAAGGGGTCAGTACATAAACGTACTGGCAAGCAAGACTCACAGTTCACCAAAGTGTAACCCGTCAACACTAAGCACAGATGCTTTGGGTTCAACGGAAGAAAGGGGATGTAAGAGATGTTGCAACTGGCTGCTCTAACCAACTACAGAGTTGCTATAACTTCCGGCTATCAGAGAAGGGATAAGATAGCGTATCGTAACCAACTATAACTAACCACCAAACAAACCCATCCTGGATCTCGCCCCTTATCCAAAGAAGCAATCCGAGGATAACTCACACAGTTGGATTAATGATGGTTCACATTGTTGTGTCAATAAGCCTATTACTAGTCAAGTTATCATTAGTTAGGTGTAAGTTGTTCTGAGTACTTGTTAGCCAGTACTTTCACCAAGTAATCCATAACCGCGGAAAACACGGCTTCTCGAGAAGATTTATCCCTGCAGGGGTGCACCAATTTGGCCGTACACGTAAGAATAACCCGCCAGATAGAATGGCCTTTCCACCAAGCGGGGCACTCAACACAACTCAACTCTTCTTCGCATCAAGCCCAAAGAACCCCGTGCAATTGAGCGCACGACTAATCGAGCCCCACGAAGAAAAGGGGACCCTCATAGCACTCTAAGAACGTGTCTCCCTAAATGCCGACTACAAAAGTTCCACCCTGGCGCCAAGGGTTTGCACCTGCAATATGGCTGCGGCAAATGGAAAACCCGAACTAAATGAGGCGATTTGGACGAGATGCGAATCGAATCAAATTGAGGGGGGCGCCCATACACGCTTCCCACATGCGGATAGTGCGCTCATCATGGATCAGTAGACAAGACCCTTTTCCTAATTAGGGTCGACACTAGCAGGCCTCAAAACCACGCCGGGCCTCCTGCCGGTGCCTTATCAGCAAATTATTATTACCTCAAAATTAGCAGGTTGTTGTTTAACATCGAGCCCCAGAACATAATAGAAAATATAGTAACAGAAAGTAACGGGTAACAGACTCGAGCAAAACAACCCTAAGCATGCTAGTAAGACACGGGCTCAAACAATGGGGTTATGGGAGTGGAGGTGAGGCAATATCAGGGTTCAGGATGTCATGTGATAGGTTCGGAGAACAAGCAACGATACATATGGCTAGCAGAATAGACAACGGAAAGTATCGGTAACCAAGGTTCAAAGGAACATAGTGGTTCATGTGAGTGAATACTTGCCTGCAAACCCAGTAGCCTGGTACTGAGCTAGATCCACAGAAGGGGTGTCGTAAGTATCGTCGGTCTCAACGTCGTCGTTTATCCGAGAAGAAGCAAACAAACAACGCAGAGAGACAAACAATCAATAACATGGCATAGTGCACAAACATGGGATGATGCATGACCATTTAATTGATGCACCAGAATAAACTAGTTGACAAGATAGCAACATGATGGACCCACATGCAATTGGGATTGCATATGGAAAGTCCATGAATTATGGTTGAATTAATTGTTCTACAACTAATCATCATGTGTAAGTGAATTAGCATGATGCATGGATGAAGAAAACAGAAATAAAACAAAAATACAAACAAGTTGGAATGAAGTTTACCAAGTTTGGAATTTCAATTATTAAGTTATGGAATTTTGGTTCCTTAAAGGTGTTACACAAGCATTTGTTGTTTTCACCACTTTTAATTGTTCAAAATAGGTAACAAAGTTCATATTTAGAAATTACACCAAATTTTGGGTGGATTACATGTTTTACTTATTGAAAGAGGAATTAGAATAATTTACTTATGGATTAAACAAGTTTAAACAAGATTTAAATGAATTTAATTCAAACATGCATTTATTTGAATTTTTATTTGTTCAAAACATTAAACCAAATTCATATTTTAAAAGTTTATACTTTGATGGTTTGAAAACATATTTTATATGTCCCAAAAGAAATTAATTTGACCAAGTTATGAAATTAACAATTTTAAATGATTTAAACAAGGTTTAAATTATTTAACCAATTTTAATTATTCAAAACATGAAACAAATTTT
This sequence comes from Alopecurus myosuroides, assembly GCA_028641055.1. Classification (NCBI taxonomy): domain Eukaryota; kingdom Viridiplantae; phylum Streptophyta; class Magnoliopsida; order Poales; family Poaceae; genus Alopecurus; species Alopecurus myosuroides. The sequence continues at coordinate 348,373,027 of CM054060.1, forward strand.
ATATTTGGAAAGGTGGTTTAATTTTGCATGGAAAACATATTTCATTTGTGGAAAATGGATATAAAATGAGCAAGTTATTATTTTGGCAATTTTAAATGCAATAATTAAGAAACAGTTGTTTTCAGAAATTTAAATTATTCAAAACAGCAAACAAAATTGATATTTGGAAATTACATGAAAAATTGATTGGAAAACATATTAAGTTTGTTGAATTTGGAATTTTTATGCCCAAGTTATGATTTTTGCAAGTTTAAGTGAATTAAACAAGTTTTCAAATTTTTCACCAATTTAAAATATTCAAAACAGTAAACAAAATTTATATTTGGATAGAGGATTCAATTTGGTACAGAAAACATATTAAAAATGTTGGATTTGGAGTTAAAATGATTTAGTTATGCATTTTTAGGTTTTTGGTATGAATCTGCCATTTTATTTACTATCTAGGGACTTAGAAATATTAACAGGGGCCTAGAAGGAAACTAGCAGGGACCTATGTGTGATTTCTGTGACTTCTCTGTACCAAAACAAATGGAAATAAAAAGTTGGTTTTATTTGAGGGAGGGGGGACTCGAACCCGGGACCTCCCGCTGTGTGTTTGGGGTGCTAACCAGTGGGGTGCTGTTCTGTGTTGTGATAGGAAGGGGGCAGTGGGGGGTATGAGGTGGCGTTCGCGGTGGTTTTTATCTGAACTGAAACTGAACCTGATCGCTTCTGTACCTCGACAGAGAAAAGGCCAGCGACGGCAGCGGTACTCGCCGTGGTGGCCGTGGGCGTGGGGTGCTGCGGGCCGTGGGTGCGGGCTGTGAAGGGGAGGGAGGAGAGCGAGAGGGAGGAGAGGGAGGCGCTCACCTCGAGCGGAAACGGAGGCGAGGAGCAGCGATGGTGGCGGTGCAGGGAGGCGTCGGTGGCGGGAAACCTTGACGGCGGCGGCGCTGTGATGGGTCCCCGTGGCCGCCGAGGGGTTGAGGAGGGAGAGGGCGCCGGGGAGGTTCCATTCCCGCGCTCGTACTGCGACTAGGGAGGCTAGGGAGGCGGTGATCGCCGGAGGGGGAAAAGGTTTTTCGGTGTGGAGTTTCAGGTTGGGTTCAGGTATAGAGGAAGGGCAGAGAGAAGAGAGATGGAAGAAGGAGGAATGGAGGCGGGGGAGAGGGAAGAGAGGGAGGTAGGAGGCTAGGGCAGGGGCTAGGGCACCCTAGGGTTAGATATAGGAGGAGGGGGAGGAGCATCAGCCGTCCCTGCTCCTCTGCACCTTCCGTGGATGCAGGGGATGGACGCCGTACAGGGAAGACGAAGAAGTGGGTGGGTCGAAGGGGTACCAGGCCAAGGGGGCAGAGAAGGTGGGCTGGGCCTGGCTGCCCCTCTCTCTCTCTTTGCTCTGTTTTTAATTATTTGTTTCTGTTTTATTTTTTTTGCTGATTAGAAAAGGAAGAAAAGGCTAGGGTTTAGGGTTAGGAAAAATTAGGAGAAAAATTTGGATGAGTTATTTAGGGTAACAACAACATGTGTAACTTTTATTTTTCCAAAAGATTTGAAATTATTTGATGTTTGCCATTTCTTTGAAAATGAAAGAAATTTGCTATTAAATGAATTATTGGAATTTAAACAATTTGATGGTTTGAAATTTATAGTTTAATGGAAACAATTGATGGAAGTGTTTTGGTCATTTTCATACTTTTCAAAAGGGGTTGCTGTTTTGGAAATTAATTGAATTTGCAAAGGGTTTGGTATTAAATGAAATTTTGATAGAAACAAAACAATAGTTTTGGAATCACAACTTTAATGGAAACAAATGATTGTTTTGATTTGGAAATATCATTTTGGAAATTGTGACATCACAAGTATGAAACAAGAGGTTTGAAATTTGGTTTGAAATTCAAATAGAAAACAAAGGAAAACAAAGGAAAACAGTTGGAAAACAAAGCAAAACAGAGGAAAACAAATGGAAAACAAGCAAAACAAATGCAATGAGCATGATGTCATGATGCAAAACATAAAATAACAGAGAGCAAACATTCTAATGGCTATTTTTCATACTTGGGATGTTACAGTGCGCTCATCATGGATCGGAGGACAAGACCCTTTTCCTAATTAAGGTCGACACTAGCAGGCCTCAAAACCACGCCGGGCCTCCTGCCGGTGCCTTATCATCAAATTATTATTACCCAAAACATTAACATGGTGTTGATTGAATTGAAACCCAACTATCAAACTAAACAGGTGATAAGACGGACAACAAGACTTCAGCGCAAACAACACTAAGCATGCAACTACGATAAGGAAGGTTAGGGTTTGTACGCAGTGTCCGGGTAGGATTCAGGGTTACGTCTTGGAGGGAAAGCCAGGGGGTACGGGTCCTTTATAAACCGACCCCTAGGTCTAATTGAGAGAGATCTAAGAACCCTAGCAATATCGCTTGATATCGAGCATCCAGTGTAATCCGAGAGTTGAGTTGTTATATCGAGATCGGAGACTCGGCGACTTGATTGCCGGCTACCAGATCGAATACCATCATGTTTTCCTCTGAGCTAAACCCTCTCCCAAACGCCTGTGTCGTCTTGCCCCAAGATCAGTTACCCCCGGTAACGTCTGCAGTGATTATCCCACGACAGTTGGCGCCCACCATGGGGCCTGCGTCCAAAGGTGTTTACATCACGGGAGAAGCTCGGAAGAACATGGAGAATCTTGTCGTCGGCGAGATCTACATCGACCACAAAGGAGAGAAGATGGTGGACGATTCCGGCTGGGAGCCATAGTCGGATCACCTCGCATCCGGATCCATTGTGACGATCGGCCAGATCAGCCTCTTCATCGGTATGGTACGTACGTCTGATTCAAAAGGACAATATCATGTGCATACTACAGGAACTTCTAGTAGGGACAAAAAGATACTCAAGCAAGCTGTGAACTCGGTTTCCTCGGCTGTTCCGGGATACCTGAGATGGGCGGAACAAGAGATAACGTGGAGCAGAAGAGATCACCCGGAAAGAATAGAGCACCCAGGAGTCTTAGCATTGGTAGTCGCACCACAGGTTAATGGATACGAGTTAAAAAGGGTCCTGATGGACGGTGGAAGTAGCATCAATATCTTGTACTGGGAAACTTTTTCACGCATGGGTCTCAAAGAGTCCCAGCTACAGAAAAGCTCAACAATTTTTCATGGAATAGTGCCGGGTCACTCGGCATGTCCTGAGGGGAAAATCGCATTGGAGGTAGCTTTCGGAGAATCGGCGAATAATTATCGAGTCGAGTGGCTCACGTTCGAGGTGGTCAAATTGCGCAGTCCTTATCACGCACTATTTGGAAGACCGGCTTACGCCAAATTCATGGCCAGGCCGTGTTATGTGTATTTGCAGCTGAAGATTCCGGGTCCTAAGCAGACCATCACCATACATGGAAGCCGGGATATAGCGGCCGAGTGCGACGAAGGAGATTCGGTAATGGCCGAGCAAGCTTGCAGAAAAGAAGAACTCAAGTATTATCGGTCTCAAGTAGATCCAGATGATGGAACCGCATTGAAAAGGCCGAATACTAAGGACGAAAGAGCAAAATTCAAGGCAGCACAGGACACCAAGATGGTAGATTTTTTCGAAGGTGATCCCACTAAGCAATTTACTATAGGGTCTAACTTGGACAGCGAGCAGGAGAAGGCACTTGTGGAGTTTATTCGTACGAACGCGGACGTATTCGCCTGGACACCTAGCGACATGCCGGGTATCCCTACAGAATTGGCAGAGCACAGTTTCCATGTAGATCCCAAGTCCAGGCCTGTGAAGCAGGGTTTGAGGAAGATGAATGAGGAAAGAAGGAAAGCTATAGGTGAAGAAATTGCTCGGCTATTAACAGTCGGCTTCATCATGGAAGTATTTCACCCGGATTGGTTAGCAAATCCGGTGCTGGTGATGAAAAAGACCAATGAGTGGAGGATGTGCATTGATTTTACGAGTCTCAACAAGCATTGCCCAAAGGATCCGTTCGCATTACCAAGGATAGATCAGATCATAGATGCAGTAGCTGGGAGCGACCTATTATGCTTTCTGGACGCTTATTCTGGATATCATCAGATTAAACTCAAGAGGGAGGATTGGGAGAAAACGTCGTTTATAACCCCTTTTGGGGCCTTTTGTTACAAAACCATGACATTTGGGTTGAAGAACGCTGGCGCAACTTATCAACGGTGTATTCAGAAGTGCTTCGAGGACCAAATTGGACGCAACGTCCATGCTTATGTGGATGATGTGGTTATCAAGACCAGGAAGGCGGAAACATTTATCGATGACCTAAGGGAAACGTTCAAAAACTTAAGGAGGTACCAGATGAAGCTTAACCCGACAAAGTGCGTATTTGGAGTTCCAGCCGGGAAATTACTTGGCTTTATCGTTTCCGAGAGAGGAATTGAAGCAAACCCGGACAAAATCAAAGCTATTCAAAATCTGAAAAAGCCGGAAAATTTGAAGCATGTTCAGAAGCTCACGGGCTGCGTAGCAGCCTTGAGCCGATTTATATCAAGACTCGGAGAAAAGGCAATACCCTTGTACCGGCTCTTGCGGAAATCCGACAAATTTGTATGGGATCAAGAGGCGGATGAGGCGTTCGAGGCACTAAAGAAGCAGTTATCTGAAGCACCAGTACTAGCGGCCCCGGGTCCTAAAGAGCCTATGTTGCTGTACGTAGCAGCTGGCCCCCGAGCCGTTAGTGCGGTAGTGGTTGTGGAGAGTAAAGAGGATGGAAAAGGTTATCCAGTCCAGAGGCCCGTTTATTATGTCAGTGAGGTATTATCAGAGGCAAAGAAGCGCTATCCGCATTGGCAAAAGCTGGTCTTCGGGGTCTTTATGGCCAGCCGGAAACTGAAGCCGTATTTCCAGGAACACCCCATAACAGTAGTTAGCTCAATACCAATGTCGGATATCATCAGAAACTCGGATGCGACTGGAAGAATAGCCAAATGGGCGATAGAAATGGGGGATTATCACATCAGCTACGAGCCCAGGTCAGCAATCAAATCTCAGGCTTTGGTTGATTTCGTTAATGATTGGACACACACAGGCATGACTACCGTGGTTCCAAATTCCGAGTCATGGATCATGCACTTCGATGGATCAAAGCAGTACGAGGGATCAGGAGCTGGGGTGGTGCTAACATCACCCAAAGGAGACAAATTGAGTTACGTACTACAAATTCACTTCGACTGTTCCAACAACGTGGCCGAGTATGAGGCCCTATTGCATGGCTTAAAGGTAGCCAAGGAGATGAACATCAAGAGAATACGATGCTTCAGAGATTCGGACCTTGTGGTACAGCAGGTGTCAGGAACTTGGGATAGAAAGGACGCAACTATGGCAGCATACCGCAGGGAAGTTGATAGGGTTGCAGGATGTTTTTCCGGGTATGAGGTGGAGCATATAGACAGAAGAAAGAATGAGGCAGCCGACGCACTCGCTAGACTCGGCTCGCGCAGAGAGCCGGTTCCACCTAACGTTTTCCTGGACGAATTATGGCGACCATCAGTTAAAACCGAGTCAGAGGAGGAATTGGCAAATCAAGACCCGGATTTAGGACTTGTGGCCACTGTACGTACTATTCCCGAGTGGACAGAACCGTTTTTGGCCTACCTATCACGAGGCGAGTTACCACAGCAGGAGGTATTAGCAAGGCAAATTTTGAGGCGAGCAAAGGGATATTCTATCATCAATGGGGAATTATACAAGAGAAGCGTAGCAGGAGTCTTTTTGCGCTGCGTAGCGCCAGAAGAAGGTCGACAGATTCTCAAGGAAATCCATGAAGGCGACTGTGGACATCATGCATCCACAAGATCTCTTGTGGCTAAAGCTTATCGACACGGATTTTTCTGGCTCACGGCTCTAGCAGATGCGGAACGATTGGTAGCAAGGTGTGACGGATGTCAAAGGTACGCTCGCCAAACCCATGTGCCGGCTATGGAGTTACGGACCATCCCGTTAACTTGGACGTTCGCTGTCTGGGGTATGGACATGGTTGGCCCCTTTCATATGTCACCATGCAAGAAGACACATCTTTTGGTGGCTATTGATAAGTTTACCAAGTGGGTTGAGGTTATGCCAGTTACTAATTGCGAAGCAGCTACAGCAGTCAAGTTCCTGAAAAGGATTATCTACCGGTTCGGGTATCCCCACAGCATAATTACCGACAATGGAACCAACATGTCCCTTGGTGAGATGGAAAAGTTCTGTGGCAACAATGGAATCCGGCTTGATGTAGCATCAGTGGCTCATCCGCAGGCCAATCGACAAGTGGAGAGGGCAAACCAAGAATTGCTTCGCGGATTAAAACCACGATTGCGAGTTCCCTGTATCAGGGCTGCTGGTGCATGGGTCGAAGAACTTCCTTCTGTGGTTTGGGGTATCAACACTACACCTAACAGATCCACTCAGATGACACCCTTCTTCATGGTCTATGGTGCGGAGGCAGTGTTACCGAGTGACATTATTCACGATTCACTGCGAGTATCAGCTTACGTCGAAGTGGAGAACGAAAAGACCCGGCAGGACGCCGTAGATATGCTAGAAGAGCAAAGGGAACAAGCCCTGGAAAGATCAGCCATATATCAGCAAGATCTACGGAGGTATCATAGCTGGCGTGTGAAAACCTGGGTATTCCAGGAAGGAGACTTGGTTCTGCGCCTGGTACAGTCAAACGAAGGAAAACACAAATTATCACCACCATGGGAAGGACCGTTTATCATAAGCCGGAATCTGCATAATGGATCATATTACTTGGTAGATGCAAGGGAAGAGTCGGCTACAGTTAACGACACCGCTCATACCACTTCATCTATGCAAGAAAGAGACAGACCATGGAACGTGGCTCAGCTACGTCCATATTATACTTAGTAAAGACTATATTGGCAAGTGGAATTGCACGATGTAACACGCAGCAGGTTTCAGACGTACTCTTTTCCTATCCAGGGTACCCTTGGGGACTGGATGGGTTTTTAATGAGGCGGCTTGCTGACCCAACATTCTCATATCAAGAAAAGAAGTGGTTATTCTCATCTCAGTACGTTGCATATGTATAGGTCCTGGGGGCTGATTGCTTGAATAGCACAGTTACAAACTCAATGACCCGGCCTTGATGCCTATGAGTTATAAGGGTCGATTACTCGCAAACGAGTACGGCTGCAATCTTATAACCGGACAAAGGAGCCAAACTTTCTTGACTTTTCTTACTTAAGCTCGATGTGACTCGCAATAAAAGTGGCATGATTTGCTCGCTTACGATTACAATCGGCCATGAAGCCCAATGGGACTTGCCTGACCCTGTTTTCGTATAGATGTAACAACATGATATCCACGCGAAAGCCGGCTTATAGTACAAGATTGTCAAAAGGGTCATCTAAACCACAAGTTATGCAGAGTATAAGGCTAATAGCTGGAAACTCAATGTTTATCAAGCATAACTTCACTACCTATGTGAAACGGCTCCGGGTTTGAGCTTAGCAAACAACAAAACTCGTTCTCTTCGAAAATACCACATATCCCAGACTCGGAAATTCGGGTCTTGGCGATTGGGGATTTTGGAAAGGAAAAAGTAGTTTAGTTGCTAAGGCTCAAAAACACCCAAACATCCGAGTCTTGGGGACTTGGGGGCTTAGAAGCAAGTCCGCTCGTCAAACACCCATGAAACTTGGAAACCGAGTCTCACAAAAGGAATCGTAAAGAAAGCCGGATATCAAGAACAAGTTGACTCAAAAGTGGATAAATTTAAACGATCAGAAGAAGCACAAAGTGTATCAAGAACTTAGAGTGCATTAGAAACTCCGGTAAATAGTATCAAAGGTGCACAGGCGCACCATCCAAAAATAATTGTTTAAACGGCACATCGGCCGACTGACGCATCAGAAGTGGCATTAAGGAGCAGGTATCACTCGGCATTCTAAGCCGCGGTGTCCATCTTCGCCTTACCCTTGCCATCACTTGGGGTAGCAGCAGCACCCGGATCAGCAGTGCCGGCTCGCGCAGGAGGAGAAACGACTGGTGTGGAGGTAGCGGTTGCAGAATCGGCTTCAGCCTTCTTTTTGGCAGCCTCCTCCCTCAACTTAGCAGCTTCCTCCTTCCATCGGGCAAGCATGTCATACGGCTCGGGAAGATCCGATTTGACAACTTCACCAGCAGCATCATATGCAGGAATGAGGGAATCGACATCTAAACCGTCAGCAATCACGCTGGCCGGGTAACGGACCTCTTTCTGGACGGCTTGGAAATCCTTCACGGAGAACTTGGACCCATCAAGCTTGAATTCCGGGAAACCGCCCATAAGCTTAGCCAGCTCGAGCTTAGGGAAGTAAGCCTTGGCAAGTGCAAGCCCCCGGGTTACTCCAACCCGGCAGGACGAGCGTTTCCAGTGCCAAATCCATTCGGGGATAGTGGAGCAAGCGTCTAGCATTCTCTTCAGGTCGCCATGCCCTGTACCCGGCCACCGTATTTCTTGAAGGATCCATTTGGTTCCGGCGCATAGCTGCCGGATAACGCTCTTGATAGTTTTCAGCCTGGCAATGTCACCCTCGTCTGGCATCACTTCATCCGGACCTGCAGAAATGGAAACATGAGTCAGGAAACTCCGGCTATTTATCAAAAGGGTAACCCGGATGAAGAAACGTACCAAGCAAAGCACGATATGTGTCAGCAATTTGAACAGAAAGGCTCGTTAGATCATCTTCTGCTGTGTGAGCCCTCTTCCTATACTTCTTCATTATCGTCCTGTTCCTCCTGGCCTCAGCCTCGGTCGCCTCACGCAGAGCCACCTCCTTTTCAATGAGCTTGGTGGCCTTTGCCAGTTTCTCCTCAGATTGAGTCACGAAGGACTGCATGGATGCAAGGAAGGATTAGCCGGGTAAAGGGGAAAGTTATCAGTCGTTTATATCGTAAAAGTTCCAAGCAAATTGTGAATCAATTCACTCGGAACTTGGGGACTGGATAAGGACACAAGCAATATTAGTCGGGTTTACCTCGTGTTTGGCTACTAAAGCATCCAAGATGTTTTCTTCATTAGCCCTCAAAGCGCGCAGGGTTTCGAGCATCTGGGCAAACGTCAGGTCCTCGGGTCGGACACCGGAAGAGCCGGCAGCCTGGTCGCCTGATGGGGGAGCTCTCCCCGCCCTTGGGGTCGAGACCCGGACAGTCTGAGTATCCGGGTTGGGAGAACCCATCCTCGTATCCGGAACCTCGATCTCCTCGTCTACTGGTTCGGATGAAGCAGGAGACTCGTCAGCTTGGTGAAGTGAGTCGCCCAAGGGGCCTTGTTCCTGGTTGTTCGCAATATCACCGCCAGTCGCGGATTCTATGTTCTCAGTCGGCTCCTCTGTCTGACGGTCATCCGCCTCCCGGTTATCCATCTCCACATTCTCCGGGTCACTAACGGTGACTTGAGCGCTAAAAGAAAGATGAAAGGAGGCAGTTAGCAATGGTGATTGAAAATTGTCACGTATCAAAAGGTGTCATATAGCCAAAAACTTACCCGGTGTTTACAGCATAATCCGGCGGGAGCTCGCCGCTGGAAGCAGACGAAGATGTCAAAGGGACCGACAGTGGAACCCAGAATTGCCCGGCACGTGGATGGTTAGGAGAAGGGTGGCGCTGAGGAGAATTGGAAGGACGAGGCGGAGGAGCATTGGCACGATGGACGGGGGAGGTAGAGATGCCCGGGTTAAGGGGATCCTCACCCGGGGAACTCCGAGTTACTCTGCGCTTGGCTGGAAGAGAATCCTTCAAGTACGACGAGTTCGATAATTGATGGTTAAGTCGTCGCATGGCATCAAAGGAGTAAGGTTCAGAGGATATAGAGGAGAAAGGAACCTTGGACACTGCCCCTCTTGTCTTCCTCTTGGCTCCAACTGTTGCCTCTTGATCAGATTCGGTAGCCTCCGGGTCATCCTCGTTATTCTCACCTTCGTCCTCCAACCCTGCGAACCGAGTGTGTGTCCATGGGAAAAAGTTAAATGGGAGGAAAATGATGCAAGTAAAGATAATACAAGATCCGGGCAAGTACCTTCACTATCATCGGCCGGCTCGTCCTCTTCTTCCGGGTCTCTGGAAGGGGGGGAGGGTTCAACTCTCCAGAAGGGATCATCAGCCTAAGACAAAAAAGATGAAATTAAGGTTAGAATCTGTATCAAGTCAAAGTGTGGAAATAAGTTATGAATATCGGATCTTACCGCTGGAGCCGGGTTTTCCCGAGTAAATGGAGGTAACCCGGCGATGTTCTTTATCACCTCTAGCTTCTCTGTCAAGAAGCCCTTGATGGTTTTGTTGGTATCACCGGTCGCAAAGCTCTTGGTGGAGTATCGGAGTGCGTCCGTGGTATGCCCCGAGTACTCGCACATTAATTTGGTGCGGATGGAGTTGGGTTGGATTCGAAAATCAACCCATGTTTTCACTAAATTGAGCCCAAGGAGGCCTTGGGCTGAGAGGATGGCTATCTTAGCTAACAAGGGTAGGATCGCCTCCCTGTCTGAGTCAGGGGCGAAAGCATTGAAAGACTCGGAAGGCTCGAGGAGACTCTCCGAGTAGCCCGGCAGTTTCTTCTCGCTGTCTGAGGAGGTATCGTGGCAGTAAAAGAAAGATAGTTGCCAGTGTTTGACGTGGGAGTTTAGATTGAGGGTTGGCATCGGTGAATTCTTGCGGCGTTGGATGGATACCCCGCCGCAGGTAAGAAGTGCCCCGTCACCGCTTTCGCGGCACGGCTTACACTGGAATAGTTCGATGAAGAGAGGCAAACTTGGCGGTACGCACAAGTACGACTCGGATAGAACGATGAAGTGGGTAATGTTCAACATAGAGTTAGGCCCTATGTCGAATACCCGGAGGCCATAATGGCTTAGGACCTCCCTAAAGAAAGGGTGACCCGGAGGACGGAATCCCCGGGTCACGTGCTCTATGAAGCAGATTGCCTCATTATCGGCGGGTGTGGGCCGGGTTTCGTCGCCCGGTGCTCTCCAGTGAATGTCCTTCTGAGAAGGGAGAATTCCTAACTCGGCTAGCCCGTCCAGCTTGGCCTTTGTAACTGTGGAACGCCCCCAATTGGCGGATATGGTCTGGGTAGTCTTTGCCTGAGTCGGCTGTTTTCCTTGCCGTTTGGGAGCCATGGGATCAACCTGCAAAACATAAGGAAATAAGACTCGGAAATATTGGATTATCCAAGTCTGGAGTATCGAGAAAGTGTGAAAACTAAGAACTATCCGGGTATACACCACGGAGTGAAGATTGCGAGTTATCCGGGTATCAAGCACAACTATAGAGATTATTGGTCACTTACGTATTGAAAAGTGTTTGGGGAAGACGGATGGTTGCCCATGTATCTACTGCAAGCAAAAGAGCCGGAAGGGGAGGATTTTCCGGGTGTCAATATTACGTGCGGAAAATTGGGAAGAAATGGATCTAGATTGGAAAACTTGCGAATGATTTTGCGAAGAAATTGGTGATTAATAATGGCAGGAGGATGGTGTGCGATCATCAAACAGGTTGATAGAAGAGTTGACGAGCATCTAAGCCGTCTAATCCGGTGTGACAGGAAAAACGGTCGCGGGTTGGCCTAGATCCAGTCTAGGATAAATCGTAAAATTGCGAGGCTAGATTAACGAGTGCAAAGAACTTACTGGGAGATATTGGAGTCTAGTACGACGACGGTGGGCGGCGTGGTCTGAATGCCCCTTTGCGACTCTTGGTGAATAGGACGAGAGCGTAATGGCGGAGCCTGGCGGCGACGCGGGATGGCTCGAGGACGAGCGCGGCCGGCGGTGGCTTTGCTCCGGTGGCAAGCCCGAAATTTCTGCGGTGGTGTTGCGAGAGCGCAAGGAGTAAGGAAGGAAAGGAGAAGTTGGAGTGAAGCGTTGGGTCCTAGGTTACTCTCTAAGCGCTATTTATAAGGCGAGGATGAACCTATCCTAACGGCTGGGAGCCAGAAATTATGGGATAATGGTTATCTATGCGGATTTTGCGAGATATGCTTCAGGTATTGAGCGAGGTATCTGGGCAAAAAAGAGAAGGAGATCCGCTCCGTGAAATCAGGGTCAATTATCGAGTAAAGTATAGAATTTTGGCATTTTTATCAGGGTTTAGACCTGGAAGGTTAAGACAAGTACTTGGAGAAAAGCCGGGTTACTATATGGCCACCATAGAGTTAGGCCTAGCTATTTATCAAAGCACCTTAACTCGGCCTCCATATACTTGTGTGTTTGATATTTTTGCAGGGAATAGCAAGCACTTCAAGGAAGAATCCGTGAATCCCAAGCTATTCTGGGGACTACTGATGGAGGGATAATAACCCGGTAGGCCAACTCCAAGGTGTAACCCGGCCCACAGGACGTTGCGCAGGATCCGGCTAAGGATAAATAAACTTCCGGAAGGCCCACCTTTGTAGTCCTGTAACCCGGATTATGGGTTACGATAAGGAAGGTTAGGGTTTGTACGCAGTGTCCGGGTAGGATTCAGGGGTACGTCTTGGAGGGCAAGCCAGGGGGTACGGGTGCTTTATAAACCGACCCCTAGGTCTAATTGAGAGAGATCTAAGAACCCTAGCAATATCGCTTGATATCGAGTATCCAGTGTAATCCGAGAGTTGAGTTGTTATATCGAGATCGGAGACTCGGCGACTTGATTGCCGTCTACCAGATCGAATACCATCATGTTTTCCTCTGAGCTAAACCCTCTCCCAAACGCCTATGTCGTCTTGCCCCAAGATCAGTTACCCCCGGTAACGTCTGCCGTGATTATCCCACGACACAAGGGCCACAGGGTAAACAAACAACAGTTAATAGGAAGTGGAAGGAAGGCTATATCATGGCTGCAAGGTAAACATATGATAGGATCGGGACACAAGCATCGAATCATAAGGCTAGCATAAGAACAACGGAAAGAATCGGTAACAAGTGATGAAAGGCAGCCATTTGGCAGCAAGTGAGTATACTTGCCTGGAATCCAGCAAGTAGAGTTACATCCGAAGAACTTGTCGTTGCTCACATCATCTCAACGTCCTATCCGCGAAGAAGCAACAAACTAGAACAAACACCGGATGCAACAATTACTTCTACGGCAAAAGATCCAGCATGATCAAGATAGGGATGCATGACAAGTTTAAGGATGCATCAAAGATAAACTAGTTGACATGGTAAACATATTTAAATGGGCCCATATGCAATTTGGATTGCATATGGAAAAGCCCATGAATTAATGTTGAATTAAATGATCTACAAATAACCATCATGTGAAAGTGGATTAGAATGATGCATGGATGATGAAAACAATAAGAAAACAACAATAGCTTCAATTTAGAAAAGGTGTTTACCAAGTTTGGAAATTTATTTATTAAGTTGTGAAATTTGGCTTCTTAAATGAGTTACATAAGCATTTGTTGTTTTCACCCATTTAATTGTTCAAAACAGATAAGAAAATTTATATTTGGAAAGAACACAAAATTTTAGATGGAATACATATTTCATTTGTTGAATTTGGATTCAAAATGAGCAAGTTATTAAATTGACAATTTTAAATGCATTAATTAAGAAATAGTTTTTTTGAGCAATTTAAATTGTTCAAAACAGAAAACAAAGTTTATATTTGCAAAGTTCATGAAAAATGGGATGGAAAACATATTTTACATGTTGGAATTGGATTTGAATTGCCCAAGTTATGAATTTTGCAATTTAAAAGGGTTTAATTAAAGCATTGAATTATTGCACCACCTTTAATTAGGAAAAACAGTAAACAAATTGTATTGAAAAGGTTGAAAACATGTAGCAAATGTTTCACTGAACATTTTGAGCTATTAAACATAATTTTTGGGTTATTGAATTTATTATGCAATTTTTCATAAGTAGTCTTATTCTGCCCTTTTTAGTAAACAGAGGGAAATATGTTCAAAATTAATTCAATTGTGACCAAATAAAATACCAATGTGTAGAGTTTGTTAAGACAAATTTTTAGAGCCCAAGTTTGCTCAAATTGGGTGAACCAAACTCAAGTTATGAAATTCCAAAGTTTCAACTTTTAATTGCATTTTCAGTAATTAATTATTTAGTGCAAAAATTATTACAGAAACATATTGCAATTTTGTTACTAATGGAAAGAGCACAAGATTTTGAATCCACAGAAACTTGAATCGTTGAATTTGGAGCAATATTCAATTTTATATTGATTTTACAAATTAGGTTTCAGATCTGCTTTTCTGATATTCGAGAGATAAAAGGAAAAAGGTGGAAAAAAGGGGTGGCTTGGATGCCTGGGGGGGGGGGGGGATTCGAACTCGGGGCTGCTGGATCGTGCGACAGGGTGCTAACCAGTGGGCTAGCTGCTCGGATTGTTGATAGGTATAGGAGCGATAGAGTTTGAGGTAACGCCTCGGGCCTAAGACTGGCGAAACTGCACGAAGATGCAGTTAACTGTACCGATCGGGAATCAGCGAACGATGGACGGCGACCACGGAGCGCTCGACGGCGGCTCTTCCAGAGCAAGGGGAGAAGGGAAGGGAGAGAGGGGAGGCCGAGTGGAGAGCTCACCGGGGGGTTTTCTCGCGTGGTCGCACCGTGCTCGACGCGGATCGGAGGCCACCATCCCTGCTGCTCGTCGCAGCAGGCAGCGGCACCGGCGGGAAGACGACCTCGGCGGGGCCAGTACGGGGCAGCTCCGGCCTTGATCTCCGGCGAGGAGGAAGACGGGAGTGGGGCCTTTCCATTCCCGGCGAGAGGGAGGGCCGAGGGTGCCCGTGGTGGCAGCTCCATGCCCTCAAAGGGGCGGCCATGGAGGCACCCGAAAATTCAGAAACTTGCAGAGAGGGAGAATTGGGGGGAGGAAGAAGAGAGGGGGGCGGCGGCTAGGAGGAGGAGAGGGAGAGTTAGGGTTAGGGTTTGGGAAGGAGGGAAGGGGAGCTAGATAAGGGGGGGAGAGGGAGCAGGTGGAGGGGACAGGTGGTGACAGCGACCTCCTGTCCTCTGTACGGACAGAGGTAGGGGAAGGCTGGGTGGGCTGGCTCGGATGGGGGGAGGCTTTGGTGATGGGCTCTGCTGGGCCGGTCGGCCTAGCAACCCCAAGATCTCTTTTTTATTTTTTTTACAAACCAGTTTAGTAATTGATTTAAAACACAATAAAATGTATTAGCAAATAAGTTCCATTTTAACAAAAAGGAGTTATAGAACCAATTTTGAGATTTCAAATAAATGACATGCAATGCATGATGCCATGACGATGCAAAAAGAAAAACAACAAAACAAATTGGGGGAAAACCCCAGGTGTTACAGACGACACCACTAACAAGGGATTGCGCCCTCGCAATCCACCAACTAACCCGGAAGGGGAAAGAAGTTCGACTATCGATTCTTTATGCTTCCAGTTGATCTCCTGGACACCACTAACAAGGGCTTCTCGACACCACTAACAAGAGATTCTTGCTCGGAGTGACGACGATGTTCTTCCACCAGGAATCTTCCGATGATCGAACCTATTAGGATATAAGGCCAAGAGAACGTCCAACCCACGTAGGATCCTAACACTTTGAAAGATAGATAAGGGAAGAGACTCCAAAACAAATAAGGTAGGAGGAGAAATAGAATAGAGATAAGGAGGAAACAAGAATTCTATTGAGATGTTTCCAAAACAGTTTTTGCACAAATAGTTTTTGACACTCTAGAAACAACGACCGTTAGCGAGGTTATCCTACAGGCTTTGCGGACCCGTTGCTTCGATAACCATTCGTATCGAAACAATCTCGGGAATCGGAAACCATGCTCTGATACCATTTGTGACGCCCCGAGATCGGGCACTATGCAGATTTCAGCATTCCCGCCAAAATCCACATAATAACCGATTCCAGGTTGCCACTTGTGATAACATTACAACAGTTCACGAATATTCCGCAACAACAACAGAAAAGATATATGCAAGAAGACTCAAACGAGTCAAGGATACAACTGATACAATACAAAGATCCAACTAACAGCGGAAGAAACAACATAGTGTCCGACTACGGACAAGATACAAATTGGACTAAGAGTCCTGGAGATAACCGATGGCGTCCAATCCCTGCCCAGGCCAAGCCGGAGGGATTCCCAAGCTAACGTCGTCAGACTTCAAACCTGTTGACTGCAATGTGGAATATGCAGCCACGAAAAGGATTCGTGGGTCAGTACGGTTAAGTACTGGCAAGTGGATAAACCATACTCACAAGATACCAGCGTAACCAGTCATCACAAGATACAAATACTTTGGGTACAACGGAAGGAAGGGATTATTGCAAAGAAGCGGCAGCGGGCTGCACTAACTAACTACAGAGACTCGCTACAACATCCGGCTAAAAGAAAGGGATAAGATAGCGTATCTGAACCAACTACAACTACTCACCAAACAATACCCATCCAATGTTACCCCCTACTAAGGAAGCAACCCAAGGAAACTCACACGGTTGATTAAGGTGACATTCATTTTGATGGTGGGGTAATCTATATTACTAGTCAAGTTATCATCATTAAGTGTAAGTTGTCTGAGTACTTGTTAGCCAGCACTTTCACCAAGTCATCCATAACCGCGGACAACACGGCTTCTCGAGAAGATTTAACCCTGGAGGGGTGCACCAATTTGGCCGTACACGTAAGAATATCCCGCCAGACGGGGGATCAACCCACCAAGCGAGGTACTCAACACAACCCAACTCTTCTTCGCATCAAGCCCAAAGAACCCCGTGCAATTGAGCGCACGGCTAATCAAGCCCCACGAAGAAAAGGGGACCCTCATAGCACTCTAAGAACGTGTCTCCCTAAATGCCGACTACAAAAGTTCCACCCTGGCGCCAAGGGTTCGCACCTGCATATGCATGCGGCAAATGGAAAAACCGAACTAAATGAGGCGATTTGGACGAGATGCGAATCGAATCAGAATTGCGGGGGGCGCCCATACTCGCTTCCCACATGCGGTTAGTGCGCTCATCATGGATCGGAGGACAATACCCTTTTCCTAATTAAGGTCGACACTAGCAGGCCTCAAAACCACGCCGGGCCTCCTGCCGGTGCCTTATCATCAAATTATTATTACCCAAAACATTAACATGGTGTTGATTGAATTGAAACCCAACTATCAAACTAAACAGGTGATAAGACGGACAACAAGACTTGAGCGTAAACAACACTAAGCATGCAACTACGACACAAGGGCCACAGGGTAAACAAACAACAGTTAATAGGAAGTGGAAGGAAGGCTATATCATGGCTGCAAGGTAAACATATGATAGGATCGGGACACAAGCATCAAATCATAAGGCTAGCATAAGAACAACGGAAAGAATCGGTAACAAGTGATGAAAGGCAGCCATGTGGCAGCAAGTGAGTATACTTGCCTGGAATCCAGCAAGTAGAGGTACATCCGAAGAACTTGTCGTTGCTCACATCATCTCAACGTCCTATCCGCGAAGAAGCAACAAACTAGAACAAACACCGGATGCAACAATTACTTCTACGGCAAAAGATCCAGCATGATCAAGATAGGGATGCATGACGAGTTTAAGGATGCATCAAAGATAAACTAGTTGACATGGTAAACATATTTAAATGGGCCCATATGCAATTTGGATTGCATATGGAAAAGCCCATGAATTAATGTTGAATTAAATGATCTACAAATAACCATCATGTGAAAGTGGATTAGAATGATGCATGGATGATGAAAACAATAAGAGAACAACAATAGCTTCAATTTGGAAAAGGTGTTTACCAAGTTTGGAAATTTATTTATTAAGTTGTGAAATTTGGCTTCTTAAATCAGTTACATAAGCATTTGTTGTTTTCACCCATTTTAATTGTTCAAAACAGATAACAAAATTTATATTTGGAAAGAAGACACAATTTTAGATGGAATACATATTTCATTTGTTGAATTTGGATTCAAAATGAGCAAGTTATTAAATTGACAATTTTAAATGCATTAATTAAGAAATAGTTGTTTTCAGCAATTTAAATTGTTCAAAACAGAAAACAAAGTTTATATTTGCAAATTTCATGAAAAATGGGATGGAAAACATATTTTACATGTTGGAATTGGATTTGAATTGCCCAAGTTATGAATTTTGCAATTTAAAAGGGTTTAATTAAAGCATTGAATTATTGCACCATCTTTAATTAGGAAAAACAGTAAACAATTTGTATTGAAAAGGTTGAAAACATGTAGCAAATATTTCACTGAACATTTTGAGCTATTAAACATAATTTTTGGGTTATTATTGAATTTATTATGCAATTTTTCATAAGTAGTCTTATTCTGCCCTTTTTAGTAAACAGAGGGAAATATGTTCAAAATTAATTCAATTGTGACCAAATAAAAAACCAATGTGTAGAGTTTGTTAAGAAAAATTTTTAGAGCCCAAGTTTGCTCAAATTGGGTGAACCAAACTCAAGTTATGAAATTCCAAAGTTTCAACTTTTAATTGCTTTTTCAGTAATTAATTATTCAGTGCAAAAATTATTACAGAAACATATTGCAATTTTGTTACTAATGGAAAGAGCACAAGATTTTGAATCCACAGAAACTTGAATCGTTGAATTTGGAGCAATATTCAATTTTATATTGATTTTATAAACTAGGTTTCAGATCTGCTTTTCTGAAATTCGAGAGATAAAAGGAAAAAGGTGGAAAAAAGGGGTGGCTTTCCTGCCTGGGGGGGGGGGATTCGAACTCGGGGCTGCTGGAGCGTGCGACAGGGTGCTAACCAGTGGGCTAGCTTCTCGGATTGTTGATAGGTATAGGAGCGATAGAGTTTGAGGTAACGCCTCGGGCCTAAGACTGACGAAACTGCACGAAGATGCAGTTAACTGTACCGATCGGGAATCAGCGAACGACGGACGGCGACCACGGAGCGCTCGACGGCGTCTCTTCCAGAGCAAGGGGAGAAGGGGAGGGAGAGAGGGGAGGCCGAGTGGAGAGCTCACCGGGGGGTTTTCTCGCGTGGTCTCACAGTGCTCGACGCGGATCGGAGGCCACCATCCCTGCTGCTCGTCGCAGCAGGCAGCGGCACCGGCGGGAAGACGACCTCGATGGGGCCAGTACGGGGCAGCTCCGGCCTTGATCTCCGGCGAGGAGGAAGACGGGAGTGGGGCCTTTCCATTCCCGGCGAGAGGGAGGGCCGAGGGTGCCCGTGGTGGCAGCTCCATGCCCTCAAAGGGGCGGCCATGGAGGCACCCGAAAATTCAGAAACTTGCAGAGAGGGAGAATTGGGGGGAGGAAGAAGAGAGGGGGGCGACGGCTAGGAGGAGGAGAGGGAGAGTTAGGGTTAGGGTTTGGGAAGGAGGGAAGGGGAGCTAGATAAGGGGGGGAGAGGGAGCAGGTGGAGGGGACAGGTGGTGACAGCGACCTTCTGTCCTCTGTACGGACAGAGGTAGGGGAAGGCTGGGGTGGGCTGGCTCGGATGGGGGGAGGCTTTGGTGATGGGCTCTGCTGGGCCGGTCGGCCTAGCAACCCCAAGATCTCTTTTTTTTTACAAACCAGTTTAGTAAATGATTTAAAAAAACAATAAAATGTATTAGCAAATAAGTTTCATTTTAACAAAAAGGAGTTATAGAACCAATTTTGAGATTTCAAATAAATGACATGCAATGCATGATGCCATGACGATGCAAAAAGAAAAACAACAAAACAAATTGGGGGAAAACCCCGGGTGTTACAGACGACACCACTAACAAGGGATTGCGCCCTCGCAATCCACCCACTAACCCGGAAGGGGAAAGAAGTTCGACTATCGATTCTTCATGCTTCCAGTTGATCTCCTCGACACCACTAACAAGGGCTTCTCGACACCACTAACAAGAGATTCTTGCTCGGAGTGACGACGATGTTCTTCCACCAGGAATCTTCCGATGATCGAACCTATTAGGATATAAGGCCAAGAGAACGTCCAACCCACGTAGGATCCTAACACTTTGAAAGATAGATAAGGGAAGAGACTACAAAACAATTAAGGTAGGAGGAGAAATAGAATAGAGATAAGGAGGAAACAAGAATCCTATTGAGATGTTTCCAAAACAGTTTTTGCACAAATAGTTTTTGACACTCTAGAAACAACGACCGTTAACGAGGTTATCCTACAGGCTTTGCGGACCCGTTGCTTCGATAACCATTCGTATCGAAACAATCTCGGGAATCGGAAACCATGCTCTGATACCATTTGTGACTGTGACGCCCCGAGATCGGCCACTATGCAGATTTCAGCATTCCCGCCAAATCCGCATAATAACCGATTCCAGGTTGCCACTTGTGATAACATTACAACAGTTCACGAATAATCCACAACAACAACAGAAGAGATATATATACAGGAGGACTCAAACGAGTCAGGGATACAACCGATACAATACAAAGATCCAAACAACAGCGGAAGAAACAACATAGCGTCCGACTACGGACAAGATACAAATTGGACTAAGAGTCCTGAAGATAACCGAGAGCGTCCAATCCCTGCCCAGGCCAAGCCGGAGGGATTCCCAAGCTAACGTCGTCAGACTTCAAACCTGTTGACTGCAATGTTGAATATGCAGACAGGAAAGAGATTCGTGGGTCAGTACGGTTAAGTACTGGCAAGTGGATAAACCATACTCACAAGATACCGGCGTAACCAGTCATCACAAGATGCAAATACTTTGGGATCAACGGAAAGGAAGGGATTATTGCAAAGAAGCGGTAGCGGGCTCCACTAACTAACTACAGAGACTCGATACAACTTCCGGCTAAAAGAGGGGGATAAGATAGCGTATTGGAACCAACTACAACTACTCACCAAACAAACCCATCCAATGTTACCCCCTACTAAGGAAGCAACCCAAGGATAACTCACACTGTTGGATTAATGATGGATCAAGTTGTTGTGTCAATAAGACTATTACTAGTCAAGTTATCATTAGTTAAGTGTAAGTTGTTCTGAGTACTTGTTAGCCAGTACTTTCACCAAGTCATCCATAACCGCGGAAAACACGGCTTCTCGAGAAGATTTAACCCTGCAGGGATGCACCAATTTGGCCGTACACGTAAGAATAACCCGCCAGACGGGGGATCAACCCACCAAGCGAGGTACTCAACACAACCCAACTCTTCTTCGCATCAAGCCAAAAGAACCACATGTTGTGCGTGCGCGGCTAATCGAGCCCCCACGAAGAAAAGGGGGACCCTCATAGCACTCTAAGACCACGCCGCCCTAAATGCCGACTACAAAAGTTCCACCCTGGCGCCAAGGGTTCGCACCTGCACATGCATGCATCAAATGGAAAGCCCGAACTAAGTGTGGCGATTTGGACGAGATGCGAATCGAATCAAGTTGAGGGGGGCGCCCATACTCGCTTCCCACATGCGGTTAGTGCGCTCATCATGGATCAGTAGACAAGACCCTTTCCCTAATTAGGGTCGACACTAGCAGGCCTCAAAACCACGCCGGGCCTCCTGTCGGTGCCTTATCATCAAATTATTATTACCCAAAACATTAACATGTTGTTGATTGAATTGAAACCCAACTATCAACTAAACAGGTTATATGAAAGGAACAACAAGACTTGGGCGCAAACAACGCTAAGCAGGCAACTACGACACAAGGGCCAACAGGGTAAACAAACAACAGTTAATAGGAAGTGGAAGGAAAGGCTATATCATGGCTGCAAGGTAAACATATAATAGGATCGAGACACAAGCATCGGATGAAAGGATAGAATAAGAACAACGGGAAGAATCGGTAACAAGTGATGAATGGCAGCCATTTGGAAGCAAGTGAGTATACTTGCCTGAGATCCAGCAAGTAGAGGTACATCCGCAGAACTTGTCGTTGCTCACATCATCTCAACGTCCTATCCGGGAAGAAGCAACGAACCTCGAACAAACACCGGATGCAACAATTACTACTACGGCAAAAGATCCAGCATGATCCTATTTTACATGCATGGCATGGCAAGATGCAACAGGGGAAACAACTTAAGCAATTTAATCGGAACCGGAGTCTGGAGAAATAGGAATTGGTTCAAGTTATTTATCTAACCATCAATTTAATTGTTGTTTAGCATGGCAAACAATGAAGTAGATGAGTTAGACAATTTAAATGGAATGGGGCAACAGTTAGAATTAATTAGCCCACACATTCCATATGTTGTCACATGGATGAACATGCATAACAAAATCTAAAATGCAGAAGATAAGATGCAAACAGAGGTAGGAATGGCATGAACATGTTAATGGCATGTTTCTGATATGCAAACATATTTTAATTGTCCAATTGGGAATGTAATTGAGCAAGTTACCAATTTAACAATATTAAATGAATTAAATGAGGAATTAAATGTTGCATCAATTTTAATTGTTCAAAACAGTAAACAAATTTTATATTTGGGTAGAGCATTTAATTTTAATTGGAAAACATATTTTATTTGTTGAAATTGGAATTAGAATGAATTAGTTATGAATTTGGCAATTTAAATTGCATTAAATAAGAAACAGTTGTTTTGAGCAATTTAAATTATTCAAAACAGAAATCAAATGTTATATTTGGAAAGAGCATGAAATTGTGGTTGGAAAACATATTTTATTTGGGTATTTGAATTAAGTATGAATTATTTATGGAATTAACCAAAATTAAGAGGATTTGTTTGAATTTGAAATTTGAATGCATTTGAAATATTCAAAACAGAAAACAAATGATTTGAATAGGTAGAGAATTAAATTTGGTTCAAGAAACATATTTTATTTGCATTATTTGAATTTAGGAAATAAAAGTTATTATCATTTTAAAGTTAGGGACCAATCTGTAATAACAGGGACCTAAAAGGAAGGAAAAGGGACGCAGATAGGCCCCTGGGGCATTTTTCACCCAGGGCACCCTAGCCTGGGCCTCTGCAGTGCGGGCCCGTGCCCCTGTGGCGTCCACGTGGGCGTGGGTGCGCAGTGAGGTGGCAGCAGGGGTCGCTGACCAGTGGGCCTGGCTGCGCGCGAAGCAAAGGAAAATAAAGGGCATAACTGCGGCCGAGGGGGATCGAACCCTCGACCTGCAGCTCGCGCGCGAGGGAGCAGCACCACTGCGCTGCTGCTGCTGTTTGGTTCAGATACGGAGGCGTTTATTTTTCAGACAAAAGTCCAAGCCTTGAGCTACCTGACGAAACTGAACCCATCTTCAGTTCGTCGGCGACAGACAGCGATCTCGAGCTGCGGCTGCTCGACTCGAGCGCGTCGGGTTGCAGGTCTGTGCGTGGGTGTAGCGTGCAGATACGTGGGCGGAAGGGAGAGGGGAAGGAGGAAAGGTGGGCGCTCACCACGGGATCGTGGCGATGAAGCGATGGGTACTGTCGGCGTGCAGCGGCGGACGGCGGCGGAGGAAAACATCGACGGCGTCGTCGACTCGGGCACCCTCCCGTCTCCACGCCTTCACCAAACACGACGAGGACCTCACCCTGGTCCCATTCCAATCGCCAGCTCGGACTGAGGGGGGTGCTTGGCGACAGCGAGCGGCCAGGGCCTGACGGCGAGCTCGGGTGATTGCAGAGAAAAGAAATTCAGAGAGGGAGGGAGGTGGAAGAGAGGAAATTTGGCGGCGCCGATGGCTGGAGAGGGAGGGGCCTTAGGGTCTAGGGTGAGCAGCGGGGTAGGCTAGGTTTTATGGAGAGATGAGCTTGGTACGGCAGGCAATCGGGAGGGGGAGAGGAGGATCATACGGTGAGGGAGGGGGTCGTACTGTCGATGACGACAGCGAGGTAGAGGACGACGTGGGGTGGGCTTGAGTGGGGAATTAGGTGGGATGGGGAGGAAAAATGGGCTGTGGGCTGGCCTGGGGCTTGGCCTGCCTCCCACAGCTCACACCTCTTCTTTTATTTTTTCCTTTTTCTCTTTTTTTTTGTAAGTAGAAAAGAAAAGAGAGAGGGAAAATAATAGATTATTAGGGGTTTTTTATTTGTTAACTATTTTTATTTGATTACAAAACAGCAACAACAAGGTAGTTTAACTTATTTTCAACAATTTGGAAAATGACAATTTGTTTGAAATTTGCTATTTGAAATTCATATAGGATTTCAGTTGATTTTTTAAAATTGACAAATTTTATTTAATAAACCCAAACACTAAGAAAACTTAGTGAGCGAAAAAGTTTGCAAGTTGTTAATTTTTAAACCACAATTTGATCATGTAAAATATGAATGGATTTGTTTTGAATTAGAAATTACCATTTGGGTGTTATTAGAAAAAGGAATTTTATTAACAAGCAAAACAATTTCAAACTATTGAAAACAATTGGATTTGTTTAGTTTGCAATTTTCAATTTGGAAACTGTGGACAATGTTTGAAAGTTTAATTTGGTTTGAATTTTTTAGTTGTTTTGAAAACAGGATGCAATGCAGATGATGCATGTGATGCAAAGCAAAAAGAAAACAAACAACTTTCTACTTAGGGTAACACCCCAGGTGTTACAGACGACACCACTAACAAGGGATTGCGCCCTCGCAATCCACCTGCTAACCCGGGAGGGGAAAGACGTTCGACTATCGATTCTTCATGCTTCTAGCTGATCTCCTCGACACCACTAACAAGGGTTTCTCGACACCACTAACAAGAGATTCTTGCTCGGATTGATGACGATCTTCTCCCACCAGGAATCTTCCGATTATCGAACCTATTAGGTTAAAGGCTCAGAAAACGTCCACCCACGTAGGATCCTAAAACTTTGAAAGATAGATAAGGGAAGAGACTCCAAAACAAATAAGGTAGGAGGAGAAATAGAATAGAGATAAGGAGAAAACAAGAATCCTATTGAGATGTTTCCAAAATAGTTTAACAGAAATAGTTTTTGACATTCTAGAAACAACGACCGTTAGAGAGGTTATCCTACAGGCTTTGCGGACCCGTAGCTTCGATAACCATTCGTATCGAAACAATCTCGGGAATCAGAACCAAGGCTCTGATACCATTTGTGACGCCCCGAGATCGGGCACTATGCAGATTTCAGCATTCCCGCCAAATCCGCATAATAACCGATTCCAGGTTGCCACTTGTGATAACATTACAACAGTTCACGAATAATCCACAACAACAACAGAAGAGATATATATACAGGAGGACTCAAACGAGTCAGGGATACAACTGATACAATACAAAGATCCAAACAACAGCGGAAGAAACAACATAGCGTCCGACTACGGACAAGATACAAATTGGACTAAGAGTCCTGAAGATAACCGAGAGCGTCCAATCCCTGCCCAGGCCAAGCCGGAGGGATTCCCAAGCTAACGTCGTCAGACTTCAAACCTGTTGACTGCAATGTTAAATATGCAGCCACGAAAGAGATTCGTGGGTCAGTACGGTTAAGTACTGGCAAGTGGATAAACCATACTCACAAGATACCGGCGTAACCAGTCATCACAAGATACAAATACTTTGGGATCAACGGAAAGGAAGGGATTATTGCAAAGAAGCGGCAGCGGGCTGCACTAACTAACTACAGAGACTCGAAACAACTTCCGGATAAAAGAGGGGGATAAGATAGCGTATTGGAACCAACTACAACTACTCACCAAACAAACCCATCCAATGTTACCCCCTACTAAGGAAGCAACCCAAGGATAACTCACACTGTTGGATTAATGATGGATCAAGTTGTTGTGTCAATAAGACTATTACTAGTCAAGTTATCATTAGTTAAGTGTAAGTTGTTCTGAGTACTTGTTAGCCAGTACTTTCACCAAGTCATCCATAACCGCGGAAAACACGGCTTCTCGAGAAGATTTAACCCTGCAGGGATGCACCAATTTGGCCGTACACGTAAGAACAACCCGCCAGACGGGGGATCAACCCACCAAGCGAGGTACTCAACACAACCCAACTCTTCTTCGCATCAAGCCCAAAGAACCACATGATGTGCGTGCGCGGCTAATCGAGCCCCCACGAAGAAAAGGGGGACCCTCATAGCACTCTAAGACCGCGCCGCCCTAAATGGCGACTACAAAAGTTCCACCCTGGTGCCAAGGGTTCGCACCTGCACATGCATGCATCAAATGGAAAGCCCGAACTAAGTGTGGCGATTTGGACGAGATGCGAATCGAATCAATTTGAGGGGGGCGCCCATACTCGCTTCCCACATGCGGTTAGTGCGCTCATCATGGATCAGTAGACAATACCCTTTCCCTAATTAGGGTCGACACTAGCAGGCCTCAAAACCACGCCGGGTCTCCTGCCGGTGCCTTATCATCAAATTATTATTACCCAAAACATTAACATGTTGTTGATTGAATTGAAACCCAACTATCAACTAAACAGGTGATATGAAAGGAACAACAAGACTTGGGCGCAAACAACGCTAAGCATGCAACTACGACACAAGGGCCAACAGGGTAAACAAACAACAGTTAATAGGAAGTGGAAGGAAAGGCTATATCATGGCTGCAAGGTAAACATATAATAGGATCGAGACACAAGCATCGGATCAAAGGCTAGAATAAGAACAACGGGAAGAATCGGTAACAAGTGATGAATGGCAGCCATTTGGCAGCAAGTGAGTATACTTGCCTGAGATCCAGCAAGTAGAGGTACATCCGCAGAACTTGTCGTTGCTCACATCATCTCAACGTCCTATCCGGGAAGAAGCAACGAACCTCGAACAAACACCGGATGCAACAATTACTACTACGGCAAAAGATCCAGCATGATCCTATTTTACATGCATGGCATGGCAAGATGCAACAGGGGAAACAACTTAAGCAATTTAATCGGAACCGGAGTCTGGAGAAATAGGAATTGGTTCAAGTTATTTATCTAACCATCAATTTAATTGTTGTTTAGCATGGCAAACAATGAAGTAGATGAGTTAGACAATTTAAATGGAATGGGGCAACAGTTAGAATTAATTAGCCCACACATTCCATATGTTGTCACATGGATGAACATGCATAACAAAATCTAAAATGCAGAAGATAAGATGCAAACAGAGGTAGGAATGGCATGAACATGTTAATGGCATGTTTCTGATATGCAAACATATTTTAATTGTCCAATTGGGAATGTAATTGAGCAAGTTACCAATTTAACAATATTAAATGAATTAAATGAGGAATTAAATGTTGCATCAATTTTAATTGTTCAAAACAGTAAACAAATTTTATATTTGGGTAGAGCATTTAATTTTAATTGGAAAACATATTTTATTTGTTGAAATTGGAATTAGAATGAATTAGTTATGAATTTGGCAATTTAAATTGCATTAAATAAGAAACAGTTGTTTTGAGCAATTTAAATTATTCAAAACAGAAATCAAATGTTATATTTGGAAAGAGCATGAAATTGTGGTTGGAAAACATATTTTATTTGGGTATTTGAATTAAGTATGAATTATTTATGGAATTAACCAAAATTAAGAGGATTTGTTTGAATTTGAAATTTGAATGCATTTGAAATATTCAAAACAGAAAACAAATGCTTTGAATAGGTAGAGAATTAAATTTGGTTCAAGAAACATATTTTATTTGCATTATTTGAATTTAGGAAATAAAAGTTATTATCATTTTAAAGTTAGGGACCAATCTGTAATAACAGGGACCTAAAAGGAAGGAAAAGGGACGCAGATAGGCCCCTGGGGCGTTTTTCACCCAGGGCACCCTAGCCTGGGCCTCTGCAGTGCGGGCCCGTGCCCCTGTGGCGTCCACGTGGGCGTGGGTGCGCAGTGAGGTGGAAGCAGGGGTCGCTGACCAGTGGGCCTGGCTGCGCGCGAAGCAAAGGAAAATAAAGGGCATAACTGCGGCCGAGGGGGATCGAACCCTCGACCTGCAGCTCGCGCGCGAGGGAGCAGCACCACTGCGTTGCTGCTGCGTTTTGGTTCAGATATGGAGGCGTTTATTTTTCAGACAAAAGGCCAAGCCTTGAGCTACCTGACGAAACTGAACCCATCTTCAGTTCGTCGGCGACAGACAGCGAGCTCGAGCTGCGGCTGCTCGACTCGAGCGCGTGGGGTTGCAGGTGTGTGCGTGGGTGTAGCGTGCAGATACGTGGGCAGAAGGGAGAGGGGAAGGAGGAAAGGTGGGCGCTCACCACGGGATCGTGACGATGAAGCAATGGGTACTGTCGGCGTGCAGCGGCGGACGGCGGCGGAGGAAAACATCGACGGTGTCGTCGACTCGGGCACCCTCCCGTCTCCACGCCTTCACCAAACACGACGAGGACCTCACCCTGGTCCCATTCCAATCGCCAGCTCGGACTGAGGGGGGTGCTTGGCGACAGCGAGCGGCCAGGGCCTGACGGCGAGCTCGGGTGATTGCAGAGAAAAGAAATTCAGAGAGGGAGGGAGGTGGAAGAGAGGAAATTTGGCGGCGCCGATGGCTGGAGAGGGAGGGGGCTTAGGGTCTAGGGTGAGCAGCGGGGTAGGCTAGGTTTTATGGAGAGATGAGCTCGGTACGGCAGGCAATCGGGAGGGGGAGAGGAGGATCATACGGTGAGGGAGGGGGTCGTACTGTCGATGACGACAACGAGGTAGAGGACGACGTGGGGTGGGCTTGAGTGGGGAATTAGGTGGGCTGGGGAGGAAAAATGGGCTGTGGGCTGGCCTGGGGCTTGGCCTGCCTCCCACAGCTCACACCTCTTCTTTTATTTTTCCCTTTTCTCTTTTTTTTTGTAAGTAGAAAAGAAAAGAGAGAGGGAAAAGAATAGATTATTAGGGGTTTTTTATTTGTTAACTATTTTTATTTGATTACAAAACAGCAACAACAAGGTAGTTTAACTTATTTTCAACAATTTGGAAAATGACAATTTGTTTGAAATTTGCTATTTGAAATTCATATAGGATTTCAGTTGATTTTTTAAAATTGACGAATTTTATTTAATAAACCCAAACACTAAGAAAACTTAGTGAGCTAAAAAGTTTGCAAGTTGTTAATTTTTAAACCACAATTTGATCATGTCAAATATGAATGGATTTGCTTTGAATTTGAAATTACCATTTGGGTGTTATTAGAAAAAGGAATTTTATTAACAAGCAAAACAATTTCAAACTATTGAAAACAATTGGATTTGTTTAGTTTGCAATTTTCAATTTGGAAACTGTGGACAATGTTTGAAAGTTTAATTTGGTTTTAATTTTTGAGTTGTTTTGAAAACAGGATGCAATGCAGATGATGCATGTGATGCAAAGCAAAAAGAAAACAAACAACTTTCTACTTAGGGTAACACCCCAGGTGTTACAGACGACACCACTAACAAGGGATTGCGCCCTCGCAATCCACCTGCTAACCCGGGAGGGGAAAGAAGTTCGACTATCGATTCTTCATGCTTCTAGCTGATCTCCTCGACACCACTAACAAGGGTTTCTCGACACCACTAACAAGAGATTCTTGCTCGGATTGATGACGATCTTCTCCCACCAGGAATCTTCCGATGATCGAACCTATTAGGTTAAAGGCTCAGAAAACGTCCACCCACGTAGGATCCTAAAACTTTGAAAGATAGATAAGGGAAGAGACTCCAAAACAAATAAGGTAGGAGGAGAAATAGAATAGAGATAAGGAGAAAACAAGAATCCTATTGAGATGTTTCCAAAATAGTTTAACAGAAATAGTTTTTGACATTCTAGAAACAACGACCGTTAGCGAGGTTATCCTACAGGCTTTGCGGACCCGTTGCTTCGATAACCATTCGTATCGAAACAATCTCGGGAATCGGAACCAAGGCTCTGATACCATTTGTGACGCCCCGAGATCGGGCACTATGCAGATTTCAGCATTCCCGCCAAATCCGCATAATAACCGATTCCAGGTTGCCACTTGTGATAACATTACAACAGTTCACGAATAATCCACAACAACAACAGAAGAGATATATATACAGGAGGACTCAAACGAGTCAGGGATACAACTGATACAATACAAAGATTCAAACAACAGCGGAAGAAACAACATAGCGTCCGACTACGGACAAGATACAAATTGGACTAAGAGTCCTGAAGATAAACGAGAGCGTCCAATCCCTGCCCAGGCCAAGCCGTAGGGATTCCCAAGCTAACGTCGTCAGACTTCAAACCTGTTGACTGCAATGTTGAATATGCAGCCACGAAAGAGATTCGTGGGTTAGTACGGTTAAGTACTGGCAAGTGGATAAACCATACTCACAAGATACCGGCGTAACCAGTCATCACAAGATACAAATACTTTGGGATCAACGGAAAGGAAGGGATTATTGCAAAGAAGCGGCAGCGGGCTGCACTAACTAACTACAGAGACTCGAAACAACTTCCGGCTAAAAGAGGGGGATAAGATAGCGTATTGGAACCAACTACAACTACTCACCAAACAAACCCATCCAATGTTACCCCCTACTAAGGAAGCAACCCAAGGATAACTCACACTGTTGGATTAATGATGGATCAAGTTGTTGTGTCAATAAGACTATTACTAGTCAAGTTATCATTAGTTAAGTGTAAGTTGTTCTGAGTACTTGTTAGCCAGTACTTTCACCAAGTCATCCATAACCGCGGAAAACACGGCTTCTCGAGAAGATTTAACCCTGCAGGGATGCACCAATTTGGCCGTACACGTAAGACCAACCCGCCAGACGGGGGATCAACCCACCAAGCGAGGTACTCAACACAACCCAACTCTTCTTCGCATCAAGCCCAAAGAACCACATGATGTGCGTGCGCGGCTAATCGAGCCCCCACGAAGAAAAGGGGGACCCTCATAGCACTCTAAGACCGCGCCGCCCTAAATGCCGACTACAAAAGTTCCACCCTGGCGCCAAGGGTTTGCACCTGCACATGCATGCATCAAATGGAAAGCCCGAACTAAGTGTGGCGATTTGGACGAGATGCGAATCGAATCAATTTGAGGGGGGCGCCCATACTCGCTTCCCACATGCGGTTAGTGCGCTCATCATGGATCAGTAGACAAGACCCTTTCCCTAATTAGGGTCGACACTAGCAGGCCTCAAAACCACGCCGGGTCTCCTGCCGGTGCCTTATCATCAAATTATTATTACCCAAAACATTAACATGTTGTTGATTGAATTGAAACCGAACTATCAACTAAACAGGTGATATGAAAGGAACAACAAGACTTGGGCGCAAACAACGCTAAGCATGCAACTACGACACAAGGGCCAACAGGGTAAACAAACAACAGTTAATAGGAAGTGGAAGGAAAGGCTATATCATGGCTGCAAGGTAAACATATAATAGGATCGAGACACAAGCATCGGATCAAAGGCTAGAATAAGAACAACGGGAAGAATCGGTAACAAGTGATGAATGGCAGCCATTTGGCAGCAAGTGAGTATACTTGCCTGAGATCCAGCAAGTAGAGGTACATCCGCAGAACTTGTCGTTGCTCACATCATCTCAACGTCCTATCCGGGAAGAAGCAACGAACCTCGAACAAACACCGGATGCAACAATTACTACTACGGCAAAAGATCCAGCATGATCCTATTTTACATGCATGGCATGGCAAGATGCAACAGGGGAAACAACTTAAGCAATTTAATCGGAACCGGAGTATGGAGAAATAGGAATTGGTTCAAGTTATTTATCTAACCATCAATTTAATTGTTGTTTAGCATGGCAAACAATGAAGTAGATGAGTTAGACAATTTAAATGGAATGGGGCAACAGTTAGAATTAATTAGCCCACACATTCCATATGTTGTCACATGGATGAACATGCATAACAAAATCTAAAATGCACAAGATAAGATGCAAACAGAGGTAGGAATGGCATGAACATGTTAATGGCATGTTTCTGATATGCAAACATATTTTAATTGTCCAATTGGGAATGTAATTGAGCAAGTTACCAATTTAACAATATTAAATGAATTAAATGAGGAATTAAATGTTGCATCAATTTTAATTGTTCAAAACAGTAAACAAATTTTATATTTGGGTAGAGCATTTAATTTTAATTGGCAAAACATATTTTATTTGTTGAAATTGGAATTAGAATGAATTAGTTATGAATTTGGCAATTTAAATTGCATTAAATAAGAAACAGTTGTTTTCAGCAATTTAAATTATTCAAAACAGAAATCAAATGTTATATTTGGAAAGAGCATGAAATTGTGGTTGGAAAACATATTTTATTTGGGTTATTTGAATTAAGTATGAACTATTTATGGAATTAACCAAAATTAAGAGGATTTGTTTGAATTTGAAATTTGAATGCATTTGAAATATTCAAAACAGAAAACAAATGCTTTGAATAGGTAGAGAATTAAATTTGGTTCAAGAAACATTTTTTATTTGCATTATTTGAATTTAGGAAATAAAAGTTATTATCATTTTAAAGTTAGGGACCAATCTATAATAACAGGGACCTAAAAGGAAGAAAAAGGGACGCAGATAGGACCCTAGGGCGTTTTTCACCCAGGGCACCCTAGCCTGGGCCTCTGCAGTGCGGGCCCGTGCCCCTGTGGCGTCCACGTGGGCGTGGGTGCGCAGTGAGGTGGCAGCAGGGGTCGCTGACCAGTGGGCCTGGCTGCGCGCGAAGCAAAGGAAAATAAAGGGCATAACTGCGGCCGAGGGGGATCGAACCCTCGACCTGCAGCTCGCGCGCGAGGGAGCAGCACCACTGTGTTGCTGCTGCGTTTTGGTTCAGATATGGAGGCGTTTATTTTTCAGACAAAAGGCCAAGCCTTGAGCTACCTGACGAAACTGAACCCATCTTCAGTTCGTCGGCGACAGACAGCGAGCTCGAGCTGCGGCTGCTCGACTCGAGCGCGTGGGGTTGCAGGTGTGTGCGTGGGTGTAGCGTGCAGATACGTGGGCGGAAGGGAGAGGGGAAGGAGGAAAGGTGGGCGCTCACCACGGGATCGTGGCGATTAAGCAATGGGTACTGTCGGCGTGCAGCGGCGGACGGCGGCGGAGGAAAACATCGACGGCGTCGTCGACTCGGGCACCCTCCCGTCTCCACGCCTTCACCAAACACGACGAGAACCTCACCCTGGTCCCATTCCAATCGCCAGCTCGGACTGAGGGGGGTGCTTGGCGACAGCGAGCGGCCAGGGCCTGACGGCGAGCTCGGGTGATTGCAGAGAAAAGAAATTCAGAGAGGGAGGGAGGTGGAAGAGAGGAAATTTGGCGGCGCCGATGGCTGGAGAGGGAGGGGGCTTAGGGTCTAGGGTGAGCAGCGGGGTAGGCTAGGTTTTATGGAGAGATGAGCTCGGTACGGCAGGCAATCGGGAGGCGGAGAGGAGGATCATACGGTGAGGGAGGGGGTCGTACTGTCGATGACGACAGCGAGGTAGAGGACGACGTGGGGTGGGCTTGAGTGGGGAATTAGGTGGGCTGGGGAGGAAAAATGGGCTGTGGGCTGGCCTGGGGCTTGGCCTGCCTCCCACAGCTCACACCTCTTCTTTTATTTTTCCCTTTTCTCTTTTTTTTGTAAGTAGAAAAGAAAAGAAAAGAGAGAGGGAAAAGAATAGATTATTAGGGTTTTTTTTATTTGTTAACTATTTTTATTTGATTACAAAACAGCAACAACAAGGTAGTTTAACTTATTTTCAACAATTTGGAAAATGACAATTTGTTTGAAATTTGCTATTTGAAATTCATATAGGATTTCAGTTGATTTTTTAAAATTGACAAATTTTATTTAATAAACCCAAACACTAAGAAAACTTAGTGAGCTAAAAAGTTTGCAAGTTGTTAATTTTTAAACCACAAATTGATCATGTCAAATATGAATGGATTTGCTTTGAATTTGAAATTACCATTTGGGTGTTATTAGAAAAAAGAATTTTATTAACAAGCAAAACAATTTCAAACTATTGAAAACAATTGGATTTGTTTAGTTTGCAATTTTCAATTTGGAAACTGTGGACAATGTTTGAAAGTTTAATTTGGTTTGAATTTTTGAGTTGTTTTGAAAACAGGATGCAATGCAGAGGATGCATGTGATGAAAAGCAAAAAGAAAACAAACAACTTTCTACTTAGGGTAACACCCCAGGTGTTACAGTGACGCCCCGAGATCGGGCACTATGCAGATTTCAGCATTCCCGCCAAAATCCACATAATAACCGATTCCAGGTTGCCACTTGTGATAACATTACAACAGTTCACGAATATTCCGCAACAACAACAGAAAAGATATATACAAGAAGACTCAAACGAGTCAAGGATACAACTGATACAATACAAAGATCCAACTAACAGCGGAAGAAACAACATAGTGTCCGACTACGACAAGATACAAATTGGACTAAGAGTCCTAGAGATAACCGATGGCGTCCAATCCCTGCCCAGGCCAAGCCGGAGGGATTCCCAAGCTAACGTCGTCAGACTTCAAACCTGTTGACTGCAATGTGGAATATGCAGCCACGAAAAGGATTCGTGGGTCAGTACGGTTAAGTACTGGCAAGTGGATAAACCATACTCACAAGATACCAGCGTAACCAGTCATCACAAGATACAAATACTTTGGGTACAACGGAAGGAAGGGATTATTGCAAAGAAGCGGCAGCGGGCTGCACTAACTAACTACAGAGACTCGCTACAACATCCGGCTAAAAGAAAGGGGATAAGATAGCGTATCAGAACCAACTACAACTACTCACCAAACAATACCCATCCAATGTTACCCCCTACTAAGGAAGCAACCCAAGGAAACTCACACGGTTGATTAAGGTGACATTCATTTTGATGGTGGGGGTAATCTATATTACTAGTCAAGTTATCATCGTTAAGTCTAAGTTGTCTGAGTACTTGTTAGCCAGCACTTTCACCAAGTCATCTGATGGAGGGATAATAACCCGGTAGGCCAACTCCAAGGTGTAACCCGGCCCACAGGACGCTGCGCAGGATCCGGCTAAGGATAAAGAAACTTCAGGAAGGCCCACCTTTGTAGTCGTGTAACCCGGATTGTGGGTTACGATAAGGAAGGTTAGGGTTTGTACGCAGTGTCCGGGTAGGATTCAGGGGTACGCCTTGGAGGGCAAGCCAGGGGGTACGGGTGCTTTATAAACCGACCCCTAGGTCTAATTGAGAGAGATCTAAGAACCCTAGCAATATCGCTTGATATCGAGCATCCAGTGTAACCCGAGAGTTGAGTTGTTATATCGAGATCGGAGACTCGGCGACTTGATTGCCGGCTACCAGATCGAATACCATCATGTTTTCCTCTGAGCTAAACCCTCTCCCAAACGCCTGTGTCGTCTTGCCCCAAGATCAGTTACCCCCGGTAACGTCCGCCGTGATTATCCCATGACTGTTGGCGCCCACCGTGGGGCCTGCGTCCAAAGGTGTTTACATCACGGGAGAAGCTCGGAAGAACATGGAGAATCTTGTCGTCGGCGAGATCTACATCGACCACGAAGGGGAGAAGATGGTGGACGATTCCGGCTGGGGGCCAGAGTCGGATCACCTCGCATCCGGATCCATTGTGACGATCGGCCAGATCAGCATCTCCATCGGTATGGTACGTACGTCTGATTCAAAAGGACAATATCATGTGCATACTACAGGAACTTCTAATAGGGACAAAGAGATACTCAAGCAAGCTGTGAACTCGGTTTCCTCGGCTGTTCCGAGATACCTGAGATGGGCGGAACAAGAAATAACGTGGAGCAGAAGAGATCACCCGGAAAGAATAGAGCACCCAGGAGTCTTAGCATTGGTAGTCGCACCACAGGTTAATGGATACGAGTTAAAAAGGGTCCTGATGGACGGTGGAAGTAGCATCAATATCTTGTACTGGGAAACCTTTTCACGCATGGGTCTCAAAGAATCCCAGCTACAGAAAAGCTGAACAATTTTTCATGGAATAGTGCCGGGTCACTCGGCATGTCCCGAGGGGAAAATCGCATTGGAGGTAGCTTTCGGAGAATCAGCGGATAATTATCGAGTCGAGTGGCTCACGTTCAAGGTGGTCAAATTGCGTAGTCCTTATCACGCACTATTTGGAAGACCGGCTTACGCCAAATTCATGGCGAGGCCGTGTTATGTGTATTTGCAGCTGAAGATTCCGGGTCCTAAGCAGACCATCACCATACATGGAAGCCGGGATATAGCGGCCGAGTGCGACGAAGGAGATTCGGTAATGGCCGAGCAAGCTTGCAGAAAAGAAGAACTCAAGTATTATCGGTCTCAAGTAGATCCAGATGATGGAACCGCATTGAAAAGGCCGAATACTGAGGACGAAAGAGCAAAATTCAAGGCAGCACAGGACACCAAGATGGTAGATTTTGTCGAAGGTGATCCCACTAAGCAATTTACTATAGGGTCTAACTTGGACAGCGAGCAGGAGAAGGCACTTGTGGAGTTTATTCGTTCGAATGCGGACGTATTCGCCTGGACACCTAGCGACATGCCGGGTATCCCTACAGAATTGGCAGAGCACAGTTTGCACGTAGATCCAAAGTCCAGGCCTGTGAAGCAGGGCTTGAGGAAGATGAATGAGGAAAGAAGGAAAGCTATAGGTGAAGAAATTGCTCGGCTATTAACAGCCGGCTTCATCATGGAAGTATTTCACCCGGATTGGTTAGCAAATCCGGTGCTGGTGATGAAAAAGACCAATGAGTGGAGGATGTGCATTGATTTTACGAGTCTCAACAAGCATTGCCCAAAGGATCCGTTCGCATTACCAAGGATAGATCAGATCATAGATGCAGTAGCTGGGAGCGACCTATTATGCTTTCTGGACGCTTATTCCGGATATCATCAGATTAAACTCAAGAGGGAGGATTGGGAGAAAACATCGTTTATAACCCCTTTCGGGGCCTTTTGTTACAAAACCATGACATTTGGGCTGAAGAACGCTGGCGCAACTTATCAACGGTGTATTCAGAAGTGCTTCGAGGACCAAATTGGACGCAACGTCCATGCTTATGTGGATGATGTGGTTATCAAGACCAGGAAGGCAGAAACATTTATCGATGATCTAAAGGAGACGTTCAAGAACTTAAGGAGGTATCAGATGAAGCTTAATCCGACAAAGTGCGTATTTGGAGTTCGAGCCGGGAAATTACTTGGTTTTATCGTTTCCGAGAGAGGAATTGAAGCAAACCCGGACAAAATCAAAGCTATCCAAAATCTGAAAAAGCCGGAAAATTTGAAGCATGTTCAGAAGCTCAAGGGCTGCGTAGCAGCCTTGAGCCGATTTATATCAAGACTCGGAGAAAAGGCAATACCCTTGTACCGGCTCTTGCGGAAATCCGACAAATTTGTATGGGATCAAGAGGCGGATGAGGCGTTCGAGGCACTAAAGAAGCAGTTATCTGAAGCACCAGTACTAGCGGCCCCGGGTCCTAAAGAGCCTATGTTGCTATACGTGGCAGCTGGCCCCCGAGCCGTCAGTGCAGTAGTGGTTGTGGAGCGTGAAGAGGATGGGAAAGGTTATCCAGTCCAGAGGCCGGTTTATTATGTCAGTGAGGTATTATCAGAGGCAAAGCAGCGCTATCCGCATTGGCAAAAGCTGGTTTTCGGGGTCTTTATGGCCAGCCGGAAACTGAAGCCGTATTTCCAGGAACACCCCATAACAGTGGTTAGCTCAATACCAATGTCGGATATCATCAGAAACTCGGATGCGACCGGAAGAATAGCCAAATGGGCGATAGAAATGGGGGATTATCAGATCAGCTCAAGCCCAGGTCAGCAATCAAATCTCAGGCTTTGGTTGATTTCGTTAATGATTGGACACACACAGGCATGACTACCATGGTTCCAAATTCCGAGTCATGGATCATGCACTTCGATGGATCAAAGCAGTACGAGGGATCAGGAGCTGGAGTGGTGCTAACATCACCCAAAGGAGACAAATTGAGTTACGTACTACAAATTCACTTCGACTGTTCCAACAACGTGGCCGAGTATGAGGCCCTATTGCATGGCTTAAAGGTAGCCAAGGAGATGAACATTAAAAGGATACGATGCTTCGGAGATTCGGACCTTGTGGTACAACAGGTGTCAGGAACTTGGGATAGAAAGGACGCAACTATGGCAGCATACCGCAGGGAAGTTGATAGGGTTGCAGGATGTTTTTCCGGGTATGAGGTGGAGCATATAGACAGAAGAAAGAATGAGGCAGCCGACGCACTCGCTAGACTCGGCTCACGCAGAGAGCCGGTTCCACCTAACGTTTTCCTGGACGAATTATGGCGACCATCAGTTAAAACTGAGTCAGAGGAGGAATTGGCAAATCAAGACCCGGATTTAGGGCTTGTGGCCACTGTACGTGCTATTCCTGAGTGGACAAAACCGTTTTTGGCCTACCTATCACGAGGCGAGTTACCACAGCAAGAGGTGTTAGCAAGACAGATTCTGCGGCGAGCAAAGGGATATTCGATCATCAATGGGGAGTTATACAAGCGAAGTGCATTAGGAGTCTTTCTGCGCTGTGTGGCACCAGAAGAAGGCCGACAGATTCTTAAGGAAATCCATGAAGGTGATTGTGGGCATCATGCATCCACGAGATCCCTTGTGGCCAAAGCTTATCGACACGGATTTTTCTGGCTCACAGCTCTAGCAGATGCGGAGCGCTTAGTGGCAAGATGTGACGGATGTCAAAGGTACGCACGCCAAACCCACGTGCCGGCTATGGAATTACGGACTATTCCGTTAACTTGGCCGTTCGCGGTTTGGGGTATGGACATGGTTGGTCCCTTTCACATGTCACCTTGCAAGAAGACACATCTTTTGGTGGCTATTGATAAGTTTACCAAGTGGGTTGAGGTTATGCCAGTCACCAACTGTGAAGCAGTTACAGCAGTCAAGTTCCTGACAAGAATTATCTATCGGTTCGGGTATCCCCACAGTATAATTACCGACAATGGAACCAACATGTCCCTTGGCGCAATGGAAAAGTTTTGTGGTAGCAATGGAATCCGGCTTGACGTAGCATCAGTGGCTCATCCGCAGGCCAATGGACAAGTGGAGAGGGCAAACCAA
Source organism: Alopecurus myosuroides (assembly GCA_028641055.1). NCBI lineage: Eukaryota > Viridiplantae > Streptophyta > Magnoliopsida > Poales > Poaceae > Alopecurus > Alopecurus myosuroides. The sequence goes on from CM054060.1 coordinate 348,411,893, forward strand.
GAATTACTTCGTGGACTAAAACCACGACTGCGAGTCCCTTGTATTAGGGCTGCAGGCGCATGGGTCGAAGAACTTCCTTCCGTGGTTTGGGGTATCAACACTACACCTAACAGATCCACTTAGATGACACCCTTCTTCATGGTCTATGGTGCGGAGGCAGTATTACCAAGTGACATTATTCACGATTCACCGCGAGTATCAGCTTACATTGAAGTGGAGAACGAAAAGACCCGGCAGGACGCCGTAGATATGTTAGAAGAACAAAGGGAACAAGCCCTGGAAAGATCAGCCATATATCAGCAAGATCTACGGAGGTATCATAGCCGGCGCGTGAAAACCCGGGTATTCCAGGAAGGAGACTTGGTCCTGCGCCTGGTACAGTCAAACGAAGGAAAACACAAATTATCACCACCATGGGAAGGACCGTTTATCATAAGCCGGAATCTGCATAATGGATCATATTACTTGGTAGATGCAAGGGAAGAGTCGGCTACAGTTAATGACACCGCTCATACCACTTCATCTATGCAAGAAAGAGACAGACCATGGAACGTGGCCCAGCTACGTCCATATTATACTTAGTAAAGACTATATTGGCAAGTGGAATTGCACGATGTAACAGGCAGCAGGTTTCAGACGTACTCTTTTCCTGTCCAGGGCACCCTTGGGGACTGGATGGGTTTTTAATGAGGCGGCTTGCTGACCCAACATTCTCGTATCAAGAAAAGATGTGGTTATTCTTATGTTCTTCAAGTTTCAGTACGTTGCATATATTTAAGTCTTGGGGGCTGATTGCTTGAATAGCACAGTTGCAAACTCAAAGACCCGGCCTTGATGCCTATGAGTTATGAGGGCCGATTACTCGCAAACGAGTACGGCTGCAATCTTATAACCGGACAAAGGAGCCAAATTTTCTTGACTTTTCTTACTTAAGCTCGATGTGACTCGCACTAAAATGGCATGATTTGCTCGCTTACGATTACACTCAGCCATGAAGCCCAATGGGACTTGGTTGACCCTGTCTTCGTACAGATGTAACAACATGATATCCATGCGAAAGCCGGCTTATAGTTCAAGATAGTCAAAAGGGTCATCTAAACCACAAGTTATGCAGAGTGCAGGGCTAATAGCCGGACACTCAACGATTATTAAGCATAACTTCATAACCTATGTGAAACGGCTCTGGGCTTTTTGGATTTAGCAGCAAACAATGCGTTCTCCTTGAAAAATCACGTACCCCACACTCAGAAATCCGGGTCTTGGGGACTCGGGATCTTGAAAAAGAGAAAAATTGCTTGGTTGTTAAAGCTCAAAAAAAATCCAAACATCCGAGTCTTGGGGGCTTGGGGACTTAGAAGCAAGTCCGCTTGTCAACACCCATGAAACCCGAAAACCGAGTCTCACAAAAGGAACAATAAAGAAAGTCGGATATCTAGAGCAAATGAGTTCAAAAGTGAATAAATTTCAAAGCCCAGAAGAGGCATAGAGTATATCAAGACCTTAGCGTGCATTACAAAATCCCGGTAAATGATATCAAGGGTGCACAGGCGCACCATCCAAAAAATAATTGTTTAAACGGCACATCGGCCGACTAACGCATGAGAAGTGGCATTAAGGAGCAGGTATCACTCGGCATTCTAAGCCGCGGCGTCCATCTTCGCCTTACCCTTGCCATCACTTGGGGTAGCAGCAGCACCCGGATCAGCAGTGCCGGCTCGCGCAGGAGGAGGAACGACTGGTGTGGAGGTAGCGGGTGCGGAATCGGCTTCAGCCTTCTTTTTGGCAGCCTCCTCCCTCAACTTAGCAGCTTCCTCCTTCCATCGGGAAAGCATGTCATACGGCTCGGGAAGATCCGATTAACAACTTCACCAGCAGCATCATATGCAGGAACAAGGGAATCGACATCTAAACCGTCAGCAATCACGCTAGCCGGGTAACGGACCACTTTCTGGACGGCTTGGAAATCCTTCACGGAGAACTTGGACCCATCAAGCTTGAATTCCGGGAAACCGCCCATAAGCTTAGCCAGCTCGAGCTTAGGGAAGTAAGCCTTGGCAAGTGCAAGCCCCCGGGTTACTCCAACTCGGCAGGACGAGCGTTTCCAGTGCCAAATCCATTCGGGGATAGTGGAGCAAGCGTCTAGCATTCGCTTCAGGTCGCCATGCCCTGTACCCGGCCACCGTATTTCTTGAAGGATCCATTTGGTTCCGGCGCATAGCTGCCGGATAACGCTCTTGATAGTTTTCAGCCTGGCAATGTCACCCTCGTCTGGCATCACTTCATCCGGACCTGCAGAAATGGAAACATGAGTCAGGAAACTCCGGCTATTTATCAAAAGGATAACCCGGATGAAGAAACGTACCAAGCAAAGCACGATACGTATCAGCAATTTGAACAGAAAGGCTCGTTAGATCATCTTCTGCTGTGTGAGCCCTCCTCCTATACTTCTTCATTATCGTCCTACTCCTCCTGGCCTCAGCCTCGGCCGCCTCACGCAGAGCCACCTCCTTTTCAATGAGCTTGGTGGCCTTTGCCAGTTTCTCCTCAGATTGAGTCACGAAGGACTGCATGGATACAAGGAAGGATTAGCCGGATAAAGGGGCAAGTTATCAGTCGTTTATATCGTAAAGTTCCAAGAAAATTGTGAATCAATTCACTCGGAACTTGGGGACTGGATAAGGACACAAGCAATATTAGTCGGGTTTACCTCGTGTTTGGCTACTAAAGCTTCCAAGATGTTTTCTTCATTAGCCCTCAAAGCGCGCAGGGTTTCGAGCATCTGGGCAAACGTCAGGTCCTCGGGTCGGACACCGGAAGAGCCGACAGCCTGGTCGCCCTATGGGGGAGCTCTCCCCGCCCTTGGGGTCGAGACCCGGACAGTCTGAGTATCCGGGTTGGGAGAACCCATCCTCGTATCCGGAACCTCGATCTCCTCGTCCACTGGTTCGGATGAAGCAGGAGACCCGGCGGCTTGGTGAAGTGAGTCGCCCAAGGGGCCTTGTTCCTGGTTGTTCGCAATATCACCGCCAGTCGCGGATTCTACGTTCTCAGTCGGCTCCTCTGTCTGACGGTTATCCGCCTCCCGGTTATCCATCTCCACATTCTCCGGGTCACTAACGGTGACTTGAGCGCTAAAAGAAAGATGAGAGGAGGCAGTTAGCAATGGTGATTGAAAATTGTCAGGTATCAAAAGGTGTCATATAGCCAAAAACTTACCCGGTGTTTACGGCGTAATCCGGCGGGAGCTAGCCGCTGGAGGCAGACGAAGATGCCAAAGGGACCGACAGCGGAACCCGGAATTGCCCGGCGCGTGGATGGTTAGGAGAAGGATGGCGCTGAGGAGAATTGGAAGGACGAGGCGGAGGAACACTGGCACGATGGACGGGGGAGGTGGAGATGCCCGGGTTAAGGGGATCCTCACCCGTGGAACTCCGAGTTACTCTGCGCTTGGCTGGAAGAGAATCCTTCAAGAACGACGAGTTCGATAATTGATGATTAAGTTGTCGCATGGTATCGAAGCCCGAACCGGAGGAACCGGATGAACCTGAGCCAACAGCGAAAGCCTTCCGTGAAATGATGGGCTCGGCTAACTGGCCTCTATACGAGGGTGCAAAGATTTATCAACTCGATGCCATCTCTCAAGCACTAGCCGACAAGGCCCGGTACTCCACCACCCATGCAGGATTTGAAGCTAATCTAAAAACATATGGTAACATGTTGCCCGAGGGGCATTGTCTGCCTAAAAGCATGCACGAAGCGAAGAAAGTCTTGAAAGGGCTCAACATGGATTATACAAAGATAGATTGTTGTCCAAAAGGCTCAATGAGCTAGTGCTACAGGCTAGTCGGCAGAATGAGCAGTTCCGGAAAGCCAATCCGGGTGCTGGCGCTTCTCAGATTGTGCACTCGCGTGCGGCCGGATCTATGGATCAGGCATCATCGCCGATTCCCGGCAATGAGAGGGACCAGAGTGTGCACTCTGGGAAGAGCAGACAGATGCAGGTGTACGACCCGGCTGTCGCCGCGAAATAGCACGCTGTGCCGCGACATCCTGGTCAGAAAAACACTACTGCAGGAGCGGGCTATCAAGCCCATAAAGCTCACAGCAAGAGGCAAGAGGGATCACGCAGGACCTTCTCGGCATCCCGTTGCTCAGCCTACTCGGTAGAGGACGCAGCAGCCAGTTGCAGCACAGCCGCGTACGGCTGCTCCAGCAGCTAACCCGGTGGTGCAGCCCGCAGTTGTGCAGCAAGACCGCTATGATGATGGTTACTCGGCAATGGGGCTGGCTGGGTACGCTGACCCAAGAAACATCACTGATCGTGAGGGTGACCGCGTGTTGGAGCCCAGCGATGCAAGGTACAAGCTGGACCGGATCAATCTGTCCGCGCAGCTCGAGAACAAGGGGCCACCTGGCCCAAAATGCTTTGGTCATCGTATCATGCATGAGCCATCTGTGAACCACTCTCAGCTGGCCAGGGGGACCAAGTGCTACAATGGGAGTACCAAGCCAGAAGACTGGCTGAGTGACTACGTCACAGCTGTGCATATTGCAAAGGGAACCGGAGGTGGGCTGTGCGGTATGTGCCGCAGATGCTAGAAGGTCCGGTTAGGACTTGGCTCAACAACCTGCCCAAAAACAGTATCAACTGCTGGCTCGACTTCTCGGAAGCCTTCATCAACAACTTCACTAGCACCTACAAGAGGCCGAATAGGCCGCATCAGTTGTCCGCTTGCAAGCAGCGAGAAGAGGAGACTGACCGCGAGTATCTTACTCGGTGAAGCACCTTGAGGAACACCTGTGAAGGTTTGAATGAGGCTCAGGCCATTACATGGTTTGCCCAGGGCTGCAGGCATGGCAGCATGTTGTGACAGAAGCTGCAAAGAGAGATGTCGAGTACTCTCGCCGAGACAATCAAGATTGCAGATATGTATGCACTCGGTGATTCTACTCAGCCTCTGCTTGATTCTCCTGAGCCGAGAAGGATTGATACTCAGTATGATCCCGAGGAGGTGAATGCTGTGACCACAGCTGCTGGGAATAGCTAAAGGCAAAAAACTGCTGGAGCCCAATACGGGCAAAACCAGAATCAGGGCCAAGGCATCAAGAAACCTTACGCTGCTCCTCAGCAGAGTAGCGGCAACTCAGATGCAGCTCCGAATTTCATCTTTGCAAACATGAAGGATGGGCCATGCAGCTTCCATACTCGGCATCCGACTAGGCCAGCCAACCACACTACCCGGCAGTGCAGCTGCTGGGAGCGCATCAAGAATGAAGACTTGCCCCTCCTCCTCCTCCTCTGCCGGCTGCGAATGCCAATGTGCAGCCTATTCGGGCAGCTGCTCCCAGGCCTGCAGCGTTTCCGAGAAGAGAGAATGTGAACCAGGTGGCTTTAGGAGCCAACCGCAACTACAACTACGACAACCGCAACCGCAACCGCAACAACAGAGGCAACAACAACAACAACAACAACAACAACAACAACAACAACAACAACAACAACAACAACAACAACAACAACCAAGGCAACAAGAACAACGGCAACAATGGTGGTGGAGACCGCAACCAGTACCAGGAACACCATGAGAGCTACATGATCTTTGTCACCGAGCCCGTCGACAAGCAGTTGCAGCGCAGGCGCGCAATGGAGGTGAACGCCGTCATCCCGGCTGTGCCTCATTATCTGCGCTGGTGCGACCAGGAGGTGACTTGGTCCAAGGCTGATCACCCCAAGGTGATGCCCAATCCGGGTAGCTATGCTCTAGTGGTGCGACCAGGAGGTGATTTGGTCCAAGGCTGATCACCCCAAGGTGATGCCCAATCCGGGTAACTATGCTCTAGTGGTGGATCCCACTTTCCTGGGACCCGAGAAGAACGTCCGCTTCAGCAAGGTGCTGATTGACAACGGCAGCAGCATCAACATCATGTATCTGGATACACTGAAGAAGCTCGGCCTTGCCGAGAACATGCTGCTACCAGCAAGACCACATTCCACGGAATTGTGCCGGGAGTATCTTGTGCTCCAATCGGCCGCATCTGTATGGATGTCCTATTCGGCACCAGGGAGAACTGTCGCACCGAGTGCGTCCAGTTCGAGGTGGTTGATCTTCAGAGCCCCTACCATGCTCTTCTCGGTAGGTCTGCCCTCACCAAGTTCATGGCTTGAACCCATGCTGCTTATCTAAAGATGAAGATCCCTGGTCCCAATGGAGTCATCACCATCTCGGGTGATTACAAGAGGTCTTTGGAGTGTGCCTCTGCTAGTTCTCATCTGGCGGAATCCATGGTCATTCCGGCCGAGAAGAAGAAGATGTACGAGGTGGTGGCTATGGAGCAATCCGCGCAAAGTGGTGCGCCTGTTATGCTGAGTTCCCAGTACGGGACTGCGTTCCAGGCGTCCCAAGAGACAAAGAAGATCCAGGTTGACCCTGAGTTCCCATACCGTGTTGCCATCATTGGCGCCGGATTGGAAGAGAAATAGGAAAGTGAGCTCATCCACTTCCTCCGTGAGAATCAGGATGTATTTGCATGGTCCAATGAGGATCTGTCGGGTGTCCCGAGGGAGTTGGTTGAGCACTCGCTGCATGTGCGGCATGATGCCAAGCCGGTTAAGCAGGCTATGCGCCGCTTTGGTGATGAGAGGAGAAAAGATATCGGTGATCAGATCACCAAGATCACCCAGTTGCTGATAAGTAACTATATCATGGACGTATTGCATCCGGACTGGCTAGCCAACCCGGTTATGGTGGAGAAGAAGAAGGAGGATCCCAAGGCCGACACTACATGGCGCATGTGCGTCGACTACACCGACTTGAACAAGGCCTACCCCAAGGATCCATTTCCGCTACCCCGCATAGACCAGGTGATCGATTCCACTGCTGGTTGTGAGCTTTTGTCTTTCATAGATGCCTACTCTGGTTTTCATCAGATAGCTCTCAACCCCGATGATCAAATAAAGACTGCTTTTATTACCCCGTACGGGGCTTATTGCTATCGTGTCATGTGCTTTGGGTTGCGGAATGCTGGGACTACCTATCAGAGATGCATGCAGAAATGCTTGCATGATCAAATTGGCAAAAATGGGCAGGTGTACGTAGATGACATTGTCATCAAAACGAATAAAACACATACTCTACTTAGTGACATTGAGGAAACTTTTGCCAACTTGCGCAAGTACAGTATGAAGTTGAATCCGACTAAATGCACCTTTGGCGTCACGGCTGGCAAGCTACTCGGCTTCTTGGTATCCAGTCGGGGTATTGAGGCCAATCCTTCAAAGATAAAAGCTATAGACAGCATGTCTTTGCCGAGATCCCTGAAGGACGTGCATAAATTCACTGGATGCCTGGCTTCTCTAAGCCAGTTCCTGGGCAGAATGGGCGATAAGGCCTTGCCTTTGTATCAATTGATGAAGAAGAGTGACAAGTTTGTCTGGACACCGCAAACTGATGTGTCATTCAAGGAGTTGAAGGCCATGCTGGGTAGCGCTCCCATCTTGGCTAGTCCGCTACCCAAGGAGCCAATCCTGCTGTACATTGCGGCTACTAACCGAGTAGTCAGTGTGATGATTGTGGTGGAACGAGAAGAGGAAGGCAAGACTGTGCAGCGGCCAGTGTACTATTTGAGTGAAGTGTTATCCAACTCCAAGCAGAACTACCCGCATTACCAGAAGATAGACATACGGCGTGTACCTGGGCGCCAAGAAGCTGAAGCACTATTTCCAAGAGCATTCAATCACGGTGGTGAGTTCTGCTCCCATCTCGAACATCATAGGCAACAAGGATGCAAGTGACAGAGTAGCCAAGTGGGTGATCGAGCTAGCCGCGTACACTCCTTTGTACGCGAGAAGAGAAGCCATCAAGTCACAGATCCTAGCAGATTTTTAGTGGATTGGGCTGAGGTGCAGTATGAGCCTCCCTTGCCGGAAACCAACTACTGGAAGATGCATTTTTATGGCTCCAAAGTGAAGGAAGGCCTTGGTGCTGACGTAGTGCTTACGTCACCCAAGCGAGATCAACTCAAATATGTGCTGCAGATTCAGTTCAAGTCATCCAACAATGTGGCTGAGTATGAGGCCGTGGTACACGGCTTGCGAGTAGCCAAGGAGGTTGGTGTGCAGCGCATCATATGTTATGGCGATTCGGACTTGGTGGTGCAGCAAGTATCTGGTACCTAGGATGCTCTGGATACCAACATGGCATCGTATCGGTTTCTGGTGCAAACCATGACTGGATTCTTTGAAGGATGTGAATTCCAACATATACACCGAGCAGAAAATGATGCAGCTGATGAGCTGTCCAAGTTGGGGTCTTCTCGGCAGTTCATCCCGGCTGGGATTGCCTTGAAGCATTTGAGGAAGCCATCTATCAAGCCATCCCCAACTCGGAGTCTATATTAGTCCCTTCGCTGCCAGGAGAAGAAGTTGTTCCCATGGAGATCGACTGGAAGGCTACAAAAGAGAACCCGGGGACTGCCGTTTCCTACCCGGGGACTGACGCCTGCAACCAGGGGACTGTCCCTTCTTACTCGGGTACTGTCCCTCCTAACTCGGGGACTGTCGCATTCATCGAGGGGGTCATTTCCGAGTGCTCGGGGACTCGTGACCTCGTCCTCAACTCAGAGGAGGCCATGGTGGCTGATCCAATGGAAACGGACGAACCAGTGTTTCCCATCCGGGAGACACCGAGTTGGGCTATGCCCATATTATCCTTTATAAAGGACGGCACCTTGCCAAGTGATGAGGTTACCGCGAGGCAAATTTATAGAAGATCCAAGGGCTATACTATCTTCAGAGAAGTGCTACATAGAAGAAGCCGTACTGGCGTGCTGCAACGCTGTGTAGAGCCAGAGGAAGGAGAAGAAATTCTGGTGGAGATACATCAAGGGGAATGCGGGCATCACGCCTCTTCTCGGGCTCTGGTCAACAAGGCTTTTCAACATGGCTTCTTTTGGCTCACTGCCTTGAAGCAAGCTGAAGATATTGTGAGAAAGTGCAACGGCTGGCAAAGTAAGATTCATATGCCAGCTTCTGAGTTGAAAACCATTCCTATTACTTGGCCGTTTGCAGTCTGGTGTTTGGATATGGTTGGCCCTTTCAAGCCGGCTAGAGGCAACATGACTCATATCCTGGTCATGGTTGACAAGTTCACCAAGTGGATTGAGGTGAAGCCTATTCGTAAGTGCGACAGAGCCACAGCTGTGAGTTTCTTGAAGGATATAATCCTGAGATACGGCTACCCGCACAGCATCATCACGGATAATGACACAAACTTTGCTGAGGGTGCTTTTGCAAGGTTCTGTAGAGAGAAGCGCATTCGGCTAGATGTTGCATCTGTTGCGCATGCTGCCTCCAATGGGTAAGTTGAAAGAGCAAATGACATGGTGCTATCCGGCATAAAGCCAAGGCTGATTGAGCCACTGCTGAAAACACTTGGGTGTTGGCTAGATGAGTTCCCGGCGGTGTTGTGGAGTCTAAGGACTACCCCTAACCGATCAACCGGATACACACCATTCATTCTGATATATGGAGCTGAGGCCGTGTTGCCCACTGACCTAGAGCATGACTCGTCCCGAGTAACCCTCTACACTGAGGCGCAAGCTAGAGAAGCTCGAGAAAATGACGTTGACCCGCTAGAAGAAGCAAGAGAGTTAACTCTGTCTCGTTCAGCCATCTATCAGCCAAACTTGAGGCGTTATCACAGCCGGAAAGTAAACCCAAGAGTTTTTCGAGAAGTAGACATGGTCCTTAGGCTCGTGCAGCGCACGGCCGGGATGCACAAGTTTTTCCCTCCGTGGGAAGGGCCGTTCATTGTGAGTAAGGCTCTGCACAATGATGCCTATTACCTAGTTGACGTACAGGCACCCAAGAAGAACAGACCGGACAAAGCCGGAGAGGAATCTAAGCGCCCCTGGAATGTAGCTCTACTCCGACGTTTTCATTCATGAACAAAATGTGTATGTACTTCCTCACCCGAGTTAAATTCTAGTCGGCACTCCGAATTCGAACTCGGGGACTGCCCTTGCTCAAACTGTTCTTTGTGTTTACTCTGTTTTACTTTGTCTATTCGGTTGAACCACTTAGAATTTCAAAAGCATACAGAGTAGTGTGTTTAAACCCACATGACACTCTGCGACTCTGCTGCTGTCCGCAACCCGGCTTCATGACAAGTCAGAGAACAAGCCAAAGGGTCAATGAACACATGAAAAATTGCTAAGGGAAGGAAACGTGTGGCAACCGAATAAAGTGTTTTTACTGCTTTTTCGGCTAAGTGGTGGGCAGTGTTACCATGCTTTTTTCTAAGTGGCTAAGTATTTGAAACTCAACTTTGAAGTCTTGTGACTCGACTACCAAAAAAGCAACAAGTTGCAGGTAGGAGCTGAAATAAAAAGGAAGAGTGGATAAAAAATACAACCCGGGGACTTGCATAGAAACGCAACCCGGCATTGAGCCAGAGTTGCTAAAATATCAAACTAAGTTAAAAACTAAGTAGCAAAGAGACAATAAGTGTACGATTACATCTGCACCCGGTATCCCGGGAATCTGATAAAAGTTTAAGGTAAAAGTTTTTCAGGCATCACTTGGAGGCAGCAGCAGTGCTGTCCGCAACGGTGTTGTCCGCATCGGTTTTCTCGGCATCAGCATCAGCAGTGGCAGCTTGGTCAGAAGTGGCCGTGGCGACGGAGACGAGATCGGTGGCCTAGGTGGATGCAGTGGACTAGGTCCTGAGTAGCGCAGCAGCATCCGTTGCCGCAGCAGCAGTCGTGCCCATCTCGGGAGCCGCCTGGTTGATCACCATCTCGGTGGTGATGGTGGCCCCTTGAGCGCTGGACTGCGCCTTCCCCTTCTCGGCTGCTCCTTTGGCGGCGTCTTCCTTGGACATGGACAACTCCTCGCTGGCGATCTCGTCGTCATCGTCCTCTTCATTGTAACAGCCCAATTTTCGGAAGACAGGAAAAACATGTTTTCAATAACCCAAAAATCAGGGCCAACAAAAACTTTTTAATATGTTTGACTTATGCTTGTGTTTTCATTTCTATTTGGTTGTATGTGTTTGTGTTTGAGTTTGTTAACAACTAACATTACAACCAATGATCATAAATTTCTTAAAACACAACCCTTGTGATCAAGTCATGACAAGAAAGCTTATCATCTTCATCCCTCACACACTTTTGGCAAAAACCTCTTTGAAAATGTTTTGATTTTAGAGAAACCCAAAGGCCAAGTTCTAAGAAAATAAAAGATAATTTCCAAAACTATATGAAAAGTATTTTGGAGCTAATCATTTCCAACTTGTTTTCAACCAAGATGTTTTTGCAAGTATTTCAAAAATTCCTTCTCACTTCCTTCTTTTGCAAAAACAATAAGAGAGGACTATGTTACCCCTGTGTTTTCCCATAATTATATTCTTTTGGAAATAACAAGCTTTGAGCTAAACCTTTTTACAAACTCCTCTTGTCATGCTATGACTTGATCACTACCTCTATTTAACACATGAGAAAACATCCTGGAAATTAATTTGAAGAACTCAGTTGTTTGAGTGATCTTGTGTGACTTGTTATTTTATCTGCTTGTTGTGTGATCTTATCTTGTGTTTTCTTTGAAGTATTTATTTCTGTTTGTTGATTAATGTGTGTCATTCTAATAAAATAAAACCTATTAATAACAAGATCAAGCATCTATATCACACTCCATCACATGTCCATTTTATCCTATGCTTTCCTAAAAACTTCCAACTTTGGAGACATGCTCTTTTGTCCAGATTTCTTCTATTCACAAATGCATCATCATAAATCTATCGATTCAAGTTGTGATTCTGGATATTGAAGCCCTTTGGTATCATCTATCAAAGTCCTTTTGAAGACATCCCCAAAATAATGTCCATATCTCTTTATTCATGAAGCACTTTGTCCATGTTACTCCAAATCACTCCTAATTGTTTTCAGGCCAAATTAACCTACCATTGTCATCTAGATGAATTATATATCACCTCCATATGGTCCGTTTATTTTCCAATGGCCATTTAATTGTTCTTCCCACATGGTTTTTATCCTATTAAATAAACACTTGTTTTCACATTTTCCACTTGATGCCTCAAATATTTTCAAAAGAGTTGTTTATTAAAAATCACTTTTGAGACCTATATTATATACTTTATCATCCCAACTCAAAAATATTTGTTTTAAAAGCATTTTACTATTTATTATTTTCCATTTTCCAAAAGGCCACAAATGGACTTTTATATATTTTGTGAAGAAAAGTATTTCCTAAAATCTTGGAAAAATTACCCAACATGCCTATGGTGATGTGGGATCATTTTCTACAAAAACATTTGGAAGTTCTGTTGAAAATTTTGGAGAAAACATTTAAAAACAGATTCAGCAGTTTTGGAGTTTCCAAAATTTTGTGAAAGAAATATTTTTCAAAACTATTGAGGCCACCATCTCTAGACTCCATTTTTCATCCTCTATCCATTGGACACAATTTCTCACATATGTTCTATTCATATTATTGGTGAAAACAATCAAAAACCTCCTCTGGTTATTTTGGACACTGTTGGGTTCATGCATGTCCTGGTCCACACACTCACTCTCTCTGCCTCTCTTCTGTTTTGGGAACTGAAAAACACCCTCCCCAACCTCCTAGACATGGTCTAGCTGATCCACCACCTCTCTCCCTCTCTCTAACTCAGCCACCTACATGAAGACAAGGATGGTGGTCACCACCCATTTTCTACTCCCCTTCCTCAGTCCACTCCAGGCAGATCCCGTGCGCCATAAGACCCTTCTCCTATCCCGTGACACTCTGGAAGAAACCCACCCCCTCTCCTTGTCTCTTTTCCCCTCGGCCATGAGCTGGCCAGGATGTCCAGAGTGCGCTAGCCACATCAATTGTGTTCCAACACCTGGGATTCATGCCGACCTTCGCGGGCTCGTCTGATAGCACCACGAGCTCTCCAGGAACACGCCCATGCCTCCCATTCCTCTCCTCGCGCTCTCTTTCCCCCTCGACTCACTGTCGAACACCTGCAGGTGCCGAGACGCGTTGAAGATTCAGCACCACTCCAGACCTCCTCCTCCGCCCATATCTCTCCTTGCTAAGCCTACTCACCTCAGGCAAGCCCCTAGACCTCCTCTCCTCCTCCTTAGAAGGCCACACGCGAGCCGCCATGTCCGCCGTACGGACGTGCGCAGCAAGCTCGCCGTCTTTCTTGGTACAGACATCCAAAGCCGCGCATTAGCTCTCCCACCTTGTCTAACCTTCTCGGATACACCCTAATCGAACCTCCATCGCAAAACCCCTCTACCCCGCCCTCTAAATCGACGACGGTGTGCCCGCAGTCGCCGCGGGTGAGCAACCGTCAACCCGCCGATTGAAGCTATCCCCGGTCGTGCCACTTCCTCCCTCACCCTCCTTGAGATCCTGCGAATCTCCTGCCCCCTCTAATTTCTACTTCCATCTGTTGCAGGGGAGCCGCCATCGACGACCTGGCTCACCGGCCGCCGTGATCCACCGCAGACCTCGCTGTGGTCCACTCCTCCGGCCGCAGATGAGAGCATCAGATTCACGGCGTCCCCGTGGTGGTCGGTGACCTGTCTCGTGTCCAGGCGGGCCTCCTAACGCCCTACGGCGAGATCTCCGGCGGCAACCGCCTCGGTCCGCCGCACGACCCAGTCGCGCCGCCAGCTTATGGCCAGGACTGCGTGGCGTCCTCTGGGGCGTCCGATCCAAATCTGACGGGGCTGTTTGAATCATGGGCCATCTAATCTCCGCCATCGACAGCCTATCGAACGGCGACTTACCGCTTCAACTCGCGCGCTCTCGCTCGCGGGCCGGCCTGCCTTGCTCGGCCCATTCCCACTCAGATCCGGCTTGTTTCTTCACTGAAGGTTGTTTGTTTTCTTTTTCCCTGCAAATCCAGATCTGACTGTTTACTTTAATTCAAAACAAAAATGTTAACAAGTGAATCATGCCAAACCAAAAATCACAGTTTTATATCTGCAAATTCCTAACCACCTCCAACTTGTAGATCTAAGTTTTGTGCAATATTTTAGGAGAAATAAAATAAATGGCAGAGGCACTCTTTAACACCATTTATTTAATAACTTGAGTTTTAAGTATCCAAATCATGCAAACTAAACTGTTCTGAGTATCCCTTAATAATATCTATCTGTGGAAGCTGGCCTTGTGTTGACTTGAGTTATGGTGTGAAAATGACATGCATGTTAATTTTAGGCCAGAGAGCACTTCTGTGAATTATTTAATTTTTTTGGTGATGAGTTTTGAAGTGAATCCAATTGTGTTGGTTTTCTAGTGACTAGGAGCACCTCATACTAAGTTTTCATGATTGTAGTAGTTACAGATGAGGCTTGGTGCATCATTTGGTAAATAGTCCTTTTCTGTCTATTATTGACATGACTTGATAAATTGTTGTGCTATCATGTTCTTGTTATAAAATTGATTCCTAGCATGTGTAAGTTATTTATACATGTTTTAAATGTGTCTTGAGTGTTTCACTAGTATTATAGGGTTTGTGTGTGAAAGCCATGCTTGTTATAGTTTAAATCTCAATATGTTGTTTTCCTAGTATAAAAATAGGTTAAAATTATGTTGTTCTTCATATTGGTGTGATGACTTGAATAAACGCTTTAGTATTTTTATCCATAGCATAGCTATTGTTATTCTAGCATATTATACTTGCTTGCATGCTTGAGTGAGCTCTAGGTAAAATAGTCGTGCATGATAGTTTTAGATGATTTTTCTGCCATAGTTGCTATTTGCATGCTTAATTTTTGAGGCATTGATTAGATTGTTATTTTGTTATTACTAGCATGTCTAGGTGTTGTTTTCTCTGTTATTTGTATTCCATCTTACAGATCCATCATGTTAGAATAAATCATGTTTGATGATCTAGTATTGTAATGCATGTATGCATGTCTAAATGGCCATTTTTGCATCTCTAGTTTTAGTAGTCTTTTGCCCCATGATTATTTTCATGTATTGAGTGATGCCATGATATGTTTGGTATTGATTTGTCTCTGTTATTAGGTTGCTTAGGTACTGGTTATATTGTTTCTCCATGTTTAGAGAAGCATGTGTTACTATTGATTTGTAGTATTGCTGGTTATTATTTTCCTATGCATGCGTATGTGTTCCTAGGTTGTTTTCTTGTGTTTTTGCTCATCCCCATGAATGACCAGAGAGTCATTTCACCCTATTTGAGCATGATATGAGAGTGGCACACCCACTGAACTCATGCCATTTTGGTTGAGGATCCATAACACATATTCTAGTGTTATTAATGTGTATTGTCTGTGCCTGTTTTGCTTGTTGGTGTGCACCCTAGTAATATTGGTTGTGAGTGTACTTGTTTGATGAAATGCTTGCTGTATGTTTAATTTTTGTAAAGTGCTTGCCTTTGTTCCTGTTTTGCTTGTTGGTGTGCACCTTAGTAATATTGGTTGTGAGTGTACTTGTTTGATGAAATGCTTGCTGTATGTTTACTTTTTGTAAAGTGCTTGCCTTTGTTTGGTTCTGATTGGGTGTTTTTCTTTTTGTGTTTACGACGTTAGATAACGAAGACAGTATTATTTCCTAGAGAGGTTTTTATTGCAACTCTTGTTTTTTTCAAGAGCAAGACCAAGACTGGTGCCAAGGAAAGCCATTCTAAATGCTTGATGTTGTTTTACTTATCATTATCTATCATGCATATTTTACTTCTGAAGTTTTACAAAAGTTTGATTCAAAAACTATTCTTTTAAGTGGACTATACCAGTATCTATTTTTATGTATCTAATATGCTATATCCAATATATAATCTTGGTGTTACCAAGCCCTTTAGACATTTTAGTATTATCACTTAATAAACTTAAGTCCCCTAGTGGACATTTTAACTTGATGTTTTTGGAAAGCAAAAGCTTGGAAAAACCCCGAGGAAAGGTGGGACCTTGTCCGAGGGAGGTTTGTGAAGAAGGAAATGTTTTCGACTTGTTTTCCAAAAATGACACATAACCTAGTCTTCGCCGGACAACCAAGCCGTGCTGCCACATTACCTCAATATGGGAACGGGGTCTAGCTAATTGCTTGTCGGTGTTAGTCCGTGTCTACCTCAATGTGCTATAGGGGTTAGAGTCCCCCGAACCGAATTATTGCCAGGAGGGAGAAATGGGACATTCAGAGTGTGGGGATTAAGTTCGCCACCGGTTGCAACAGTTGGGTCTCCTGCCACGGCGGTGTGTTGTCAGGGGAAACCGGATCGATACGGCTGACTCACTCGGTGTCGGGGAGAACAAACCCAGTTGAAGAGGTAATCATTTACTAGCAGTGACATAGTGGATGGTTAGGATCAGTGATTCGATGGTTAGGACCAGTTATTCGTGGTTGTTCACGGCGGCTGTACTGGATCTCCTGCCACGGAGGGAGAAATGGGACATTCAGAGTGTGGGGATTAAGTTCGCCACCGGTTGCAACAGTTGGGTCTCCTGCCACGGCGGTGTGTTGTCAGGGGAAACCGGATCGATACGGCTGACTCACTCGGTGTCGGGGAGAACAAACCCAGTTGAAGAGGTAATCATTTACTAGCAGTGACATAGTGGATGGTTAGGATCAGTGATTCGATGGTTAGGACCAGTTATTCGTGGTTGTTCACGGCGGCTGTACTGGATCTTGTGGATTGTGTACACCTATGCAGAGTAAAACTATTCAGAATAGCCGCGTCCTCGGATATGGGCAGTTGAATGGCCATGTAGCTAGCATTGTGTCAATGTTTTCAAAAAGCTGGAAAGTGTTTTGGAACTTGTACCTGGGAGGTACGTTGAAAGGGAATGATTGTACCTTTGAGGTACCGGATAAATGATGATCTTGAAGATGTGATCTTCCAAGAAGTTTTGCAAAGAGAAACTTTTATTCTATTTAGAATGCTTTATAAAAACCTTGTAGACATGAGATATCCACAAGAAAAATGTAATATCTTTTGAAGTATCTTCTTCAACAAAGAAAAATAAAAATTTTGCAACTATGATGGGTCTTAAATTCATCATGGCTAGTTGAACCCTAATTAAAGCCTTCCTACCACCTATATATATGCATACTTGCATGTTTAGCTTTCATTTGGGGTGTCTTGCGGAGTACATTCAAACGTACTCACATTGGTTTCGTCCCTGGCTATTGTCTTAGCCATACTTTGAGCAGAAACCCGGAGAACCTGAAGAAGATGGTGTCGCTGACGGCTATGCGAACTAGGAACGTCTCCGAGTCAGTAGCCTGTAGGTAGTCAAGGCGTGACTTGGGTTTACCACGAGTGTGTTTTGCAGTCTTCCGCTGTTTTTAGTGTGTGTTCCTGCCCTGCGTGGCAGTTGTTATCAACTGAGTCAAGTGACCAGTTGTGTAAGCCGTGTATTCGTGTAGTGCATGTTGTAATCTGCAATGCCAACTCGAGTATGTTGTTCACGACTAACTGATCATGGGATCGTGAATGTATGCATACTGGAGGTCTCGGACTGCTAGTCTGGGGTCCCGACATTCATCTGCACCCTCATCTTCAGGTTCAGTATCTGGCTCGGGGAGGCCGTCGATGTAGGTGGCGGTGTCGGCGTAGGAAGCAATCTCGTACGCCACTGCCTTCCGGCGAGTGACGCACTCGGGCTTCTTGGTCCCCTTAGAGCCTTCTCTGATGGTGAGGATCCTGCTGAGATCAAGGTTTTTGTACCAGCTTGTGATGAAGTGGAGCAGCTGGTCAGCTCCTGCCCGAGATGCAGAGGCACGCCACTTCTTCAGTTTGGCCTTCACTCCATTCAGCTTCTCGGCGATCTCGCTGAAGCTGTCGGGCGCATTTTCATCCGGCAAGAACAGATTGTGCAGCTTATACGCAGTGGACACCATGGAGGTGCCCAAGCCCTTGAGGGAGCGGAGTTGAGACTTGATGCTCAAGAGATAATCATTGATAGTGGAAGTGTTGTCGATGGGAAGGCCAACCTCAGCTCGGAGTTGTCTTGCCTTTGCCAAAGCAGGCACGCTGGCAGAACGGAGCTCAGGGAAGATATCTATAAAAGGCAATAGTAAGAGTTAGAAACAAAGGCAGAAAAGAGATGAAACCAGGTAGAAAAAAGGCAGAGAAAAGAAAAACAAGTCAGGAGCAGAGAAAAGAAAACTTACATTCCAGATCCATCAGTAGAGCTCCCAACTTCATCTTCCAGTCGTTCTCATCCGAGATGTGCATGTCTTCAATGCTACGCGCATTTGCGATCTGGAGGATGAGTTGCTCGTTGTGCTTCTTCAGCAATGAGAGCTCCATCTCAAGTGTCTTCTCTCTGGCTTTGGCAGTCTTCTTGACCTCGTCCTTCTCGGCAGCCTGGTCGAGGGCATCCTGGAGGGCAGTTTTCAGCTGGATTTGCATCTTCTCGAACTCAACTCTCTCAGCAGTGCGCTCCTTCTGGATCTCGGCTTCTCGGGTTTCCAGCTGTTGCCACACCTCCGCAGGCATGAGGCAGTTTAGGTGCTTCTCCCGGAATGTCTCATTCTCTTCTGCGAGAAGAACAACAGTGTCAACAGAGTAACCAGATAAGTAAAGAGATACAAGTGCAGAGTAAAGGGCAACTCACCTTCCAATCTCTTGATTGTGCTCTCAGCAGAGGCAGCGAAGACATGGCAGTGTTGATGCTGTTCTATCAATTCATTGAGCCTGCCTGTAGAGTAAACAAAGTTAAAGCAAAAAGCAAACAACGGGCGTAAACACAAAACGCACAAACCGAAATGCTAAGAGCTTACCTTCCACTTCAGAGATCTGCAGAGTGCGATTCAGGGTCATCCGCTCCATCGCTGCACTGTCCTTCTTCTCGGCTTCAAGAGCCTCGATGCGATCCTTGGCGATGCGATGCTTCCAGAGCAGCCGACGGAACAACTTGGTCCTCTTCAGGAGGCTATTCTGTAGAAGAGAAGAGAAAAATTCTAAGTATTTTGGAAGATTTGGCCCGAGTAGACGGCAACTCGGTCGAGTTTTCGCCTATTCGGCCCGAATCTCGGGGACTGGGGGAATGGCTGAGAGGTAAAGCGGAAAAGAAGAGAAGAGAAGAGGAAAAGAGAAACGGCAACTCGGAAAATGCAAAGAAAGGAGAAAGCACTTACATCATAGGCTTGCTCGACGTCCTCGGCAGCTTTGCGCAGGGTGAACAGCTTCCCGGTCAAAGTGCAGGTGGGGCTGGCGATCGTAATTGGAACAGAGCCGACATCGGCCTTGTTCCAGTCGACGCGGTAGTGATCGAGTAGACCCAGCTGAAGACCTTCCCACTTAGGGTTGCCATGCGCTTTGCTGTTCCAAGCTGGGTCCACAAACCCTACTCGGTCCATGATCGCGGTCAGGCCTTCTGATTCACACTCGTTGTCTCCTGCCTCACGCGACAAGAGCTCTGGAACGGCTGGTGCTTCCTTGCCTTTGGACTTGGACTCGGTCACCACAGCTGGGCCTCCTTTCAGCGCAGAGAGCTTCTTCTCTCCTCTGGCCAATGAGATCTCATGGCGCTTGGACACCTCCAGCATGTATTCCGGCCAGCTGGCTTGGGCGCGGACAACAGCTCCGGCACTCAGCCCTTCGGCAGGGCCAGCAGAAGCAACAACCAGGTTGCGGCTAGAGGTGGGCGCGCCGATTGTCAGCTGTGTACTCTTTGCCACCTGCTTCGCGGTTGGCACAGTTGGTGGCTTGGGTGGCGGCATCTGGTCTCCAGCCTACGCAACGTTGCGCGGTGGGTTCTTCTGTGTAGGCGCAGCTCCAGACTTAGCAGTCTTCTTGGGGCTAGCAGTAGTGTCCGCCCGAGAAGCGAATGGAGGCATTTGGCGAGGAGCAGCCGGAGGCACTTGCTGGGAGGTAGTTGTTGAGGCAGTCTTTGTTGGTGGAGGGATTGGCGCTTTCGGTGGAGTCGCCTGATGGGTAGGCGGCACAGGGGGCCGGCTACCCGGCGCAGCATCTGGCTGCGCTTGGCTCTGGCGGACGGGCTCCACCACAGTATCTTCTACCCGCTGCTCGGCAGCGGGGATCAGGTCGGGTGTATGTGACTTCTTCTACCCGCGGCCCGGCCGCGGGATTGTCTTGAGCTGCAGCTTGAGTATCCTGCTGCTCGGTGGTGTCGTCTTGCCGCTCCAAGGCGGCACTGTCTTGTTGCTGGAGGTTTTCTTCATTATTTTCCCCAGCTGATGCAGCTGGGGGAGATGGCGGCGTCTCTTCATGAGCAGCATCTTGGAATCGTCCAGCTCAGGCTCCTCTGCAGAGAAGAAGAAGAAATAGATTCGGAAACAGAGAAGGGAATCAAGGTGCGTTGCTAATAAGCAGAGAGGTGAACTTGGTCACCTTCGTCATCCTCGGACCAGTCCCGGATAGACGAGTCAACTCGGGACTTACCAGGCTGATTAGCGTGAGGGATGCAGAGGGTGTCTTCGGTGTCGTAGGCGGTCGCATCATCCTCTTCTCGGTCATTGGACCAGTTGCCCTCGAAGACTTCGGTATCTTCTTCTCGCTGGCGATCGATGTGCTGTTGAGGCGAACATGAAACACTGTGAGTTGTTTTCTCGGCTAGGGATTTCTACTCGGAACAGCATGCAAACACAAAGCATATTCAGTTGAGTAATCCTACCCGGCGTGGCATGCAAACACAAAGCATATAAAGCCAAAAGCATATTCAGTTGAGTAATCCTACCCGGCGTGGCATGCAAACACAAAGCATATAAAGCCAAAAGCATATTCAGTTGAGTAATCCTACCCGGCATGGCATGCAAACACAAAGCATATAGAGCCAAAAGGATGTTTGCGATGTCCTACTCGGTGCAGCATGCAAAGGTTAAGCATACAAAGCTGAGAAACCACCTACTCGGTATCAGAGTGCAAAAACAAAGCACATAATGCTAACCTGTCCGATGGGCTTGAGGCGGCTATACGGTGTGAAGCCATACATCCAAGTGTCAGTGAGCGAGGTATGCATGATGGACCTAGCCGAGATGGCCACCTCGGTTGTGCTGAGCTCGAATGTCGTTGTCCTTGTGCAATCTCGGGGTCCTCCCATGTGGCACATCTTGTGCGATCGATGCTGGAGTGGGAACACTCGGCGTGATATCCAGCACGCGATGGGATCGTCCGGACGGAAACCTTCCGAGATCAACTCGGTCAGGCGTCACTCAACCTGGAGGACATCCTCGATGGTCTTCTTGGGGTCGTAGCCCCAGTTCTGCTGGGTGGGCCGTGCATTCTTGAACTTTGGAAGCCTTATTCGGTCCTCGATAGGCTTCCCCTTTTCGGCAGCAACATTCTTCACATACAGGAAACTGCGCTGCCACTTGCGCACAGTTTCCAATCTCTTAACCCGCGGGTGATGCCCGGTCTTGCGCTGTATCATCATGGCGCATCCGGTCTGGGTCATCGTGTGAGCGCTCTCGGTGTGCCCAGGATTGGGAACACTCTGCTTTCGGAAGAAAAAGTACCTGGCCCATGTATGGATGGTCGGGTAGACGCCTAAGAAGGCCTCACACACAACAGCGTGGATGGATAGCATTACAAGAGCATTGGCTGGAAGATGGTGTGGCTGGAGGCCAAAATGACAAAGAAATTCGGCGAAGAAATCGGAAACAGGAAGGCCGAATCCCCTTTTGAAGTGGGACAGGAAGATTACGTACTCGTCTTTCTCAGGCTTTGGAATGATTTCAGTACCTGGGTGCCTGCACACGACGCCGGGAGGAACGCGGCGCGTGTTGACGAGCCACTGACAGTCTTCTGTCGTGACTTCTGATCCTTCCCAGCCGGCGCGGGCGGCGGCATCGTCATCTCCGTGAGAAGCCATGGAGGCGGAAGCACCCAGGGGAGATTGGAGGCGAAGGTGAGCAGAGGAGTTTCTCAATGTCTCTCTCGCGGTGCGTGGAGCAGCGGCGCAGCAAGTATTTGCGGTGGCGGTGTGCTCGACGTCGGCGGAGAGGCGAGGGGGCGCGAGATTGGGAAGAACAAGAAAGATGCGACGGGAGCGTCGCGGGGGTATTTATCTCTCCCCCTCGAGTTGCCGTTACCAGTGGATTGATCGTGGGCCACGATTGTGCGGCGTGGGTTAAGCGACCGTTAGAAACGCACATAGCGCATAACACGCGCGTAACAGGCGCAGTTAATCCCACGTCTAGATCGTGGGCTCTCGAGTACAACTGACGTGACGTAACGGGCTAGTGGGCCCAGGTTGCAGAGATTGGCGCGTGGCCTGCTGTGTCCCTAGCATCTATGTGTCGGGGGCACAGGGGTGTGACTAGTGCCCCATAGCGACACGGAGAGGTGGATTCGGTCCATTTCAGCGGGATTGTGTTCGAAATTTCACTAAGTTATTTTACTCGGCATCACAGAAGAAAGATAGCGCTACTCGGAGAAGAAGAGATTCAAGCAAGGGTTAAAAGGCCATGTGGAGGTGCTACTCGGCTTCTTACAGTGTGAAGAGAAGATTTGTTTTTAAGCTGGCAGGGCCCAGCGAACAAGTTCACTGGACTCTACCAGCTTCGGGGACTAATGTCGAGTGGTAACCCCCGAGTAGGGGTAAAGCAAGTGCTAAAGGCAAGGTCAAGGGGCAGTTTGATCGGGTAGATGGCTACATGGGTACTTGCTACCCGGTAGGTTTCTATCCGACAGTACCCAGCAATGCCAAGAGAAGATATCAAGGAAGTTACATTTGTCCGAGTAGAGAAGATGGTCTGAGTAGACGGAGGGCAATCCTACTCGGGCCAGAAGTCAATGGAGTCGTTCTGACAAGGGATCCCGCGTATCATGCGTCCGTCCGGCGTGCGGTTCAACTTACGGAGCGCGTGATTATCCGCGCTACAGCGTGGCTACAGTGCGGTAGGCGTCTGTCAAGTCCTGTCACTGACAGAGGGGACAGGACAGGTCTAGGGGCCTACCCTATCTCACTGACAAGGTGGACAGGGGCTGTCAGCCGTACGGCGCGGCGGTTCTCCGCGCGGGATCTCGGAGGCGTGCTGTCGTCACAGTTGTCAAGTCCCATCACCATACCTTATAGTCTTTGTTTATTCGGCTGGGCAACAGTATATAAGGTGCCCTGCCCCCTCCTGCGCGAGGGACGTTGCCACACTTCGCATTTATTGCTAGAGCTTACGGTAGAGCGAGAGAGAGCAGCAGAGTGGCTACTCGGACAGAGGCACACATTATACTGTGGCTACTCGGTTATACACATATAGAGAGGAAAGGCAGGAGTAGGGGTGTTACCTCCACACAAGGGCCCTGAACCTGGGTAAGATTTTGTTGTTTGCAGTGCTTGAGACATCTTAGCGCGGCGCTACTTGCCGTGCGATCCCTCCCGGATACCTCCAGTGTCCATTGACCCCAACACTTAAGCCATCCCATGGCGTCTGCCGTGATACCACCACGACATTGGTATAAACAGTGAATGAGATGGAGTTGTATGATTTGAAACCTCTTTCCCAGGCGATGTTGACGGAGGGTGCACACTGTGTTGGAGGAGAGTGCAGGATGGTCGCGACACGCTGTTGTTGGCTCAGTGGCACCGGACGGCGGCGGGTACTGCTGCAACGAGCTCGCCGGAGTATATGCTGGTGTGAGGAGGCGGCAGCGCGGGCTGTCAAGTATGGTTCCGTGGACAAAAAACTAAATCAGATCTTAGAATTGACGCACGCAGACGGATAGAAATCACTTTCCATATCAGGTTGTTGACCATAAAACCGGTATAGTTTTTGGCTACATAATACGTTCGGGTTCTTTGTGATCTGCACCATACGGATGTTTTTTAGGGAAAGCCATCCTGGCACGAGATATTGTTCCTATGTTTTCTTCTCTGTCACGTGTTTTAGTAATTGGAAAACTGTACTGCTATAGGTGGATGGTAAAACTTGAACGACACAAATCATGGGCCTCTCATGGGAGGGTGAATCGATGGTGTGTCCTAGGGGAATCGTACGTGACATTCCAAAAAAAAAAAGGAATCGTACGTGACTGTCCTACGTAAGCTATTTCGATTGGAAAACAGTGAAAGGTTTTTTTATTTTTTTGTACGTGACCTGTTTTGATTCGTATACGATCGGGACTTCTTCCAGCTATATTTTCTGTTCAGCCTCTAGGGGTCTTTTTTCGCGGCGGAAGCGGCGAATAGCGCCGCTTATTCACCACTCGGCCCCCAGAGGCCCAAATAGCGCCGTTTCGGCTCTATTTCGCGTCACGGCACCTAGGCCAAACCCAGCCCGCTGGGTTCGGCCTAGGGGGGCGAAACTGCGCGGCCGCGCGCGTGGGTCAGCTCTGTCAGCGACGCAACGAAAAAAGCGCGGGAACAGAACCGCCCCGTGATCGTCTTCTCGGCTACCGCGCGGTCAAAGGCTGCCGTCGTTTATGGCGTGGCGGCCGCCCACACTAGTGGAAACAGGGCCTTTTGTCCCGGGTCGTAAGGGCCAGTTGTCCCGGTTGTGCAACCGGGATGGGCTGGCCGGGACAAATGGCCCGTCCCATTGGTCCCGGTTGTGCCAGGACCCGGGATGGTAAGGATAGGGCACGTGGCGAACCTGGGCCAGGGAGTTCGTCCCGGTTCGTTCAAGGGACCGGGATGGATACTTTTTTGACAAAAAAATATATATAATCCCGAGCCCGATTTTTTGGGCTCCTGTCTCCCAATCCCGAGCCGGCCTCCACTTCCCCAACCGCGTCCAGGCCCACGTCTTTTATTAAGCCCATTGGTCACATTTTTTTGTCAAAAGGGACCACTGGCCCGTGTCTTTTATTATGGTCAGTCAACGGTTCGAAGGGCCCACTGGCCAGCGTGGTCAGTCAAATGGTTCGAAGGGGCCACTGGCCAGCGGCCGTTGGCTGGCTCGCCTGGTCCCTTAAATTAAGACTACAGGACGGTCAAAGGGCCAGTCGCCTCGTCTTCCCGCCCCGCCTCGGCTTCCCGCGCCCCCACTTCCCCACGCGCGCGTGCCGCGACTGCAACCGCCGCCACGCCTCGGCTTCTGCCCGCATTCATGGCCGCCTGCAACCGCCGCCACGTCCAGGCCGCCGGTTGGCATGCCAGCCCACCCCGGGTCCTTTTTAAAGGCCCCCCGCCGCCCGTACAACCCATTCACCCCGGCCGCGCCCAAGGCAGACCAACCATAGCCACCATGTCCCGCTGGTTCGGCAGCGGCTCCGGCAGCGGCTCCGGCAAGCGCCCCAGGAATGAAGGCGGCTCCTCGAGCGGCGCCGGCCGCGTCCCACCACCGCCGGCGGAGGCCTTCGGCTACGGCCCTGAAGGTGTCCGCCTCGGCGGGGTGCCGCGCGTCCCCGCGCCACCACCGGCTGCATGCCCGCCGCCCAGCGCCGCGCCCAAGGGCAAGAGGTTCCGCCGGTACGTCCGGGTGGACGAGGCGGAGTGGCACTGGAACAATGCCACTCCGGTGTTCTATGCCGACGTCCACCTCCCGGACGGCTGGCACCTGAACCCCTAGCGGATCCCTGTGCCGCCGGTCCCGACCGGCCAGGCGCTGCTTGAGGAGGTCGACCGCTGGCGCGAGCTCCTGCCGGCCCCCATCCGCAGGGAGCGCGCGTACGCGCGCAGCTCCCCCTACTGGGCCGCCTGGCTCGAGCAGGAGCACGAGCTGCGCCGCCGCTCCTTCATCCCCGCCCCCCACGAGGCCAACGTGGACGACGACCCCCCGCCAGCGCCCGGCCGGGAGAGGGAGCTATGGCTCCTCGTGGACGAGCCGGAGGACTTCTCCGGGGAGGAGGACCCCGAGCTCCGGGCCGCCATGGAGGAGGCCTGCGAGCGCTCCCGCCGCTCCCTCGTCGAGGACGAGATCCTGCGGTGGAAGCGTGTCGTGGCCGCCGCCGCCGCCGACGCCGCCGCCATGCCGCCGCCGCCGCCACCCCCTAACGAGCCTGCTGCCCCCTGGTGGCAGGTGATGAACGCCGAGCTGGAGGCTTCCGAGGACCAGCCGGAGCCGCAGCCGCTCCCACCAGGCCTGGAGTATGGCATGACCTGGGCCTGGACCGGCGGCGTTTGGGCGCCGGGGTCGCCGGAGGAGGAGCTGCCCCCGCCGCCGCCGCTGCCGCAGGAGGTGCTGCCCCCGCCGCCGCC
This sequence comes from Alopecurus myosuroides, assembly GCA_028641055.1. Classification (NCBI taxonomy): domain Eukaryota; kingdom Viridiplantae; phylum Streptophyta; class Magnoliopsida; order Poales; family Poaceae; genus Alopecurus; species Alopecurus myosuroides. Next base: position 348,437,972 of record CM054060.1, read on the forward strand.
GTACGCGCCCCCGATGCCCCTGATGCCTCCGCCCCCGGCGAGCCCGACACAGCCGCCTGCCCACCTGTGGCAGCCGCCCGCCTACCACTGCCTCTCCGACGACGAGGACGACTAGATCGGCGCCGGTCGCCTGTGGCCGCGCCGCCCCCTATTCTATATAGACAACGCCCCTAGCTACCCCCCAAGAAACGGCCGGCCGCCTGTGGCCGCGCCGCCGCCCCTTATGCAAGTACGGCCGGCCGCCTGTGGCCGCGCCGCCCCTATGTAAGCAAGGCCCCTGGCCTTATTTTAATATAAGTTGTGTTCCCCTAATCTACTGTGTCCCTACCCCATCCCCGCCGGCGGAACGCCGTCGGATCTGTCCACTCGTTCCCGCCGCCGGCAGGGCTTCGCCCAGCCATATCCACTCGTACCCGCCCCTGGAGTGTCCGATCGGCCTGGAGAGAGGGCCGCGCTTTTTATACACCTGGGCCTTTAGTCCCGGCCCGTGCCACCAACCGGGACTAGAGCCCCTTTGGTCCCGGTTGGTACCACGGCCCGGAACCAAAAACAAATTTCGAATTTCGGTGGCACCCCTGCGCGCCCAAAATTTTTTAGCGCCAAAATTTGAAAAGTGTTAAGTTTGCACATTAACAACTTCTATATACTTCCAAATTTGACAAAAATTCCAACATGAAAAATGCTAGAATTTGCAAAACTAATTTAAATCCATTTTTCGTTTAACTAAATAATTATTCTAACTATTGAAACTATTAATTATTTTTTCATTTGTATATAATTTGAATATAAAAATGTTACAATTTTTTATTTCTCTCGTGATCTTCCTAATTCAAAGCGAATTGTACCTTATTGACACGGTGAATTTGAGATTTTCGTCTACAACAGAAAAACCATAGTTTTCCTTCGAAGGTTTACTCTGCGCATCCACACGTATTTTCCCTTTATCCCGACCCCCGATTGAAAACATAGTAACTTCCGTGTACGCAGCGGGAGCATCAGACTTGTTGTAGATGACTTAACGGCTTTCAAGATTCTAGAATAGTGGTAGAATAAAGCAGTTATATCATTAGTGAGAGACTTCACGTCGGCAATCTCAATTAAAGTGCCAGTTTGTGTCTGATCCCACCAACCCCTCAGAATCCTCCTATTAACTTCACCTATCTCAACTGAAATCATTGTCTTCATGTGGATGCCAAGCCTATGCAAAGCTATCTCTCCTCCTCCAATACCGGAGAATAAGGACACCACATTAACACCATTGGGAAACATGTTCTTTAACACCGACAAGTGGCAACCCACAGTATCAATTTGGAATGAATTGCCAAGAGATTTGTACCTCTCTCTCTTGGCGACTCCCCTTGTGTGGTTTCTTGGGAGACCGAGTAAAAATTCCATCTCATCTGGCTCTAGAGGGGCAACCTTGTTCTTTCCAACCCAAACAAGGTTCCATCTTCTGCACTCGTCCATAACATACCTCTGAACAGTTAGAGGTGGTGGATTACTTGAGCCTGCAAGAGTACGTTCGATCTGTTTTATCAGAATTGGACTTGCCAGACGGGTTTGCAAGCAATCGAGCTGCTTTCTAGGATCCCAGGAAGGCCACCAGTTCTCATAATGAGGGAATGCCTCAAATATGGTCTTTGGAGCGAGAGGAAGGAGACGTGACCTATTCTCAATTGGCAAATTATGGATGTAGCCTCTTTCTTGAGCAGCTGCACAGAAGTGCTTAGAATCCACAAACTCCGGCTCTATGTCATACAAATTTCTGGAAATTTCCACCCATACACTTTTTGGAGCTAGGGCCTCATTTTCATAGTAGAAGTAGGGTGGCTTGTTCATCCTCTAGAGTCGATGTCAGTCCTGGCTGCTTGTCCATCCTCTAGAGTCTGCTCTGCTCTGCTCTACTGCTCCTTGCGGCTCAGGTTGGTAACGGTCCATGTTTGCGTATGCTTTGTGAACTTATGGTTTGATTTGAGAATATCTTTTAAACCTTGTTTCTCTCCATATGCTATTTGTACTTCTCATCGGCTCTAATGTTTCTCTACCTGATTCTACTTCTCCTCTGCCTAGTTTACAGATGTTTGCTCTTTTCTGTAGATGTTTCTACACTGTAAAATGGGCATGTCCTGCGAAACATGCAGACAAGGCGCTGAGCACCACTACTAGGACATCTTGGACGATCAAGGCAAAGGTTTTTTCAAGATTATGCAATTCTATCATTAGTGAGAGACTTCACGTCGGCAATCTCAATTAAAGTGCCAGTTTGTGTCTGATCCCACCAACCCCTCAGAATCCTCCTATTAACTTCACCTATCTCAACTGAAATCACTGTCTTCATGTGGATGCCAAGCCTGTGCAAAGCTATCTCTCCTCCTCCAATGCCTCAAATTAATATGGTGTGCCTGCAATATGTGCGCGGAATATATGACACCCATAAGGCCTATCGATGTAAAGCAGTCAGTCAAAACTTTTTTGTGTTGTTTATGGTGGTTAACTCCAATGAATAACAATCGCTTGTTCTATACCGTGTGTCAACAGATACTACATCTTAAAAGTAGTTATAATCCTGCAATATCTGTCAGGATGTTATCCGTACTATCACTTCGAAATGTATTCGGATATGGGTCATAGTTGTCAGCTATTTACCGGTCAATACAAAATACTAATCAAACAGAACTATATGATCATGTATTCCACGCTTATTATTACACATCACCAACATACGGAGGAGAGAGAAACAGAAAAGTGGGATGGTGGAACAATAATGCTTGCCAGCTTTTCTTCGTGTCCCTTGCTTATGATCGCTTCGGCCGTAACCATGGAGCATCTTCATTATTTAACGGGATGGTGGGGTCAGATTTCACTGTGAAGGGTGGAATTTCAACAAACTTATTATAATCTTCTGACATGTCTGTCGTGTCCTCGATTCCCACGATGTTTCTTTTCCCTGAGATGAGTCATAATGTTGAAGAAGGATGGTGGGAACAACAACTCAAAACTAACAAGACACTGGACCACATCCCTCTGTAATCTTGTCAGAATTTCTGGATCGATTACCTTCTGAGATATTGCGTCCATGAATGCACATAGCTTCACAATGGGTACTCGAACATTTTCCGGTAGAAGCCCCCTCAATGCAATCGGAAGCAACTGCGTCATAATCACGTGGCAGTCATGAGACTTCAGGTTTTGGAATTTTTTCTCTGCCATGTTTATTATCCCCTTTATATTCGACGAGAAGCCAGACGGAACCTTGACACTGTAAAGGACTTCAAAGAATATTTCCTTGTCTGCTTTAGTAAGAGCGTAGCTGCTTAAGGAATGACGCCCTGTATCTGTGTATTTGTTGCTTGGGTCTTTCATACGTTGCTGGTCCTCCCGTGCTTCAGGCGTATCTTTTGACTTCCCATACACGCCCAGGAAGCATAGCAGATTGACACAGAGATTCTTTGTCACGTGCATCACGTCGATCGAAGACCGGACCTCTAAAACTTTCCAATAGGGTAGCTCCCAAAATATAGATTTCTTTTTCCACATGGGTGCCCGCTTATCAGGGCCGTACGGAACTGGTTGGCTGCCAGCAGCCTTACCAAAGATTACTTCTAGGTCCTTGACCATATCGAATATATCATTACCACTACGGAGCTCAGGCTTCTTTCGGTTATCTGCCTCACCTCTGAAATGCTTCCCTCCTTTTTTCCTTAAGGGATGCTTGATCGGAAGAAATCTACGATGCCCCAGGTATACAACCTTTTTACATTTATCCAAAAAAACACTGTCAGTCTTATCTAAACAGTGTGTGCATGCATTGTATCCCTTGTTTGTATGACCGGAAATGTTACTAAGAGCAGGCCAATCATTGATGGTCACGAAAAGCAACGCCCGTAGGTCAAATGGCTTTTGTTCGTTCTCATCCCACACACGTACACCTGGTTTGCCCCACAGTTCTAAGAGTTCTTCCACTAATGGCCTTAGATACACATCAATGTCGTTGCCAGGTTGCCTCGGGCCTTGGATGAGAACTGGCATCATAATGAACTTGCGCTTCATGCACAACCAAGGAGGAAGGTTGTACATACATAGAGTTACAGGCCAAGTGCTATGACTGGAGCTCTGCTCCCCAAAAGGATTAAAGCCATCTGTACTTAGACCAAACCATAAGTTTCTCGCCTCTCCTGCAAAGTCTGGAAAGTCTCTCTCGATCTTTCTCCACTGCGATCCATCGGCGGGGTGCCTCAACTTTCCATCTTTCTTACGGTCTTCTTTGTGCCATCGCAACAACCTAGCATTCTCTTTGTTTCTAAACAGACGTTTCAGCCGTGGTATTATAGGAGCATACCACATCACCTTAGCAGGAACCCTCTTACGGGGGGGCTCTCCGTCAACATCACCAGGATCATCTGCTCTGATCTTATACCGCAGTGCAGTGCATATCGGACATTCATCCAAATTCTCGTACTTCTCACCGCGGAAGAGAATGCAGTCATTAATGCATGCATGTATCTTCTGCACATCTAATCCTAGAGGGCAGAGAGCTTCCTTTGCTTCGTACGTACTCTCAGGCAATTCGTTATCCTTTGGAAGTTTTGGCTTCATTAGTTGAAGTAAACTCTCAAATGCCTTGTCAGTCACACTGTTTTGTGCCTTCCATTTTAGCAACTCCAGTGTGGTACCGAGCTTTGTGCTACCATCTTCGCAATTTGGGTACAATAATTTTTTGTGATCCTGTAACATGTTGTCCAGCTTCAACCTCTCCAATTTATTTTCACAGTCTTCCCTTGCATCAGCAATACCTCGGCCAAGATCATCATCGGCCTCTTCTGATGGCTGTTCTTGACCACCTCCTTCTTCTGCATTCTCTTCCATTGCAGTATCGTCGTATTCAGGGAACGAAGGATCTTCTTCTTCTTCTTCATCGTCTTCCATCACAACCCCTCTTTCTCCATGCTTGGTCCAGCAATTATAGCTGGGCATGAAACCTCTCCGAAGTAGATGGCCGTGAAGGATTCTTTCGGAAGAATGTTCTCTGACGTTCCGACAATCAACACATGGGCAACACATGAAGCCATTATTTTTGTTCGCCTGAGCTACAGCAAGAAATGCATTCAGGCCTGCCATATACTCGGAAGTGCGTCGGTCACCGTACATCCATCGCTGCCGTGCATCCATCTGCATCATATAATTAAGTTTATCAAAATACATATTAATTAAGAGATGACCACAGTACATCGACAAATAATACTTTTTTATGTATCAGTTACAGATGAAAAAGATAATTTGTTAACCTCGGTCGAAGATACCATTTTCAGTGAGCTTGTGCGCGTCTCGGGAATTTCGTCGAACACCTCGTGTGCATAGTAAAAAAAACACACTAACACCACACTCTCTCACACCTCCAAGCAAAAAAAAAAGATGGAAGGAGGGAGGGGCTGGGGCAGTATATATAGGGGAAGGGGGGCATTGGTCCCGGTTCGTGGACTGAACCGGGACAACAGGTCATGCGCGTGCCACGTGGCCTGTGGCTAGGCATTGGTCCCGGTCCGTGGCAAGAGCCGGGACCGATATACCCCCCACGAACCGGGACCAATGCGCCCAGGCGATTCCTGTTGCCCCGGGCGCACGAACCGGGACCAATGCAGGGCATTTGTCCCGGATTTGGTTGCAACCGGGACAGCTGCCCCCCGCCCCCCTGGACGAGAGGGGTTGTTTCCACTAGTGCCAGTGCATGCGCCCCGTCCAAAGGCTGCCGGCGTAATGGCGTGGCGGGCGGCAGCGAGGGGACACGCGCGCAGTAAATGCCCGGCCGCTCGCCGCGCCTATAAAATCCCCCTGCCGCACGCCGCGCCCGCCATTCTTCCACCGGCGCTCTCCTCTCCTCTTCTTCCTCTCGACGCTCTCCTCTCTTCTTCTCTCCACGCAATGGCCAGCTACAAGGACGGGGCAGCGGCCAACGGGTTCCCTCGCCGCCACATTCGCCGGAGCGAGGCGATGGCGCTCTACCTCGCGGGCTACCCTTGCCCGCCGGACGTGCGCCTCCCGAGCTCCGGCGCGGGGCAGAACTGATGGGCGCTCAGCGTCGGCGGGGTACCAGTGCCCCCCTCCCCAACACAGCCCAAGAATTCCGGCGTGCCATCCGCGAGATGCGCGACGCCATGGAGCACCCCGAGCTCTTCCTGGAGACGGACGTGGACGAGTTCTGGTGGGGGCAGCTCACCAGTCGCCGCGACCGGGAGATCGCCTCCAACAACAACAACAACAACGGGGCGGTCGACGGCCGCTACAACGCCAATGGGCGGCGCCGCTGGTGGAGCGCCCCCAACAGGACCATGGAGGCGGTCCTCGACGACATCCACGCCGGCGACCAACCGCGCCTGGAGATGCCGCCCCGGCAGGACCAGCCGTGGGTGGCGCGGCGGACGGGCGCCTCCTCGTCGTCCGCGACGTCCAGCTCCTCCGGCGCCCAGTCCGTCTCCACCTCCCCCCCTTCCTGAACGCCGGCGCGCCTGCCCGCAGGCGCAGCGGCGGCGCGCTCCCCATCGGCGAGCCACGCTTCGAACGCGTGGTTCGCCCGAAGACGGAGGACAGTGGCGACGACGACGACGAGTGGCCCGACCACAAGGTCGCGGAGCAGCTGTCCTTGGACACGCTGCAGCCGCTCGACGCCGACGCCGCCGCGACGTGGAGTCTGCGGGAGAACACCGCGGCGGAGCTGGAGCTCCAGCGCCGCCTGCTGGCGGAGGCCGAGCAGCGCAAGGCGGCGCGCGACCGTGAGGCCGCCGCCAACGCGGCCCGCCTCCGCGTCCCTCCCCCTGCCGCCGCCCAAGGAGAACGTCTACATCGTCCTCGACCCGGACTCCGACGACGAGGACGTGATCCAGCAAGCCCTCGCGGCGAGCAGGTGGGAAGGCGGCGGCGACGAGGGACAGGGGCCGAGCAAGCGCCCCGGCGACGGCCCCGACGACGACGACGACGGTGACTACAGCCAGGCTATCGCCGCCAGCCTCGGCCTTAATTAGATTTCATTTCAGTTCTAGTTTAAATTTCAGTTCTAGTTTTAAATTCGCGTCGAATATGTACGCACTTCGCCTATTTTCAATAAAAATCGCCTATTTTCGAATTGCGTTTGTTTGGGCCGAATCGTGGGCTCGGGGAGCGACTGGGAAGCCTGCCCCCCAGGTTCCAGAATAGCGCCGTTTAGCGCCGCGGCGGCCCCAAAACGGCGGCGTTTTGGGCCCTGGGGGGGCGCAACGACTGGAGATGCCCTAACTCGCCTATTCTCTCACCATTGTTCACCTATAGTATCTCCTACCCCATAGCAAAGATGGCTGGCGATGGGATAAAAAAGAAAGCAAAGTTGGCTGACATAGTCGAAGATGAGAGGGAGATTTCGAGCCACTGCGTTATTACCCGCACAAAAGAGATGACTGAATCGGAGGCAAAGCTTTTGGGTCATGCGTTGATGGCTTCAATTGAAGCCGATGAATTTCGACGTCCTACCTTGTCTCCATCAGCGTTGCTAAAGGCGCTGCGGAAAAGTTGTGGGATCCACCACGATGACATCAAGATTGAAGTTGCAAACCCGCCCATGGATTTCTTTATCCGGTTCCGGTCAAGTGATGATTGCACTCGTGTGTTATCGAATTGCTCACGGCGTCTTGTAGTGGATGATGAGAAGGTAAGTTTTCGCCGATGGCACCGTGGAGTAGGTGATGCATCATCGTCATTGCCATATTTGGTCAAATTGAGTTTTGATGGGCTGCCAAAAGAGGCATGGGAGTGGGAGCTGTTAGCCAGCTTGTCAACAAACTCGGTGGCGACCTAGTGAAGATTTTGAAGCCCCATGACGGATGGACTCTGGCTGTCGAGGCGTGGATTGCACAACCCTCTAAAGTGCCGTTACTATGTATGGTGGAGCTGCCGGAGCCAGACGACGCAAAGTCGCCACTAGCACCCCCTAAAGCAATAGAAAAGAGCACGATTATGCATCGCATCTACATCCATATTGAATCGGTGGATCATCCTGCCACCAATAGTCATCGCAGCTACCGAGTCTATGCCGGTCACATGGATGGCAAGATCCCTTCAAAATTGGACGATGGGGCTCACTTTTTTGCAGGAAAACATTGGATGGGGATGGCCGGAGGTTTGGTTTAGGTCAAAGGATTTGTTATTATCTTGTGCTCTTTAATTGCGATCCTATGTAACAGAAGCTAATTATGTTTGGAGTACCTAGGCTAACATTTGAAATTGTTTATTTATTTATTTATGAAAGCATATTATAAATTACAACACTTATTCATAACTTTCTCGGGAATCATAATTTTGTTTTTTAGACAGGAGGACCAGAACTGAACATATATGTGAACTAACAGAGCAGCTAACGTGATGGCTACACTAACTGTACCCACTAAAAATCGGATACACTTTTCTTTACGAACCTCTAGATCATTTATCTTCTCTTGTTATGCAACGACTTTCTTATTTTTTCTTCAACATCCGCTTCCAGTTCTTCTATCACCGAATCTTGGAATGCTAGATAGATCTCATGTTGAATTTTATCGTTACGTAATTGTTGTGCAATCGTCTTTTCTTCCCGAACCTGCTCTTGTAACTCATATGTACATATTGAAGGATATTTTGAAAACAGAACACAAAGAAACTAGTAAATGGTACCATCATTTAGTTCCCACAATCTGTAGTATTTTTAGGTGATTACTTGAACATTCAGATTGAGTAATCTTCCATTCATTGTTGAGATTATTTCAGCTAAACTAAGGATCATGCGGACATCCCATTAGTTGTCAGTTTTTACAGTGCCACATTTGAGTTGTCGTAATGTTCACTATGTAATGTGATAATGATACCCCTCCCAATAGATGGCCAATGTCGATCCTAGCCATTACGAGGAATGCAATGAAAATCCTATCTAAACAGGTCGGTCCACTCTCAACTTGGCAGAAACCGTTGGGGGAGGCGTATAAATTAAATGTTGATGCATCCCTCCATATTGATACTGGTAATGGAGCGTTGGGAGCGATCCTGAGGGACAAACACGGGGGGTTTATCGCTGCTACAGCAAAATTCATCGATAATGCAGGAGATGTTGTCACTATGGAAGCTATGGCAATGTTGGAAGGGCTAAGCCTAGCTGATTCTATGGGTATACATGATATTGAAGCTGAAACGGATTCCTTGGATGTGTACCATGTGTGCATAGACCAGGAGAGGTGGTGTGATTCCACGGCGGCTATTTTTGCACATTGTTTGGATGAGAAGGCAAAATTCAACTCAGTGAACTTTACTCACTGCGCTAGAGATGCAAATTCTGTTGCCCATGAGTTAGCTGCTTTAGTTTTAGTAATATCTCAAATTACTTTTGGGTAGATGATCCACCAGACTTTGTGTTGGACATGCTACTTTCTGATGTAAACACTTTATGATTGTGGGGGCAGCAAGTTTCTTACGCACTCTTTTCCTTCCAGGGCACCCGAGGGGATTGGAAGGTTTTTAACGAGGCGGCTTGCTTGCTTAATAGAGTTGGTTTTAATGTTTCAAAAAAAAATGTGATAATGATACCATTAGATCTGTAATGTGAACTAATTCATCCATACAGAAGGAAATAATCATGTATTCAAGAAATATAATAATCAGATCTCAAGTACTCCCTCCGATCCCCTTTAAGTGTCGCATGAAAACAACTAATCAGTACAGAATCATAACATAACTCACGACAGGTTTTTGGGATCGGAGGGAGTAGTTGATTTAATTCCAAGATCTGGTTAATTCTCACATATGAAGTGCAGAATGGTTAGGTTGATTCTCACCTTATGCAAATGTGTCGCTGAAGAGGAGGCGGTGGCTTCCGATCAAGTAGGCGAGGCTGGCGGCTCCGATCCCGCCGGGGAGGACATGGTAGCTTTCGATTGGAATGGTTACCAATGGCCGTGATCCCGCATATGACAAGGTGGCGGCGTGAGACCTGTGTATGGGGCGAGTGGTCCAATCACCTCCGATGAGCTAGTAGATGGAGTGACAACCGATCTGGCCGGTGTGGTGAAAATATGGGAGGGGAAGATGATCGGCGATAATATGGGAGGGAGGGGGAGAGGATCAGCGTAATATGGGGGAGAGGCGACTACAACGCACGGCTAAAATCGTGGTAGGCATCATCTGAAATTTTTGTTAACAATTCTTTTTAAAGTTCGCGCGGCTAAAATCGTGGTACGCGAGCTTTTTGGTAACAAAAATTTGATAAAGTGGAGGGAATCAGCTGCACGATATCTAAATTTTTTGCTTAAACAAATTAGTTAAAGTGCACGAATATGTTTTATGCTGAACGGAAAATGTATTTTTGGTTTGTGGTACGTGACATACCAAAAAGTTTTCTCGTACACTGGTAACCCTCCGTTCCACCCGTAGCGGGAGTTTCCTCCTACACGTCGAACTCGATACGGAAGATTCCCGACGTCTCGTAAACCGGTAACCCTCCGTTTGACCCGTACAGGTAGTTTCCTCCTCCACACGTCGAGCACATCTACAAGTGTTATCACATGCACGTGAGCGGGATCGCACCCTAGTTCGTAGGGCCACTCGCAAGTTTTCGTGTGGTTTCGTCGCTCCGTCGGTCGTTTTCCACCGAAACCCTATTTCGTAGGCCACGCGGATCTACCCCCTACATTTCTCCGTACGAGGGTTTACCAATCTACTTTTGTGTTGGTTTAGGTTTGCTTAGGATAAAAACACGTGGAAAACGAAGCTTGAGCCGAAGAATCCACCGGTAGACCTCCATTCGACCCGTACCGGTAGTTTCCTCCTCCACACGTCGAGCTCATCTAGAAGTGTTATCGCATACAGGTGAACGGGATCACACCCGGGGGTCAGGCCGGGCGTTCGGGTTACCCGAAAAATTCAGGTTGGGTAATTCGGGTTTTAATAAATTCGGGTTATGAGAATTGTCACCCGAAATTTCACAAAAATATTAATAACCCGACAATTCGTGTGCCCGACATTTCGGGTTCGGGTTTTCCCAAATTTCCCGAATTATAGCACGATTAAATGCTAAAACAACAAACGAGAGTCATAGGATTCGATTTGGGGCGGCGTTTGCCACCGGGAAAGATGGAGAACACCAGAGCCAGGGCAGGGCCGCATCGGCAAGAGCTACCATGGTGGAGCAGCCGTTGGGGCAGATGGGTAGCTGTCGCGCCAAGAAGGGGTGGGTAGCCGTCGGGGCAGATGGGTAGCCGTCGTCGTTGGCCTCGCGTCTATCGTGGTGGAAGATGGCGAGCAACGGTCGCAGGCGTTGGGATCGGGATTCGGGTTTCGGGTATTTCGGGTTTCGGGTATTTCGGGTTCGGGTTCGGGATTTTCGGGTTCGGAATTCGGGTGTCGGGTTTTATGCCCACCGTGACCCGGGGGGCTAGGAATCTCAAATGTGGTACTTCCACCACACTTTCACATATATGGTAGGAACACTCGCAAGTTTTCGTGTGGTTTCGTCGCTCCGTCGGTCGTTTTCCACCGAAACCTTATTTCGTAGGCCCCGCGGATCTACCCCCTACATTTCTCCGTACGAGGGTTTACCAATCTACTTCTGTGTTGGTTTAGGTTTGCTTAGGATAAAAACACGTGGAAAAGAAATCTTGGGACGAAGAATCCACCGGTAGACCTCCGTTTGACCCGTACCGGTAGTTTCCTCCTCCACACGTCGAGATCATCTGGAAGTGTTATCGCATACACGTGAACGGGGTCGCACCCGGGGGGCTAGGAATCTCATATGTGGTACTTCCACCACACTTGCACATATATGCTAGGAACACTCGCAAGTTTTCGTGTGTTCCGTCGCTCCGTCGGTCGTTTTCCACCGAAACCCTATTTCGTAGGCCCCGCAGATCTATCCCCCTACATTTCTCCGTACGAGGGTTTACCAATCTACTTCTGTGTTGGTTTAGGTTTGCTTAGGATAAAAAAAACGTGGAAAACAAAGCTTGGGACGAAGAATCCACCGGTAGATTTCCGTTCGACCTGTACCGGTAGTTTCCCCCTCCACACGTCGAGCTCATCTGGAAGTGCTATTGCATACACGTGAACGGGATCGCACCCGGGGGGCTAGGAATCTCATATGTGGGACTTCCACCACACTTGCACACATTTACTAACAAGGTATGGAACCCCCTAGCTTGTGTTGGCACCCCGACGCTCCGGAGCCCCCTCCGGTGAACCCCTAGCCCCGTTGAAGAAATAGCGGACTTCTACGAATACACGCGGTAACGACATCGAAAGGGGGTAGCAATGTGGAATTAGTTGCTTGTTTGTGTTAGGGTGTGCCATAGGAACACAAAACACAAAAGTAGAACCCAACTCGTCGGAAGATTCCCGATGTTTCGTCCGATACGGTAGTTTCAGCCTATATGCGCGTGTAAACTCCATAGAGAGAAGCGGATGCCGGTGAAGCGTGTCTCACCCAGATGTGCAATCTTTTCCATCCAAAACCCACAACACACATTTACTAACATGGTTTGACACCCCCTAGATTTTTGTGACGCCCCGAGACCGGGCACTATGCAGATTTCAGCATTCCCGCCAAATCCGCATAATAACCGATTCCAGGTTGCCATTTATGATAACATTACAATAGTTCACGAATAATCCACAATTACAACAGAAACAGATAGATACAAGATGACTCAAACGAGCCAGGGATACAACTGATACATTACAAAGATCCAAAATAACGGCGGAAGAAACAACATATCGTCCGTCTACGGACAAGATCCAAATTGGACTAAGAGTCCTGAAGATAACCGAGAGCGTCCAATCCCTGCCCAGGCCAAGCCGGAGGGATTCCCAAGCTAACGTCGTCAGACTTCAAACCTGTTGACTGCAATTTGGAATTTGCAGCCACGAAAGAGATTCGTGGGTCAGTACGGTTAAGTACTGGCAAGGGGGATAAAACCCATACTCACAAGTTACCGGCGTAATCCGATCATCACAAGATACAAATACTTTGGGAATCAACGGAAAGGAAGGGGTTATTGCAAATATGTGACAGCAGGCTGCACTAACCAACTACAGAGAAAAATACTACAACTTCCAACTAACAGAAAGGGGATAAGATCGAGGTTTGTAACCAACTGAAAGATAACTTCAAACAAACCCATCCTGGACCTCGCCCCTTTAGCCAAAGAAGCAATCCGAGGATAACTCACACAGTTGTATTATGATGGATCAGATTATTGTGTCAATAAGCCTATTACTAGTCAAGTTGTTAGTCATTGGGTGAAAGGTTGTTAATCATTAGGTTTAAGTTGTCCTGAGTACTTGTTAGCCAGTACTTTCACCAAGTAATCCATAACCGCGGAAAACACGGCTTCTCGAGAAGATTATCCCTGCAGGGTTGCACCAATTTAGCCGTACACTCATGAATATCCCGCCAGATGGAGCGGCCACTCCACCAAGCGGGGCACTCAACACAATCCAACCCTTCTTCGCATCAAGCCCAAAGCACCTTGGGCGCACGGCTACTCGGGCCCAGAAGAAAATGGACCCTCATAGCACTCTAAGACCGTGTCCCCCTATATGCCGACTACGAAAGTTCCACCCGGGTACCAAGGGCTCGCAAGATCATGCATGCAGCAAATGGAAAACCCGAACTAAATGAGGCGATTTGGACGAGATGCGAATCGGGTCAAACTGAGGGGGAGCCCATACTCCCCAAATGCGGGTAGTGCGCTCATCATGGATCAGTAGACAAGACCCTTTTCCTATTAGGGTCGACACTAGCAGGCCTCAAAACCACGAAGGGCCTCCTGCCGGTGCCTTATCATCAAATTTATTATTAATAGCAACATTAGCATGATTGATTGATTAACATCGAGCCCCCAGAACATAATAGAGTAATAACAGAAAGTAACGGGTAACAGACTCGAGCAAAACAACCCTAAGCAAGATAGTAAGACACGGGCAACAAGCAATGGTTATAGGTATGGTGGTGAGGCAATATCAAGGTTAAGGGATTCATGTGATGGGTTCGTAACAGAAACAACTACTACTCAGGCTAGCAGAAAAGAACAACGGAAAGTATCGGTAACAAGTGATGAAAAGGCAGCCATATGGCAGCAAGTGAGTATACTTGCCTGAGATCCCGCAAGGTAGCAGAACTTGTCGTTGCTCACATCATCTCAACGTCCTATCCGGGAAGAAGCAACGAACTAACAAAAACACCGGATGCAACAATTACTTCTACGGCAAAGATCCGGCATGATCCTATTTTATATGCATGACATGGCAAGATGCAACAGGGGAAACAACTTAAGCAATTTAATCGGAACCGGAGTCCGGAGAAATAATTATTGGTTCAAGTTGTTTAGCTAACCATCAATATTAAATGTTGATTCACAGGGTTAAACAAGGTAGAGGTGATCTATCCAATATTAAATGGAATAGGGCATGATTTGAATTTAATACCCCAACACATTCCATATTTATTTAATAGGTGAACATGCATAACACAAACTAAGATGCAACATACAAAATGCAAACATGAGCATGGACGGCATGAACATGAGCAAGTTATCAAATTAGCAATTTTAAATGCATTAATTAATAAATAGTTGTTTTCAGCAATTTAATTTATTCAAAACAGAAAACAAAGTTTATATTTGCAAAGTTTAGAGAATTTTGATTGGAAAACATATTTTACTTTTCAAAGTTGGAGTTAAAATGAATTAGTTATGATTTATGCAATTAAACAATTTAAATTGAGCCGGAAGCCCAACATTTAATTTAGGAGGTTCGAGTTATTTATCTACCCACAAAAATGCAATGCAACACATGAATGAGATGACATTTTAATTATAGTTGATATGTTATAGAAAATAGGGCATAAATATATAAGGGTTTGGGTTCGCACGTGTGGAGGGGAGATCTTCGGGTTTGACGCCGGAAAGAAGGAGATCTTCGGAACAACGCCGGAGTGTTCGGGACGTGGACGAAGTAGCCGACGTAGAGGAAGTAGGGGAAGTAGATGTTCGTTCTCATGTAGTCGAGGAAGTAGTTGGTAACCACGTAGTGGAAGTAGTCGTTCTCGTTCCGTAGTGGTAGTAGTTGTTCACGTCCGGAGTCGGGGTAGTTGTGGCGGAATCGCGCCATCATCATCTCCGGGGTCGGTGACGAACTTGGCGGTTCCACGTATCCGTCACCTTCGACATTGTCGGGGTTGATGGGGTTCACGGCGTCGGTGTACTTGTTGAGGAGGTTCTTGGCATCTCCAATCTTCGGAGTCGTGGACGCGCACGAAGGCGGCCACCACAAACGGACGTCGGTGCCACGGAAGATGACATCAAACATGGCGCCGTGGTGTCCATTCGACGATGGTCATTACCATAGAAAGCACCCGACACGGAGCATCATCCCCAACAAACGGAGCAGGAGCAAATTACAAGTTCTCACGAGGAGTCCAACCTCTTGGGGTACTTCCATCGAACACCTTGAGCAGTTGCATCCGAAACAGGACATGGAGGCGATGGTGTATACGCAGTCGAGGAAGTAGTCGAAGTAGTCCATCGCCAAAGTTGCGGTAATGGCAACACCACCACTCTGTCGATGTTGGCTTGCTCGGGAGTACCGCATCGGAGACGGAGAAGACACAGCAGCAACATCAGCGACATCCGCAACACCACACCTATACACCACCGTAACCGCACCGTCGTGAGGTAGCAGCTCAAGGACGCCGGGGTTGCCGTTCACTGCCGTTCCGCTGGCAGCGTCGTAGCTCGCCGGCAAGAACAAGGAGAGGGAGGCAGAGGTGAGAGGGAAGACGGGGCGAACGGCGGCGGGGACGGGCGTTGGGTGTGGATGGACGTGCAGCCGTTCATGGAGGTGGGGCGAGGGAATTGGGGCAGTAGGGCGGGCGGCGTCGGGAGGAAGGGGAAGGAGAGGGTGCCGGCGACAGGGCGCGGCGGCCGGCGGAGCAGAGGATGGCCGGGCTCGGGAGGGCGGCCATGGCGGGACGGAGGAGAGGGAGAGGAGATGGCGGCCGGAGGATGGCGCCGGAGGAGGGCGGCCGGAGATGGGAGGGAGAACGGGGAAGAGGGAGGAGGCGAGGGAGGCGGGGAGAGGAGCCAGGAGGAGAGGGGCGACGGCGTGGGCTTGGGAGGAGGAGGAGGCGCAGCGAGCGAGAGAGACGCTCGGGAGGATGACGACGATGGGTTCGATCCCTGGGGTGTGTGCGTGCGGGTGCTGTGTGTGTGCGGTTCGTTTCTTTTTTTTTCTTTTGCACCGGTGGGAGGACCTGAACAGAAATAGGAGAGACGGCGGGGGGGTAATTGCGAGGGAAAGAATTAGTTTTAGGGTTTCGGTTGGGGAGAAGGCTGGCTGGGCCTAGCTGGGCCGAAAATTGGGCCTGGCCGGCTGGCTGCCTCTCTCTCTTCCGTTTTTTTTTTCTTTTTTTTTTCTCAGAAACTGGTTAGGCACCAATAAAATTAGAGTTTATACACCAAACGAATTCCAGATTTTTTATAAAATTGGACTTGATGTAATTTAATTTGATTGCAAGTTTTAAATCAATATTGATGCATTATGCCATGTTATGCAAAGAAGAGAGAAACAAGCAACCGGTTTTATTAGGGAAAAGAAATCCCCCGGGCGTTACAGACGACACCACTAACAAGGGATTGCGCCCTCGCAATCAAACTGCTAACCCGGGAGGGAAAAGAAGTTCGACTATCGATTCTTCGTGCTTCCAGTTGATCTCCTCGACACCACTAACAAGAGATTCTTGCTCGGAGTGACGACGATGTTCTTCCACCAGGAATCTTCCGATGATCGAATCTATTAGGTTAACGGCTCAGAAAACGTCCACCCACGTAGGATCCTAACACTTTGAAAGATAGAGTACGAGAGTAGACTCCAAAACAAATAAGATGGGAGGGGAAATAGAATATGGATAAGGAGAAAACAAGAATCCTATTGAGATATTTTCCAAAATAGCTTAGCAGAAATAGTTTTTGACACTCTAGAAACAACGACCGTTAGCGAGGTTATCCTACAGGCTTTGCGGACCCGTTGCTTCGATAACCATTCGTATCGAAACAATATCGGGAATCGGAACCAAGGCTCTGATACCATTTGTGACGCCCCGAGACCGGGCACTATGCAGATTTCAGCATTCCCGCCAAATCCGCATAATAACCGATTCCAGGTTGCCATTTATGATAACATTACAATAGTTCACGAATAATCCACAATTACAACAGAAACAGATAGATACAAGATGACTCAAACGAGCCAGGGATACAACTGATACATTACAAAGATCCAAAATAACGGCGGAAGAAACAACATATCGTCCGTCTACGGACAAGATCCAAATTGGACTAAGAGTCCTGAAGATAACCGAGAGCGTCCAATCCCTGCTCAGGCCAAGCCGGAGGGATTCCCAAGCTAACGTCGTCAGACTTCAAACCTGTTGACTGCAATTTGGAATTTGCAGCCACGAAAGAGATTCGTGGGTCAGTACGGTTAAGTACTGGCAAGGGGGATAAAACCCATACTCACAAGTTACCGGCGTAATCCGATCATCACAAGATACAAATACTTTGGGAATCAACGGAAAGGAAGGGGTTATTGCAAATATGTGACAGCAGGCTGCACTAACCAACTACAGAGAAAAATACTACAACTTCCAACTAACAGAAAGGGGATAAGATCGAGGTTTGTAACCAACTGAAAGATAACTTCAAACAAACCCATCCTGGACCTCGCCCCTTTATCCAAAGAAGCAATCCGAGGATAACTCACACAAGTGTATTATGATGGATCAGATTATTGTGTCAATAAGCCTATTACTAGTCAAGTTGTTAGTCATTGGGTGAAAGGTTGTTAATCATTAGGTTTAAGTTGTCCTGAGTACTTGTTAGCCAGTACTTTCACCAAGTAATCCATAACCGCGGAAAACACGGCTTCTCGAGAAGATTATCCCTGCAGGGTTGCACCAATTTAGCCGTACACTCATGAATATCCCGCCAGATGGAGCGGCCACTCCACCAAGCGGGGCACTCAACACAATCCAACCCTTCTTCGCATCAAGCCCAAAGCACCTTGGGCGCACGGCTACTCGGGCCCAGAAGAAAATGGACCCTCATAGCACTCTAAGACCGTGTCCCCCTATATGCCGACTACGAAAGTTCCACCCGGGTACCAAGGGCTCGCAAGATCATGCATGCAGCAAATGGAAAACCCGAACTAAATGAGGCGATTTGGACGAGATGCGAATCGGGTCAAACTGAGGGGGAGCCCATACTCCCCAAATGCGGGTAGTGCGCTCATCATGGATCAGTAGACAAGACCCTTTTCCTATTAGGGTCGACACTAGCAGGCCTCAAAACCACGAAGGGCCTCCTGCCGGTGCCTTATCATCAAATTTATTATTAATAGCAACATTAGCATGATTGATTGATTAACATCGAGCCCCCAGAACATAATAGAGTAATAACAGAAAGTAACGGGTAACAGACTCGAGCAAAACAACCCTAAGCAAGATAGTAAGACACGGGCAACAAGCAATGGTTATAGGTATGGTGGTGAGGCAATATCAAGGTTAAGGGATTCATGTGATGGGTTCGTAACAGAAACAACTACTACTCAGGCTAGCAGAAAAGAACAACGGAAAGTATCGGTAACAAGTGATGAAAAGGCAGCCATATGGCAGCAAGTGAGTATACTTGCCTGAGATCCCGCAAGGTAGCAGAACTTGTCGTTGCTCACATCATCTCAACGTCCTATCCGGGAAGAAGCAACGAACTAACAGAAACACCGGATGCAACAATTACTTCTACGGCAAAGATCCGGCATGATCCTATTTTATATGCATGACATGGCAAGATGCAACAGGGGAAACAACTTAAGCAATTTAATCGGAACCGGAGTCCGGAGAAATAATTATTGGTTCAAGTTGTTTAGCTAACCATCAATATTAAATGTTGATTAACAGGGTTAAACAAGGTAGAGGTGATCTATCCAATATTAAATGGAATAGGGCATGATTTGAATTTAATACCCCAACACATTCCATATTTATTTAATAGGTGAACATGCATAACACAAACTAAGATGCAACATACAAAATGCAAACATGAGCATGGACGGCATGAACAGATTAAGTGCATTTTTCTGGTATGAAAACATATTTTATTTGTTGGATTTGGAATTAAAATGAGCAAGTTATCAAATTAGCAATTTTAAATGCATTAATTAATAAATAGTTGTTTTCAGCAATTTAATTTATTCAAAACAGAAAACAAAGTTTATATTTGCAAAGTTTAGAGAATTTTGATTGGAAAACATATTTTACTTTTCAAAGTTGGAGTTAAAATGAATTAGTTATGATTTATGCAATTAAACAATTTAAATTGAGCCGGAAGCCCAACATTTAATTTAGGAGGTTCGAGTTATTTATCTACCCACAAAAATGCAATGCAACACATGAATGAGATGAAATTTTAATTATAGTTGATATGTTATAGAAAATAGGGCATAAATATATAAGGGTTTGGGTTCGCAGGTGTGGAGGGGAGATCTTCGGGTTTGACGCCGGAAAGAAGGAGATCTTCGGAACAACGCCGGAGTGTTCGGGACGTGGACGCGCACGAAGGCGGCCACCACAAACGGACGTCGGTGCCACGGAAGATGACATCAAACATGGCGCCGTGGTGTCCATTCGACGATGGTCATTACCATAGAAAGCACCCGACACGGAGCATCATCCCCAACAAACGGAGCAGGAGCAAATTACAAGTTCTCACGAGGAGTCCAACCTCTTGGGGTACTTCCATCGAACACCTTGAGCAGTTGCATCCGAAACAGGACATGGAGGCGATGGTGTATACGCAGTCGAGGAAGTAGTCGAAGTAGTCCATCGCCAAAGTTGCGGTAATGGCAACACCACCACTCTGTCGATGTTGGCTTGCTCGGGAGTACCGCATCGGAGACGGAGAAGACACAGCAGCAACATCAGCGACATCCGCAACACCACACCTATACACCACCGTAACCGCACCGTCGTGAGGTAGCAGCTCAAGGACGCCGGGGTTGCCGTTCACTGCCGTTCCGCTGGCAGCGTCGTAGCTCGCCGGCAAGAACAAGGAGAGGGAGGCAGAGGTGAGAGGGAAGACGGGGCGAACGGCGGCGGGGACGGGCGTTGGGTGTGGATGGACGTGCAGCCGTTCATGGAGGTGGGGCGAGGGAATTGGGGCAGTAGGGCGGGCGGCGTCGGGAGGAAGGGGAAGGAGAGGGTGCCGGCGACAGGGCGCGGCGGCCGGCGGAGCAGAGGATGGCCGGGCTCGGGAGGGCGGCCATGGCGGGACGGAGGAGAGGGAGAGGAGATGGCGGCCGGAGGATGGCGCCGGAGGAGGGCGGCCGGAGATGGGAGGGAGAACGGGGAAGAGGGAGGAGGCGAGGGAGGCGGGGAGAGGAGCCAGGAGGAGAGGGGCGACGGCGTGGGCTTGGGAGGAGGAGGAGGCGCAGCGAGCGAGAGAGACGCTCGGGAGGATGACGACGATGGGTTCGATCCCTGGGGTGTGTGCGTGCGGGTGCTGTGTGTGTGCGGTTCGTTTCTTTTTTTTTTTCTTTTGCACCGGTGGGAGGACCTGAACAAAAATAGGAGAGACGGCGGGGGGGTAATTGCGAGGGAAAGAATTAGTTTTAGGGTTTCGGTTGGGGAGAAGGCTGGCTGGGCCTAGCTGGGCCAAAAATTGGGCCTGGCCGGCTGGCTGCCTCTCTCTCTTCCGTTTTTTTTTCTTTTTTTTTTCTCAGAAACTGGTTAGGCACCAATAAAATTAGAGTTTATACACCAAACGAATTCCAGATTTTTTATAAAATTGGACTTGATGTAATTTAATTTGATTGCAAGTTTTAAATCAATATTGATGCATTATGCCATGTTATGCAAAGAAGAGAGAAACAAGCAACCGGTTTTATTAGGGAAAAGAAATCCCCCGGGCGTTACAATTTTGTTGGCATCCCGACGCTCCGGAGCCCCCTACGGTGAAACCGTAGCCCCGCTGGAGAAATACGGGACTTATACAAATACACGTGATAACAGCGTCGAAAGGGGGTAGCAATGTGGAACTAGTTGCTTGGTTGTGTTATTGTATTCCATAGGAACACAAAACACAAAGGTAGAACCCAACTCCTCGGAAGATTCCCGATGTTTCGTCCGATACGGTAATTTCAGCTTATAAGCGCGTGTAAACTCCATAGAGAGAAGCGGATGCCGGTGAAGCGGGTCGCACCCCGAAGTGCAATATTTGCTATACAAAACCCACAACACACATGTACTAACATGGTATGACACACCTAGCTTGTGTTGGCATCCCGACACTCCGGAGCCCCCCTCCGGTGAAACTGTAGCCCCGCTGGAGAAATAGCGGACTTTTACGAATACACGCGGTAACGGTGTCGAAAGGGGGTAGCAATGTGGAACTAGTTGATTGGTTGTGTTAGGGTATTCCATAGGAACACAAAACTCAAAGGTAGAAACCAACTCGTCGGAAGATTCCCGATGTTTCGTCTGATACGGTAGTTTCAGCCAATAAGCGCGTGTAAACTCCATAGAGAGAAGCGGATGCCGGTGAAACGGATTGCACCACGATGTGCAATATTTTCCATCCAAAACCCACAACACAGATGTACAAACATGGTATGACACCCCTAGCTTGTGTTGGCAGCCCGACGCTCCAGAGCCCCCCTTCGGTGAAACCGTAGCCCCGCTGGAGAAATACCGGACTTATACAAATACACGCGATAACAGTGTCTAAAGGGGTTAGCAATGTGGAACTAGTTGCTTGGTTGTGTTAGGGTATTCCATAGGAACACAAAACATAAAGGTAGAACCCAACTCCTCAAAAGATTCCCGATGTTTCGTCCGATACGGTAGTTTAAGCATATAAGCACTTGTAAACTCCATAGAGAGAAGCGGATACCGGTGAAGCGGGTCGCACCCCAAAGTGCAATCTTTGCCATCCAAAACCCACAACACACATGTAATAAAATGGTATGACACCCCCTAGCTTGTATTGGCATCCCGACGCTCCGGACTGTCGGACCCCGGGCCCAGAGATATACATACTGTTATGTGCTCCTAGCCATGGACTCACCAGGGCTTCAGGGTTAACAGCCCCGGCCGCAACAAACAACGGTAGGCAGATGACGAAGGGAAGGATCTTGGACCCTGCGGGTAAGGACACCCCGTCTTAAGCCCTAGGTTAAGGCCCAAGAAGGGAAGCCCTTGGAGTATCTGGAAGGCCCACTTGAAGCCCACCCGCAATGCCTTGCGGGCTAAGTTAGGAAACTTGTAACCGACATAGGGTTAGAGTTCGAGTTCTCTTCGGGTAGGGTTTGAGACCTGGCCACCTATATAAGGCCAGGAGAACCACCGGAAAAGGACCAAGCAATACCGCACCACCAAAGCCTTGAGCTCGAGATCATAGTCTCGACTTGAGCAACCACCATTGTAACCGATCTATTCGATAATACAGATCGACAGAGGCAGGAGTAAGGGTTTTACCTCTAGGAGGGCCCCGAATCTGGGTAAATCGTGCCCCCTGTCTAGCCGACGATCGTCACCAGCGCTCATGGGTTCTCCTATTCGAAACCCTATGGGTTCACCCGAGGGAATTGCCGATACGCAGATTCGACAATTGGCGCCGTATGTGGGAACGGCGGGCGCTGGATCTCCGGCATCTTCGGCTTCATCATCCAAGTCACGTTGGAAACCTTCGACTTCGGCTCCGACCAATCCTATTCGGATCGGATCTGTCGTACTCACCCCTCACTCGCCGGAATCACGCCCGGTATTCAGCGATCTGGAGAAAAGCATCACCTTGACGTTCGGAAGCTTGAAGTTCTACACCAACAAGGACGGGATCCTCCACATCCCGGAAGAATCAGGATCTGAGTCAGAAGCCGTCGACTCGCGCCCTCATCTGGAGAAAAGTGGCGAGTCCATCCGCTTCAACACCGACGACTACCATACCCTCTCGACATAGGAACCTTCCCGAATCCTGAAAGCTTTCCGAGCTACTCCTAGGACGCACGGGCCACGACTGGCTCAAGTCTGCATGGCAGGATCGGAACAACCGCTAGAAGCAGAACACAGCGCTGCAGAACGCGTTGAGATTGACGTCTCACGGGACGCTTGGGACCGATCCAAGGAAGCTATGCGAACAAGAAAGCCGCCTGTGGCTGGAGCACCGCACGAAGATATGGTCGCCTACCACTATCATCTAGTGAGAGCGGCCACAGCTATCTAAGAAGCTCGGATAGACCTAACCCGTCGAAAGAGACTGGCGGACGAATCAAGTATACGCCGGGTCGAGCTGTCCCTAACACCTTCGGTCGGAACTCGACCCACAAGGAAGGGACATGCATCGAAAACGGCATCCATGGACGCCGAGTCCCTAGGCGGGATCAGCAGGTCACTCGGACCTTCTCTCATGCGGGTCGACGAGGACGGAAACGTCTTCCCGCAAACTCCTGCTGCCGCAGTCCTGGACGCAGCAACCTACATGCAGATGAACCAGCCAGAGGAGAACGACCCTCGAGTTGAGCAGTACAAACATGTTCGGAAAGGATTGGACATGGCGGCCTCAAGGCTTGCCTCCTACGACCGCAGAAAAGTTGCTGAACAGCAAGAGAAAGAAAAGGAAAAAGAGAAAGAGGCAGCATGCAAGCATAGGAGCACTTCGCCTAGGAGAGACAAATCACCTCGCCGTGGTCGAGGAAAAGAAGCTCGGCGACGCGATGATATTCGAAGTAGCAGCGAAGGCAGCCCGAGAAATAAAAGCTCGCGACGTCACTGCAGCCGCTCGAGAAAGCGCAGCAAAGAGCCAAGGAAGGAAACTAATCGCGACCAGCCAGGATACAACGCGCGGTCAGATATCGCGCAAAACAAGGTGGACAAGGCGAGAGCTGCAAGGAACCGCGCGCGCTCCTTGTCCAGTTCTTCGGATGACGAGACCTGCGGCGCACTGTGTTTCACCCGCGACATCCGCGAAGCACCCCTACCGAGGAGATTCAAGCTCAGCACAGAAGTAACAAAGTACGACGGTTCACTCGAACCTTCGTCGTGGCTAAACGACTACCTCACGGCAGTAAAATGTCAACATGGGAACAAGAACACGACTATGAAGTACCTCAATTTACACTTGGTTGGCGCGGCACGTAGCTGGCTGGAAGCAAGGCCGAAATCCTGTTACGCATCATGGGAAGACCTCCACTATGACTTCTGCAAAAACTTCCAGGCCACCTACAAGAGACCAGCAACCAGTGAAGAACTGCGAGCCTGCAAACAAAAAAGCGGCGAGTCCACCCGCGAGTACATCCAGCGATGGACCACGCTCAGGAACACCGCAGGAAATATCTCAGAAGAAGTAGCGGTTGAGGCCTTCGCAAAAGGCGCCCGACGAACTGCTTTCAGAGAAGAGCTCGGCCGAGCCGCACCCAAAACTATGGGAGCTCATGATCATAGCCGACAAATGGGCTAATGGAGAAGACGCGGTGCGCAATGAGAGAACGTCATCGCCCGCGCCCGAGGACGACCGCCATGGTCGAAGGAAAAGGAGGAAGTACTACGATCACGACGATCGGGAAGAGATGGTAGCGGCAGAGTTCACGCGAAACCGCGATAATGGGCGCCGCGGAAATCACGAATGGAAACCAAAAGCTGAAGATAAAAGTCCCGAGGAGGACCTTGACGCATACTGCTCGCTACATCTATTTACAGATAAGCGCACGGGCAAAACTAACGCAACACACCTTCTCAAGGATTGCCGAAAGTTTATCGACATCCACGAGGCCTTCTCGAAGAAAAGTAGATCAGAAGCTGGTCAAAATTAACCGCTACTTCCAGGAGGAGGACATCAAGGATTCCAGCCGCCACAACCCCTACCTACACCAGGAAACCAAAACATGGCGCTAGCCGCACTACCTGCGCCACCCGCACCAAACGCCGGAGCCAACGCATACCCGAACCCGGCTGGACAGTTAGGGATGATACAAAAAGTCTTCCCATCCCGCAGAACTCAGAAGACAAATACGCGGCAGCTGTGCATGGCTGTACAAACCCCGCCAACAAGGCCCGAGTACCTGAAGATGGCGGACCAATCGATCACCTTTTCGATGGAAGACCACCCACCACGAGTCTATCGACCAGGACACGTCGCTCTAGTAATCCAAGCGCAGATTGGTAATTACGAACTGACTCACGTATTTATGGACGGAGGCAGCGGCATCAACATTATCTACGCGGATACGCTCCGCCGGATGAACATGAACCTGGATGGACTTGCGGAATCAGAAACATCCTTCCACGGGATAGTTCCAGGAAAGGCGATCCATCCACTCGGAACAATCAACCTAGAGGTTGTGTTGGGCAATCGACGCAATTACAGAAGAGAATTCCTTGACTTTGAAGTAGTCGACTGGCCCTCACAGTACCACGCCATTCTTGGTCGAACAGCGTTCGCCAGATTCATGGCAGTACCACATTACGCGTACTGAAGCTCAAGCTACCCGAGGAATACGGTGTAATCACCATCGACGGAGATTTCCAGAAATCCAACAAGTGCGACATCGAGTTCAACGAGATCGCAAAATCTTTCGGGATGCAAGAAGAACTGGAGGTGATAGCAAAGACCACGGACCACTCCGTGATGCCCCTCACAAAGAAAAACGCACCAGAATTGGAATTCAGCGCCAACAGCGACACTCGAAAGCATCAGGTGCACCCGACACACTCTGCGAAGACGGCGATGGTTTCAACTACCCTCTCGCCAGCATAGGAAAACACGCTCGTCGAACTCCTCCGTGAGTACTGGGAAAGTTTTTCCTGGCAGCCCTCAAATATGCCAGGAATACCCAGGGAGTTCGCCGAGCACTCACTCGAAGTCTTCAAAGATGCAAAACCCATCAAGCAGACCACTCGACGGTTTTCAAAACCCAAGCAGAAAGTGCTTGGAGAAGAAGTAAACAGATTGCTAGTAGCAAAATTCATCAGGGAGATCAAGATATCCACTTGGTTAGCAAACCCAGTGATGGTCCCAAAGAAGAACACCAACATCCTTCGAGTGTGCATTGACTACACGTCGTTGAATAAGCACTGCCCCAAGGATAACTTTCCTCTCCCGCGAATCGACCAGATCGTGGACTCCACCGCAGGCTGTCAACGCCTCTCCTTCCTGGACGCCTACCCGGGATATAATCAGATCCGGATGAAGCAGGAAGACGAGGAAAAGACATCATTCATCACTCCCCACGGTGTGTACTGCTACACGACAATGCCCTTCGGGCTCAAAAACGCATGCGCAACATATCAGCGATGCATGCAAAAATGCCTCACCAAGCTCATTGGCAAGAGCGTACAAGTGTACGTTGACGATATCGTCATCAAAACTCGAGTAGAGGATACACTCCTCGAGGACATTAGAGAAACATTTGACGCTTTAAATGCATACAGGATTAAGCTCAACCCGACAAAATGCGTCTTCGGCGTCTCAGCAGGACAACTTCTCGGGTACCTGGTATCCGCCAGAGGCATCGAAGCCAACCCAGAGAAAATACAAGCAATCTTGACAATGAAGGAGCCAACCAATCTACGCGGAGTCCAACAACTCGCAGGGCGACTAGCCGCCTTGAGCAGATTTATCGCACGATTGGGTGAGCAGGCGTTACCCTTCTATAAACTGCTGAAGAAGACAGACAAGTTCGAATCGACACCAGAAGCTAGGCAGGCATTCGCAGACCTGAAGCGATCCTTGCAGAGCAGGCGCATCCTGGAAACACCACGAGAGGGGGAGCCACTATACCTATACCTAGCCGCAACAAACCAGGTCATCAGCACGGCCATCGTGGTCGAACGACCTGAAGAGGGGAAGGCATATGGAGTTCAAAGACCGATCTACTACATCAGCGAGGTGCTCTCGCCGTGCAAACAACGATATCCTCACTCCCAGAAGCTCGCATATGGAGTTGTTCTCACCACTCGAAAGCCCAAGCACTACTTCCAGGAACACACCATAACAGTGGTTAATGATGCATCACTTGGTACAATCATGAAAAACCCAATGGCATCCGGAAGAATAGAAAAATGGAGCATCGAGCTGGGCGCTTGGGACATCATCTATGAAGGGCGCAATTCAATAAAATCCCAGGTACTCGTGGAATTCCTGAGCGAGTGGACAGAACTACAAACGCCCGGGCCACCGGAATACACGAGTAACTGGATTATGTACTTCGACGGATCCAAGAGAAACGAAGGAGCAGGAGCTGGGATCGTCCTAATATCACCCAGAGGAGACAAGCTGCAGTACGTCCTACGATTGGATTTTCCACCCGATGATCCAACATCAAATAATGACGCAGAATACGAGGCCCTGTTGCATGAGATGAAGATGGCAGTCTCGTGCGGAGCCACCCGATTGATGATCTACGGCGATTCCAATCTCATCGTGCAACAAACAATGAATGAGTACGACGCTATCGCTGAGAACATGGTTGCCTATCGTGACATGTACAACCTACTCGAAGGAAGTTTCAAAGGGTGCAAGCTGAAGCACATTGCGAGGTCCAGCAACGAAGAAGCAGACAGGCTGGCAAACATGGGTTCCACAAACACACCCATACCGCCAGGGATATATTTCGAGCGGATGACTAGGCGATCAGTCAAAATCAAGATAACTGCAGAAGCACCCGCAGCTTTGGAAACAGAGGCCAGCCCGCAGATCGCTATTATCGAGCTCATTCATAATATTTCGCGACAAGTTTTTCTGGTCGAGCCAGTCTGGACGCAGAAATACCTCGACTACTTGTCCGCCAAACAGTTCCCAGCAGATCCTCGCGAGGCCCGACAGATAATCAGACACAGCAAATCCTTTCGGATACTCAACGACGAGTTGTACAAACAAAGCATCTCAGACATACTGCAACGATGCATAGAACCCGAAGATGGCAAGGAATTACTGCAGGACATCCACCAAGGAGACTGTGGACATCATGCTAGTTGGAATGCAATCATGGGAAAAGCCTTCCGAGCAGGATTCTACTGGCTTACATCAGCCAGGGATGCAAAGGAACTGGTCGACATGTGCAACGCTTGCCATCGATTTGCACCAAAACCACACGCACCCGCTACGGAACTACATATGATACCCATCGCCTGGCCCTTTGCACAATGGGGGCTGGACATGGTAGTACCATTACGCAAGTCCACACCAGGCGGATACACACACTTGTTGGTCGTAGTCGACAAATTTACCAAGTGGATCGAAGCCATGCCAGTAACCTCGGCTAGCGCCCAATGCGCCGTCAAATTCCTCAACTCCATCGTATGCAGGTTTGGAGTACCACACGACATCATTACTGATAATGGTAGCAACTTCACGGCAAAGGAAAGACAGCAGTTCTGCGAAGAAAAGGGCATCATCTTCAAATTTGCTTCAGTTGCCCATCCGCAAACCAACGGCCAAGTCGAAAGATCCAACGGACTAGTTTCGGCTGGCATCAAGAAACGTCTACTCGATCGTGTACACCCAGCAATGGGACATTGGGAAGAACAGCTACCCTCCGTGCTATGGAGCCTCCGCACAACTCCAAATCGATCAACAAACTACACACCATTTTTCATGGTATACGGAGCCGAAGCAGTCCTTCCCGAGGACGTCAGGTTCAGCGCCCCACGGGTTGTTGCTCACAGCGAAGAAACGTCCAACAGGGAACTCGCGGATAACATGGACGCACTCGACGAAATGCGCAATATTGCACTCGCAAGATCCGCAGTAAACCAGCAGTCGCTGCGAAACTATCACAGTCGTCGCATACGCCACAGAGCCTTCGCAGTAGGATACCTGGTGCTACGGCTCAAGCAGAAGGAAGGACACAAACTCGAGCCACCATGGGAAGGACCCTTCATAATACACGAAGTTATCCCAGGTGGCGCCTATCGACTGAAGAATCCCGCGACTGGAGGCATCTATTCCAACCCTTGGAATGTTGCACAGCTCCGCAAATTTTATCCCTAGATTTATTTTTACTCATCATAATAAGGCTATATTAGCCATCTTGTAGCTCGAAAGAAAAACACACGACTTCTCAGTCATTGTAACAAAATACATGGTTTCTCAACCATAGACAATCGAAGTTCTCCATCCTTACATGCTAAAAGAACAGGTATACACCCCACAAACACACGGGGGCTACACCTAATACAGCATCACAGGAAAAAATTTGTATACAAGGTAAAACACCTTACAACAGTTTTTTACAACTACACAGCGCAAACAGGATACATACATCCTACAATCACACATGGCGATGAGCATTCTCAGCCGCCAAAACCCGGTCTACCTCAGCCGAGGTCAATCGAATGATCTCCTCTGCCGCAGGTCGAACAACCCTATAATGAGGAGAAATATCGTCGATTGGACCGTCAGGAAGTCTAGCTACGGATTTGAAATTCACCTCGGGATGCCACAACCGGACAAAAGAGAGAGCTACTACCGAGCCGCAAATCATCTGATTGCGAATACACTCGCGAATTTCTCCATCTCGCTCGAACACCCTGAGAAGATGGCTCCAATCCTCAGGACCCCTCTCCAACGGATAGAAAGCAGCGTTCATTGCAATCAAAACCTCGTGAAAGGAACTCACGAGTATCTTCGCCTGGATAACCCGGAACTTCAAGGTAGCAAGCACAAAGCCTCGACTACGATCGGACCAGAAGTTACTCGCATGGGGCTTTGAGCTGCCAGCTTCCTGAAGGATGTGGTTCTTAACCCACTGTTTCTCACTCCTGTCATCCGCCTGAACAACTGAAAAACAAAGGTATATGATCAAAGAAGGATACATGACAAAGAAGACTAGGGGGTTGAACTACTTACAGAGTAAATCTTTGGCAATACACGCCAATTCATCCATCACAAACTGCTCGTGTTCAATCGCCAGCTTTTGTTTGGACTTGGCTACATCCGCTACCCCACACAATATTTTTAGCTTGAGTTCACCATCCGCAACACGATCACGAAGGCCTGCAAAGGTCCCTACAGCGGCAACAAGAGGATTTGCTGGGGCAGCAAGTCCACCTGAAGACTCCGCAGCAACCCCGGCTACCTGGAAGAATACATGGAAATTGAAGGAATAAGGTGCCCCATTCAAGCTATAACAATCAATCGAAAGAGCGAAATAGAAAGAAAATATACTAAGGAGCTGCAGTTGTGCTGCCGCTCGCGACGGTGCCTCCCCTAGCACGGGCGAACAACTCGGATAACTTCCGCGCAAGGAGCTCATTTTCGCCCGTAGAAGGATCGACGGGAAGGTCCGAGTACGCCTCTTCCAAACCGGTGACTCCATGCGCCAGCGCAAACTGGATGGCGGTCTTCGCCCCAGACTCCGATTGCGCAACCGCGTAGGTGCCAAGAAGATTGCTCTCCGAGAAAATCTTCAAAAGGTCACCCAGCACAGGTGGAGACACGGCGTCGAATAGAAGGCGACCGTGAAGCTGCGACAGCACGCGAATGGCATCACCAATCAGGGTGCAAATCCCTTCGGCGTGCCTCTTGAGTTGGGCGCAGGAATCGGTCAGCGCATCCACCCGTTGGACCCCAGGAAGCTCCAGTGGGACGCCCAGAAGACATGCAAAGGAAAATATTAAAATCCAAGGACCTATCAGACAACCAGAAGACGACAATAGACCAAAAGCAACTTACCCGTAAAACGTTCGGCCAGAGGACGAAGGAAGTCGACAAGGTCAGAGTCCGCCTTGGTGCCAGCCTCCTCCAAATTCTTCAGAGCATCCTGGGCGGCCGCAAGCTTTCCTTCGAGGTCAGCCGATAGCATGCGGGAGGACTCAAGTTCCTGCCGAGTAGCTGCCAACTGAGCCTCTTGAGCAATTTCCCGAGTGGAGGCATCCTCCTTCTCGGCCTTTATAAACTCAAGTTGAGCTGCGCAGCAATGGTTATCAGAAACAAAGAAATTGGTAGAAATAAAGAGATGAACGTGAGGGAAGCCGATAAACTTACTTCGAAGGAGCTCATTTTCGCTGGCGAGTCGATCATGATCCGACCGAAGGGTCCCGCATTCCGCTTCGGCAAGGACGACACGGGGACCAACGACCGCAAGGGAGTCGATGAGGGACTGCAAAGAACATGAAGATAATAGAATCAGAAAAGAGAAAGTTGAGCCTATACACGATTGAAAACATTCGAGTATAGCCTCGGGGGATACTCCCACCGGGAGCACTGTCGTGCACCCGATAAAGCAAGAAGAAAAGACAAGGTCTACATCTTTGAGCCTGTAGCCAATCGCATGCGATCAACTACAGCCTCAGGGGCTACTCCCATCGGGAGCACTGCCGTACACCCGATAAAAAACAGATCCAAACTGATAAAGCACTGAAGAAGCAAGCAGCAAAGTTTACCTGGCCTTGGGCGAAGGAAAGGGGGTCCGTTGAGCTACCCGACACCTCCTTCGGAGCCGAGCCCCAACAGCAAAACTAGGAATTCTGTATTCTGTAGTCGCTGCAGTGGGAGTTGCACTGGGCGAATTCTGCAGGGTGTCGGCAGTAGGGGTCCCACCCGCGGTTTCAACCTTCTTCCTCTTTTCGAGAGGAAGGGAATAGACAAACCTACGAGGGCTGATAGCTTGCAGACTACAATGAAGACAATATGTCAAAAGACGCGAAAGGAAAAACGTTCGACTAAGAACAAGAAGAGAAACTTACTCGTCGTCATCTTCGTCATCCAACATATCCGCATTCCAGGCGGTTTGGATATTTGGAAATGAAGGAGAAGGGGCGCGCGTGCGCAACGGGGTCACGATGAGGGGCCCTTTCCCGGGCGATTCCATGGAGGTGGCCTCATCGCCCTCCACTCGGCGGCGTTTGCGTATGCGGAGGTCGCTACCCGATTCTTCCGCATCATCCGAGGAATCATGCTCGGAGCTCGAATCGGCTTCAGCAACGCTGGTATCAGCTGGGGCGTCCAGGTTGCTTGCCAATAAGTCCGAGACCTCCTCTCCGGAGATTGGCGGGTAGCAATCGGCCACCGCTAAACTCTACAGAAGGAGAAAGGAAACAAGAATTTCAGCCAACAAAAAAAACTTTCGAGCTGGAAAGAGACGAAATTCAAAGGAAACTCGAACTTACTTCAGGTGGTGGAGGCCTTGATGCCTCAAAAGCGGCTACTGGGCAGTCGGGGAAGGTGTCGCCCTCCTTCAAGCTGGTGATAGCCGCAATCTTCTTCTCAAATTTAGCATTCGAGAGTTCCTCTCGGCTCACGCGGCTAGGATCTTCGGCGCCCTGGTACTCCCACATCGCGGATGGCATCTCCTGTAGGGGCTGAATCCTGCGTTTGAGGAAAACACTCGCCAAGTGCAGGCCATTCAGCGCAACTCCCGTGGCCTGATCGCGAAGAGTGGCCACCTTGGCGAGTAGAGGGGTGACAACCCGGACTTCTTCAGACGAGAGTTTGTGCGCCCAAGATTTCCGCCTCTTCAAAACAGCGAACGGGTGGAATTCGTTGACTCCACCCACGCTGTTGTCGATGACGTAAAACCATTTTTTCCTCCATCCTTGGGCGGAGTCGATAAAATGCATCGTGAAGTAGCCGTTCTCCGACTTCGCCTGGATCCCGAAGCCTCCAGTGCGCAACGGATCTCCGAGCTCAGTCTCCACCCGTGATCTCTCGCGGAAGACGCGCACCTTGAAGAGGGCCTTCCAGAGGCCCCAATGGGGGCGAATGCCCAGAAAGCACTCGCAAAGGACAATGAAGAACGCGATGTGCTGCACTGCGTTTGGAGGCAAATCGTGGAGCTGTATGCCATAGACATACAGCAGAGCCACAAGAAAAGGATGGAGAGGGAAGGAGAGCCCGCGCGAGACGTGATCCGCGAAGATCACGCGTACGTTCGCGCGGGGATTGGGTACCTCCTCTTTCTTGCCGAGGCGCACCCGCTTCTCAGCTTTGGAAGGCAGCAATCCTTCTCGCTGCATCCCCTTGATGCTCTTGACCGTGGTATTGGGTGAGCGCCAGTCACCCGAGCGCGGAGCAGGCGGCGCGCAAGCTTCCTCTGCTGCCCTCGACGAAGAGACAACGACGCCGCGTTTCTTGTTTCCTGCCATTGGTGCTGATGCGAGCTCGTGGAGAAGAAGGGCAGAGAACGAGGAAGACGAAGACTGAGGGAGACGAAGGCCGGGAAATTTTCACCGTTTCACCTAAGGCCTGCATTTATACATAGAGCCAGTCGATCCTGAACGTTCACTGAGCCACGTGGAATCCATCGCGGCCGTCGCGTGCGAAGGCGAAACGAAAGGGCGGCGGATGCTGTTTCATGCCACGATCCTAACAGTGGATCGTGCGCATTTACTGCGCGCAGTTCGCGTAAAAACCGGGAGCGACATCTCGTTTCCGGTCAAAAAGCTGACAAGGTGGGCCAGCACTTCTGCTCTCGCCCCGTCACGTCCCATCGGGAGGATAAAAAGTGCGTCGTGACGTCATAGCGTGCATCATCAAGATGGTAAATCTTCCGAATAAAGCTCCAAACGCGAAAATAACTTCGTATGGAAAAATTATGGCGTGAAATTTCTTTCACAGGAAAACAAGACCCTAAGCACGAAAGCTCTTTCGTATGGGCATAAAGCTCCAAACACGAAAACTCTTTCGTATGGACAAAGATAGCCCGGCTTCACATCTAGAAAACCACAAAACTACGCGAGTAGGCAGATCCTGCCACTCATGCCCACGATGTCTACACATCATAGACCTGAATTGTTCAGCCGACTAGGTACATCCGGATGCCATATTCTTTCGAATATGAAGGTAAGACCCGAGAGATCTTTCTTGAGGGCCTGGAATCGCACTCAAGCTGCGTCCTCTGGTACAATTCCGTGTCAACAACACGAAGAAAAATCCTAGCGGACGCGCCAGGTACCCCCATAGGTTAAGTTCGACTCGGTAAGACCACTACAGCTCAGTCGCAATGATCACCTCATCAGGTTCGAGTAGGAGGTCTCGAATCTGTGTAGGCCAGAACTGTTTTTGCCCTAGTTGCAATTAATTGGCCCTGATCTTTCGGGAGAGCCAAGCTGCTGCGCCACATCCTTCTGCGAAAAACAGCCTTAAAGCACAGGCACTTTCACTTGCTCGATACTCGAGTATAAAAGCTTATCACACATGGTATACACCCTCCAAATGGGAAACAACCATGATGGTTATCCGAAGGAATGCAAAACAAAAAATTTGACCGTCTACTCGACTGGAAAATCCCAATCGAGCAAACGCTCGGGGGCTACTGACGAAGTGATGGATCTTGGACCCTGCGGGTAAGGACACCCGATATAAGCCCAAGGTTAAGGCCCAAGAAGGGAAGTCCTTAGAGTATCTGGAAGGCCCACTTGAAGCCCACCCGCAATGCCTTGCGGGCTAAGTTAGGAAACTTGTAACCGACATAGGGTTAGAGTTCGAGTCCTCTCCGGGTAGGGTTTGAGACCTGGCCACCTATATAAGGCCAGGAGAACCACCGGAAAAGGACCAAGCAATACCGCACCACCAAAGCCTTGAGCTCGAGATCATACTCTCGACTTGAGCAACCACCATTGTAACCGATCTATTCGATAATACAGATCGACAGAGGCAGGAGTAAGGGTTTTACCTCTACGAGGGCCCCGAACCTGGGTAAATCGTGCCCCCTGTCTAGCCGACGATCGTCACCAGCGCTCATGGGTTCTCCTATTCGAAACCCTATGGGTTCACCCGAGGGAATTTCCGATACGCAGATTCGACAGCAGACCGGATTCATCGGCACGCAGTCCGGATCCCCGGTCTACTACTCCTTGTATCCATGCTAGTCATAACCAACTATGCATAACCAAGCGTCCACGAGTCGGATGAAACTGAAGGAACGGGACCAAAGTTATACAGAGCTGCTATGTGTCCAGAAAGTGCAACAACAATCGAGGGTTACTGCGGTTACCACGCCCCAGGCCGAATCACATCGGCAGGCGGGCTCGGACATGGATCATCAGCTCCACAACCCCTCGACTGCGAGAACTATGCAGGCATAGCCAAAATTGTATAACAATGGGCTCGAAACCAACAACCGATCAAAGCAGCACTCTAGACATGAAAGCTGTATTAAACAGGTGTTACTAGAGTATAGATTACAAACAGAGGTCACATGACCCAACATTACATCATACAACGAAAGGCAAATTATGTTGCTAATCAACAAGAACCAAAAAGTCCTAAGAGGCCGCAACATAAGGCGACGTCCCAGCCCATAGAGGATGCTACCTGGGAACCCTAAACTACTCGTCGATGTCCACGTCAAATCACCACCGAACTGAGGAACTCCACCCGAACCAAGTTGAAGCAAACATGAGTACGGGAGGTACTCAACAAGACTTAGTTAACCTATTATATATCTGCTAGTTTCATAAAGGTTTTATGAAGGTCAATTTGCGTAAAGCAATGTTTGTTTTCCAAATCGAGGGAGAATAGCACGTATCATGGAGTGTTTTCAAAACAGATGAGAAGACTACTCAACCACTGTAATCATTATCTTTTCAATCCACCAATCTCATTTCCCAGCATCTCATGCTAAAAGGATCACCCCTCTCGGCATCTCCGATGAGGCACCCTTCATTCGTTGTCAACAGGTTTTAGTCTCTCGTTCATGTTGTCTATGGCCTAGTACTTTCACCAAGTCATCCTTAACCGTGGACACGGCTTCTCGAAAAGATTTATCCCTGCAGTGGGTACACTTTACCCACACGTACCAACCGACTCTTAATGCCAAGCTATTGGCACAATTCCGACAATGTACCGGCAGAGTGTGGTCAGCCACGACCTTTACCTTGCTCGGACCTATCCATGAGTCAACCCAAACAGGGCCACCCCGTCAACAGGGAGTTGGCCACCTCCTGACGGCACCTGTT
This sequence comes from Alopecurus myosuroides, assembly GCA_028641055.1. NCBI lineage: Eukaryota > Viridiplantae > Streptophyta > Magnoliopsida > Poales > Poaceae > Alopecurus > Alopecurus myosuroides. The sequence goes on from CM054060.1 coordinate 348,473,952, forward strand.
CTGTGAGGCGGGATCAATATTCTTGTACGTCCACCACTTGTCCCGCTCACACCCTAAACACCTCAAAAAGGTTTTTGACTCACACGCAGATGGAAATCCCAAATTACGTGACTCACGGATAGAGCCGAACAAGTTAGTTAGTCGAGCGAGATTCATCGGCTCGCGCTTGGTTGTACGCTCAGTCTTGGCTTCTGCGCCCGACCTTACTCCTAGGGGTAGCAAGTACAGAACGAACAACCACTTCCTAAGTGGCCTCCCGTCCAAACCTTAGCCAAGTTAACCACACAATGCTCATTTTACCACGTCATCGTATCATACTAGGCTATCGCAGCTCTGATTCATCAACCAGATGGAGCAGAGGTAAACGACATATAAGACTAAGCGAAGCAGATATGAGGCTCTGGCGATGCGCACAAGCAAATCTATGCCGGCTAGGAGCAGTGGATCAGGATATTGAGGCAATGCAGTATATAGGTGAACTATATTTACTAGCATCAAATACTTTGGAATCGAATGCAAAGTACGAGAGTTAAATGTTGTTGGAAAACATATATGAGCAGAAAAGGGGTTATGCTTGCCTTGGTTAAGAAAACCAGATAAAGACTTCAGGACTAAGTGCTTGACTTGTCGGTTAACATCAAGTATTCGTCATCAGAGTTGTTGGCCTTCTCTTCGGAGTCACGTTCTACCGGTTAGAAACATAACACCAAAAGAGAAACAACAATCAAACATGGCATCGATGCAATGTGCAATATGTATGCATGAGCAAGTTAATGCATAGAAATAAAACCCTAAACATGTTCAATGGGCTGGTAGGGTTCGTATGTTAGTTATGCATATTTATTGAAATTATCCCGAAATTGACCCCGGAGGGGCACTTCGGGCAATTCTGGAAGTGAGTACAATTTTAAAAACATCACAGCTAGATTGCATTTGTCATTTTGAGCAATTTGGTATATAACTTGTAATTTCTAATTTTATTGAATTAAAACTTATTTTCTTTATTTTAAATGATTTAAACAATAGTAAATAAATGCTCATTTTTGGACTTTGTCAAACATGTGTGAAAATGATATATTTGGGTAGATTATATTTTTATGAACATTTTAGTACCTTATTTATATTTTTCTGAGTTATAAAACATTAGTTATTGATTTTACAATTATTAAACATTTTCTGTAAAACAAAAAGAGCACGATTATGACGTCATCGTGATGGTGACATCACCCTACTCTGCTCTTCACGGATGATCTCAAATTCGACGAAACCCGCGCGCAATTCAGGGAACAAACTATTCCACTAGGAAGAGGAGGTCGAGGGGAACCTAGGGGTGGCGGCGGTTGACCTTATGGTCACCGGAAAACTCGCCGGCGGCGAGCATCCGTGGCGGCGGAGCACGGGCAACGGAGGCAACGAGCTACGGTGCACGGGAGGGGGAGCATAGGTGACAGGGAAGCTCACCACGGCTCGGTGAGGCTCGTAGGGTGGTCGGGGAGGCGAGGCGGCACCGGAAACCGCGCCGGCGTGAGGATTTGGCCGGCGGCCGGCGTGAGGATTTGGCCGGCGGCCGGAGAGAAGAACGACGGCCCGATCCGCGCTCGTGAGGCCATCCCGGCGAACGTAGATCAACGGGGAGGTGGAGGAGGCCACGAAGGTTCCGGGGGTAGCTCCAATTTGGCCCGAGGTGGCCGAAGACGGCGGCAACCGGCGGCGGCCTGCGGGACTGTAGGGTTAGGATTTCGGGTCTTGAGGAGGCACAGATAGAGAGGGATTTCGAGGGGGGGTGAAGGAGAGGGGGCGCAGGGTCTCCGTGGTGTCCTTATCCTTCTGCGGAAGACAAGCAGGAGGTGGCATACGGCGTCGGGGCGGCCTCCACGCAGCTGCTCCTACTGGCAGAGGAAGAAGAAGGTTGTTTTGCACAGAACCCCCTGCAGTTTTTGGATTAAACAGAAAAGCCCTTTTCCATTTTAAAACAGAACAGAAATCAGACTTTTGAGGACCTTTTTGCAAAGATAAAAATTTGCAAAAATACTTTTTGGAATCCTTGTAAAATTTCCAACCTCACCACATTTCTTTTTGGTGAAATTGAAATATTTTTCAGCTCAAAATTTTGAAACCCACATTAAGGAGTACTTGTGGAATTTTCTTAATTTCCATTAAAATTCAAAATTCAAATTGTTTCAAATTTGTTTAAATTTTTATTTCATGCATGTATGAGATGAACACAACACCACACACCCTAATTTAGCAAAACAGGGATGTTACACGGAGCCCCCCTCCGGTGAAACCGTAGCCCCGCTGGAGAAATAGCGGACTTCTACGAATACACGCGGTAACAGCGTCGAAAGGGGGTAGAGATGTGGAACTAGTTGCTTTGTTGTGTTAGGTTATTCCATAGGAACATAAAACACAAAGGTAGAACCCAAATCTTCGAAGATTCCCGATGTTTCGTCCAATACGGTAGTTTCAGCCTATAAGCTTGTGTAAACTCCATCGAGAGAAGCGGATGCCGGTGAAGCGGGTCGCACCCCGAAGTGCAATCTTTTCCATCCAAAACCCACAACACACATTTACTAACATGGTATGGAACCCCATAGCTTGTGTTGGCATCCCGATGCTCCGGAGCCCCCTCCGGTGAAACCGTAGCCCCGCTGGAGAAATACCAGACTTATACGAATACACGCGAGAACAACGTCAAAAGGGGGTAGCAATGTGAAACTAGTTTCGTAGTTGTTTTAGGGTAGGCCATAGGAGCAAAAAACCTAAGGAACCGTCACACTCCCCCACATCTCCGACGAGGATAGTTCAGATGAGGAAACGACTCCGGACAATTCCGAACTCGAAGAGAACATTGCCAAAGCTAAGGCTAAAGCCGCACAAAAGGCTAAAGCCAAAGCAAAGGAGAGTGACGGTGGTTCCAAGTCTCAAACGGCTAATGGTTCGGGGTCCAATTCAAAAGTTCCACCACCGCAAAAATATGATTCTATCCACCCAATTGTTTCCATGCCACACATCCTTAATGTTGGAATTCCACCCATCCTTAACACTAACGAATTCTTGTCTTGGAAGTTTGAGATGGAATCTCACATTTCAGGATCGTGTACCGCATTGTGGAGAAGTGTGATTCATGAATTGCATCCTCATGACCCAAGCAACTTGACGCCAAGGGAGGACGTGGAATATCAACTCAACAAGGCCGCACTTGTCATTATCCAAAAGGCTCTCCCAAGGGAGTACTTCACTCAAATTCGGAGTTGCAAGACCGCCAAAGAAGCTTGGGACAAACTTGACACCTTGTTTCAAGGAAATGCTAGCATCCAATCTTCCAAGTATGACGTGGCCATTGACAAGTCCGAGAACTTCGTCATGCATGAGGATGAGACCCCCGGAGAGCTATATAGAAGAGTTGTCACCCTTGCCAACCAATTGAGAGACTTTGGAAAAGATGAAATCTCCGATGAGTGGATCAAGAGGAAATTTGTCAAAGCTATTACACCCTTTGAGAAAAATCTCTCCACTAGCATCCGGACAAGAGCGGACTACAATACCCTCAACTCGATTGGTGTTCTAAGTGAGTTCATTGCTATCTCTCTCTCACACAAGAGCGTGGACGATGCTCTAGCTCGCTCTCGAGGAATAGGAAGGTCGCCCAATCTCGCTTTGAAGTCAAATGCTATGGATCGAATCGATGAAAGTGAAGAAGATGATGATGATGAGGAACACTATGATGACACTTACACGGGAGCTCACAAGTGCATTTCCCTCGCTATGCATGGATATTGGAAGAGATGGGAAGCTCACAAGGCCAGATCTCCAAGGCCTCCACGAAACAAGAACTACAAGAAGAAGGGGGAGCGACCAAGGACATGCTACAATTGTGGTAGCACTAACCATTTCGTGAAGGAGTGCCCCTTTGAGCCAAGATAAGAAAACGAAGGCAAGCTTGTTCGCAAAAACAAGACCAAGCCTCCTCAAAACAAGAACTTCGCTAGGAGGGTGCCAAGGGCTCTCTATGTTCAAGAAGGGGTGGTTCTTGAGACTTACATCTCCGGGGATGAAGGAGAAGATGAGGTAGTTGGAGTTGCTCACATCGCCATGGCCACCCGCATCATCTCCTTCGATCTCTCTATTCGAATCCCCCAATGAGAATGTGGCTACCCGACCTACGTGTCTTATGGAAAAAGCCACTCCGGTATGCTCTCCTAACTCCAAGACCATTATCACTAACACTCCTTCGTTATTGGATTGTGTTGAAAATGTTTGCGAGGAGGATAGTGAGTCTAATGAGTTAAGCATGTGGCTATCTAGCCTTAAAGGTGAGACTAAGGAAAAGGTGAATGCCCTTTTGAGGCAACTTGATGAGGCTAACTCTCTTGTAGATGAAAAGGAGGAGATCATCATGACTTTGTAAAGCCATGGAGGTCACACTTGCAATGAGCAAGAGCTTGAAAATGAGCGTTCCATTCGTGCCTCACTTGAGGAGAAATTATCCTATCTTGAAGAAAACTTTGCCATAAGTGTCTCTAAGCTTAGGAAGGAAAATGCACAATCCCTTGCTATCATTAAAACTCTTGAACATGAAGAATTAAAGCTAGGAATTGCTCACGAGGAACTTGGCACTCGTCATGAAAAACTCGAAAAGGAGTTCATGTCTCTTAAGGAAATCCATGATAAGTTAACCAAATCTCGTGACAATCTTCTAGCTCAACTATCAAACAAGCAAGTTGTGTCCACCTCATACTCTAGCTTGAATGTCTTTCCTAGCAATGCTTGTAGTGCGACTAATCTTGTAGGAAGTGAGAAGAATCCCCATGAGATTGCTTCTCAACGAGCCAACAATGGAAAGGAGGGACTTGGCTATGTAGCCAAGTCAAACAAGAAGTACAAGAAGAAGAACAAGAAGAAAGCCACCTCCCCCTCACAAGATGTAAGATTTGTGAAAGAGGGAGAGGCGACCAAATGGAAGGAGACCAACACCACTGGGGGTGGTGAGACCTCTAGGGGGAGCACCACTCACAATGACTTTGCCGGGAAATACAATCCATCTTATGTTCTTATGAAATCTAGAGATGGTCATGTATATGCTAAATATGTTGGTACTTCTTATGGTGATGATTATCATTGGAGTATTTGAGTTCCTAAGACCCTTGTCGCTAACATGATAGGACCCATTCAAAGATGGGTCCCTAAATCAAGAAACTAATCTATTGTAGGGAAGTGCTTCCGGTTCAAGCAAATGGACGGTGGATAGTGGTGCATCCCAACATTTGACCGGAAGCAATGACGCAATGAGTGATATTCAACCTCCATTAACTCATCTCAATTGCGTTACTATTGGTGATAACTCCGAATTAAAGGTATTGGGACGAGGCAAGGTAGCAATCTCAAATGACTTGTCAATTGAGAATGTTCTCCTTGTTGAGTCTCTAGGCTATAATCTCATCTCGGTTCTTGAACTTGCTAAGAGTGGTTTTACCTATTTCTTTAATAAGGAGAATGTGATTGTCACGTGGGAGACGACTCTTAAGGTAGCCTTTGTTGGGCATGTCGAGAACGGCATGTATGTAGTGGACTTCTCTAAAGGAGACACGTGTGCCGCGACATGCCTTATGGCTAAAGTTGATGTGGGTTGGCTATGGCATCGCCGATTAGCCCACACAAATATGAGGACGTTGCATGACCTTCAAAGTGGCAATCACGTTCTAGGACTAACAAATGCTAAGTTTGCCAAAGATCGTGTGTGTAGCTCTTGCGTTCTAGGAAAGCAACATGGAGAAGCACACCCCACCAAGACGAACATCACCACTATAACATCCAAGTATGAAAACTCCCTAGTTGTTTTGTTCTTTGTTTAATTTAAAGCAATGCATCATGACATCATCTCATTGCATTTGTTTCATTTCTGTTTGCATTGTTTTTATAATGAAGTTCAAACATTAATCAACCTTTTGTTTTCATACTTGCCTGTTACAATCTTTTCCAAATAAGAAATGCAAATCAAAACCTCAATTGCTTCCAAATAATTCATTAATGATCACTCATTAAATTGTTGCTTTTAATCAAACAAGTAATTCAATCAATTAATGCCAAATCACTTTCAATTTCAAACCAACTATTCAAATCAGTACCCATTTGAATCTATGAAATTCACCAAACAATTATACTCATTTAATCAAATTAAATCATAGGGGCCACCCTATTAAAATGCTTTGTTTTCATAATGTTGAAATAATATTAAAATTCTTTCAAATATTGGTTCAAATACAAATAGCAATTTAAATCTCAACTTTTGGGCAAACCAATCTTGGCATTTGTTTGCTAATGTTCTAAATAGCTTAACCTAATTTTTTCTAGAATTTTTACTAAACTAAAACCTATCCTTTTCTTCCAAATTTCTTTTCTGCAAAAAAAAAATATAAAACAAAAAAAAAGAAAAAGGAGAAAACTACAGCGCGCGCAGCACCTAAGCCTCTACCCAGCCCACCTAACCCTCTAACTCGCAGCCCAGCCCGCTACAGCGCGCGCGTACCGCTTCAAAATGCGTGCAAACCTTCTGTTCTAAGTACGGCCGCTCATCGGGGCAGGCCACGTCGCCGTACGGCGGCAGCCGACGGCCACCCTTGGCTTCCGAGGCCTATAAGACCCCACGGACCGCGCGCCGCCAACCCTAACCCTACCTACCACCCTAGCCCCTCGACATCGCCGCCAATTTCTCCTCGCAGTCCCCTCTCTGCCACCGTCTGAACCTCGCCGGAGACGTTCCCTCTGAACCTTCGATGGCGCCGCCCACCTCGCACCTCCACTCCCCTATCTGACCACGGGAACCACGCCACCTCGTCTTCCTCTACGGATTCGACACCGGAGCGCGCTCGGAGAAGCACAGAAGCAGCGCCGCCGTCCTCGACCACTTGCAGCTGCCGCTCGCCGTCGAGCTCTTCCACGGCCAAATTCCGGTGAGCTAGCCACCATCTCCCCCTTTCCTCTCCTTCTGCCCTGCCTCGCAACCGTGCACGATTCCAGTACCTCCTCACAGCAGCGCAAGCAGCTCGAGCACAAGCACGTCGGAGAACGCCGGCGAGCCGCGATGTTCTGTCAGTCGCGGAAGGATTTGTTCTTCAGAAAAATTCAGATCCGCGCCTGTAACCTTATCCTCAACGCACCCTGTTAACTGACAACAAACGCGCAGTAGCGCATCTGGTTCAGAGCACGCGCACGCTAGCGAGCGGTCGTGGGTTCGAGTCCCCGCCGCGCATTTCTTTTGGGAATTTCTCCCTTGCGCCAGTGGCCCACCAGTCAGCCACCCTGGCGGCTACGCAAGCGCGCGCAGCGCCACGCTGGCCCGTGGCCCACGCACAGTGGCTGCGGCTAGGGTGCTGTGGTGTAACAAAAGTTTAAAACGTTTCTGTTTTTAATTCCTAATTCTTTTAAATGGCAGAATTAAACCCTAAACTTTAAACTTTAATAACTTTTAATCTATAACCCCAATAAATAAAAGTTCTATATTTTTGTTGTTCCAAATTTGATCATCTATCCAAATAATCCATTTGTGTTCTGTTTTGAAAATTCCAAATGCATTTAAATTTCAAATTTCAATAATTCAAATGTAAATTTCTAAATTCCATAACTAATTCATTATTAATCCAATAAATGCAACTAAAATATGTTTTCCATACCATTTTGAATAACCTTTTTAAATATAATTTTTGTTTCCTGGTTTGAATTATTTAAATTGTCTAAATAATTTAATACTTGTTTAATTCATTTAAATTTGATAAAATCATAACTTGCTTAATATAAAATATTTTTGAACATGCAAAATATGTTTTCAAACCATCAAAGTGTGAACTTTTCAAATGTGAATTTGAATTTATGTTTTGAACAAATAAAAATTCAATTAAATTCAAACTTGTTTTAAAATCATTTAAAACTTGTTTAATCTTGTTTAATTCATAATTAAATTATCCTAATTCCAATTTCAATATTTGAAACATGTAATCAAATTTGATGTTCTTTTCAAATATAAACTTTGCTATTTGTTTTGAACACTTTAACTTGTTGAAAACAACAATTACTTGTGTGACATGTTTAAGTAACCCAAAATTCCTAAACTTAATAAATGATTTCCAAACATGTTCAAAACCTTTTTCACTTGCATCTATTATTGTTACTTGTTGTTATCTTGTTATTATCATCATGCATGCATCATGGTAATAAATTCTCACATGGTAATTAAATTATAGATCATTTGTTTCCACTTAATCAATGGATCTTTTCCATATGCAATCCAATTGCAAATGGGTCCATTTAAATTGTGTTATTATGTTAGCTAGTTTATTTTGATGCAAGCATTAACTTGTCATGCATCATCTTTGATTGTGCACAATGCCATGATAATGATTGTTTATATTTCTGCCTTGTTTGTTTGCTTCTTCTCGGATAGACGACGACGTTGATACCGACGATCTTTACGACACCCCTTCTGAGGATCTAGCTCAGTACCCGGCTACTGGGTTTGCAGGCAAGTTATCACTCACATGAACCACTGTGTTCCTTTCAACATTGGTTACCGATACTTTCCGTTGTTCTTTTATGCTAGCCTTAGTAGTAGTTGTTCTGTTACGAACCTATCACATGAATCCCTTAAACCTGATATTGCCTCATCTCCCTTCCTACAACCCATTGATTGAGCCAGTGTCTTACTAGCATGCTTAGGTTACTTTGCTCGAGTCTGTTACCAGTTACTTTCTGTTATTATTATTCTATCATATTCTGGGGGCTCGATGTTAATCAATCAACCTGTTATTAATAATATGCTGATAAGGCACCAGCAGGAGGCCCTGTGTGGTTTTGGAGCCTGCTAGTGTCGACCCTAATAGGAAAAGGGTCTTGTCTACTGATCCATGATGAGCGCACTACCCGCATGTGGGAAGCGAGTATGGGCGCCCCCCTCAATTTGATTTGATTCGCATCTCGTCCAAATCATCTCATTTAGTTCGTGTTTTCCATTTGCCGCATGCATGTTTTTGCGAGCCCAGCGCAGGGTGGAACTTTTGTAGTCAGCATATAGGGGGACACGTTCTTAGAGTGCTATGAGGGTCCATTTTCTTCTGGGCTTGATTAGCCGTGCGCCCAAGGTGCTTTGGGCTTGATGCGAAGAAGAATTGAGTTGTGTTGAGTGCCACGCTTGGTGGGAGGCATCTCATCTGGCGAGGTATTCTTACGTGTACGGCCAAATTGGTGCAACCCTGCAGGGATAAATCTTCTCGAGAAGCCGTGTTTTCCGCGGTTATGGTTGACTTGGTGAAAGTACTGGCTAACAAGTACTCAGAACAACTTACTCCTAACTATTGATGAATTGACTAGTAATAGACTTATTGACATAACAACTTGATCCATTATTCATTAACTCAACTGTGTGAGTTATCCTCGGATTGCTTCTTTGGATAAGGGGCGAGATCCAGGATGGGTTTGTTTGATGTTATCTTTCAGTTGGTTACTATACGCTATCTTCTCCCCTTTCTGATAGCTGGAAGTTGTAGATTTCTGTAGTTGGTTAGCGCAGCCAGTTGCAGCATCTTTTATATCCCCTTCTTTCCGTTGAACCAAGGTTTCTGTACTTGGTGTTGACGGGTTACACTTTGGTGAACTGTGAGTCTTGGTTGCCAGTACTTGGATGTACTGACCCCGTTGGGGCTGTGGTTTACGCAGACTACGACTACGGCTACGATGACCACCAGGATGGCTACTTCGTGGAGTTCGACGAGACTGCAGACGAGTAGATAGCTGGACCCCCGGGCAGGATCCAGGACCTACGTGGATGGGCTTCGTCTTCTTTATTTTCCCCGGCTTCTTAAGCCTGTTGGATTTGTCTGTACTCAGACACCTTGTTTGCTTCCGCTGATGTAATGAATGCTATGTTGGGACATGTGTCCTCTGGATGACTGTATTTGCTATCTCTGCCTTAGTGAAGGCCATTTGCAACCTTATTTCAATCTTTTGTGTCTTAGAGATATGTTGTGATTATCATTCGTTTAACCCTGTTGACGTACCGTGCGGGATTGATATGAAGTACGTCGACAGTAGTGCCTTTGACCTCTAGTGGATAGTTTACATCGACGATGGAATAGCAGGGCTTGTGTTGTCGCGCATAAGCGCATGCCTACCAGGAAGCTGGGACGTGGGAGCAGTTATGCCCCATAATCCAAGCATCTGCTATCCAGTTCGGACCGATGAGTATCCCTTAGAAGCCAGGGTGCGACAAATGGTATCAGAGCCTGTCTGCCTGTAGGATCCCTTTTACTGGTCGCAGTTGAGTCTAGAAACTATTTTGTAGCTATATAGGAAAAAATGAAACGTGAGAGTAGGAATTCTGCCATTTTTCTTCTTTCCCCACCCACCCACCCTTTTCTGGTAAGGAAGTGCAACGTTGTTTTCTGTTCTCACCTAAACTTTCAAGTTAGGATTTCACGTGTTTTGGGTTCTCCGTAGTACCTCAGGACTTTTGGTCTCGTTTTCTCGATGTTGCTTCGATATCCTGTTCTTCTAAAGAACCTTTCGTCCGTTGAAACCTTGTTGTTGTTTTCCACTTCAATTCTTCTACCGGAGTCTAATCAAAACCTCCCAAATCATCTGCAGATGGATCTCAGGTTCTACCCGCAGGTGGTTCGGATGACTCGCTGTGAGAGCACCGCCGGTTATCCGGAGATGCTGAGAGACATGGTCACCTATCTGGGGTTCCATTGGGCACCGGAGTACCAGGTCTACGAGCAGCAGCGAGAGTTTGACCAGACCTGCTACCGGGCTATCGTCTACATTCTGTCAGATGATGGCAGGAGCGTTGTCCACCGCTACGAGGCAGTAGGTTCCACAGTGGATATGGCCGTGCAGCAGGCAGCGTACGTGAGTCTCACCGTCCTTCGTGCTGACTACTGGGGGTTTGATGATTCCATCTATCGTCACATTCCCCGTGGTTACATTACGTCGGCGGGAGTTCACTTCTCTCTCCACGGCAACCTGGATACCTACGAGTCTGATAGCTCCAGGCTGCACACCACTTCTCAGTTTGTGAGGCACAGTGACGCAGTTGCTTCCACACTGTTTCAGGAGTTGGCTTCAGTCAGGGAGCAGCTCTACCTTGCTCTGACGCGTCTGGCGACGTACACCACAGATTTTGTTGGAGACGAGCGCTTTGCGCGTTTCACTGAGCCAGCTGGTCTTCCTCTGCCAGATGCTGGAGGTTACGAGCCGATCAGAGGTCCACTTCTCGACCTTGGTCCTGGTTACACTGGGATTCCCCGCTTTGGAGCACAGGGAGACGACGCTTTCTACTTCACCACACCGAGAGTTGCTCTCAGAGCAATCCCGCTCTATGTGGATCGTCGTTCTACTTACTTCCGTGGGATTCCTCCTCACCGTATCTCTCGTCGTACTACTCGCCGCCGTCCTGCGTGATGAGCATGGGAGTACCGATGTATCCGTTCCTAGCTATGTTTAGTTATCCTTTGGCATTCGAACCATGTATTGGTCTGTTGGATATTCTGATGTAATTGAACATGTGATGATGTACCTGTTGGTTATCTATTCATGCGTCGGAATAATCTATCTTTCGGTTACCAAGTCTATCCTTTTCTATTGTTGTGCTAAAATGCATTTCTGTTCAGGATGCCTCCAACTAGGAACTCCCCGCCTGAGCCACCTCCGCTCACGGAGCTGTTGACGCAGATAACTCAGGTCGTGGCTCAGATGGCCAAGATCCAGGCTAACCAGCACAACAACCAGAATGCTCCACGGGTCAACATCAAGGAGTTCCTCAGCTTGGGCCCGAAAGCTTTCGTGGCAACACGTGAGCCCCTGGATGCTGATGACTGGATCCGTGACATAGCCAGGACTCTGGAGATCGAACATGTTGCTGAGGAAGATAAGGTCAAGTATGCCACCTACCTACTGAAGGGCCAGGCAGCTTCTTGGTGGGAGAACTACCAGACCATGAGAGCTGGCTATCCTATCACCTGGGGTTGTTTCAAGGAAGCCTTCCTGAAGCACCACATCCCAGATGGTCTCATGGAAAGGATGCGTGAAGAGTTCTGCTCCTTCAAGCAGGGCAAGCTGGACGTTATCAGCTATCAGACTGAGTTCAATCGCCTCGCTCGATACGCTGGTGACGAAGTGTCCACTGAGGCCAAGAAGATGGCAAGGTTCCGTCGAGGTTTTAACCCGGAACTGAAGTACGCTCTCACAAATGTCAAGTGCAAGGACTTCGAGGAGCTCGTGAACACTGCGCTCAATGAGGAGAATGGGCGCAAGGCGTTCGAAGATTCCCGCAAGCACTCGCATGAGGGTGGTTCCTCCTCCAACATGACCACCCCTCCGCAGAAGCGCCGCATCTGGGTGCCAAATGGTGCTGTCACTCGGGCTCCAAATGCCCAAGCTTCTCCAGGCTTTGGTCCCCGCCCACCCAACCCATCTCAGATGCAGGGTCAGAGGGTTCCAATGGGGCAGCCAAGGCCAGGCACTCCTCGTGTCGTCACTTGCTTCAAGTGCAAGGAGACTGGACACTATGCTGATAAGTGCACTCAGAGGCAGCTACCTCCACTTCCTCGCCCCAACACCAACCAGGCAATGGTTCATGCTCCCCCGGCTAAAGCCTTCAACTCCAACAACAGGCCTGTCGGGAGGACCGCGAGGGTGAATCATATCAAGGCCGACAAAGCTGAGGAAGCTGCTGACGTCGTTCTCGGTATATTACCCGTAAACTCTATTCCAGCTAAAGTGTTGTTTGATAATGGAGCATCGCATTCGTTTGTGTCAAAGATTTTTGCAAAAGCATACAACCTAGTTCTGGTTCCGCTAAGCAATCAAATGACTGTTCACTCTCCGGGACCGCAAATGTTGACTTCCAAGATAAGTATGGACAATCAAATCCTAATCGGAGGTCGCATATTCCTTGCTTCACTCATGTTACTGGGAAATTCTGACATTGATGTCATTCTGGGCATGGATTGGTTGAAGACCCACAAAGCAAAAATTGACTGTGCTAACAAGTCAATAACTCTCTCTCACCCTTCGGGCCAGATAGTCTATTCTCCATATGGATCAAGTTCTGTTCAGCTGTTCAACCTCGATGCTAAACCTCTTCCTGCAATGGAGAATGTTCCGGTGGTTTGTGAATTCCCTGACGTCTTTCCAGAAGAGTTGCCAGGGATGCCTCCGGACAGAGCAGTCGAGTTCGTGATCGAGCTTGAGCCAGGTACTGTTCCAATCTCTAAGCATCCATACAAGATAGCTCCTCCTGAACTGAAATTGTTGAAGGAGCAAATCGATATGTACATGGAGAAAGGTTACATTCAACCTAGTTCCTCCGCTTGGTGTTGCCCAACTCTGTTTGTTGCCAAAAAGGATCAAACAAAAAGACTCGTGGTTGACTATCGTCCTCTCAACGAGAAAACCATCAAGAACAAGTATCCAATTCCTCGTATCGATGATCTTTTTGATCAACTTGCTGGAGCCTCAATATTCTCAAAGTTGGACTTGAGGATGGGTTACCATCAGATAAAGATCAGAAAGGAAGATATTCCTAAGACAGCTTTCACCACTCGTTACGGTCTATATGAATACACCGTCATGTCCTTTGGTCTCACCAATGCACCGGCGACCTTCTCAAGACTCATGAATTCTGTCTTCCATGAATACCTCGACAAGTTCGTTGTGGTATACCTTGATGACATTCTCGTCTACTCAAAATCCGAGGAAGAGCATGGAGAACATCTTCGTCTCACTCTCATGAAACTTCGCGAGCATCGTCTGTATGCCAAGTTCTCCAAATGTGAGTTCTGGATTCCAGAAGTTGCTTACCTTGGTCATATCATCTCTGCCAAAGGCATAGCCATTGACCCGGAAAAGGTTAAGGCAATTGTTGATTGGAAACCCCCTAAGACGGTGAAGCAAGTCAGAAGTTTTCTTGGCTTGGCTAGCTATTGTCGTCGTTTCGTCCAAAACTTCTCCAAGATTGCTAAACCTCTCACTGATCTCACAAACAAGGACAAAAAGTTCGTTTGGACTCCACAGTGTGATGAGAGTTTCAACCTCCTGAAGACTAAACTCACTTCCACCCCTGTTCTGGTTGGCCCAGATACCACCAAACCTTTCCAGATATTCTGCGATGCATCTCTCCAAGGTCTAGGAGCAGTTCTTATGCAAGAACGTCAAGTTGTGCCTTATGCTTCACGTCAGTTGAACCCACATGAGCAAAACTATCCCACACATGATCTTGAACTTGCAGCAGTTGTGTTTGCCCTCAAGAAATGGAGACAATACTTGTTGGGTAACAAAACTGAAATCTTTTCCGATCATAAGAGTCTGAAATACATCTTGACTCAGCCAGATCTAAACCTCAGGCAAAGGAGATGGATTGAAAAGATTAAAGACTTTGATCTCACCATTTCTTACACTCCAGGCAAGGCTAATGTTATGGCCGATGCTCTCAGTCGCAAATCCTACTGCAATAATCTCATGATCATGGAAAGCCAACCTCCACTTCATGAAGAATTCCAGATGCTGAACCTTGGTCTTGTTCCACAAGGTTATCTTGCTAGCTTGACAGCCAGTCCAACTCTCGAGGACAAGATTCGTTCTGAACAACTTCGTGATGCTGAAATCAAGAAGATTGTAGAGCACATCAAAGAAGGCAATGATAAATTCAAGTCCTTCTCAATTGATGACAAGGGGACTGTGTTTTTCGAAGGACGCATTGCAATTCCTCAGATTCAAAGTCTCAAAGATGTCATTCTCAAGGAGGCTCATGAAACTCCTCTCTCTATCCACCCTGGAAGTACAAAGATGTACCAGGATCTCAAGACTCTGTATTGGTGGCCTGGCATGAAACGTGAAATTGCTCAATACGTTTCTGAATGCGACGTTTGTCAACGTGTTAAGGCAGTCCATCAGAAAACAGCCGGTCTTCTCCAACCTCTCAAAATTCCTGAGTGGAAGTGGGACATGATTGAAATGGACTTCGTTACTGGGTTTCCAAAGTCCAAGAAGGGCAACGATGCAATCTTCGTTGTTATTGATCGTCTCACTAAGGTAGCTCACTTCTTTGTTGTCAAGGAAACTATCTCAGCTAGCCAGTTAGCAGAGCTCTACACAGCAAAGATTGTTCCTCTTCATGGTGTTCCATTGGAAATAAGCTCAGACCGTGGAAGTATCTTCACTTCTCATTTCTGGAAGAGTTTTCAAGAAGCATTGGGCACCATACTTCTGTTCAGCACAGCTTATCACCCTCAGTCTCAGGGGCAAGTCGAAAGAGCCAATCAGATTCTCGAGGATATGCTCAGAGCTTGTGGTCTCTCCTTTGGCATGAAATGGGAGGATTGCCTTCCATATGCTGAATTCTCCTACAACAGCAGCTACCAGGCAAGCCTAGGCATGGCACCATTTGAGGCATTGTATGGCCGCAGATGCAGGAGTCCAATCAATTGGTCTGGAGCTGGTGAACGTTCACTCTTAGGCCCTGACATTGTTAAGGAAGCCGAAGAGAAAGTTCGTATCATTCGTGACAATCTCACGATTGCTCAGTCTCGCCAAAAGAGTTACTATGACAGCAAGCACCGGGACATGGTCTATGCACCTGGTGACAAGGCATATCTCCGTGTAACTCCGCTCAGAGGCACTCATCGTTTTGGTGTGAAAGGAAAGCTGGCACCAAGATACATTGGTCCTTTCAACATTCTCTCAAGGCGTGCAGAAAATGCTTATCGCCTTGAACTTCCAGAAAAACTATCCAAGGTGCACGATGTGTTCCACGTGTCACAGCTCAAGAAGTGTTTCAAAGATCCAGATCGTGCAGTTGATCATGATTCCATTGAACTGCAAGATGATCTCTCTTATGAGGAGCACCCTATCCAAATTCTCGATGAGACCGTTCGTAAGACTCGCAACAAGAGCACCAAGTTCTTGAAAGTGCAGTGGTCGCATCATTCCGATAAAGAGGCAACATGGGAGACCGAAGAGGATCTTCGCAAGAAGTATCTGGACCTTTTCATTTCTCAGTAGGAATCTCGGGGCGCGATTCCTTCAAGGGGGGGCGTTTTGTAACATCCAAGTATGAAAACTCCCTAGTTGTTTTGTTCTTTGTTTAATTTAAAGCAATGCATCATGACATCATCTCATTGCATTTGTTTCATTTCTGTTTGCATTGTTTTTATAATGAAGTTCAAACATTAATCAACCTTTTGTTTTCATACTTGCCTATTACAATCTTTTCCAAATAAGAAATGCAAATCAAAACCTCAATTGCTTCCAAATAATTCATTAATGATCACTCATTAAATTGTTGCTTTTAATCAAACAAGTAATTCAATCAATTAATGCCAAATCACTTTCAATTTGAAACCAACTATTCAAATCAGTACCCATTTGAATCTATGAAATTCACCAAACAATTATACTCATTTAATCAAATTAAATCATAGGGGCCACCCTATTAAAATGCTTTGTTTTCATAATGTTGAAATAATATTAAAATTCTTTCAAATATTGGTTCAAATACAAACAGCAATTTAAATCTCAACTTTTGGGCAAACCAATCTTGGCATTTGTTTGCTAATGTTCTAAATAGCTTAACCTAATTTTTTCTAGAATTTTTACTAAACTAAAACCTATCCTTTTCTTCCAAAATTGTTTTCTGCAAAAAAAAAATATAAAACAAAAAAAAAGAAAAAGGAGAAAACTACAGCGCGCGCAGCACCTAAGCCTCTACCCAGCCCACCTAACCCTCTAACTCGCAGCCCAGCCCACTACAGCGCGCGCGTACCGCTTCAAAATGCGTGCAAACCTTCTGTTCTAAGTACGGCCGCTCATCGGGGCAGGCCACGTCGCCGTACGGCGGCAGCCGACGGCCACCCTTGGCTTCCGAGCCCTATAAGACCCCACGGACCGCGCGCCGCCAACCCTAACCCTACCTACCACCCTAGCCCCTCGACATCGCCGCCAATTTCTCCTCGCAGTCCCCTCTCTGCCACCGTCTGAACCTCGCCGGAGACGTTCCCTCTGAACCTTCGATGGCGCCGCCCACCTCGCACCTCCACTCCCCTATCTGACCACGGGAACCACACCACCTCGTCTTCCTCTACGGATTCGACACCGGAGCGCGCTCGGAGAAGCACAGAAGCAGCGCCGCCGTCCTCGACCACTTGCAGCTGCCGCTCGCCGTCGAGCTCTTCCACGGCCAAATTCCGGTGAGCTAGCCACCATCTCCCCCTTTCCTCTCCTTCTGCCCTGCCTCGCAACCGTGCACGATTCCAGTACCTCCTCACAGCAGCGCAAGCAGCTCGAGCACGAGCACGTCGGAGAACGCCGGCGAGCCGCGATGTTCTGTCAGTCGCGGAAGGATTTGTTCTTCAGAAAAATTCAGATCCGCGCCTGTAACCTTATCCTCAACGCACCCTGTTAACTGACAACAAACGCGCAGTAGCGCATCTGGTTCAGAGCACGCGCACGCTAGCGAGCGGTCGTGGGTTCGAGTCCCCGCCGCGCATTTCTTATGGGAATTTCTCCCTGCGCCAGTGGCCCACCAGTCAGCCACCCTGGCGGCCACGCAAGCGCGCGCAGCACCACGCTGGCCCGTGGCCCACGCATAGTGGCTGCGGCTAGGGTGCTGTGGTGTAACAAAAGTTTAAAACGTTTCTTTTTTTAATTCCTAATTCTTTTAAATGGCAGAATTAAACCCTAAACTTTAAACTTTAATAACTTTTAATCTACAACCCCAATAAATAAAAGTTATATATGTTTGTTGTTCCAAATTTGATCATCTATCCAAATAATCCATTTGTGTTCTGTTTTGAAAATTCCAAATGCATTTAAATTTCAAATTTCAATAATTCAAATGTAAATTTCTAAATTCCATAACTAATTCATTATTAATCCAATAAATGCAACTAAAATATGTTTTCCATACCATTTTGAATAACCTTTTTAAATATAATTTTTGTTTCCTGGTTTGAATTATTTAAATTGTCTAAATAATTTAATACTTGTTTAATTCATTTAAATTTGATAAAATCATAACTTGCTTAATATAAAATATTTTTGAACATGCAAAATATGTTTTCAAACCATCAAAGTGTGAACTTTTCAAATGTGAATTTGAATTTATGTTTTGAACAAATAAAAATTCAATTAAATTCAAACTTGTTTTGAAATCATTAAAAACTTGTTTAATCTTGTTTAATTCATAATTAAATTATCCTAATTCCAGTTTCAATATTTGAAACATGTAATCCAACTAAAATTTGATGTTCTTTTCAAATATAAACTTTGCTATTTGTTTTGAACACTTTAACTTGTTGAAAACAACAATTACTTGTGTGACATGTTTAATTAACCCAAAATTCCTAAACTTAATAAATGATTTCCAAACATGTTCAAAACCTTTTTCACTTGCATCTATTATTGTTACTTGTTGTTATCTTGTTATTATCATCATGCATGCATCATGGTAATAAATTCTCACATGGTAATTAAATTATAGATCATTTGTTTCCACTTAATCAATGGATCTTTTCCATATGCAATCCAATTGCAAATGGGTCCATTTAAATTGTGTTATTATGTTAGCTAGTTTATTTTGATGCAAGCATTAACTTGTCATGCATCATCTTTGATTGTGCACAATGCCATGATAATGATTGTTTATATTTCTGCCTTGTTTGTTTGCTTCTTCTCGGATAGACGACGACGTTGATACCGATGATCTTTACGACACCCCTTCTAAGGATCTAGCTCAGTACCCGGCTACTGGGTTTGCAGGCAAGTTATCACTCACATGAACCACTGTGTTCCTTTCAACATTGGTTACCGATACTTTCCATTGTTCTTTTCTGCTAGCCTTAGTAGTAGTTGTTCTGTTACGAACCTATCACATGAATCCCTTAAACCTGATATTGCCTCATCTCCCTTCCTACAACCCATTGATTGAGCCAGTGTCTTACTAGCATGCTTAGGTTGCTTTGCTCGAGTCTGTTACCCGTTACTTTCTGTTATTATTATTCTGTCATATTCTGGGGGCTCGATGTTAATCAATCAACCTGTTATTAATAATATGCTGATAAGGCACCGGCAGGAGGCCCTGTGTGGTTTTGGAGCCTGCTAGTGTCGACCCTAATAGGAAAAGGGTCTTGTCTACTGATCCATGATGAGCGCACTACCCGCATGTGGGAAGCGAGTATGGGCGCCCCCCTCAATTTGATTTGATTCGCATCTCGTCCAAATCATCTCATTTAGTTCGTGTTTTCCATTTGCCGCATGCATGTTTTTGCGAGCCCAGCGCAGGGTGGAACTTTTGTAGTCGGCATATAGGGGGACACGTTCTTAGAGTGCTATGAGGGTCCATTTTCTTCTGGGCTCGATTAGCCGTGCGCCCAAGGTGCTTTGGGCTTGATGTGAAGAAGAATTGAGTTGTGTTGAGTGCCACGCTTGGTGGGAGGCATCCCATCTGGCGAGGTATTCTTACGTGTACGGCCAAATTGGTGCAACCCTGCAGGGATAAATCTTCTCGAGAAGCCGTGTTTTCCGCGGTTATGGTTGACTTGGTGAAAGTACTGGCTAACAAGTACTCAGAACAACTTACTCCTAACTATTGATGAATTGACTAGTAATAGACTTATTGACATAACAACTTGATCCATTATTCATTAACTCAACTGTATGAGTTATCCTCGGATTGCTTCTTTGGATAAGGGGCGAGATCCAGGATGGGTTTGTTTGATGTTATCTTTTAGTTGGTTACTATACGCTATCTTCTCCCCTTTCTGATAGCTGGAAGTTGTAGATTTCTGTAGTTGGTTAGCGCAGCCAGTTGCAGCATCTTTTATATCCCCTTCTTTCCGTTGAACCAAGGTTTCTGTACTTGGTGTTGACGGGTTACACTTTGGTGAACTGTGAGTCTTGCTTGCCAGTACTTGGATGTACTGACCCCGTTGGGGCTGTGGTTTACGCAGACTACGACTACGGCTACGATGACCACCAGGATGGCTACTTCGTGGAGTTCGACGAGACTGCAGACGAGTAGATAGCTGGACCCCCGGGCAGGATCCAGGACCTACGTGGATGGGCTTCGTCTTCTTTATTTTCCCCGGCTTCTTAAGCCTGTTGGATTTGTCTGTACTCAGACACCTTGTTTGCTTCCGCTGATGTAATGAATGCTATGTTGGGACATGTGTCCTCTGGATGACTGTATTTGCTATCTCTGCCTTAGTGAAGGCCATTTGCAACCTTATTTCAATCTTTTGTGTCTTAGAGATATGTTGTGATTATCATTCGTTTAACGCTGTTGACGTACCGTGCGTGATTGATATGAAGTACGTCGACAGTAGTGCCTTTGACCTCTAGTGGATAGTTTACATCGACGATGGAATAGCAGGGCTTGTGTTGTCGCGCATAATCGCAGGCCTACCAGGAAGCTGGGACGTGGGAGCAGTTATGCCCCATAATCCAAGCATCTGCTATCCAGTTCGGACCGATGAGTATCCCTTAGAAGCTAGGGTGCGACAACCACCTCAAGGATTCTCGAGCTCATTCACTTGGACGTCTTTGGTCCCCTATCATATGATAGTCTTGGGGGCAAAAAGTATTGCTTGGTGATTGTGGATGACTATTTACGATATTGTTGGGTGTACTTCTTCAAGAGGAAGAGTGAGACTCAAAAGCGGGTCATCGAGTTCATCACTTTGGTGGAACGCCAACATAATACGAGTACCATGGCTATCCGAAGTGATAACGGCTCCGAGTTCAAGAACTACACCGTGGAGGGTTTTCTTAGCGAGGAAGGAATTGCTCATCAATACTCCACTCCCTACACCCCCAAAAAAAATGGTGTGGCGGAGAGAAAGAATCGTACTCTTATGGATGCGGCTCGAACCATGATTGCGGAGTTCTCTTCTCCTTATAATTTTTGGGCCGAAGCCGTCTCCACCGCTTGCCACGCTAGCAACCGACTGTATCTCCGCAAGATCTTGAACAAGACCCCTTATGAGATTCTCACGGGCAAGAAGCTGGATGTGTCATACTTCAAGGTCTTTGGATGGAAGTGCTTCATTCGCAAGAGAGGTAAACGCTTGTCAAAGTTCGAGACTAAATCCTATGAGGGTATATTTGTTGGTTACGCCACAAACTCTCACGCCTATAGAGTCTACAACAAGTCCACCGGACAAGTTGAAGAAGCTATAGACGTGGTGTTTGATGAGGATAATGGGTCCCAAGGGGCCCGTATAGATCATGGTTTTGTAGGAGATGCAATTCCTCCCATCGTCATACGAAGAATGGGGATTGGTGAAATAATCCCCATTGAGGGACACCGGATGACGGAGGGAGAAGGACTATGCTCCACTCAAGTGGAGCCATTGACTACATCCATTGATAACCAAGCTACCCAACAAGATGCACCAAGCCCTCATGCTTCACCACAAGGCCAAGTTAACAATCAAGATCACTCAATCAATCAAGGCCAAGCTCATGATGAAGGCCAAGCTCACAATGAAGAACAAGATACACATGGTGATGTTACAACTCATGACATAAGGGATCCACCTCCCGTCAATGATCAAGATCAAGGTGGACATGTCTCCGATGATGAAGGTGATGATAAAGTACTATCCAAGGAAACTTTGGAGGAGATGCTAGCTCGTAGGGCAAAGAGAAGGCTAGATAATCTTGCTCGTGCCGGTCACACGGAGGACATGATTCTTGGACAAGTTCATGGAAGGGTCGTCACAAGGAGGCAACTAGCGGACTTTAGCAAAGCTCATGCATTCGTCTCTCACATTGAGTCAAAGAAGGTCTATGAAGCTCTTGAAGATCAAGATTGGTTTGAAGCAATGCACGATGAACTCAACAACTTCGAGCGCAACAAGGTGTGGAAGTTGGTACCAAGACCCAAATATTGCAAGAACGTCATCGGCACTAAGTGGATCTTCAAGAACAAACAAGACAAGGACGGCATCGCCATCCGCAACAAAGCTAGATTGGTAGCCCAAGGCTTCTCTCAAGTCGAAGGTGTCGACTTCGGTGAAACATTCGCTCCCGTAGCTCGTCTTGAATCTATTCGCATCTTACTTGCATATGATTCTCATCATAACTTTAAATTGCAACAAATGGATGTGAAAAGTGCATTTTTGAATGGTCCCATCCACGAGTTGGTTTATGTCAAGCAACCTCCGGGTTTCGAGGATCCCAACCACCCCGATCATGTCTACAAACTCGATAAGGCACTCTATGGACTTAAACAAGCTCCACGTGCGTGGTACGAGCACCTTAAAGAGTTTTTGGTTGATCGTGGGTTCAATGTTGGTTTAATCAATCCCACCCTTTTCACCAAAAAGGTTGGAGGTGACTTGTTCATATGCCAACTCTATGTGGATGATATCATCTTTGGTTCTACTAACGTCGCATTCAATGATGAGTTTTGCAAGCTTATGACAGACAAGTTCGAGATGTCTATGATGGTAGAATTAGAGTATTTTCTTGGCTTTGAGATCAAGCAATATCCCGAAGGCACATTCATCAAGCAAGCCAAGTATACTCAAGACATGCTCAAGCGATTCAACATGCATGATGCCAAACCTATGAAGACCCCCATGTCCATGACTATTGACTTGAAACCCGACCCGAATGGTAAAGAGGTAGATCAAAAGGTATACCGCTCCATGATTGTCTCTTTGCTCTACCTTTGTGCATCTAGACCCGATATTATGTATAGCGTAGGTAAATGTGCAAGGTTTCAAGCCTGTCCGAGACAAAGTCATTTTGAAGCGGTTAAGCGAATGTTTCGATATTTAGTTCATACCCCAAACTTCAGTCTTTGGTATCCCAAGGGTTCAAGCTTTCAGCTCATTGGGTATTCGGATGCGGACTATGCGGGAGAGAAGACGGATAGGAAATCTACATCCGGAGGTTGTTAATTTCTTGGCCGCTCATTGGTGTGTTGGTCATCCAAGAAGCAAAACTGCATTGCTCTCTCTACCACCGAGGCCGAATACATCTCCGCGGCAAGTTGTTGTTCTCAATTGCTTTGGATGCGGCAAACATTGAGAGATTATGGCATCGTCTTCGACAAAGTTCCCCTCTTGTGCGACAACGAGAGTGCCATCAAGATCGCCTACAATCCCGTTCTTCACTCCAAGACGAAGCACATTGAGATACGGCATCATTTTATTCGGGATCATGTTGAGAAGGGTGATATTGACCTCTCCTATGTGGCAACCAAGGATCAACTCGCGGATATCTTCACGAAGGCCCTTGATGAACAAGGATTTAGGGGTTTGAGGAATGAACTAAATGTGATCGATGCGTCCAACTTCTCTTGAACCCTTGCATAAGTACCTTCACTATATGTGCTATCTAGTTTAGATGTAGGCATGGACATAGGGGGAGCGTAGTTCAACTCATGAACAAACACTCCACCTATCATGCGCAAAACAACCAAAGCGGCATGCATATCTAGTCAATTTGTGACTTATTGTGCTTAAAACGTGAGTTATACTTTTAAGTCCAAGATACATCTTCGCGACTTCTTGGTATCACTCAAACATGGTGGCTTTGGCCACCAACATTTTCCCTTGTTATTTGTATTTGTTTTGTTTTTTTTTGATGTTTTGCTCGTGTTAGTGCGTTTGTTGTTTGTGTTTCTCGTTTTTGGAGGCTCACGTCTTGTTCTATCTTCCACAAAAACTCGGATGGATTGGGAACACCGGAAATTCCGGCCTAGGGACCGGAATATTCCGGCCCTCAGACATTTTCTCCAGAAATGTTGCTCATTTCCAAAGTGCCCGCTCGTAGATGGCACACCGGAAATTTAAGCGGAAATTTCCGGGGCAAATTTCCGGGGGCCCGGAATATTCCGCGCCTTAAGCCCCGGAAATTTCTGGGGTTCGAGATTGACTCGAATTTTTACCCAAATATCCAGCGTGCCCGCTCGCAGAAGGCACACCGGATATTTGGGCGGAAAATTCCGGCCCAAATCTCCGGGCACCGGAATATTCCGGCCTTAATACCGGAAATTTCCGGTGTGCTTGGCTAGGGCTATATAAGGGCGACGGGAGGGAGCAGTTCCAGATTGCTCCCCTCCCTTCGCCTCCACTTCGCCTCTAGACGCAGCCTCCGCCTCCGAGACCTCCGGAAGGCCCCTTTGCCTCCCCTCCTCGTACTTTGATCGCCTTTTGCGGATCAAGAGACCGCACACCCGTTCCTATCCCATGGATCCCGGTATGTGCTCCGTTTTCTCCGCAATCTAGGGTTGTTAGATGATTTGATCTCATATCCATTGCTCTCCATGGTGTTTTACAGCCATACATCCTTATAAGTATCAGATATACTCTAGGATTCATCTCATTACACTATTTCCTCGTTTTAGATTCGTTACAGGCCCCAGATTCAGATCTGGTTTCGAAAATTCCGAAGGCCGGAAATTTCCGCCCCAGGACCGAAATTTCCGCCCCCCGGAAATTTCCCTGTGGCCGGAATTTCCGCCCTCCGGAATTTCCGCTCCAGTGTCCGGAATTCCCGGCCTGTACCGAATCTCAAACTGAGCTATATACTTTCCATTTCCACAAGTCGCGAGCCCCCGTTTTTTATGTCTTTTGTTGTCTTTTTCTTTGCATTTTTCCTGCCTTACTCGCAGATGGTTCAAGCTCTAGGCCCTCCAAGTTGCTTAGCTCTCGCAAGCGCTACCATACTCTGAGGGAAGATGAGGAAGGGACTCTGGTTGATGAGAATGAGACTCGCCGGCGTGCGAGGGATGCTAAGAGGGAATATGCGCGCAAGCGTGATGCTGACAGGGCTGCTCGCAAGGCAGGCAAACAGCAAGGCAAGTCTGCTCTCAACTTGGCCACCATGACCATCCCTGAGTTCAAGGCATGGAGAGCCAAGGCATGGTACACAGAGGGACCTCAAGACCCCACCATCGATTCGTGCTTCTGGCATGTTGAGCAGGAGACCCTATTCAAGCAGGTGTACACTGTGATGAGCAAGCCCGTGTGTCCCATGAAGGTGATCAACTTTGCTCATTTGGCTGCCAATCTCTCCTACTTCAACAACTCCGTTCAGCTGGCTGAGGTCCTTGGTTTGCATCCTCTTATGGAGACTAGATGCTCCTACAACACCACGTTCATCCAGCAGTTCTTCGCCACACTTTTCATTGATGATTCTGAGGATATTGGGATGTCTTGGATGTCTGGCCCTCACTTGCTCACCGCCACCTTTCATGACTTTGCCACCGTTCTCGGGTATCCATTTGCTGGTCTCAACACTCCTCAGGGTCACCGCATGCATGTTCACGGGGTGGAGTATGAGAAGAACAGACTGGCTGAGCTGTATGGTTCCAGGGGTGTGGTTGGCTCGGCTAAAGGTCTATTTGCCATCTATGACATTCTTCTGCGTATGTTCAGGGAGACTATTGCTCCGAGTGCGGGAAATAATGATGCTATTCGTGGTGGCTTGGTCAACCTCATGTACCACGCCTACTTGACCTTCACTGAGAGTGACATGACTAACACGGAGGCCCACAAGATTGATGTGATGGATTTCATCTTCAATGAGATCCACTTTGCTCTCTTCCACCGCAAAGTGCCTCCGTATGCTCCGTACATCATGAAGCTCATCAATGCTCGCTACCCCGAAGCACTCCGTGAGGACTTTGAGCTAGACTGTGAAGAGCACAAGGATCTCACTCTGTACAAGAAGGCCGCCCACACTCAGCAGGCTTCTCATGATGTTGGCGCCACTGGTCAGGGCAACCGTGATCCTCGCATGCGTCCTCCTCCCCCGGCAAGAAGAAGCGCTCATGGCTTGCTCGCTCCATTGAGAAGTTGATGTGCATGAATGTGTGCATCCACAAGGAGAACTACAGTGCTTATGTGGAGCGTCGCACCATAATGGAGAACCAGCACCACATCATGACAGCTCTCAAGGTTCCCAATGCGCCTCCTCCTCCTCCTGACAGGATTCCATACAAGAATTGGAACAACCGCGATGTTGATTGGGATCTCGCACTACAAGAAATATGTTGATACGTGACCCTCAATTTTTGTCACTAGAAGGTCACATAGGTTGATTCATGACCCCTTTTTGACAAAAAATGGAAAGTCACATACCGAGCGTCTTATTTGGTCGTCAATGACTAATTGAATGGAATCGTCATAGACTCTATGACCCAATCAGAGGGGTCATAACCCTATGACCAACTGATTTGGTCATGTGATATCCTGTCATAGACACGTCACATCCTACGTGGCCAATCCTACGTGGCAGAGATTCAGCCCAGTCCATACTGCTCCACCAAATGGGCCAGCCCAATATTTCGGCCCGTTATATAATTTTTTCCTGTAATTTTTTTTGACAGATTAATAGGCTCATGTAGTTCAGCATAACTTTCTGGGCCTAGGCCTCTTTTGTCCATTTCGAATCCGGGCCACCTTTTTCTTTTCACGGTTTTTTTTCATCATTTTATCAATTTCGTTTCATGTTGAGCCCATCACTAGTTGGGCTGAGACCTTATATTACAGCCCAGCTATTCTGCAAGAATACTTCACCACAGGCTTATAAGCCCACTCAAATTCAAATCTTTATAAACAAACTTGAATTCAAACATCATTTTGATTCCAGTAAATTTGAGTTACAACACTTACTTCAGAAAAATCATCACAGACTACATCATCACACAACTCATCATAAATTACAGGTTCACATCATATTACAGGTTCGAATAATAGACCAAAATTACAATCAGAATTTGTATCTCACATTAGCAGCTGTATTTGTCAGGTCTGCCCTGCAAATACGATGGAATATGAAGATCCCAGAAATCTCAACACATGCTGCTCATCTCAAGGTAATGGAGTCCTCCGATCGCAATATGGAACATCTGCTAGACCAATCCACCGAGCTCTTGCATGCAAAGAACAAAGAACAATAGTTCAAATAATCAAAAAAAAATGATAGATTCAGCTTGCATGAAACGAAACATGCATTAAAAATTTCAAGTTCTTTCCTGATTGTATGTGTGGTCCATAGATGTATTTCTCTCCAAATGCATACATTTGACAAGCGAAACAGTTCACCAAGTAGAAAACTTCAAATGAAGGTAACAGAACTGTATGCATAACAAAGGTTTACCAACCAGATTGTACTAACTAACACCAAAATCACTTGGGCCCGAAGCTTGCTAACCTAGGGAGTAGATAACAGAAAGTCTATTGCACTGGAGCTTGCCAACATCAAAAATGTAACATGGCAGTAACAGGATTCCCAACTCGCACAAGCAATTAAAATAACAAAATGTAACTGTATTGTCAACCTATCGATACCCTAACATGACAATAAAAACACACAAACCTCTAGCTTCACAGCAATCATAACCTCAGCCACTACAATGCCAATTCAACTAGCAAAGTGCAGAAAGATTCCATAAACTCAACTATTAACGAAATAACGATTACAGAGACCATAAGAAATACATGACTATATCTTCCAATGCAGGTTTGACATCAATAGCTCACAGCTCGTAGTTCTACACTCATAACATCACAAAAAGAAGCTTATACAAAAAGAAGTTCAACTTGGCACAGACTTCTATTTTTATTTTATAGATAGCATCACAGTATATCATGTACAAGGCAGATCTGTTGAAACTAAAGTCAAGCACGATAAGAATGTGACAGAAGGAGCACTCACCTTGTCATGAACATTTGGGTTTGCAAACCATACTGAGGATAGCAATAAGTGTGCCCATAAGCACCCTGCAGAAACCGACAGAACAACTAATTCATCCAATACATTGAACATCGATGAATCTTCAGTATTATGCATATGCGGCCATTAATACTGGACCCAGTAAACAAAAGTGTCAGCAGCACTCACAGGGGTAAGTGACTCTGTTCCATCATGGCTCACATACACAGAGTAGTCCCCAAACCTGCAAGGTTTCCAAAAGGCACTGCTATCAAAAAATTTGCAGGGGAAAACTAACTAAAATAGTTGCCCTTCAATCGCTAATTCGCTACAAAAATATAGCAGCAATAGACAACTAAATGGTTCCCTGGTTTTTCACCTCCATAATAATAAGGGTAGCCGTCAGCGCCATAATACATGGCAGCATTCTTGTAATCCTGCTGCCCCATCGTTGCCCTCTGCTCGGCCGACACCGCCTGCGGGTTATGGGATGCCACCGCGTCATTCAGCCCACCATTCGCTGCTGCGGAGACCTGCACCGTTACCGAATTCATAGGAATGAGAAGATGCCACCATGAGTCTTAACATCATCAGTGATCCAACAAGACGGTACAGACTAAAGAGAGAGGCAGGCATGTACCTTCTTCTGTAAAACCATGAACCCCGGCTCTCAGCCTTGAGTTTGTCAGGAACCCAGGCGTACATGAAAGACCTCTTGTTCATCGCATACGAAATAAGCTTGGTTCAGGATAGCACGAACGAGCGGCATAATAATAATAAGAACGACGACAAAACTTGTCCCATTTGGTACGTACATCTGTATCGAACTAAGGAGACACTCTTTCAATATGGAGATGAATTTCGTGCTACCAGCTGGCAAGCAGACGCCAAAACACCTAGCTAAATTAAACCAGCTGCACATCCATACAACATCTAGACAGGAGCAACTACTAAGTGTCTGCAGTCCTGTCCCCTCTTCTCCTTAAACAGAATGTGCCGGTGGGACCAAATTGATGGAAATTTCCAGCAAAACATAACTTGCCTACCTTGGCTAGCGAGGATGGTGATGCAAGGCAGCCTGTTCTCCTAGCTATGCATATGAATTTTGCCGTGCGTTTGGTGGACAGCAGGATGCCAATGTTCAGTGCAGCCAGTGTACACATATTATTTTTCTGAGCGGTAAAGTGCGAGTAGATCCTAGTGACAGAGTACTAGTGGTTGGGATGATGAGATTATGGATACCGCAAATCATGATTGCATCCTTTACTAGACAGACCAGCCGTTAGAGTTAAGTATGCTGGAAAAGGTTCTGTATAGGAGTAGACAGCCAGACAATGGATGAATGAAACATGCGAGGGAGGAGGCAACGATCCCACCCATGCGAAGGCATGCGCCCCTCGCGACCGCACCAGCACCAGTCAGCCTGCCTGCCTGCCGGCGGCTGCACACGAACCGCAGCCAGAAACCGCTCGTCAGGGGCGAGCTCTTCCTCAATCTTGGCGCTCAGGTCCTTGCCCACTCCTGCACCCGCCACCTCGCTAGGCTCCAGAGGCCGCCCTTCTCCTTGGTACAACGGCTCCTTCACCGGGCTCCCTTCCTCCACGGACAGAGACACTGGCGCGATGAGCGGATTCAGGACAAGTCGATGATCAACTCAAACTAGCCGCAAACTCACGGGCCCGAGAGATAGACAGAGGGAGAGGAAAGGCTGACCTTGGAGGTCGTGGCGGCGGCTGAGCAGAACCTGGAGGGAAGTCGATGTGGGTGACCCTGTTGACGGCGTAGATTTCGCGGTAGAAGTCCTCCATGGCGGCGACGGTCCCGGGGTCTAGGACCTTGGAGGCGGCGTGGATCCAGAGCCGGCCGATGACTGTTGAAGGCCAGGAGCGGCCCTCCATGCGCTTGATGCCGTGCACGAGCAGAGACGCCCACGGCTGGTGCACACGGACGGTGGCGGCTGCATGGTGACGGCGTGGCACCAGACAAGGTTGGGCGCCGATCTTGCCGCCGGTGAGATGGACGAGGTCGATGCAGAGGTTATCCATCGCCTAGAACACGGCAGCGTCCCCGTCGTCCCCTTGCTCTGGATGGCGGCGTCGGCTATGGGCAGGAGCGGACGGAGGTCCCAACACCGGTTCCGTCTTCGGCGCAGCAACTTCCGCCCGTCGGCCTCCCACTCCGTCAAAGCTTCTGGCAGCGGGAGAGGAAGATGCGTCGATGGGGTTAGGAGATCCAGATCGAGGAGGCGATGGGAAGATGGGAAGATGGCGACGGCGGGAGGCAGAGATGGGATCTAGGGTTCGGGTGGGGAAAGTGCTCGGGTGGGAAAAGTGGCCTCTTCCGGAATTTTACCTCGGGGTGGGGAAAGCGGTGGGATTCTCCGCGCGCCTCCTCCCAAATTTTCGCTCCAATTCTAGTCAAAAGAGCGGGGTTTTTGTTTTCTCCGAACAAAGCTCCGCCATGGGATGGTGGGTGATGGACAGCTCAGATCGCGTCCAACGGGGTGATCCGTCTCAAGGTCGCTCCTCGCTTCTCATTGGATGGCTGTCTCGCGCTTGAATCTCTAAATTTTGGACCCAAATTTCAAAAATATTTGGATTCAAAATGTTTGTCCTTGGGGGCTCTTCCAAAATATTGTCTTGCTCAATCATGGAAAATGATTAGGTGCCTTTAAAAGGTAATACAACATTTTTTATTTTCGGAGTGTCAAAAACGGGTTTTATTGTGAAGCATCTACCAAAAATATGTTACGAAATTGTTCCACATAAAATTATATATTTATTAGACCACATTTTATCTACAAAAACTCAAATTACTTCCTCTAAAAATCTTTCCATCCACCTCATTTGAAAAAGACAAATTTCTGCCGATTCAGCTGAAACCGGGCAAAATTTGAACTACAGGTGCCTCGTAGTTTGCTCGTGATTTTTTGCAAAAATCATTTTTAGGTAACCAAGTACGTATTTAAACATAGATACATCAAGAGTTCATCAAGATTCAACACCTAGGTACGAACGGGCATGTCCCCCGTTTTGACCGTTTCCCGAAACCGGCTTTGAAAATTCCAGAAAATTCAAAAAAACTCGAAACGATGCAAGATCTTCGCGTGGTGTTGTTATATATGTCCTAGTATCCAACAAAAATAATAAACTTGGAATACGACAATTTGGTGGAAAATGTGTTCACAGAAATGAGCTATCTCGTACGGAAATTCATGGCTTTTGGGCGAAATGACGGATGTTTTGGCCATATCCATGGCATAGTTTGTTTGAATATGACCATATTCCACACAAAGATGCATGTTGGTACAACTAACAATGTTCACGAAGAAAGTTTTATTTTTCGTTGAATAAAAATACCATTTTCCATTCCCGGAGTGTCAAAACTGGGTTTTTTTTGTGAAGCACATACACAAATTATGTTGCAAAAATGTACAAAGTAAAATTCTAAATATATTATGTCATATTTTATGTACAAATAACAAACTTACTACCTCTCAATAGCTCAAAATTCACCTCATTTGAAAAAGACAAATTTCTGCCGATTCAGATGAAACCGGGCAAAATTTGAACTACAGGTGCCTCGTAGTTTGCTCAAGATTTTTTGCAAAAATCATTTTTAGGTACCCAGGTACCTATTTCAACATAGATACATCAAGAGTTCATCAAGATTCAACACCTAGGTACGAACGGGCATGTCCCCCGTTTTGACCGTTTCCCGAAACCAGCTTTGAAAATTCCAGAAAATTCAAAAAAACTCGAAACGATGCAAGATCTTCGCGTGGTGTTGTTATATAAGTCCTAGTATCCACCAAAAATAATAAACTTGGAATACGACAATATGGTGGAAAATGTGTTCACAGAAATGAGCTATCTCGTACGAAAATTCATGGCTTTTGGGCGAAATGACGGATGTTTTGGCCACATCCATGGCATAATTTGTTTAAATATGACCATATTCCACACAAAGATGCATGTTGGTACAACTAACAATGTTCACGAAGAAAGTTTTATTTTTCGTTGAATAAAAATACCATTTTCCATTCCCGGAGTGTCAAAACTGGGTTTTTTTTGTGAAGCACATACACAAATTATGTTGCAAAAATGTACAAAGTAAAATTCTAAATATATTATGTCATATTTTATGTACAAATAACAAACTTACTACCTCTCAATAGCTCAAAATTCACCTCATTTGAAAAAGACAAATTTCTGCCGATTCAGCTGAAACCGGGCAAAATTTGAACTACAGGTGCCTCGTAGTTTGCTCAAGATTTTTTGCAAAAATCATTTTTAGGTACCCAGGTACCTATTTCAACATAGATACATCAAGAGTTCATCAAGATTCAACACCTAGGTACGAACGGGCATGTCCCCCGTTTTGACCGTTTCCCGAAACCAGCTTTGAAAATTCCAGAAAATTCAAAAAAACTCGAAACGATGCAAGATCTTCGCGTGGTGTTGTTATATAAGTCCTAGTATCCACCAAAAATAATAAACTTGGAATACGACAATATGGTGGAAAATGTGTTCACAGAAATGAGCTATCTCGTACGAAAATTCATGGCTTTTGGGCGAAATGACGGATGTTTTGGCCACATCCATGGCATAATTTGTTTAAATATGACCATATTCCACACAAAGATGCATGTTGGTACAACTAACAATGTTCACGAAGAAAGTTTTATTTTTCGTTGAATAAAAATACCATTTTCCATTCCCGGAGTGTCAAAACTGGGTTTTTTGTGAAGCACATACACAAAATATGTTGCAAAAATGTACAAAATAAAATTCTAAATATATTATGTACAAATAACAAACTTACTACCTCTCAATAGCTCAAAATTCACATCATTTGAAAAAGACAAATTTCTGCCGATTCAGCTGAAACCGGGAAAAATTTGAACTACAGGTGCCTCGTAGTTTGCTCAAGATTTTTTGAAAAAATCATTTTTAGGTACCCAAGTACCTATTTCAACATAGATACATCAAGAGTTCATCAATATTCAACACCTAGGTACGAACGGGCATGTCCCCCGTTTTGACCGTTTCCCGAAACCGGCTTTGAAAATTCCAGAAAATTCAAAAAAACTCGAAACGGTGCAAGATCTTCGCGTGGTGTTGTTATATATGTCCTAGTATCCACCAAAAATAATAAACTTGGAATACGACAATTTGGTGGAAAATATGTTCACATAAATGAGCTATCTCGTACGAAGATTCATGGCTTTCGGGCGAAATGACGGATGTTTTGGCCACATCCATGGCATAGTTTGTTTAAATATGACCATATTCCACACAAAGATGCATGCTAGTACCACTAACAATGTTCACGAAGAAAGTTTTATTTTTCGTTGAATAAAAATACCATTTTCCATTCCCAGAGTGTCAAAACCGTGTTTTTTTGTGAAGCACATACACAAAATATGTTGCAAAAATGTACAAAGTAAAATTCTAAATATATTATGTCATATTTTATATACAAATAACAAAGTTTCTACCTCTAAATAGCTCAAAATACACCTCATTTGAAAAAGACAAATTTCTGCCGATTCAGTTGGAAACGAGTCAATTTTGAACTGTAGATGCCTCGTAGTTTGCTCTCTATTTTTTTAAAAAATCATTTTTAGGTACCCACGTACCTATTTCAACATAGATACATAAAGATTTCATCAATATTCAACACCTAGGTACGAACGGTCATGTCCCCCGTTTTGACCGTTTCCCGAAACCGGCTTTGAAAATTCCAGAAAATTCAAAAAAATCAAAACGATGCAAGATCTTCGCGTGGTGTTGTTATATATGTCCTAGTATCCACAAAAAATAATAAACTTGGAATACGACAATTTGGTGGAAAATATGTTCACAGAAATGAGCTATCTCGTACGAAGATTCATGGCTTTCGGGCGAAATGACGGATGTATTGGCCACATCCATGGCATAGTTTGTTTAAATATGACCATATTCCACACAAAGATGCATCTTGGTACAACTAACAATGTTCACGAAGAAAGTTTTATTTTTCGTTGAATAAAAATACCATTTTCCATTCCCGGAGTGTCAAAACTAGGTTTTTTTGTGAAGCACATACACAAAATATGTTGCAAAAATGTATAAAGTAAAATTCTAAATATATTATGTCATATTTTATATACAAATAACAAAGTTTCTACCTCTAAATAGCTCAAAATACACCTCATTTGAAAAAGACAAGTTTCTGCCGATTCAGTTGGAAACGAGTCAATTTTGAACTGCAGATGCCTCGTAGTTTGATCTCTATTTTTTGAAAAAATCATTTTTAGGTACCCACGTACCTATTTCAACATAGATACATCAAGATTTCATCAATATTCAACACCTAGGTACGAACGGTCATGTCCCCCGTTTTGACCGTTTCCCGAAACCGGCTTTGAAAATTCCAGAAAATTCAAAAAAATCAAAACGATGCAAGATCTTCGCGTGGTGTTGTTATATATGTCCTAGTATCCACCAAAAATAATAAACTTGGAATACGACAATTTGGTGGAAAATATGTTCACAGAAATGAGCTATCTCGTACGAAGATTCATGGCTTTCGGGAGAAATGACGGATGTTTTGGCCACATACATGGCATAGTTTGTTTAAATGTGACCATATTCCACAAAAAGATGCATGTTGGTACAACTAACAATGTTCACGAAGAAAGTTTTATTTTTCGTTGAATAAAAATACCATTTTCCATTCCCTGAGTGTCAAAACTGGGTTTTTTTGTGAAGCACATACACAAAATATGTTGCAAAAATGTACAAAATAAAATTATAAATATATTATGTCATATTTTATGTACAAATAACAAACTTACTACCTCTCAATAGCTCAAAATACACCTCTTTCGAAAAAGACAAGTTTCAGTCGATTCAGTTGAAACCGGGCCAAATTTGAACTACAGGTGCCTTGTAGTTTTCTCTTTATTTTTTGAAAAAAATCATTTTTAGGTATACAAGTACCTATTTCAATATAGATACACCAAGAGTGCATCAAGATTAAACACCTAGGCACGAACGGTCATGTCCCCCGTTTTGACCGTTCTCCGAAACCGGCTTTGAAAATTCCAGAAAATTCAAAAAAACTCAAAACGATGCAAGATCTTCGCTTGGTGTTGTTATATATGTCATAGTATCCACCAAAAATAATAAACTTGGAATACGACAATTTGGTGGAAAATATGTTCACAGAAATGAGCTATCTCGTACGAAGATTCATGGCTTTCGGGAGAAATGACGGATGTTTTGGCCACATACATGGCATAGTTTGTTTAAATGTGACCATATTCCACACAAAGATGCATGTTGGTACAACTAACAATGTTCACGAAGAAAGTTTTATTTTTCATTGAATAAAAATACCATTTTCCATTCCCGGAGTGTGAAAACTGGGTTTTTTTGTGAAGCACATACACAAAATATGTTGCAAAAATGTACATAGTAAAATTCTAAATATATTATGTCATATTTTATGTACAAATAACAAACTTACTACCTCTCAATAGCTCAAAATACACCTCTTTCGAAAAAGACAAATTTCTGCCGATTCAGCTGGAAACGAGTCAATTTTGAACTGCAGGTGCCTCGTAGTTTGCTCATGATTTTTTGTAAAAATCATTTTTAGGTACCCAAGTACCTATTTCTTCATAGAAACGCCAAGATTTTTCCAAAATTCTACACCTAAGTCTGAATGATCAAGCCCGACGTTTTGACTCCAAAACTGTAACTCAAAATCCCCTAAAGTCCCAAGAAATATATGATTATGGGATTGGTTATGTTTTTTAACAAAAAATGGTTCATATTGGTTTATAGTTTATAGAGATATTTTTATTTTTTTGTAAAAAAATTATTTTAGTCAATTTGAAGGTCAAATTCAAATTATAGAAAATGAAAAAAAAATCGAGCCAACCCAAGTAGCTGACGCTTGCATGCTGTCCACGCTGACACTTGCATGCTGTCCAGGCCGAAATATGGCCCAGTCCAAGTAGCAAATGCCATTCGTTGCACCAAAGGCCCATGTTCGGTTGAACCCACATGTCAACTAGGCCGAATGCGTACATTATTCAACAAATAATTGTTGGCCTGGTGGTTAGCCTACCGCGTACGAAGCGCGGGTTCGAGACCCGCGGGAGCACTATTTTGCGAATTTATTCTTCTGTACCCCACCTGTCAGTTCGGTGCCCTTCCAACATAAGCGATTACAAAGCGTACAAATATAGTGGCGCCTCCGATTTATCATGAAAGAATTGGTATCTTAGTGGTTATGTGGGTTGTAGAGCATCTAGGAGGCTCAGGTTCAAGCCCCCAATTTTTCCATTATTTTTGTTTTCAGTGGATGATTAAAAATTGATACGTGGCCATGACACATAGGCAAAAATTGACACGTGTACATGACACATAGGCAAAATTTGACATGTGGACATGATACATAGCCAAAAATTACTGCCAACAAACGCATGACCAATTAATTTGGTCTTAGTTAAGCAAAAAAAAAGGGTCATACACCAGGTATCATGTGCTATGACCATCTTGTTAAAGAAAATCATGACTTTTTTGGCAAAAAAGGCATGCGTTTAGTCCCTCCCAAACGTGTCATGACCAACAAATTAAACATGGTCATGGATCTTTGACAAATTCATCCATGGTCAATAAAAAAGGGTCATGTATCAACATATCTCTTGTAGTGTCGGAGTGGATGATGATGAGGACATGGAGGATGTTAGCGAGGAAGAAGAAGAAGAAGAAGAGGACACCCATGCCTAGAGTTTGTTCCATGGGACGTAGCACTCTCTTTTCTCTTTTTGGTATCCTGATGCCAACGGGGGAGAAGATCTGGATGATCGCGGGGATTTGCTTGGGTGGGCTTCGTTCTTTGTTGCCCCTTTTGTCGTTTCATGCGTATTTTCGAACTTCGTCTTATCGTACTCGTTATTCGTTGGTGAACTATTATTATTAGGAGGCATGTCTCCTATATATGCTATCTGTGATGTTTTCATATCTTGCATTGTTAGTTTATCTCCTTGCAAATACCCGTGTTGTCATCACTCACCAAAAAGGGGGAGATTGAAAGATCATGATCCCTCTAATAATTTTGGTGATGATAACAACACGGGTATCACCTATCTAACAATGTTGTTTTAGACTGTGCAGCTATTCTTTCAGATTATTATTGTTATATTCTTATCAAAAGATCAAAGAGAAGGTCTACACTCTGGAATTATTGCCACCGGATTTTTCAGTATCCAGTCCGGAAATTCCAGTGCTTATGGGGCGGAATATCCGGCCCTAGCACTGGAATATTCCGGCCACTCTAGCATCTTCAAATGATCAAGATCTTCTCCATCTGCCCGCGCACAGAAGCTAGGGCGGCAATTTGCCCCGGAAATTTCCGGTGCAAAAATCCGGCCCTCTGGGACTTAGCAGAAAATGGAGTCCTCCCAGGTGCCCGTGCATAGAAGGTGGGGCAGAAATTTGCCCCGGAAATTTCCGGTGCAAATATCCGGCCCCTGGTCCTTAGTGTTTTTCTTCCACAGGCTGGTGCCTGCGCACAGAGATGGGGGCGGAAGATTGGGGCGGAAATTTCCGCCCCCGGATATTTCAAAAATCCGCCCCCCGGACTATTCAAATTTCCGGCCCTGGCAGACCGGAAATTTCCGGTGCTAACGCCGGAATATTCCGGCCCTGGCAGACTGCAACGGTCAGAAATTGGAGGAGCCTATAAATAGATGTCTTCTTCCTCTAGATAGGCAGCTCGTCCATTCCTCTCTCTCCTCCATTGTTGTAGAGCTCAAAACGCCCCGATCTCCCTCCTCCTCCAACCAAACTCGATGCCCTTCAAGGATCTCATGGAGGATGCCTAGATCTATCTTTCCACCAAGCCAAAACGTGTGTTCCCACACCACAACTCTTGGGATCTTGTAATCTCTTGGTTGCTTTGTCATCCAAGGGAAACCCTAGTGCTTGTAGCTTCCACCTTGTAGCAAGAAGCTTCGATTGTTGAGAGCCTCCATCTCACTTGTGGAGTAGCCTCAACCCCTTGTAAAGGTTTGGTCAACGCCTTTAAGTCGACCTCATATTGGAAACGAGAATCTCCCTCACCGGAGAAGCTCACGGAGAATAAGGTGTGCACATCCGTGCTATTGAGGAGCGCCTAGGTGGCTCCCCACCTCTCCAACGTAGACGTACTTCTTTCAAGAAGGAACTACGGGAAACATATCCTTGTCTCCGTGTTTTTCACTTGTGGTTATCTTGTGACTTTGCTTTACTTCCGTTGCTACTTGTTGCTTGTCACATAGGGTGTTCACTTAGTTGCACATTTAGATAACCAAGCTTTTACTTTCCCTAAGCCACCTCTAAAAGTGAAAAAGAATTAAAATTTGTAGGTCACCTATTCACCCCCCCCTCTAGTTGACCATCTTGCACTTTCAGTTTCTTTTAGTGGTTTGCTTCTTCGCGAATAGGACGGTGAGATGATGTGAGCCACGACAAGTTCTGCTACCTCTAGAAGCTGGATTACAGGCAAGCTTTACTCACTTGCTACCTTTGGCTTCCGTTCCTCACTTGTTACCGATTCTTTCCGTTGTCTTTATTCTAGCCTTATGATTCGATGCTTGTGTCTCGATCCTATCATATGTTTATCTTGCAACCATGATATAGCATCATCTCCCACCTCCTATGACATGTTTGTTTTCTTGTTGGCCTTGTGAGTCGTAGCGCATGCTTAGGTTCTTTGGAGAGTTTGGTTCTTTGTCACATTACTAATATGATAGGTTGGTTCAACTTATTTTAAAATGATCTTTACGGTTGGGGTAATAATAAAATTTTAAATCGAGTTAAGCCACCGGCGGGAGGCCCCTCGAGCCTTTTGGTCCCTCTGGTGTTGCCTTAGGAAAAGGTTCTTGTCCGCTGATTCATAAATGAGCGCGCTAACCACATCGTGGGAGGAATGGGACTCCCTGCAACCTATTAGCCCTACTGCACTCTTGTCCAGGATGCCACAACTTAGTTCGGGTTTTCCATTTGGGTACGCACATCACCAGTTCTGCAGGTACAATGGCAACAGCGTTGAGGATGATGATGGTATGTTACCGATGTGCGTACAATTATATAGGTTTCCGAGGTATGACGTGGATCGGACAGTTCCGGTCAGGTTTGATCCGTTTCGCGCGTAGACGCAAACGGATAGGTCCGCTTGGAAGCACCGGACGAACTCTCGAGGCGGTCCCAACCTAGCTAGGTGGCTACCTCGACTTGTTTGTGGTAAGGTGAAGTGTTGTGCCGACAGTCTCGCGACAGTCTCGGTGCGTGTGGCTACAGTAGTGCATCCCTGCAGGGTTAAATCTTTTCGAGAAGGCGTATCGTCCGCGCTTATGTGACAATCTTGGAGAAAGTGCTGGCTTACAAGAGTCAGATAACTTACACCTAATGATACTTGTTAACCTGTGCGATAACGAGTTTACTATTACAACATGTGTGAGTTTTCCTCGGGTTACCTCCCGTCATTGGTTGAGGAGGGGTTAACCCTGGATGGGTATTCTTTTGGTGAGTAGTTATAGTTGTTGTCGTCGCGCTCTCTTATCTCTTTCTAATAGACGAGAGTTGTAGCGTGTATCTGTAGATTGCTTAGTGTCGCCCGCTGCCGCTTCATTACAACAACTCCTTCCTTTGTACCCAAAGTATTTGTATCTTGTGATGACTGGTTGCACTGGTATCTTGCGAGTATTGCTTTCCGCCTGCCGGTACCTTCAAGTACCGACCCCATGATTCGGGGATGTATTCACAATGTAGTCACAGGTTTGAAGTCTGACGATGTTAGCTTGGGAATCCCTCCGGCTTTGCCTAGGCAGGGATTGGACACCATCAGTTATCTTCAGGACTCTTAGTCCAATTTGTATCTTGTCCGTAGTCGGACACTATTTCGTCTTCCGTTGCTATTTGGATCTTTGTATTGTATAAGCTGTATCCTTGACTCGTTTGAGTCGTCTTGTATATATCTCTTCTGTTGTTGTTGTGGATTATTCGTGAACTGTTGTAATGGTATCAGAAATGACAACCTAGGATCTGATATTATGTGGATTTGGGCGGGAACGCTGAAATCCCCATAGTACCCGATCCAGAGGCGTCACAAATGGTATCAGTGCATGGTTTCGATTCCCAATGTTGTTTCGATACGAATGGTTATCGAAGCAACGGGTCCGCAAAGCCTGTAGGATAACCTCGCTAACGGTCGTGTTCCTAAAGTGTCCAAACTATTTGTGCTAAACCTATTTTGGAAACCTCTCAATAGGGTTCTTATTTGCTCCGCATCTATACTCTATTTCTCCTCCTACCTTATTTGTTTTGGAGTCTCCTCTCTGATCTATCTTTCAAATACTAGGATCCTACGTGGGGTGGACGTTCTCTTAGCCTTTTAACCTAATAGGCTCGATCTTCAGAAGATCCGAAAGAACCTCGTCATTGATGTGAGCAAGAATTTTTGTTAGTGGTGTCGAGAGGAAGAATGTGAAACAAGAAGATTTGACGGTGAGACTGGTTCTTCATCTTATCGGTTGACTCATTCAATCGTGTTGTGATTTCCTTATTGGTCTTGTTTGGCTTCCTTCCATCTCTGAGAGCTACACCATCTTTGATTCCGGTGTATCTTAAAGGTAGCCACTCCTTTTGGAAAGTAAATGAGAAGGATGAAGATTGGAGATGTGGGAGTGCACGCTCACAGAACCAATGCTAATTCTTATCGTTATAATTTTCTTTCGTCTATGTTCACATCTTCTAACTATCAGATTGGACGCTTTCCGATCGTAGCCTTGACCACCGATCCCTTTCCTCCATGTTTTTCTTTGGTTTAAAACCTCTAAGACAATGACATCCTGCTCCCATTCAAACGAAGCTTCGCGAACACCTCCTATCAAGATCTCAAGTCTGACATTCCGAGAGTTGGGGTGCACAAAACCCCTATTTAGGTACGGAGTTAATAGTTTGTGTGTTGGATGGATTGATCACCCTGACAACACCCTTATTATTTGTTCTCGTACGTTGAACCGGTGGAACATGTGTGACTCTCACTCCTTCCCGTGAAGTTAGAAGCGATTTTATCTTTTGATACCTCTGCTTCTAATTCTTGTATCCGGAGCCATCACCTCTTGTTAGTGGTGTCGAGAAGATCGATATGGAGCACGAAGACTCGATAGTACAACCCCTCCCCTCTCTTTTGGCGTTGGTCGGATTGCAAGGGCACAATCCCTTGTTAGTGGTGTCGTCTGTAACACCCGGGGGTTTTACCAATTAGAATAGTTTGTTTTCTTGTTGCATCATCATGTCATCATGGATTGCATTGCATTGCATTTTTTGTTGAAACCCTCAAAATATGTTTTCTCTAAAACCTTTTCAAATTTTCAACTCAAAATATTTTGTATTGCTTTCAAGATCTTCAGTTGACTGAGAAGTAAGTCATTGTTGTATCTAAATTATTTTACACACTTTCTCCTCCTATTTAAAACCCTCCCAAAAATCTCTATTAATCATTCCCCAAACAAAAAATAACAATAATCTCTACCTAATAATAAAGTCATTAAGGTTTCTGCCAAACTTTTCGTCCAACACGATTTTACCTATTTGCCCTCCCACCAAAGAAAATATTATTGTCAAAATGCCACCGTGCCGTTTCGTTTTCTCTCAACAACAGAACACCGTCCCCTATGTCCGCCTTCTTCCCCTTTCGCCCGAGCTTCCGACGGAGCCACTCAAATCTGACCTCCACCTCCTTTGTGCCCTAGAAAATCTACACAAGATCGCCGGATTTTGTTCATCACTGCAGCGCAAAATCGAGATTTCTGGGCCTCGGTTGTGCCTCGCCTAAATCGAAGACGGAACCGTCGTCGCCACCGTCGGAGGACATCCACATACAGATGGAGTTCTTCGTATCCTGCTAGACGTATATCCATCCGGCCGGAACCCTGGCAAGCTAGAGGATTTGGGGATTGATTGGGTCCCTGTTTTTCCCCTGCTTCCTCCAAACCCGAACCAGATCTCACCGACGCAACTTCCCTGCGTGGCCTGGTTCCTCGCTGCCGTTTTGTCCCCTTACTACTTAGTTTTCTCTACCCGGGTCCCCTTCAAGTTCCCACCATGGCCCCTCCGCAGTTCCTCGCCGGCCACCAATGCGTCATCCGGCTCCCGGCGCCGCTTCGCGTCGCGCGTCCAGCACGGTCTCCGCCCCGCCTATTTACGCATGTGATTCAAGGGAGAGGGCAGGGGTTCGGTAAGGATCTGCTCAGGGCGCTCGCCAAGCCGTGCTCCAACAGCCGTCGTTCGTGAAAGCATGCAATTTTCATTAGAAGTGATGGGCTTAGCATCACCGAGTCATATGGAGTATAAACCATTTTTTTGCCGTGAAGTGTGTAGGCATGAAATTTAGCTGAATTTTAGCGCTAAGGCAGCGGGCGCATAGTTCGTGCAGCCATGCGTGGGAAACTTTGGCCGAGTGCCTTCCGTGTTCATGCCGCGCTGACGGCTGTCACAATCATGGTGTTTTTTAGCTGGTACTTTCAGGTAAAGTGTTGCATGCAGAGGAAGCAAGTTCATCCCCGACAAACGCGCGGCGCTCAGTCGAAGCAGAGGCTGCCGCCCTCCCTGCCGCGCGTTTATCCTTCTCTTCCACGGGCAAGCTACGGTGCTCACCATGGTCATGCTCCCCTGGCTGTCGACCGCGAGGGGGAACAAGAAGGATGTGTCCCTCGCCGGCCCCGGCGATTTCCGGTTCGAGGACGTCAAGGGCTGCGAGGAGAGCACGGCGCCGCTCATCCGGGTGCCGTCCGAGTCCATCGAGAAGATGATCTCCTGCGATGTCGGCAATGCTGGTGCTGCCCTGGGCCGGGAAATTAACAAGTGTGGCGTGGTAGGCGTGGCATCAGAGACGGAGCTGTGAAGCACACCAGAGCTGAAGAAGCACTACCGGGCAAGGAGCACGGCATCGGAGAGTCGCCGGCTAGACTGCTGCTCTTGTCTTCGCAATAGCCGCGCGCGCCTGTGTCGTCTTGGATTGAATCACCAACTAACAATAAAGTTAAAGTGCGTAGATGTAGTCCAAGATAAATTCCTGTTTTGCAGTATCTTGGTCTCTTACACGAGATGGCCAGCAGATGGCAGCATATGGTGATTGTATACTTGTGTGTGTGTTTTCTTTTTTTGCATTATCCTCTCACCTTTGCGACATTAGCTGCATTTGTATGTTCAAGGTGCAATATATCCAGGTCTATAATATATTAATATATGCATGCAGAAACATTTAAAAAACACGTAGAGATATGCATCATGTCAGCCAGTTCACATGTTTAAAAGGAGCTCCGAAGACAGCCATATGGTACGTTCAGGAGCGTCCTACTCTCGTGATTTCATACTCTTGTGATCCAGGTCTATAAGCTGAATGTCATCTTTTAAGCGGCGATGTCAAATAGGAAGAGGTCTGCTCATATTAATATACTCTGAACTTGTGAAGTGAACACGGTTGCTTTAGCATCTGTTACGTTTTCTAGCTCCTTAACTATGTTACGTGTTACGTGTCTACAGGAGTTTACGGTGAACTCTCGGGGAAATAGGCTGCTGACTTAAGGATGGACACCACAAAATTTGGATCGAAAAGCTTTGAGATTCATTTTACATGAATAATCTTCTTTGTAAGAATAATCTTCCCACGTATTATGTTTCGTTTTGTATCAAATAAAATGATTTGTACTTTAAGCTTTCGAGGCAGTGGGTTTTTCATTTACTATAAG
The DNA here is from genome assembly GCA_028641055.1 of Alopecurus myosuroides. NCBI lineage: Eukaryota > Viridiplantae > Streptophyta > Magnoliopsida > Poales > Poaceae > Alopecurus > Alopecurus myosuroides. Next base: position 348,517,462 of record CM054060.1, read on the forward strand.
TAAATACATTACATGGCCGATGTCTTGAGTAATGTCTCAATAAGAGAGAGAATATATCGGTGAAAGCTTTCGAGGCAGTGGGTTTTTCATTTACTATAAGTAAATACATTACATGGCCGATGTCTTGAGTAATGTCTCAATAAGAGAGAGAATATCTCGGTGAAAGCTTTCGAGGCAGTGAAATGAATAACATACCTTCTTTGCTGAATTCTTGAAAAAGAGACACAATATGTTTGGTTCTCGTCGTTCTTCAACGGTTATAATTTAAAATAAATATCTCAATCAATACAATTTAAATCTGACTAATTTACTACCATTGATTAAACATTAAAACCTGAATAATCAATTGGTTGCAAACAGCCTCTCTTTTCGTAAATTGAAATATGCCCAACCTAACTAACCTACCTACCTTTTTCCATGGAAGATTTCCGGAGCTCGTCTTTCTCCCTCGAAATTTCTTCCAAATTCTTCTTCAAAATCGCAGGAAATCCAACAAATTCTGCAAAGGGGAAGCACCTAATAGCTAGCTTTGTACGTTGCAACTTGCAGGCAAAGCATCCTGATAAAAATCCATTAACTTGTATATGCGTCTTCTATCGGGAGGCAACGTGGTACTCTGGTTGGTTGCGGTCAGCAATCACTGGATCAGCTGGCAAAGGCACATACCTCCGTTGCCAACATACGTGCGCCCCAAACCTCTCAGAGCTTATATATTGCTGATGCATATAAAAACGAAATCCACCGCTGGTGCAAACAGAAAATAGCAAGAGATGTGAAAAGAGTAGAGGTAAATTCACCTAATAGACCCTGAAGCGCATCAATCTTTTTTCTCCAAAGATCCCGAGACAGGCATAAATCAAAGTTTCGTGCCAGGAGACCTGGTTCTTCAACTCGTCTTCTTGAGGCTCCATCCCATGATATCCCACTCCTGAAACGTGAGCTCAGCAGCCCAGAGAACGTCATGGTTTCACGACGGTGCAGTCTGACATGGCAAAACGGGACATGACGATCGATTGCATGCTGATACGAAGCAGGGCACCGTGTTGTTCTTCAGATCGTGGCCAGTCCGCTCCTTGCGCTCATGCCAATTGATTTCATAAGCGACGTGCGCCGGCGCGAGCTGTCACGCGATGGCGGATCTGGAGGAAGGGGTGCGTGGCGGCATGGTGCGGGATTCGGAGGAAGGGGTGCGTCGCTGCTGCCGCCGCCACGCATGGCTGACAGGGAGAGGGCCGAGTGCTCAGATGCTCATCGGGAGCATCATGCACATGGGGAGTATTTAGCATAAAACCACCACATTACAGCAAAATGTTCGGAAAACCACCACTTTAGTGCCAGATCGCAAAAAACAACCACTTCAGTGCTAACCCATTCCAAATCGAACCAAATCTCGATTGAACCCGGATTGACACCAAAACTGATATCCGGGGCCCACCTGTAGGGATTACGTGGCTTATTAGCACAGTAAAAAAAATGAGGGTATTTTCCTAGTAATAATAAAAAAAGGTTTTGAGGGAGGCAACCGAACTAGGCTATCTAAGGCCTAAATGGCCACCTACCATCCCAAAGCAGCCCACTTCCTTATCATCTCCCTCCCCTACGTCACCTTCTTGTACGAACCATCCCATCACCGCATGATCCTCGCCTCCTCCATCCGATGCGCTGCCGTACAGCCCTTCCACCTCGTCTACGCTCGGCGTAGACGTGAACGCCTAGGTCGCCTTCTTCTCCGGCGACTACAGCCTCCCGGTGAGCCTCTCGTCCCTCGGGACCCTTCTCTGCATCCTCTCTTTGCTCTGGGTGCTCCGCCATCGAGCGCCACTGTCGTCCATCTGTGCTAGATCGCAATCCCGAGTGGCACACTACGTCCGTTCTTCGGTTTCGTCAGGAAACATCCGTCTATTATACTGTATCTTCATTCAGATCTTAATCCATACACAAGCATGCACACAGCCCAGTGGTTAGGGCTCTGATATGCACCCACGAAGAATTGGGTTCGAATCCCTTCTGAGGCAAAGCCTCACAATTTGTTCATTTTTTCGCGCGGGGCCCGGTCACTGACATCCGGGTTAACTGCCGCCCCGGTGACAGAAGACCCAGATCCCGATCTGGATCTAGCGTTTTCACATCCAGGCCTCTGGCCTCCCGATTTTGTACGGAGCCCTCCAGATCTCTGTTTCCCTCACGATCCAGTCCCATTTTTTACAGAAAAACACCTCAACATTCAAATGCTCATATCTTTTGTTTTACAAATCCAAATAACACAAACTTTATGTCTATTATTATCAGTAAAATGCAAGGAATATTAATATGCCATCCATATTCATGTTTGCATCTTTCATATTGCATTCTAATAGTGTTATGCATGTTCACATAAATAATAAACATGGAATGAGTTGGGTATTTAAATCAATGTGTGCCCTATTCTATTTAATATTGTGTAGATCACCTATATCTTGTTCTCCATGTTAATCAACATTTAATTTGATGGTTAGACAAACAACTTCAACCTTCTAATTAAATTTCTCGGACTTCGGTTCCGCTTAAATTGGTTAAGTTGCATCCCGCATGTCATGCATCCATATCTGAGCATGTTGGATCTTTTTTCGTATTAGTAATTGTTGAATCAGGTGTTTCTTTTAGTGTTTTTCTTCTTCGCGAATAGGACGTTGAGATGATGTGAGCCACGACAAGTTCTGCTACCTCTACAAACTGGATTCCAGGCAAGCTTTACTCACTTGCTACCTTTGGCTGTCGTTCCTCACTTATTACCGATTCTTTCTGTTGTCTTTATTCTAGCCTTATGATTTGATGCTTGTGTCTCGATCCTATCATATGTTTATCTTCCAGCCATGATATAGTCTCATCTCCCACCTCCTATGACATGTTTGTTTTCTTGTTGGCCTTGTGAGTCGTAGCGCATGCTTTGCTTCTTTGGCGAGTTTGGTTCTTTGTCACCTTACTAGTATGATAGGTTGGTTCAACTTATTTTAAAATGATCTTAACGGTTGGGGTAATAATAAAATTTGAAATCGAGTTAAGCCACCGGCGGGAGGCCCCTTGAGGCTTTTGGTCCCTCTGGTGTCGCCTTAGGAAAAGGTTCTTGTCCGCTGATCCAAAAATGAGCGCGCTAACCACATCGTGGGAGGAATGGGACTCCCCGCAACCTATTAGCCCTGCTGCACTCTTGTCCAGGATGCCACAACTTAGTTTGGGCTTTCCATTTGGGTACGCAAATCACCAGTTCTGCAGGTACAATGGCAACAACGTTGAGGATGATGATGGTATGTTACCGATGTGCGTACAATTATATAGGTTTCCGCGGTATGACGTGGATCGGATAGTTCCGGTCAGGTTTGATCCGTTTCGCGCGTAGACGCAAACGGCTAGGTCCGCTTCGAAGCACCGGCCGAACTCTCGAGGCGGTCCCAACCTAGCTAGGTGGCTACCTGGACTTGTTTGTGGGAAGGTGAAGTGTTGTGCCGATAGTCTCGCGACAGTCTCGGTGCGTGTGGCTATAGTAGTGCATCCCTGCAGGGTTAAATCTTTTCGAGAAGGCGTATCGTCTGCGCTTATGTGACGATCTTGGAGTGTCGAGACATCGTAGTAGAATTCATATACGGGGGTGCCATGAGACTACGGGTAGAGACGTGGGGGGACGTGGTTGCGCGAAGGACAAAGACACAGGGTTTACCCAGGTTCGGTACGTCGCAGTAATGCGGTGTTCCTACTCCTGCAATCTCACTATTCAGGGCTAAAGCCTGTGCATACAAAGTACAATGTGAGGTTATGTTGGCTATTCGTCGAGGATCAACCTCTCGGCGAGTTAGCTAGTAGCTTCTTCGTTGTCCATCATATCTCCCGTCCGGTTTTATATAATAGCCGGATTAGGCCATACAGAGTAGGAAACCTAGAAGACTACGGCAACTATTAACTTGGAAAGTAAGGGATCCGCCTTCTACTCCAAGCCAGATCACGTGAGCCGTGACCGTGATCCAGGTTCTTCTAGAATCCAGCTTCTGTGCGTCAGCTTACTGGGCCGCCCAATGGACCGTAGCCCACTACCATTTGGGCCACCCGGGTAATCCGGCACTTTAGACTACCATCTGATATACCCCTATTCAGTATATATCCGACAGTAGCCCCCAAGAAGGATCGAGACTCCATTTTCGCCGTCTTTCGCCAAATGCATCTTTTCCGAGAAATATCGGCCTGCAGTCTTGATTCTTCTTTTTCTCCATAAAGGATGTGGTAACATAAAACTCGGAATCCAGGAAATCTGGCTTTTCTCGCACGATCCTTCGTGGAGAAGGAACTTCTCACGTCAGCGCTTTAACCATGCTGACGTAACGGACGTTTGGGTTTCAGGCGGGAAACCCAGAAACATATCTCTAACAGATTCTCGCGGGAAACGAGGAGATAGCAATAATCACCCATCGTTTCATTTCCCGGATTTTCCGGCGAGTGACACGCGTTGAACATCCAACGGTCAAAAGAGCCGTTAGCACGCATCGTGACGGAATTCCAGCTATAAATAGCCGTCTTCGTCCACCGTAAAAACCTTCCGCTCTTCACTTCGCACGCCATTTCCCAGCGCCCGAGCTTACAGCAGAGCAATTCCCGAGCGCACGCACGCAATCAAGACCTCACCGGAGCCAGCACGCGCCGCCACTCGATGGCATCTTCACCGTCTTCCCCAGCCCGCGCCGTCACGAAGGACATCGACGAGATAATCGATACGATGGACCCGCAGCTGGACTCGCCATTGCAGGTCTCCGGCGACGAGCCGGTAAAGGCCACGGGTGCTGCGGCGGGCGAAGAAAACCCTTCCGCCGCCGCAGATCTTGCGGGATCTTCCTCCGCGCCTGCTCCGCCGTTCGCGCCCGAAACGGTGGAGGAGAAAACCGCGCTCGTCGGTGACGAGCTCGCGGCCGCGGAAGCCGCTGCGTCCGCCGCCACCGGAGCCGAAGAAGATGCGGTAATTGCCGGCAATTGGAGTCCGAGCAGTATTCTGCCCTCCCTCCTTCCGATAATGGAGAAGGAGGGGCTTTTGGTTAAAAACAAATGGCGGAGCCCGGAAGACGAATCCGAGCCCAAGCCAAAAGACGGGGAACGCGTCCTCCTTACTTCTCATATTGCGAGTGGTATGGGTTTGCCACCTTCCGCCTTTTTCTTGGAAGTTCTTAACCATTACGGCATTCAGCCACATAATCTTCCCCAAACTCCATCCTCTACCTAGCCGGTTTCCAAGCCCTTTTCGAAGGGTATTTAGGAATAGCTCCCAGACTAGATTTTTGGCAATATTTCTTTGGAGTGAAGTGTAACCCTACAGAGGGCATTCTTCCCATCTGCGGGACTATATATTTCACTCTTCGGAGATTCAGGGAAGATTGGTACCCAAAGATAAAAACATCGGAATCCGTCAAATTTTGGACGGGTTCTTTCTTTTACCATCATGACATCCCGTTTCCCGGGAAAGAAAACGGGGTTCCTCCATTTGTCAACTCCGCCGCCACTCCTCAAGAGAGTTGGGCAGTCGAAGCAGTGCAAACTTTGCCGGAAGACCTGATGAAGATAAAACGGCGTATCGCCAAACTTACCTCTTCTCAGCCTCCCTTAACTGGAGCAGACACTGTTTTGTGCTGGTTTGGACGCCGTATTCAACCTCTCGCTTTTTGTTCCCGACTCCTTTGTGAGTACGAAGGGCCAGAAGACGAAATGAGAGGGACGGACAAAGCCTTCTCCAGAAGGGACTACAAAAACGAGTCAACCAATTGGTCGCCACTCGCGATCAATACGAGGAAAGTTTTGAAATGTATCACGAGGAGAACCTGGTCCCTAAGGTATTTTTATTTTCCTTGATTTGGATTTCTCTCGGATTGCTTCTTTTTCCTGACTTAATCGAGTACTTTTCCATATCCATAGTTCGACGAACTTAAAGGAACTGATCTTGCATCCGATGCTGAGCTCGACGAATTACATGCCGGCTTTTATGGCGGCCGGAAGCGCAAGAGGCAAGTGACCTTCGAAGAAGTGATAAATCTTGACGGAATTCCCACCGCCGTATCCGGGTATTTTACTGGAGCTTTTTACTTATCATTCCCTTCCCGTTATTTGAGATATTTACTTCTCGAATGTTTCCCTTTCAGCCTTGCTCCAGTTCCTCTAAAGACAAAGAAATTGAAGAAACATAAGGCTGCTGCTAGCAAAGGAGAACCATCTTCCGCTGCAGTTTCTCCCCCTTTAGCTGTATTTAGAAGGGAAGAAAAAACCACAAACCCGGGTACACAATTTCAGCAATCCAGCCATCCTATTGCATCCAACATGGATGCGAGGGAAAGGGCGGGACCAGAGATGGGTACAAATCTTCGAGCATCTGGGGAGGACGAACCTATTCCCACTTTTGACAGGAATTTCCAGGTAAAGGAAGAACCGTTCGATGAACTCGGATATATTCGTCCATAAGCTAGAAAATTCTTCGCTCCTGCCCCTCTAATCCGTCCTTGGCCACAAGGTGGGCTAATTGTCCGAAATGACTTCGTATTTTCACCTTGTCAGGTCGTGCAAGACGGCCTTCACCACGTTGGAATCCTTTTCTCTGAATATGTAAAGGAATTCAACGAAACCTTGTCAAATTTGCAGGAAATGAGCCAGGTAATATCTCTAGCCCCCAAGCAATAAGTCGAAAGCATGCTATCCACTTAATGCTTCTTTTCATGCTTGTTTTAACTTAAGCGTCTTGCTTTCATTTCCGTGTTTCAGCAAACCGCTGATACGATAAACTTGGAAATTTTTAACAAGCTTAACATCAAAAATGAAGAGGTGAAAACCCTTCTTTCTATTCTTGACGCGAAAGAAGCAGAGCTGGCATCATCTCAGCTACAGCTGTCGGAGACAACAGGTATATTTTGATTCTCTGAAGTTATTTATCCATATTTTTGCCTAAGTACTTTCTCGAGTTTTTGGTAAACTCGGAATTTTGTTCCTTGCTTTCCAGCTGCTTTGGCTAAGGCCAAGGAAATAGCTGAAGATGCCGGCAATGCCGCAAGTCTCTGCCAGGAGAACGTGGACCTTCATAAGGATCTTATGAAGGTTCAAAAGGATCTGGAGGCCAGCAACCTGGCCCTTGGGATTGCGCAATCCAAGGCCTCTCAGCAGGCCGAGAAGGACAAGGCCACTATCCAGGACTTGGAGAATGCCTTAACCCTGCGCCTTGAGGAAGGCTCCGAGATGGACAAGATTCTCGGTAAGTTGTCAACATTTACCGGTTTTTCCATGTCTTGATTTCATTCTCTGCTTTTTCGCTAACCTTTTGGTTGTTTGCCTGAAAAAATAGGAGATAACCCATATCTCACTCGGATTGAGAAAATCCGAGCTTTTAGGAAGGTATGGACTGCGATCCGAGCTGCAGGTATGCAGCTGGTCAACAAGTTCCTTCCCCCAAGAACTGGGAAATTCTCAGAAGTTGAAAAACTTCCGGGAGCTATCCTGGAGGTGGCGGAATCCAAGGAGTCCACCTTGCGCTCCGCAGCACGGGGTGGTGCACGCATGGCCTTAGGCCATATGCGAATGCATTACCCTAGTGCCAAATCTTGGCGCGTGGCGTCCGGTATCCCCCTTGGATACTCGGAGACCCAGCGGACCACCATCTTCGACGAGATCAAGGGTCATGCCACCAAGATCGCCTCCATGGTGTATATCTCCATCACCTACCCGGAAGAAGAGATTCCCGAAGCCCCCGAGAATGATAGCAGCGATGAAGACTCGGATGCCTGAAGGATTCTTCTTAACCTGGATGGTGGAAGTAGAAAATAGGAGCATTACTACACTTTACAATGTAACTTATATTGTAATGCTTCTATTCTTTTGTGTAAACAAGTACTCCGCCTTTTGCAGTTAATTATGAAATTCTTTGCAAGTTTTCCGGGTTTTGATATTCCTTTATCTTCTAAGCTCTCTGGTGTAACATCCCAAGTATGAAAAATAGCCATTAGAATGTTTGCTCTCTGTTATTTTATGTTTTGCATCATGACATCATGTTCATTGCATTTGTTTTGCTTTGTTTTCCAATTGTTTTCCTCTGTTTTCATTTGTTTTCCTTTGATTTCTATTTTAATTTCAAATCAAATTTCAAACCTTTTGTTTCATCCTTGTGATGTTACAATTTTCCAGAATGAATATTCAAATCAAAACAATTGTTTGTTTCCATTAAGGTGGTAATTTCAAACTATTGATTTGTTTCTATCACTAATTCATCTAATACCAAACCATTTTCAAATTCAATTAATTTCCAAAACAGCAACCCTTTTGAAAATTATGAAAATGACAAAACACTTCCATCATTTGTTTCCATTAAACTAAGGTTCAAACTAATTAAATTATTGCTTTCAATATTTCACTTAATATTCAAAATTCATTCAAATTGCATTCAAATTGATTTGCATTTTCCAAACAGCAACCATTTGAAATTAATGAAACAAAACATTTTCCAAATCAATTTGTTTCAAATAAACTTGAGGGTCCAAAACTAATTAGATGTTTTCTTTAATAAATCACTTAATCAAAAATTCATTCAAATTTCAACCAAATTACAAACAACAAAATATTTGAACTTTTTGAAGAACCAAAACTTGCAAATGTTGCCGTTACCATATTTACACTATACCAAAATTTTCCTAAATTTTCTAATAACAAAAACCCCTTTCTTTTCCTCCTTGTTCAAATCTGCAAAAAAAAAGAAAATAGAACAAAAAATAAAAAACAAACCAGCACAGCGAGGAGCACAGCAGGCCCAGCCCACCCAAACCAGCCCAACTCCCCCTCAGGCCCATACCCCTTCGAGGTCATCTTCCACCTTCGTACGGCTCGACATCCACCCTGTCCACGTCTGCAGAACAGGGAGCAGACGGCTGCAGCTCTCCCCCTCCTCCTATATAGCTAAACCCTAGGCCCCCTCGGTGCCCTAATGCCCTCTCCTCCTCTCTTCCCTCTCCCCCGCCTCCATTCTCTCCCTTCTCCCTCTCTCTTTCTTCTCTGCTCCAATTCTCTGTACTTCTCTGAACCAGTACCAACCGAGCACCACCACTCCTCCCTCCGGCGATCGCCGCCGATGGAGTCCCCCTCCGAGCGAACTAGGCGCGGGGATGGAAACCCCCGGCCACCCTCTTCCTCCCCGACGCCTCCACAGGGGCGGAGAAGCCCTGTACCGCCGCCGCCGTCCAAGGTTCGCTGCCGGTCGTCTGCTGCACCGCCTCCTTCTGCCACCTCTCCCCTCGGTGAGCTCCGCCTCTCCTCCCTCGTCCCCTTCCTCTCTTCAATCACCAGCGCACCACGCAGCACACACACCATCTGCACACGCACGCGGCACCCCACGGCCCGCTCGCATCCACACTCTGATCGCCGCCGGCGCCCTGGAAAGTTCAGACGAACTGAACTTTGCAGTTCAGTTAAAACCATAGCGAAACTGAAGGTGAACCCCCCCCCCCCCCGCTGCCTTACTGTCAACAAGCACGCAACCACCGCAGTGGTCACTGCTCTCTGCGCGCAGCAGGAGGTGGGGGGTTCGAATCCCACCCCCCACGGGATTAAACCCCATTTTCCTTTTTATTTTTCACAACCCAAACAAACTACTAATTGCACCCAAGTCCCTGCTAACTATCTTCTAGGCCCCTGTAACTTTTTCCTAAGTCCGTAGTTAATAAAAAAATGGCAGAATAACACCTAAATTTGGAAATTGCTTAAAGAATTCATTTTAACTCCAATTTCAACATTTTAAATATGTTTTCAATACCAAATTAAATTCTCTACCCAAATATAAATTTTGTTTACTGTTTTGAATATTTTAAATTGGTGAAACATTTGAAAACTTGTTTAATTCATTTAATTTTGCAAAATTCCAAATTCAACAAACTAAATATGTTTTCCATCCCCTTTTTCATGTACTTTCCAAATATCAACTTTCTTTGCTGTTTTGAATAATTTAAATTGCTGAAAACAACTGTTTCCTATTTAATGCATTTAAAATTGCCAAATTAATAACTTGCTCATTTTAAATCCTTTTTCAACAAGTAAAATATGTTTTCCATGTAAAATGAAACCCTCTTTCGAAATATAAACTTTGTTTTCTGTTTTGGATAATTAAAATTGGTTAAATAATTTAAACCTTGTTTAAATCATTTAATATTGTTATATTCATACCTTGGTCAAATTAATTCCTTTTTGAACTTATAAAATATGTTTTCAAACCATAAAAGTATAAACTTTTCAATTATGAATCTCACTTAATGTTTTGCACAAATATAAATTCAAATAAGTTCATACTTGAATTAAATTCATTTAAATCTTGTTTAAACTTGTTTAATTCATAATTAAATCATTGTAATTCCTTTTTCAATAATTGAAACATGTAATCCACCCAAAATTTTGTGTTCTTTCCAAATATGAACTTTGTTATCTGTTTTGAACAATTAAAAGTGGTGAAAACAACAAATGCTTGTGTAACACCTTTAAGGAACCCAAATTCCATAACTTAATAAATAAAATCCCAAACTTGGTAAACCTTATTTCAAATTGTTTCTATTGTTGTTTTCTTTCTGTTTTCCTCATCCATGCATCATGCTAATTCACTTACACATGATGATTAGTTGTAGAACAATTAATTCAACCATAATTCATGGGCTTTCCATAGGCAATCCCAATTGCATGTGGGTCCATTTAAACATGTTATCTTGTCAACTAGTTTATTCTGATGCATCAATTAAATGGTCATGCATCATCCCATGATTGTGCACTATGCCATGTTATTGATTGTTTGTCTCTCTGCGTTGTGTGTTTGCTTCTTCTCGGATACACGACGACGTTGAGACCGACGATACTTACGACATCCCCTTCTGAGGATCTAGCTCAGTACCAGGCAGCTGGGTTTGCAAGCAAGTATTCACTCACATGAACCATTGTGTTCCTTTCAACATTGGATACCTATACTTTCCGTTGTCTTTTCTGCTAGCCCTATGTATCGATGCTTGTGTTCCGATCCTATCATATGTTATCTTTTAACCCTGATATAGCCTCACCTCCATACCTATCACCCCGTTGCTTGTTGCGCGTGTCTTACTAGCATGCTTAGGGTTGTTTTTGCTCGAGTCTGTTGTCCGTTACTTTCTGTTACTATATCATTATGTTCTGGGGCTCGATGTTAAACAACGACCTGTTAATGTTTGAGGTAATAATAATTTGATGATAAGGCACCGGCAGGAGGCCCGACGTGGTTTTGAGGCCTGCTAGTGTCGACCCTAATTAGGAAAAGGGTCTTGTCTACTGATCCATGATGAGCGCACTAACCGCATGTGGGAAGCGTGTATGGGCGCCCCCCTCAATTTGATTCGATTCGCATCTCGTCCAAATCGCCTCATTTAGTTCGGGTTTTCCATTTGCCGCATGCATATGCAGGTGCGAACCCTTGGCGCCAGGGTGGAACTTTTGTAGTCGGCATTTAGGGAGACACGTTCTTAGAGTGCTATGAGGGTCCCCTTTTCTTCGTGGGGCTTGATTAGCCGTGCGCTCAATTGCACGGGGTTCTTTGGGCTTGATGCGAAGAAGAGTTGAGTTGTGTTGAGTGCCCCGCTTGGTGGAAAGGCCATTCCATCTGGCGGGTTATTCTTACGTGTACGGCCAAATTGGTGCACCCCTGCAGGGTAAATCTTCTCGAGAAGCCGTGTTTTCCGCGGTTATGGTTGACTTGGTGAAAGTACTGGCTAACAAGTACTCAGAACAACTTACACCTAACTAATGTTAACTTGACTAGTAATAGTCTTATTGACACAATAACTTGAACCATCATTAATCCAACTGTGTGAGTTATCCTCGGATTGCTTCTTTGGATAAGGGGCGAGATCCAGGATGGGTTTGTTTGGAGTTAGTTGTTAGTTGGTTACGATACGCTATCTTATCTCCTTTCTGTTAGCCAGAAGTTGTAGTATGTTCTGTAGTTGGTTAGTGCAGCCAGCTGCCGCATCTTTTGTATCACCCCTTTTCTTCCGTTGAACCCAAAGCATCTGTGCTTGGTGTTGACGGGTTACACTTTGGTGAACTGTGAGTCTTGCTTTCCAGTATGTTTATGTACTGACCCCTTTGGGGCTGTGGTTTCCGCAGACTACGTTTCCGAGGATCCCCATGGTGGCTACTACGTGGAGTATGACGAGGCTGCTGACGAGTAGATAGCGGACCCGGGCAGGATCCGAGACTTCGTGGATGGGCTCCGTCTTTTCGTTTCCGGCCTCTTAGGCCTATTTGGATCTTGTCTGTACTCAGACACTTTGGATGCTTCCGCTGTGATGTAATGATGAATTGTTGGGACATGTGTCCTCTGGATGATTGTATTTGCTATCTCTGCTCTAGTGAGAGCTATTTGCAACTTATTTCCATATTTTGTGTCTTAGAGATCTGTTGTGATATCACTTGTTCAAATGCCGTTGACGTACCATGTGTGTATGGTTTTAAGTACGTCAATGGAAGTATCCTGATTTCTATGGGATGGTTTACGTAGACGATGAACAGTAGGGGTTGGTTGTCACACATACGTGTGTTGGCCTACTCGTAAGAGATGCGGGTGCAGGTAGGCCCCGTAATCCAATCATCTGATGTTCAACGGAACTGCGAGTATCCCCTAGAAGTCCGGGTGCGACAAATGGTATCAGAGCCTGTCTGCCTGTTGTAACACCTGGGGTGTTTACCCTAAGTTAGAAAATTGGTTGTTTTTCTTTTTGCTTTGCATCACATGCATCATATGCATTGCACCATGTTTTCAAAACAACTGAAAATTTCAAACCAATTTAAACTTTCAAAACATGTCCAAAATTTCCAATCTAAAAATTGCAAACTAAACAATTTGTTTCCAATAGCTTTGAAGTTGATTTATTTAATTTGCCTGTTAATGAAATTCCCTTTTATTAACCCCCAAATGGTAAATTCAAATTCAATTCAAAATCATTCTTACTTGGCATGTTCCAATTGGGGTTTACAATTAAAATGTTGCAAATATTTAATTTCAAGAAATTTCTCCTAATTGGTTGAGCTATTGAATAAGAGAATTGTTTATTTCAAAAATCCAAATGAAACCCTATTTGAAATTCAACTAACAAATTAAAATCAAATTAATATTTCAAATTTTTGGGAATAATGTTTACATTGCTTTGACTTACTGTTTTGCAAATTAATAAAATTTATTCATAAAATAAAAACCCCAATCCCTATCCTTTTCTCTCTCTCTCTCTCTCTCTCTTTTTACAAAAAAAAAGTGCAAACAGAAAATTAAAAACAACAAAAATGAGCTGTGGGGAGACAGGCCAGCCCACCAGCCTTCTCCCCTCTTCCCCCAGCCCACCCCATTCCACCTAGTGGCCCAGCTCCCCTCTGTTTCTATTTTGGCCCGGTACCCCTTCGCCCTTCTTCCTCCTGCTGCCGTCACGGTGGTACGACCACCTCCACCACCGTGTGATCGTCGCTCCCCCCTCCGATGCCCTGCCGTACCACCCAGGCCCTCCATAAAAACCTCCTCCCTCCTCTCACCCTCGCCCTAGCCCCCTACCCCCTCGCCCTGCTGCCGCCATCCTCTCTCTTCCACCTCCCCCTCTGCTCCCTCTCTGAAACTCCCTGCACCACCGAGCAACAGCCGCCGTCAGACAGTGGCCGCTCGCCGTCGCCACGGTCCTCCTCGAGCTCAACCATCCACGGGAATGGGATCCCCTCGCCACCCTCACCTTATGCGCGGGAATTACGGACCCGAGGCGTCTGTAACATCCCAAGTATGAAAACCACCCCTAGAATGTTTGTTTCTTGCTTTATTTTTGTTTTGCATCATGACATCTTAATCATTGCATTTGTTTTCCTTTTGTTTGCATCTGTTTTTCTTAGTTTCACAATTGAAATTCAAACAATATTCAAATGCTTTGTTTCATACTTGTTATGTTACAATTTATTTTCCAAATAAAAGTTCAATTAAAACATCCAATTTGTTCCCATGAAAAATAAAAGGCTCACTATTAATTTGTTCTTAATAATTCACTTAATTCAAATGTCATTCAAATTCAATTTCAATTTCAAACAGCACCGAATTTCAAATAATGAAAATTACCAAAACAATTATAATCATTTGATTCCAATTAAAACTATATGATCACCACATTTAATTCTTGTTTTCATTAAGTCACTTAATCATCAAATCCATCCAAATTTGAATCAAATCACAAACATCTTTTTATTTTGAACTTTTTGTAAAACAAAAAGTTGCAATTTGTTGCTATTACATAAATAAGTAATATAAATTTTTTCCCTAATTTTCTACACCCCAAAACCTAGCTATTCCTTCCTATTTCTGTTGCAGCAAAAAAAAAACAGAGGAAAAAAAATAATAAAAAGCAAAAAAACGCAGGAGAGGGGGAGAGGCAGGCCCAGCCCAAGTCGCTGGAGCCCGATTCCATCTCCCCCAACCTTTCGTACGCTGACGTCGACAGCCATGGACAGCGACCTGCTGCCCACTGCTCCACCCCATCCCCCCTCCTATAACTACCTCCTAGACCCCTAGAAAACCCTAACCCTAGCCGCATCCGCCTCCCTCCTCTCTCCCCTCTCCGCCGCCATCGAGGGGAAGGACCTCGCCTCCGTTTCTACTGCCACGGACACCGGCCGCCGGAGCTCGCCGCCGACGTCTCCGCCACCCCCCGGCCGTGCCGCGGCCATCCCTGCGACGAGGGTAACCCCCTCTATCCATTCCCCTACCTCCCCTCTCGATTTCCCTGCTGTCTGTGCATCAATTCCTTCCGGCCATGGTTGAGTTCGCTGCTTGTTCGTTGACAGGAAGAACATCTGTACGTGTTCGGTTGCAGTTTCAGTTAACATCGATTTGTTATGTTCAAAAACCAACAGATCCCCTATGCATCAAACCAACCGCAGCAGACCCACTGGTAGGGCGCGCGCAACGGAAGCGCAGCGAGCCCAGCGATCCCAGGATCGAGTCCCCGCACCCCCACTTTTTCTGCTTCTTTTTTTCGAAATACTTCAGTGCAGTTGCTGAACCTTAAGCCCCCTGTTAGCCCTTATCTGTCAACACAGCGCACCCACCGCAGTGGTTGGTGTCCACTGCGTGCTAGCAGGAGGGCAGGGGTTCGAATCCCCCCTGCATCAAAAACCCAATTTTTTTCATTTGTTTTTCCTAGATCTAGATCTATCCCAAATTGCTCACAGGTCCCTGCTACTTTTATCTAGGTCCCTGTAAATTTATTTCCAAGTCCCTGTATCTTTTCTAGGTCCATAACTATTTCTATAAACCATAAAATTGCTTAAACTTGGTAAATTAATAACTTTTGTTTGGAAACTCCAATTGCAAAACTTCAAACATGTAAATCACTCCATTTTAAATTCTCTACCCAAATATAAAATTTGTGTACTGTTTTGAATATTTTAAATTGGTGAAATATTTGAATTCTTGCTTAATTCACTTAATTTTGCAAAATTCATAACTTGGGCATAAAAATTCCAAATTCAACAAATAAAATATGTTTTCCATCCCATTTTTCATGTACTTTGCAAATATAAACTTTGTTTCATGTTTTGAATAATTATAATTGGTTAAATAATTTAAACCTTGTTTAAATCATTTAAAATTGCTAAATTCATAACTTGCTCAAATTAAATTATTTTTGAACTTATGAAATATGTTTTCAAACCAGAGAAGTATAAACTTTTCAAATATGAACTTGGTTTAATATTTTGAACAAATAAAATTCAATTAATATTCATGCTTGAATTAAATTCAATTAAATCTTGTTTAAACTTGCTTAATTCATAATTAAATCATTGTAATTCCTTTTCCAATAATTGAAACATGTAATCCACCCAAAATGGTGTGTTCTTTTCAAATATGAACTTTGTTATCTGTTTTGAACAATTTAACTTGATGAAAACAACAAATGCTTGTGTGACACCTTTAAGAAACCAAAAATTCTTAACTTAATAAACCAATTTCCAAAATTGTCAAATTTCATTCCTACTTGCATCTATTGTTGTTCTCTTAATGTTTTCAACATGCATGCATCATGGTAATCAACTTTCACATGGTAATTAATTGTAGATCATTTGTTTCCACCTTAATTCATGGACCTTTTCCATATGCAATCCAATTGCATATGGGTCCATTTAAACATGTTACCTTGTCAACTAGTTTATTTCTATGCACCTATTAAATGGTCATGCATCATCCCATGATTGTGAACTATGCCATGTTATTGATTGTTTGTTCTCTGCGTTGTTTGTTTGCTTCTTCTCGACTAGACGACGACGTTGAGACAGACGATACTTACAGCACCCCTTCTGAGGATCTAGCTCAGTACCAGGCTGCTGAGTTTGCAGGCAAGTTATCACTCACATGAACCAATGTGTTCCTTTCAACATTGGTTACCGATACTTTCCGTTGTCTATTTATGCTAGCCCTATGTATCGTTGCTTGTTCTCCGAACCTATTACATGTATCCTTTAACCCTGATATTGCCTCACCTCCACTCCTATAACCCCGTTGTGTGAGCCCGTGTCTTACTAGCATGCTTAGGGTTGTTTGTGCTCGAGTCTGCTGTCAGTTACTTTCTGTTACTATATTTCTATTATGTTCTGGGGCTCGATGTTAAACAACAACCTGTAAAATTTGAGGTAATAATAATTTTCTGATAAGGCACCGGCAGGAGGCCCGGCGTGGTTTTGAGGCCTGCTAGTGTCGACCCTTATTAGGAAAAGGGTCTTGTCTACTGATCCATGATGAGCGCACTATCCGCATGTGGGAAGCGTGTATGGGCGCCCCCCTCAATTTGATTCGATTCGCATCTCGTCCAAATCGCCTCATTTAGTTCGGGTTTTCCATTTGCCGCATGCATATGCAGGTGCGAACCCTTGGTACCTGTAACATCCCAAGTATGAAAAATAGCCATTAGAATGTTTGCTCTCTGTTATTTTATGTTTTGCATCATGACATCATGTTGATTGCAATTGTTTTGCTTGTTTTCATTTGTATTCCAACTGTTTTCCTTTGTTTTCCTTTGTTTTCTATTTGAATTTCAAACCAAAATTCAAACCTTTTGTTTCATCCTTGTGATGTTACAATTACCAAAGTGATATTTCAAATCAAAACAATCATTTGTTTCCATTAAAGTTGTAATTTCAAACTATTGTTTTGTTTCTATAAAAAATTCATTTAATACCAAACCCCTTTCAAAATCAATTAATTTCCAAAACAACAACCCTTTTGAAAGTTATGAAAATTGCAAAACCATTCAATCAATTGTTTCCATTAAATACCTAAGGTTCAACTATTTAAAATTGTGGTTTTAATAGTTCACTTAATCCAAATGTTGTTCAAATTTCAAACAAAACTCCAAACAACAACCCTTTGGAATTATTGCAATTTACCAAAACAAAGTTAAGCAATTTGTTTCAAATAATTTGAGGGTTCAAACTCTTGGAAAATGTTTCTTTTAAATAAATCACCCAATATTCAAATTCATACAAATTCAATCAATTACCAAAAACAACAATATGATTTGAATTTTTGGCAAACCAAATGTTGGCAAGTGGTTGCTGCTAACTTAAATAACTAAAACAATTTTTTCCTAAACTTTTTCCTAACCCAAAAACCTCATTCTCTTCCTATTTCTATTCAGCAAAAAAAAAATAGAACAAAAATATTAAAACAGGCAAGGGAGAGAGAGGCAGCAGGCCCAACTCCCCCCTCAGCCCACCACTTCTTTTCCCCAGCCCGAGACCCCTTCCCGAGTCGTCTTCTTCGTACGGACTCCATCCAGAGGGCACACGTCGACAGAGCAGATACAGGGAACGGCTGAGCTCTCCCCCTCCCTCCTATAACTCCAGGACCTCGAACCCTAACCCTTCCCTAACCCTAGCTCCCTCCTCCTCTTCCTCCAACGCCGCCATCTTCCCTCTTCCTCCCCTCTGCTCTCTCTCCCTGCAACCTTCCCCTTCTCTGTACCACAAACTGAACCGAAAATCTCCTCATCTTTCCCCGGCGATCGCCGGAGTTGTCGCCACCCACCGGCTAGGGCGGGTGCGGGAATGGAATCCCCGCACCGCCCTCTCCCTCCTCCACCTCACGCCAGGGGCGGGGACTGCCCACAGCACCGCCGCCATCCGCCCCATGTCACCGGCGACGCCCTGCTACCCCGAGCGGACCTCCTCCTGATGCGCTCGATGGTGAGCTCCCTCGCCTCCCTTTCTCTCTCGCTACCCCCTCGCCTCTCCCCCTCGTCCATCCGCCCTCTCGCAGCAGCCCGCAACCGCAGCGCCACCGCGGCGCAGCACAGCAGCCAGCTGCCGCCGGCCGATCTTCTCTATCGCTGTCGAGGTACAGAGATGGAACAAGCAGTTTCAGTTAAGTTACCGCGTAACTGCAGCTCATACCCCCCACTGCCCCTCTTCTATCACCATCCGAACATCTACCCTACTGGTTCTGTCCCCAGCGCGCGCAGCAGGAGGTGGGGGGTTCGAGTCCCCCTCCCAACCATTAACCCAAATTTTTTTCCCATTTGTTTGACACATAACCTTCCAAGAAATCACCAATAGGTCCCTGCAGTTTCTTTTCTAGCCCTGTAATATTTTTCCTAAGTCCCTAGAGGTGATAAAAATGGCAGATTTGCACCTTAACTTGTAAAATGCATAAGAAATTCATCCCAACTCCAAATCAACATTTTTAATATGTTTTCTGCACCAAATTGAATGTTCTATCCAAATATAAAATGTGTTTACTGTTTTGAATATTTTAAATTGGTGCAATATTTGAAATCTTGTTTAATTCAATTAATTTTGCAAAAATCATAACTTGGGCATAAAAATTACAAATTCCACAAAATAAATATGTTTTCAAATCAACTTTTCATGTACTTTCCAAATATCAATTTTGTTTGCTGTTTTGAATATTTTAAATTGCTGAAAACAACTTTTTCTTGTTTAATGCATTTAAAATTGCCAAAATAATAACTTGCTCATTTTAAATCCAATTTCAACAAATGAAATATTTTTTCCATGCAAAATTAAACCACCTTTCCAAATATAAAATTTGTTTCATGTTTTGAATAATTAAAATTGGTTAAATGATTTAAACCTTGTTTAAATCATTTAATATTGTTAAATTCATAACTTGATCAAATTAAATTCTTTTTGAACTTATAAAATATGTTTTAAAACCATCAAAGTATAAAATTTTCAAATATGAATTTGGTTTAATGTTTTGAACAAATAAAAATTCAAATAAGTTCATGTTTGAATTAAATTCATTTAATTCTTGCTTAAACTTGTTTAATTCATAAATAATTTATTTGAAATCCTTTTTCAACAAGTGAAACATGTATTCCAACTAAAATCTTGTTTTCTTTTCAAATATAAACTTTGTTATCTATTTTGAACAATTAAAATTGGTGAAAACAACAAATGCTTGTGTAACACCTTTAAGAAACCAAAATCTCTTAACTTAATAAATGAATTTCCAAACTTGTTAAACCTTATTTCAAATTGCACCTAAGGTTGTTTTCTTTCTGTTTTCCTCTTCCATGCATCATGCTAATTCACTTACACATGATGATTAGTGGTAGAACAATTATTTCAACCATATTCATGGGCTTTTCATATGCAATCCAATTGCATGTGGGTCCATTTAATCATGTTGTTATCTTGTCAACTAGTTTATTATGATGCATCCATTAAATTGACATGCATCATCCCATGATTGTGCACTATTCCATGATACTGATTGTTTATCTTTCTGCATTGTTTGTTTGCTTCTTCTCGGATACACGACGACGTTGAGACCGACGATGCTTACGACACCCCTTCTAAGGATCTAGCTCAGTACCAGGGCTACTAGGTTTGCAGGCAAGTTATCACTCACATGAAACACCGTGTTCCTTTCAACATTGGTTACCGATACTTTCCGTTGTCTATTTCTGCCAGCCATATGATTAGTTGCTTCTGTTACGAACCTATCACATGAATCCTTTAACCCTGATATTGCCTCACCTCCACTCCTATAACCCCGTTGTTTGAGCCTGTGTCTTACTAGCGTGCTTAGGTTGTTTTGCTCGAGTCTGTTACCAGTTACTTTCTGTTGCTATTTCATTATGTTCTGGGGGCTCGATGTTTAATCAATCAATCATGCTAATGTTATTGTTAAATAATAATTTGATGATAAGGCACCGGCAGGAGGCCCTGTGTGGTTTTGAGGCCTGCTAGTGTCGACCCTAATAGGGAAAGGGTCTTGTCTACTGATCCATGATGAGCGCACTAACCGCATGTGGGAAGCGAGTATGGGCGCCCCCCTCAATTTGATTCGATTCGCATCTCGTCCAAATCGCCTCATTTAGTTCGTGTTTTCCATTTGCCGCATGCATGTTTTTGCGAGCCCAGGCCAGGGTGGAACTTTTGTAGTCGGCATATAGGGGGACACGTTCTTAGAGTGCTATGAGGGTCCCCTTTCTTCGGGGCTCGATTTGCCGAGCGCCCAAGGTTCTTTGGGCTTGATGCGAAGAAGAGTTGAGTTGTATTGAGTACCTCGCTTGGTGGGTTTGATTCCCGTCTGGCGGGATATTCTTACGTGTACGGCCAAATTGGTGCACCCCTGCAGGGAAAATGTTCTCGAGAAGCCGTGTTTTCCGCGGTTATGGACTACTTGGTGAAAGTACTGGCTAACAAGTACTCAGGACAACTTAAACCTAATGATTAACAACCCTACACCCAATGATTAACAACTTGACTAGTAATAGGCTGATTGACATAATAATCTGAACCATCATTAATTCAACTGTGTGAGTTATCCTCGGATTGCTTCTTTGGATAAGGGGCGAGGTACAGGATGGGTTTGTTTGGAGTTAGCTATAGTTGGTTACTATACGCGATCTTATCTCCTTTCTGTTAGCCGGAAGTTGTAGTATGTTTCTGTAGTTGGATAGAGCAGCCAGTTGCAGCATCTTTTATCCCCTTCCTTCCGTTGAACCCAAAGCATCTGTGCTTGGTGTTGACGGGTTACACTTTGGTGAACTGTGAGTCTTGCTTGCCAGTACGTTTATGTACTAACCCCTTTGGGGCTGTGGTTTCCGCAGACTATGTTTCCGAGGATCCCCATGGTGGCTACTACGTGGAGTATGACGAGACTGCTGACGAGTAGATAGCGGACCCGGGCAGGATCCGAGACTTCGTGGATGGGCTCCGTCTGTTCGTTTCCGGCCTCTTAGGCCTATTTGGTTCTTGTCTGTACTCAGACATTTTGGATGCTTCCGCTGTGATGTAATGATGAATTGTTGGGACATGTGTCCTCTGGATGATTGTATTTGCTCTCTGCTCTAATGAGAGCTATTTGCAACTTATTTCCATCTTTTGTGTCGTAGAGATCTGTTGTGATATCACTTGTTCAAACGCCGTTGATGTACCATGTGTGTATGGTTTGAAGTACGTCAATGGAAGTATCCTGATTTCTATGGGATAGTTTACATCGACGGTGGATAGTAGAGATTGGTTGTCACACATAAGTGTTGGCCTACTCGTAAGAGTACGCGGGTGCAGATAAGCCCCGTAATCCAATCGTCTACTATTCAGTTCGGCCCGATGAGTATCCCCTAGAAGTCCGGGTGCGACATACCAGGCTGGAACTTTTGTAGTCGGCATTTAGGGGGACACATTCTTAGGGTGCTATGAGGGTCCCCTTTTCTTCGTGGGGCTTGATTAGCCGTGCGCTCACTGCACAGGGTTCTTTGGGCTTGATGCGAAGAAGAGTTGAGTTGTGTTGAGTGCCCCGCTTGGTGGGAGGCATTCCATCTGGCGGGATATTCTTACGTGTACGGCCAAATTGGTGCACCCCTGCAGGGATAAATCTTCTCGAGAAGCCATGTTTTCCGCAGTTATGGATTACTTGGTGAAAGTACTGGCTAACAAGTACTCAGAACAACTTACACCTAACTAATTGATAAGTTGACTAGTAATAGTCTTATTGACACAATAACTTGAACCATCATTAATCCAACTGTGTGAGTTATCCTCGGATTGCTTCTTTGGATAAGGGGCGAGATCCAGGATGGGTTTGTTTGGTGGTTAGTTATAGCTGGTTACGATACGCTATCTTATCCCCTTTCTGATATCCGGAAGTTGTAGTATGTTCTGTAGTTGGTTAGTGCAGCCAGCTGCCGCATCTTTTGTATCACCCTTTCTTCTGTTGAACCCAAAGCATATGTGCTTGATGTTGACGGGTTACACTTTGGTGAACTATGAGTCTTGCTTGCCAGTACGTTTATGTACTGACCCCTTTGGGGTTGTTGTTTCCGCAGACTACGCTTACGAGGATCCCCGTGATGGCTACTACGTGGAGTTTGACGAGGCTGATGACGAGTAGATAGCGGACCCGGGCAGGATCCGAGACTACGTGGATGGGCTCCGTTTTCCTTTCATTCCCGGCTTCTTAAGCCTATTTGGATTTGTCTGTACTCAGACCTTTTGAATGCTTCCGCTGTGGTGTAATGATGTTATGTTGGGACATGTGTCCTCTGGATGATTGTATTTGCTATCTCTGCTCTAGTGAGAGCCATTTGCAACTTATTTCCATCTTTTGTGTCTTAGAGATATGTTGTGCTATCATTTTGTTACAATCCGTTGACGTACCATGTGTGTATGGTATGAAGTACGTCAATGGTAGTATCTTGATTTCTATGGGATAGTTTACATCGACGGTGGATAGTAGAGTTTGGTTGTCACACATAAGTGTTGGCCTACTCGTAAGAGGACGCGGATGCCTGTAAGCCCCGTAATCCAATCATCTACTATCCAGTTCGGCCCGGTGAGTATCCTCTAGAAGTCAGGGTGCGACAAATGGTATCAGAGCCTGTCTGCATGTAGGATCCCTTTTACTGGTCGCAGTTGAGTCTAGAAACTATTTTGTAGCTATATAGGAAAAATGAAACGTGAGAGTAGGAATTCTTCCATTTTATTTCTTTCCCCACCCACCCTCCCTTTTCTGGTAAGGAAGTGCAACGTTGTTTTCCCTTCTCGCCTAAACTTTCAAGTTAGGTTTTCACGTATCATGGTTTCTCTAGGATAGTTATATCTACTAGACCATAGGAATGGAGGTGGTTGTGACATGATTTATCATGTTGCCTACTCACGATTGAGAACGGAGGCGTGTAAGCCCCAGAAGCAGATCCTCTATTCCTTAAGCAGTAGATATTGATCCTTTAGAAGCCCGGATGGATTTTCCGTAGTACCTCAGGAGTTTTTGGTCTCGTGTTTCCCGATGTTGCTTCGATATCCTATTCTTCTCAACATCCTTTTCGTCCGTTGAAACCTTGTTGTTGCTTTCCACTTCAGTTCTCTACCGGCGTCTAATCGAAACTTCCCCAATCATCTGCAGATGGATCTCAGGTTCTACCCGCAGGTGGTTCGGATGACTCGTTGTGAGAGCACCGCCGGTTATCCGGAGATGCTGAGAGACATGGTCACTTATCTGGGGTTCCGTTGGGCACCAGAGTACCAGGTCTATGAGAACCAGCGAGAGTTTGACCAGAGTACCAGGTCTATGATGGCATGAGCGTAGCCCACCGCTACGAGGCAGTAGGTTCCACAGTGGATATGGCTGTGCAGCAGGCAGCGTATGTGAGTCTCACCGTCCTTCGTGCTGACTACTGGGGATTTGACGATTCCATCTATCGCCACATTCCCCGTGGTTACATCACTTCAGAGGGAGCTCACTTCACTCTCTACGACAACCTGGATGTCTACGAGCATGATAACACCAGGCTGCACACCACCGCTCAGTTTGTGAGGCACAGTGACGCAGTTGCCAGCACACTATCTCAGGAGTTGGCTTCAGTCAGGGAGCAGCTCTACCTTGCTTTGACTCATCTGGTGACTTACACCACAGACTTTGTTGGAGACGAGCGCTTTGCACGTTTCGAGCAGCCAGTTGGTCGTCCTCTACCACATGCTGGAGGTTACGAGCCGATCAGAGGTCCACTCCTCAACCTTGGTGCTGGTTACACCGGGATTCCCCGCTTTGGAGCACAGGGAGTCGATGCTACGTACTTAACCACACCTAGAGTTGGGCTCAGACCACGTCAGATCTACGTGGATCGTTGATCTACCTACTTTCGTGGGCGTCCTCCTCACCGTACCTCTCGTCGTACTACTCACCGCCGTCCTGCGTGATGAGCATGGGAGTACCGATGTATCCATTCTTAGCTATGTTTAGTTATCCTTTGGCATTCGAACCATTTATGGTGTGTTGGATATTCTGATGTATTTGAACATGTGATGATGTACCTGTTGGTTATCTATTCATGCGTCGGAATAATCTCTCTTTCGGTTACCAAGTCTATCCTTTTCTATTGTTGTGCTAAAATGCATTTCCATTCAGGATGCCGCCAACAAGGAACACCCCGCCTGAGCCACCGCCGATCGCGGAGCTGTTGACTCAGATGACCCAGGTCATGACGCAGATGGCCCAGTTTCAGACTACTCAACACAACAACCAGACCGCTCCAGAGTCAGTATCAAGGGGTTTCTCAGTCTGGGCCCGAGAGCTTTCGTGGCAACACGCGAGCCCCTAGATGGTGATGACTGGATCCGTGAGATAGCCAGGGCTCTGGACATTGCTCACGTTGCTGAGGAAGACAAGGTCAAGTATGCTTCCTATCTGCTGAAGGGTCAGGCAGCTACTTGGTGGGAAAACTACCAGACCATGAGAGCTGGCTACCCAATCACCTGGGGTTGTTTCAAGTAAGCCTTCCTGAAGCACCACATTCCAGATGGTCTCATGGAAAGGATGCGTGAAGAGTTTTGCTCTCTTAAGCAAGGCAAGCTGGACGTCATCGGCTATCAGAATGAGTTCAATCGTCTCGCTCGATACGCTGGAGACGAGGTGTCCACTGAGGCCAAGAAGATGGCAAGGTTCCGCAGAGGTTTTAACCCGGAGCTCAAGTATGCCCTCACGAATGTCAAGACCAAAGACTTCGAGGAGCTCGTTAACACCGCGCTCAATGAGGAAAATGGGCGCAAGGTGTTCGAGGAGTCTCGAAAGCACTCGCGTGAGGGTGGTTCCTCCTCCAACATGACCACCCCTCCGCAGAAGCGCCGCATCTGGGTGCCAAATAGTGCTGTCACTCGGGCTCCATATGCCCAAACTTCTCCAGGCTTTGCTCCCCGCCCACCCAACCCATCTCAGATGCATGGTCAAAGGTTTTCAATGGGGCAGCCAAGGCCAGATCCTCCTCGTGTCGTCACTTGCTACAAGTGCAAGCAGACGGGGCACTACGCTGACAAGTGCACTCAGAGGCAGCTACCTCCACCACCACCTCGCCCCAACACCAACCAGGCAATGGTGCGTGCTCCCCCGGCTAAAGCCTTCAACTCCAACAACAGGCCTGTCGGGAGGACCGCGAGGGTGAATCATATCAAGGCTGACAAAGCTAAGGAAGCTGCTGACGTCGTTCTCGGTACATTCCCCGTAAACTTTATTCCAGCTAAAGTGTTGTTTGATACCGGGGCATCGCATTCTTTCGTGTCAAAGACTTTTGCCGCAACAAACAACTTAAGTGTGGTTCCACTAAGCAATCAAATCACTGTTCACTCTCCGGGATCTCAAGTGTTGACTTCCAAGATAAGTAAGGATAATCAAATCCTAATTGGAAGCCACATATTCCTTGCTTCTCTCATGCTGCTGGGAAATTCTGACATTGATGTCATTCTTGGCATGGATTGGTTGAAGGCCAATAAAGCAAAAATTGACTGTGCTCAAAAGTCAATAGCTCTGTTCCACCCTTCTGGCCAGATAGTCTATTCTCCAAATGAATCAAGTTCTTCTCAGCTATGCACCCTGGATGCAAAACCTCTTCCTGCAATTGAAAATGTTCCGGTGGTTTGTGAATGCCCTGACGTCTTTCCAGAAGAGTTGCCAGGGATGCCTCCGGACAGAGCAGTTGAGTTCGTGATCGAGCTTGAACTAGGTACCGCTCCAATCTCTAAGCATCCATACAAGATAGCTCCTCCTGAACTGAAATTGTTAAAGGAGAAAATCGATATGTACATGGAAAAAGGTTACATTCAACCTAGTTCCTCGGCTTGGGGTTGCCCAACTCTGTTCGTTGCGAAGAAGGATCAAACAAAGAGACTCGTGGTTGACTATCGTCCTCTTAACGAGAAAACCATCAAAAACAAGTATCCAATTCCTCGTATCGATGATCTTTTTGATCAACTTGCTGGAGCCTCAATATTCTCAAAGTTGGATTTGAGGATGGGTTACCATCAAATAAAGATCAGAAAGGAAGATATTCCAAAGAGAGCTTTCACCACTCGCTACGGTCTATATGAATACACCGTCATGTCCTTTGGTCTAACCAATGCACCGGCGACATTCTCTCGACTCATGAATTCTGTATTCCATGAATACCTCGACAAGTTCGTTGTGGTATATCTTGACGACATTCTTGTCTACTCCAAATCTGAGGAACAGCATGGAGAACATCTTCGTCTCACTCTCATGAAACTTCGCGAGCATCGTCTATATGCCAAGTTCTCCAAATGTGAGTTCTGGATTCCAGAAGTTGCTTACCTTGGTCATATCATCTCTGCCAAGGGCATAGCCATTGATCCGGAAAAGGTTAAGGCAATTGTTTATTGGAAACCTCCTAAGACGGTGAAGCAAGTAAGAAGTTTTCTTGGCTTGGCTAGCTATTGCCGTCGTTTCGTCCAAAACTTCTCAAAGATTGCCAAACCTCTCACTGATCTCACAAAGAAGGACAAGAAGTTCGTTTGGTCTCCACAATGTGAGGAAAGTTTCAATCTCCTGAAGACCAAACTCACTTCTACCCCAGTTCTGGTTGGCCCAGATACTACCAAACCTTTCCAGATATTCTGTGATGCATCTCTCCAAGGTCTAGGTGCAGTTCTTATGCAAGAACATCAAGTTGTGGCTTATGCTTCACGTCAGTTGAATGCACATGAGAAAAATTATCCCACACATGACCTTGAACTTGCAGCAGTTGTGTTTGCCCTCAAGAAATGGAGGCAATACTTGTTGGGTAATCGCACTGAAATCTTTTCCGATCATAAGAGTCTGAAATACATCTTCACTCAACCAGATCTAAACCTCAGGCAAAGGAGATGGATTGAAAAGATTAAAGACTTTTATCTCACTATTTATTACACTCCAGGCAAGGCTAATGTTATGGCCGATGCTCTCAGTCGCAAGTCATATTGCAATAATCTCATGATCATGGAAAGCCAACCTCCTCTTCATGAAGAATTCCAGAAGCTGAACCTTGGTCTTGTTCCTCAAGGCTATCTTGCGAACTTGACAGCCAGTCCAACTCTCGAGGACAAGATTCGTTCTGAACAACTTCCTGATGCTGAAATCAAGAAGATGGTAGAGCACATCAAAGAGGGCAAGGAGAAATTTAAGTCCTTCTCAATTGATGACAAGGGAACTGTGTTCTTCGAAGGACGCATTGCAGTTCCTCAAGTTCAAAGTCTCAAAGATATAATTCTCAAGGAGGCTCATGAAACTCCTCTCTCCATCCACCCTGGAAGTACAAAGATGTACCAGGATCTTAAGACACTGTATTGGTGGCCTGGCATGAAACGTGAAATTGCTCAATACGTTTCTGAATGCGATGTTTGTCAACGTGTTAAGGCAGTCCATCAGAAAACAGCCGGTCTTCTCCAACCTCTGAAAATTCCTGAGTGGAAGTGGGACATGATTGAAATGGACTTCGTCACTGGTTTCCCAAAGTCCAAGAAGGGCAACGATGCAATCTTCGTTGTTATTGATCGTCTCACTAAAGTAGCTCACTTCTTTGCTGTCAAAGAAACAATCTCAGCTAGCCAGTTAGCAGAGCTCTACACAACAAAGATAGTTGCTCTTCATGGTGTTCCATTGGAAATAAGCTCAGACCGTGGAATCATATTCACTTCTCATTTCTGGAAAAGCTTTCAAGAAGCATTGGGCACCAAACTTCTTTTCAGCACAGCTTATCACCCTCAGTCTCAAGGGCAAGTCGAAAGAGTCAATCAGATTCTCGAGGATATGCTCAGAGCATGTGGTCTCTCCTTTGGCATGAAATGGGAGTATTGCCTTCCATATGTTGAGTTCTCCTACAACAACAGCTTCCAGGCAAGCCTAGGCATGGCACCATTTGAAGCTCTCTATGGCCGCAGATGCAGGAGTCCAATCAATTGGTCTGGAGCTGGTGAACGTTCACTCTTAGGCCCTGACATTGTTAAGGAAGCCGAAGAGAAAGTTCGCATCGTTCGTGACAATCTCAAGATTGCTCAGTCTCGTCAGAAAAGCTACTGTCGTGGGATAATCACGGCAGACGTTACCGGGGGTAACTGATCTTGGGGCAAGATGACACAGGCGTTTGGGAGAGGGTTTAGCTCGGAGGAAAGCATGATGGAACTCGATCTGGTAGCCGGCAATCAAGTCGCCGAGTCTCCAATCTCAAGTTTATTAACTCAACTCTCGTGTTACACTGGATACTCGATACCAAGCGATATTGCTAGGGTTCTTAGATCTCTCTCAACTAAGCCTAGGGGTCGGTTTATAAAGCACCCGTACCCCCTGGCTTACCCTCCAAGGCGTACCCTGAATCCTACCCGGACACCACACATAAACCCTAACTTTCCTTTACCGTAACCCACAATCCGGGTTACGAGGCCTACAAATTTGGGCCTTCCAGAAGTTTCTTTATCCTTAAACGGATCTTGCGCAACGTCATTTGGGCCGGGTTACACCTTGGAGTTGGCCTACCGGGTTATTATCCCTCCATCAGTAGTCCCCAGAATAGCTTGGGCCTCACGGATCCTTCCTTGAAGCGCTTGCTATTCCCTGCAAAAATATCAAACGCACAAGTGTATGGTGGTCGGGTTAAGGTGCTTTGATAAATAGCTAGGCCCAACTCCATGGTGGCCATGTAGTAACCCGGCTTCTCTCCAAACACTTAGCTTTTCGGGTCTAAGTCCTGATAAACATGTCAAGATCCGGTACTTTACTCGATAATTGATCTTGATATTATGAAGAATATCTCCTTCCTATTTCTGTCTGGATGCCTCGCCCAATATTTAAAGCCTATCTCGCAAAACTCAAACAGATAGCCGTTACTCCGTAATTTCCGGCTCCCGCTCGTTGAACTAAACTTATCCATCCGAACCATTATAAATATGCCCTTAGGGGTAACCCTAACCCCAACGGCTCACTTCCCCCCATTCCTCTTCATTTCTTCCCCCGTGCTCAAGCCCACAGAGCACCATTACGGAAACCCCGCAGGCATCACCGGAGCCCATGTGTCGCCGGCTGCGCTCCGCCACGGCGCGATCTGCACCGCCGCCAAGATCCGCCGCCAAACCCCCGACCTGCCCGCCGGGAATCGCAAAGGGGCACCAAGCTTGTGCTATTTGCCTCCGTCGAGCTTCACTTCGATCTCCTCCAGTAAGCCTCTCATACCCGTTAACTGGCCTCCGCAATTTCTTGATTTTCTTCAGATTAGATCTAGGTCAACCCGCCGGTCATTTTCCCGGTCATGCCGAATTAAGTTACTTGTATTCACTCTAGCTCATCCAATGGATTGGATACTGACTTTATTTTACTTCCCTACCACCCATAGCTGCTAATTTTGCGACAAATCTAGAAATGGAATCTCTAGCCTGGGCTCGGGCCGCCCAATTTTTCCGCCCTTGCCTCTATCATCCGGAAAATCTTCCCTTTTCCGATTCCCTTTATTCGTAATAGGTACATGTGTAACCATCCATCACCCTCGAACATTCTTTCAATGCATAAGCCTCCATGATTTTTATAATGATGCTTGATACCCGGATAGCTTGAACCTTGCTCCACAGAATGACACCCGGATAGTATGTAACTTCCATATTGTCTCGATACCGCTCACCGATACTCGACCAGCTTATGGTTTCCGAGTCCTATTCCTCATGCCCTTCTACCTTGCTGTTGCAGGTTAAACCCATGGCTCCCAAGAAACAGGGAAAGCAGTCGACGAAGGCCAAGACCACCAATTCCATATCCGCCAATTGGGCGCGATCTACGGTCACCAAGGCCAAGTTAGAAGAACTGGTCGAGCTAGGAGTTCTTCCTCCTCAAGAGGATATCCAGTGGAGGGTGCCGGGTAACGAGACCCGGCCTACACCGGCAAAGGATGAGGTAATATGCTTTGTAGAGCACGTGACTCGGGGCTTTCGTCCTCCGGGCCACCCCTTCTTCCGCGACATTCTGAGCCATTATGGCCTTCGTATATTTGACATAGGTCCTAATTCTGTGTTAAATATCTCCCACTTTATTGTCCTTTCCGAGTCATACTTGTGCACTCCGCCAAGTTTGGCTCTGTTCGTCGAGCTTTTCCAGTGCAAACCGTGCCGCGAAAGCGGTGACGGGGCACTTCTCGCTTGCGGCGGGGTCTCTATCCAGCGCCGCAAGAATTCTCTGATGCCACCTCTTACCCTTAACTCCCACGTCAAACATTGGCATCTCTCATATTTTTACTGCCGAGACACTTCCCCACCCGGCCAAAAGAAACTGCCGGGTTACTCAGAGGGCCTTCTTGACATCTCCGAGAATT
The DNA here is from genome assembly GCA_028641055.1 of Alopecurus myosuroides. Classification (NCBI taxonomy): domain Eukaryota; kingdom Viridiplantae; phylum Streptophyta; class Magnoliopsida; order Poales; family Poaceae; genus Alopecurus; species Alopecurus myosuroides. The sequence goes on from CM054060.1 coordinate 348,548,112, forward strand.
TTAATGCCTTTGCCCCTGACTCGGACAGGGATGCAATTCAACCTTTGCTAGCCAAAATCACTATTCTTGCGGCCCAAGGTCTCATCGGGCTCAACCTGGTGAAAACTTGGGTCGATTTCCGGATTCAGCCCAATTCCATCCGCACAAAGTTAATGTGCGAGTATTCGGGGCACACCACATACCCGCTCCGGTACTCTGACAACAGCTTTGCGGCTGGTGACACCAATAAAACTATCAAGGGTTTTCTGACAGAAAAACTAGAGGTAATCCGGAACATAGCCGGATTAGAGCCCTTCACACTCGAGAACCCAGCCCCCAAGGTAAAGATCCGATTTTGACGTTTTTACCTTCGCTCTTTCCACTTGATACAACTGATAACCCTTGTTCTGATACCTTCATCTCAGGCTGATGATGATTTTTGGAAGATCGACACTTCTCCTAGCTCCGAGAGTCCAGAGGAACAAGAAGATGCCGTTAACTCGGACGAAGGTGATGTCCGGGTTTTACTTGGTTCCTTTAAGTTCGTCGTAACTCCTTCATTTTCCAACTATAACCTTGATGACTTCCAGAACAAGAGGACAAAGACGAAGAAGAAGAAACTGACGGCAAGGTGGAATCCGCCAGTGATGAGGATGAAGTGGAGCCGACAATCAAAGTCGGATCAAAGAGAAAAACCCGAGGGGTCGTCTTCAAGGTACCAAATCGTTTCCTTGTGTCCAATTCGTACTCCTTTGATAACATGTATGAGCTATCTTGACGTTATTCCACTAGCCGTATTTGAAGGAGTCGCCTATGACCAAGCGCAGAGCGACTCGAAATTACCCGGGTGATAGTGCTCTTAACCCGGGTATTCCATCGTCTCCGGCTCGACGCGCTGGTATTTACCTTATCCTTTCTTGAATGAAAAAACCTTCCTGAACCATTCCCTCACAAGATCTTGCTTGATGTTTTTCAGTTTCGTCCGGGTCCAGCAGCGAATTCCCTTCGGACTTTGCGGTGAATCCCGGGTAAAGTTCCTTTCCTGACGTTCTATCACATTTTCATCACCCTTTCCTGGTTGTACACTAACTGCTCACTCATACTATCTATAGGGCCACGGTCGTTATTAGCGACCAAGAGGATATGGAGACCGATGACCCGGGTAAGGGGACCCCGACTGATAATACGGCAGCCGCAGCTGGCGGCGAAGGACAAGTGTCACCGATGAACCCGGCCAGTCAAGGAGCCGGGTATCCGATAGCCTCGCATGCAAGCGAGAAGGAAAAAGCTGCAACTTTGGGTGCGGGGGGAGGAGCACCAGATTCCAACATTCGGATGACCCGGATGCCGCCTCCCGCTAAGAAGAAAACTCCTTCTCCGAGTTTCCGAGACCCCGGATCTTCTAACACGGGTAATGATACTTTTGACCAGCTGATGATCACTCTCCTCACTATGAAGACCTCGGAGAGCAACATTCTAGAGCGCATGGCCGCAGAGTACCAGGTAACAACACTTGATATCTCGCAGTATACACTTAGTCCCCAAGTTCCGAGCATAACTTTGTTGAAGTTATGCTTGGTACTTTATGCAATAGTCGGCTTGCCATGATACCCGACTGATACTCGTGCTCCTTGTTCTTTACAGGCACAAATGACCCGGTCTGATGAAGTTTTGCTCAAGACCGAACAACTTCTTCTTGCCGAGGTAAAACGTAGAGAAGTCCTTGAGGCTGACGTGGAAACCTTGAAGAAGGATGTTTCTAAATACAATAACAAGTACAATACTGCTCAAACTGCACTGAAGAAATTATCGGACCAGGTTACCGATACCTATCACGTCTTGCTTAGTAAGTTTTTGCTGCCGACTGTCTTCATGCCTTTACTTTATTATATGATACTCGGGATTACTGATACGTCCTTCCTTTGCTTCAACTACAGGTGCCAACCTTGCGGCCCCAGAGGAGGATGCCATTGCAAAGGCTAAAACTTTAAAGACTGTGCTCCGGACTTTCTTTGCCGGCACAAAGTTTATATTGGACGCCCTGAAGTGGCCTACTGAGGTATATCCGGGTGAAGAAAATCTTATCAAAGCCTGCTCCACCGTGCCTGGCTGGATTGAAATCTGGAAACGCTCGGCATGCCGGATTGGTATGACCCGGGCCTTTACCCTGGCTAAGGCTTATTTTCCGAAGCTTGATCCTGCAAAGGTAATATCCGGGTTTCCAGAATTCAAAGTGATGGCTCCAAGTTTGTACCCAAGGACTTCAAGGCCATACAGTCCTCAGTGCGTCATTCGGCCACCACTTTGGCCGATAGTATGGATCTGAAGACAATTATGAGTGCGTACGATGCTGAAGGCAAAATCGTTACGGAGGATGCACCCCCGCCCTTTGATATTTTGGAGAAATGGGCTGCTGACTCGGCCAGGAAGAGGGAAGAAACTGCGAAGAGAGAGGCCGAGTTAGGATCAGAGCCAACCACCTCTACACCAGCTGTTCTTCCGCCTATCCGTCTTGTCGCGAAGAATCCGGGTGATGATGCCGAGAGAGCTAAAGAGCAAGTCCAGGAGCAAGACCCGGAGGGCAAGGGCAGAGATGTGGACCCTGCTCAGGAAGCCGAATAGGCGAATGCCATCAAAATACTTCGATCATCTGATGCTTTTATTCAAAAACAAGTATTCTTTTGACGGTGCGCCTGTGCACCCTTGATACTGGTGTCGCAATTTGTAACGCACTTTAATTATGTGATACACTTCGTGCCTTTCTAGGCCTTTTGATGAACTTGATACTTGAACTTATTCTTGATATCCAACTTTCTTTTCATTTCTTTTTATTCCCCTCTTTATTTCCGAGTATCGTGAGTTTTGACAGGTGGACTTTTCTTTAAGTCCCCAAGTCCCCACGACTCGGATATTGGGGTCTTTCGAGCTTAGCGACGAAACACTTGATTCTGTTTCGAAACCCACAATCCCCAAGGCCCGAATTTCCGAGTCTGTGGTGTGTGGTCTTTCCGAAGAGAACAAACTTGTTGTTGCTAAGCCGAAACCCGGAATTGTTTCATATAGATAATGAAGTTATGCTTGATAAACGTTGAGTTTCCAGCTATTAGCCTTGTACTCTGCATAACTTGTGGTTTAGATGACCCTTTTGACTATCTTGTACTGTAAGCCGGCTTTCGCGTGGATACCATGTTGTTACATCTATACGAAAACAGGGTCAGACAAGTCCCATTGGGCTTCATGGCTGATTGTAATCGTAAGCGAGCAAATCATGCCACTTTAGTGCGAGTCACATCGAGCTTAAGTAAGAAAAGTCAAGAAAATTTGGCTCCTTTGTCCGGTTATAAGATTGCAGCCGTACTCGTTTGCGAGTAATCGGCCCTTATAACTCATAGGCATCAAGGCCGGGCCTTTGGGTTTGTGGCTGTGCTATTTAAGTAATCAGCCCCCGAGGCCTATATGTGTTCAACATACTTAATGGTACTGATGTATTGATAGCAATGGATACTACTTACCTGTAACTGAAGTAAAGATCGTAACAAAATAGGACTTGATAACCATCTCTTTATTGATACGAGAAAGTTTGGATCAGCAGGCCGCCTCATTAAAAACCTTCCAGTCCCCTTAGGTACCCTGGGTAGGAAAAGAGCGCGTCTGAAACCTGCTGCCCGTTACATTGTTTAGTTCTTCTTGGGAACCGGTCCCGGGCTGACGTGACCGATACACATTCTCCATTTCTTGGACTTTTTCATGATGAGTACCGGGTTTACTAGTCAACCCGGGTGAGGTGTTTCCATAACGCGGCTGGCTGTGAGCGGCCGTGCAATTTCTTCTCCTATGCCAGATTGTTTGGAGGAATCATCCTTGATAACAGCCACCATCTTAACATCTTGTACTGCCTTGGACTTTGCTCTTTCGCCTTCAGTGCTCGGCCTTTTTGATGTGGTTCTGTCCTCCGGGTCTGCTTGAGACCGGTAATGCTTGAGTTCCTCTTTTCTACAGGCTTGCTCGGCCATTGCTGCGTCTCCTTCATCGCATTCAGCTGCTATATCTCGATTTCCATGTATGGTAATGGTCTGCTTAGGACCCGGGATTTTTAGCTGTAGATACACGTAACACGGCCTAGCCATGAATTTAGCATAAGCCGGCCTTCCGAATAGCGCGTGATAAGGACTGCGCAATTTGACCACCTCAAAAGTGAGCCACTCAACTCGATAGTTATCCTTTGATTCCCCAAAAGCTACCTCCAATGCGATTTTTCCCTCGGGGCACGCTGAATGACCCGGCACTATCCCATGAAAAATTGTTGAACTTTTTTGTAGCTGAGACTCCTTGAGGCCCATGCGTAAGAAGGTTTCCCAATACAGTATATTGATGCTACTTCCACCATCCATCAAAACCTTTTTCAGCTCATACCCATTGACCTGTGGTGCGACTACTAATGCTAAGACTCCCGGGTGTTCTATTCTTTCCGGGTGATCCCTTCTGCTCCATGTTACGTCCTGTTCTGACCACCTTAGGTATCTCGGGACAGCCGAAGAAACTGAGTTGACCGCTTGCTTCAGTATCTTTTTGTCCTTGTTAGAACCTCCTGTGGTATGCACGTGATATTGACCCAACTGTTTGGGGTTGGCCTGGAAACCTCCTGCTCCCCCTTGGTTATTACCTTGATTTCCAGCTGCCGGGTTACCGGCTGGGGGTGGGCCGTTGCCCGGGTTTCCACCTGGACCCGGTCCTCCCCCCCTACCTGTACCTCGCATGGCTCTGTTCACTTCCTCATTCTTCCATCTCTGTAGGTCGGCGCACTGCTCCAAGGAGTGGTTAGCTGGCCTACCGTTCCTGTTGTGCTTCGGGCATGCCATTCTGAATATGTCCCAATTATTACTCGGCCTTGATGGCCCTTGATAGTTTCCTCCATTGTGATTTCCAGTATTGAAATTTCCTTCTGCCCTTGGTCTGGAAGATCCGGCTTCAGTATTGGCGACAAACTCGGAGCCTCCTTCAAACGGGCGCTTGTTCTGGCTGTTGTTACCCGGCGCTGATCCGTTGCCGGTTCTTCCGTTATTACTTGTGTTTGCTTTTGCTTTTTTTATCGTCAGTTTCCTCTTCCGTAGTGTCCGTTGCGGCATGTTTGTTGCATGCATCCATCAGTTCTCCCATTGTAACCTCCGAAGCGTTCCGACTAGATTTCATGCGAGTTAACTTTTGTACTAAAGGTATGTACTTGCAGGTCTTTGCCATAGCTTGCAGCGCATCCTTGGGCTGAATATCCGTAGATGAATGAAGTATTTCCATAACCCGGCGCACCGAGCTGCGCGCCGATTCTCCCTTCTTCTGAACACATCGTTCTAGGTCATCAATAGTGAACAACTTTCTGCACGTCCCGTGAAAGTGCTTGATAAACGCAGTTTTCAATTCTTCCCATGACTTAATAGATCCTTCCGGTAGATTGGTGAACCATAACTTTGCTGCTCCCTCTGACATCATTAGATACATGAATTTGGCTTGAAGGTTCTCAGACGCATTCCGAATCGACATGGCCATCTCATAACTGCTCAACCACGTTTCCGGATCCATGGTTGGCTCGTAATTTACTACTTTACCCGGTTCTTTGAACTTTTCCGGGTAAGGCTCAGCCCTGATGCTATCCGAAAGACACTTAGGTCCTGCAAGAATGGTCGAAGCTGGTCTTACTCGGGAAACGTGTGACCCTGCAGGGGGTACAGCTGGACGCGGTACTGCTGGTATCCCATGTACCGCAGACCCGGCCACGGCTCTCCTGGCTCTGAAACTGTCCACGATGGCCTGCGCTGCTGATGCTGCTGGTACTGCCTGAATGTGTGGAGGAGGCGGCATTTGCTGCTGCTCTTCCCTCCGCCGTGCCGAACTTGTTTGGATGTTTCCAGCGTTACCTTGCTGTTGGCTGACATATGGTGTCCCATGCATTCCACTTCTGTGATCCGGGTAATTAACCTGTTGCGCCACCGCGGTGCGCAGCATATCTATCGCCCGCCGGGTCTCCTCTGCGTGGGGTGACTCTCTCACAGGGATTTGATTTAGTGCCAGCGTTGCCGCGTACACGTTGTCCATGGGATTGTTGTAATGACCCGCTGGTGTGCGAAAACGCGATGGTGGTGGTGGTGGTGGCGGTGGTACAGTATTGCCGGTAGTAACTCCAGTCTGTGGTGCGGGTAACCCGGCCTGCGTGTCTACCGGTTGTACTCCTCCGGTTGTCGGCTGAGGGGCGGTTCCTTGATTTTCCGCTGGAATCGGCTGATCCTGAAGCGTGATAAATAGAGCGGCCGGGTTTATGACTCCTCCCAATGCTGGCAATCTGGTTTGGTGCCTTTGATGTATTCTAGTTGTTTCCTCTCGGAGCCGTGTTTCCAGTGCATCCAGCTCGCGTTGTCGTGTGGCCATACCTTGTCTTTCTGCTTCTACTTGCCTCCTCTGCTGCTCCAATGCACGACGGTCTACGTCCAAATCCCTAACACGTTCCGCCGCGTTCTCTGGAGTGATAACTGTGGCAAGAACTGTCGGATCTAGGATCAGATTGTTGTCGAACAAGGCCGGATGTTGTGGATTGGAAGGACCCGCTCCTGGTGTCCGGTTTGCTAGGAATCCAAACGTGTTCGCGTGTAACTCGTTTTCTGGCGCTTGACTGGTAACCGATGCCGACTCTCCGTCAACCTGGGCCAAAACCGTGTTCCCGTTAGCCGGCCCTTGCTGCCGGGTTAATGCTTGTGCTGACCCGGCCGCGGCCGCGGTTACGCTCTCTTGGTTGAGATTGGTCGCGGGAGCCGTGTACACCGCAACTCGGCGTATGATGCTTGGCGCGAATTCATGCTGCTCCTCTTCGCTGTTATTCTCCTCATACCGGTTCTCCAGCAGATCCAGGATGGACTCGGTATCATCCTCTCTTTCGACCCGGTCACGCGGGGTCAATGCCGGTTCCTCCGGCTGTTCCCACTTCGCGATGGGTTCTTCTGTCGGATATGTCGTTCCAACTGATTCTTCTCCGTCTGATTGGATATAAGTGGCCTCCCCTGACACAGAATCAGATCCAAAATTGTCAGGGATCGAACCGGGAGTACATACCATACCGATGAAGACGCTGATCCGGCCGATTGTCACGACGGATCCGGATTCAAGCTGATCCGACTCTGGCCCCCAGCCGGAATCGTCCACCGTCTTCTCTCCTTTGTGGTCGATGTAGATCTCGCCGACGACAAGATTCTCCATGATCTTCCGAGCTTCTCCCGTGATGTAAACACCTTTGGACGCAGGCCCCACGGTGGGCACCAACTGTCGTGGGATAATCACGGCAGACGTTACCGGGGGTAACTGATCTTGGGGCAAGACGACACAGGCGTTTGGGAGAGGGTTTAGCTCGGAGGAAAGCATGATGGAACTCGATCTGGTAGCCAGCAATCAAGTCGCCGAGTCTCCAATCTCAAGTTTATTAACTCAACTCTCGTGTTACACTGGATACTCGATACCAAGCGATATTGCTAGGGTTCTTAGATCTCTCTCAACTAAGCCTAGGGGTCGGTTTATAAAGCACCCGTACCCCCTGGCTTACCCTCCAAGGCGTACCCTGAATCCTACCCGGACACCACACATAAACCCTAACTTTCCTTTACCGTAACCCACAATCCGGGTTACGAGGCCTACAAATTTGGGCCTTCCAGAAGTTTCTTTATCCTTAGCCGGATCTTGCGCAGCGTCCTTTGGGCCGGGTTACACCTTGGAGTTGGCCTACCGGGTTATTATCCCTCCATCAGCTACTATGACAGTAAGCACCGGGATATGGTCTATGCACTGGTGACAAGGCATATCTCCGTGTAACTCCCCTCAGAGGCACTCATCGTTTCGGTGTGAAAGGAAAGCTTGCACCAAGATACATTGGTCCTTTCAACATTCTCTCAAGGCGTGCGGAAAATGCCTATCGTCTTGAACTTCCAGAAAAACTATCCAAGGTGCACGATGTGTTTCACGTGTCACGGCTCAAGAGGTGTTTCAAAGATCCAGATCGTGCAGTTGATCATGATTCCATTGAACTGCAAGATGATCTATCTTATGAGGAGCACCCTGTTCGTATTCTCGATGAGACCGAGCGTAAGACTCGCAACAAGAGCACCAAGTTCTTGAAAGTGCAGTGGTCCCATCATTCCGATAAAGAGGCAACGTGGGAGACCGAAGAGGATCTTCGCAAGAAGTATCCGGACCTTTTCCTTTCTCAGTAGGAATCTCGGGGCGCGATTCCTTCAAGGGGGGGCGTTTTGTAACATCCCAAGTATGAAAACCACCCCTAGAATGTTTGTTTCTTGCTTTATTTTTGTTTTGCATCATGGCATCTTAATCATTGCATTTGTTTTCCTTTTGTTTGCATCTGTTTTTCTTTGTTTCACAATTGAAATTCAAACAATATTCAAATGCTTTGTTTCATACTTGTTATGTTACAATTTATTTTCCAAATAAAAGTTCAATTAAAACATCCAATTTGTTCCCATGAAAAATAAAAGGCTCACTATTAATTTGTTCTTAATAATTCACTTAATTCAAATGTCATTCAAATTCAATTTCAATTTCAAACAGCACCCAATTTCAAATAATGAAAATTACTAAAACAATTATAATCATTTGATTCCAATTAAAACTATATGATCACCACATTTAATTCTTGTTTTCACTAAGTCACTTAATCATCAAATCCATCCAAATTTGAATCAAATCACAAACATCTTTTTATTTTGAACTTTTTGTAAAACAAAAAGTTGCAATTTGTTGCTATTACATAAATAAGTAATATATTTTTTCCCCTAATTTTCTACACCCCAAAACCTAGCTATTCCTTCCTATTTCTGTTGCAGCAAAAAAAAAACAGAGGAAAAAAATAATAAAAAGCAAAAAAACGTAGGAGAGGGAGAGAGGCAGGCCCAGCCCAAGTCGCTGCAGCCCGATTCCATCTCCCCCAACCTTCCGTACGCTGACGTCGACAGCCATGGACAGCGACCTGCTGCCCACTGCTCCACCCCATCCCCCCCTCCTATAACTACCTCCTAGACCCCTAGAAAACCCTAACCCTGGCCGCATCCGCCTCCCTCCTCTCTCCCCTCTCCGCCGCCATCGAGGGGAAGGACCTCGCCTCCGTTTCTACTGCCACGGACGCCGGCCGCCGGAGCTCGCCGCCGACGTCTCCGCCACCCCCCGGCCGTGCCGCGGCCATCCCTGCGACGAGGGTAACCCCCTCTATCCATTCCCCTACCTCCCCTCTCGATTTCCGTGCTGTTTGTGCATCAATTCCTTCCGGCCATGGTTGAGTTCGCTGCTTGTTCGTTGACAGGAAGAACATCTGTACATGTTCGGTTGCAGTTTCAGTTAACAGCGATTTGTTATGTTCAAAAACCAACAGATCCCCTATGCATCAAACCAACCGCAGCAGACCCACTGGTAGGGCGCGCGCAGCGGAAGCGCAGCGAGCCCAGCGATCCCAGGATCGAGTCCCCGCACCCCCACTTTTTCTGCTTCTTTTTTTCGAAATACTTTAGTGCAGTTGCTGAACCTTAAGCCCCCTGTTAGCCCTTATCTGTCAACACAGCGCACCCACCGCAGTGGTTGGTGTCCACTGCGTGCTAGCAGGAGGGCAGGGGTTCGAATCCCCCTGCATCAAAAACCCAATTTTTTTCATTTGTTTTTCCTAGATCTAGATCTATCCCAAATTGCTCACAGGCCCCTGCTACTTTTATCTAGGTCCCTGTAAATTTATTTCCAAGTCCCTGTATCTTTTCTAGGTCCATAACTATTTCTATAAACCATAAAATTGCTTAAACTTGGTAAATTAATAACTTTTGTTTGGAAACTCCAATTGCAAAACTTCAAACATGTAAATCACTCCATTTTAAATTCTATACCCAAATATAAAATTTGTGTACTGTTTTGAATATTTTAAATTGGTGAAATATTTGAATTCTTGCTTAATTCACTTAATTTTGCAAAATTCATAACTTGGGCATAAAAATTCCAAATTCAATAAATAAAATATGTTTTCCATCCCATTTTTCATGTACTTTGCAAATATAAACTTTGTTTCATGTTTTGAATAATTATAATTGGTTAAATAATTTAAACCTTGTTTAAATCATTTAAAATTGCTAAATTCATAACTTGCTCAAATTAAATTATTTTTGAACTTATGAAATATGTTTTCAAACCAGAAAAGTATAAAATTTTCAAATATGAACTTGGTTTAATATTTTGAACAAATAAAATTCAATTAATATTCATGCTTGAATTAAATTCAATTAAATCTTGTTTAAACTTGCTTAATTCATAATTAAATCATTGTAATTCCTTTTCCAATAATTGAAACATGTAATCCACCCAAAATGGTGTGTTCTTTTCAAATATGAACTTTGTTATCTGTTTTGAACAATTTAACTTGATGAAAACAACAAATGCTTGTGTGACACCTTTAAGAAACCAAAAATTCTTAACTTAATAAACCAATTTCCAAAATTGTCAAATTTCATTCCTACTTGCATCTATTGTTGTTCTCTTAATGTTTTCATCATGCATGCATCATGGTAATCAACTTTCACATGGTAATTAATTGTAGATCATTTGTTTCCACCTTAATTCATGGACCTTTTCCATATGCAATCCAATTTCATATGGGTCCATTTAAACATGTTACCTTGTCAACTAGTTTATTTCTATGCACCTATTAAATGGTCATGCATCATCCCATGATTGTGCACTATGCCATGTTATTGATTGTTTGTTCTCTGCGTTGTTTGTTTGCTTCTTCTCGACTAGACGACGACGTTGAGACAGACGATACTTACAGCACCCCTTCTGAGGATCTAGCTCAGTACCAGGCTGCTGAGTTTGCAGGCAAGTTGTCACTCACATGAACCACTGTGTTCCTTTCAACATTGGTTACCGATACTTTCCGTTGTCTATTTATGCTAGCCCTATGTATCGTTGCTTGTTCTCCGAACCTATTACATGTATCCTTTAACCCTGATATTGCCTCACCTCCATTCCTATAACCCCGTTGTGTGAGCCCTTGTCTTACTAGCATGCTTAGGGTTGTTTGTGCTCGAGTCTGCTGTCAGTTACTTTCTGTTACTATATTTCTATTATGTTCTGGGGCTCGATGTTAAACAACAACCTGTTAAATTTGAGGTAATAATAATTTGCTGATAAGGCACCGGCAGGAGGCCCGGCGTGGTTTTGAGGCCTGCTAGTGTCGACCCTAATTAGGAAAAGGGTCTTGTCTACTGATCCATGATGAGCGCACTATCCGCATGTGGGAAGCGTGTATGGGCGCCCCCCTCAATTTGATTCGATTCGCATCTCGTCCAAATCGCCTCATTTAGTTCGGGTTTTCCATTTGCCGCATGCATATGCAGGTGCGAACCCTTGGTACCAGGGTGGAAATTTTGTAGTCGGCATTTAGGGAGACACGTTCTTAGAGTGCTATGAGGGTCCCCTTTTCTTCGTGGGGCTTGATTAGCCGTGCGCTCACTGCACGTGGTTCTTTGGGCTTGATGCGAAGAAGAGTTGAGTTGTGTTGAGTGCCCCGCTTGGTGGGAGGCATTCCATCTGGCGGGATATTCTTACGTGTACGGCCAAATTGGTGCACCCCTGCAGGGATAAATCTTCTCAAGAAGCCGTGTTTTCCGCGGTTATGGATTACTTGGTGAAAGTACTGGCTAACAAGTACTCAGAACAACTTACACCTAACTAATTGATAACTTGACTAGTAATAGTCTTATTGACACAATAACTTGAACCATCATTAATCCAACTGTGTGAGTTATCCTCGGATTGCTTCTTTGGATAAGGGGCGAGATCCAGGATGGGTTTGTTTGGTGGTTAGTTATAGCTGGTTACGATACGCTATCGTATCCCCTTCCTGATAGCCGGAAGTTGTAGTATGTTGTGTAGTTGGTTAGTGCAGCCAGCTGCCGCATCTTTTGTATCACCCTTTCTTCCATTGAACCCAAAGCATCTGTGCTTGATGTTGACGGGTTACACTTTGGTGAACTGTGAGTCTTGCTTGCCAGTACGTTTATGTACTGACCCCTTTGGGGCTGTGGTTTCCGCAGACTACGCTTACGAGGATCCCCGTGATGGCTACTACGTGGAGTTTGACGAGGCTGCTGACGAGTAGATAGCGGACCCGGGCAGGATCCGAGACTACGTGGATGGGCTCCGTTTTCCTTTCATTCCCGGCTTCTTAAGCCTATTTGGATTTTTCCGTACTCAGACCTTTTGAATGCTTCCGCTGTGGTGTAATGAAGTTATGTTGGGACATGTGTCCTCTGGATGATTGTATTTGCTATCTCTGCTCTAGTAAGAGCCATTTGCAACTTATTTCCATCTTTTGTGTCTTAGAGATATGTTGTGCTATCATTCTGTTACAATCCGTTGACGTACCATGTGTGTATGGTATGAAGTACGTCAATGGTAGTATCTTGATTTCTATGGGATAGTTTACATCGACGGTGGATAGTAGAGTTTGGTTGTCACACATAAGTGTTGGCCCACTCGTAAGAGGATGCGGGTGCCGGTAAGCGCCGTAATCCAATCATCTACTATCCAGTTTGGCCCGGTGAGTATCCTGTAGAAGTCAGGGTGCGACAGCGTCCTAGGGTGGCCGCGCGCTTCCTTGCTGCTCCGCCGACCACCTCTGACGGTGCGCCCGACTGATGCCATCTTCCGGCCATCTCCGTCATCCACGAGCAGAACGACGTCATCGGGCCCCCTCGAGGTGAGCCACACCCTCCAGATAGCTCTTTCCTCCCCTCCCCTTGCTCTGGGTGCGAGCCATCGAGCCGCACCACGGTGATCTCCGCCGGCCGCTGCTGTTTCCCTCCGCGCTGTTAACTGACGAAAAGTTTCAGTTTCGTCAGTAACGTTCGCGGTGTACAATAGATCTACCCTGCGCCTCCTGTTCTGTCACAACACTTTCAGTAGCCTAGTGGCTCTGTTCCTTTGCGAGCGCTGGGAGACCCAGGTTCGATCCCCCGCGGGCACATAAAGCCACCCCTTTTGATGTTTTGCCACGCGCGCAGCCCCATGCCCACAGGTCATTGACCCCCCACTGCCACCTCACCTTCTGCACACGCCACGGGGGCACTGGCCCGCACTGCAGAGGCACAGGCCAGGGTGCACTGGGTGAAAAATGCCCCAGGGGCCCATCTGCGTTCCTTTTTCTTTCTTTCAGGTCCCTGCAATTTACAGTTTGGTCCCTGAAATTCAAACCATCATAAATCCCTCAAATCAAATCCAAATGGAATAAATAAAACATGTTTTCCAAACCAAATTTAATTTTTCTACCTGTTTAAGTCATTTGTTTTCTGTTTTGAACATTTCAAATTGTTTCAAAATTCAAATTCAAACAATTCATTACAAATTTGATTAAATTCATAACTAATTCAAATTTAATTCAAATGGCACATATAAAATATGTTTTCCATGCCAAATTGAACCACCTTTTCAAATTTAAACTTTGTTTCATGTTTTGAATAATTAAAATTGGTTAAATAATTTAAACCTTGTTTAAATCATTTAAAATTGCTAAATTCATAACTTGGTCAAATTAAATTCTTTTTGGACATATAAAATATGTTTTCAAACCAGAAAATTATAACCTTTCCAAATATGAATTTTATTTAATGTTTTGAACAAATAAAAATTCAAATAAATTCATACTTGAATTAAATCCATTAAATCTTGTTTAAACTTGTTTAATTCATAATTAATTCATTCTAAATCCTTTTTCAACAAGTGAAACATGTATTCCACCTAAAATTTTGTGTACTTTCCAAATATGAACTTTGTTATCTATTTTGAACAATTAAAATGGGTGAAAACAACAAATGCTTGTGTAAATCCTTTAAGAAGCCAAATTTCATAACTTAATAAATAAAATTCCAAACTTGGTAAACCATATTTCAAATTGAGCTATTGTTGTTTTCTTATTGTTTTCCTCATCCATGCATAATTCTAATCAACTCTCACATGATGGTTATTTGTATATCATTTAATTCAGCATTAATTCATGGGCTTTTCCATATGCAATCCAAATTGCATATGGGCACATTTAAACATGTTACCATGTCAACTAGTTTATCTTTGATGCATCCTTAAACTTGTCATGCATCCATATCTTGATCATGCTGGATCTTTTGCCGTTGTAGTAATTGTTGCATCCGGTGTTTGTTCGAGGTTCGTTGCTTCTTCGCGGATAGGACGTTGAGATGATGTGAGCAACGACAAGTTCTGCGGATGTACCTCTACTTGCTGGATCTCAGGCAAGTATACTCACTTGATGCCTATGGATGCCTTTCATCATTTGTTACCGATTCTTCCCGTTGCCTTTATTCTAGCCTTATGATTCGATGCTTGTGTCTCAATCCTATCATATGTTTACCTTGCAGCCATGATATAGCCTTCCTTCCACTTCCTATTAACTGTTGTTTGTTTACCCTGTTGGCCCTTGTGTCGTAGTTGCATGCTTAGTGTTGTTTGCGCCCAAGTCTTGTTGTCCGTCTTATCACCTGTTTAGTTGGATAGTTGGGTTTCAACTTAATGAACAACATGTTAATGTTTTGGGTAATAATAATTTGATGATAAGGCACCGGCAGGAGGCCCGACGTGGTTTTGAAGCCTGCTAGTGTCGACCCTAATTAGGAAAAGGGTCTTGTCTACTGATCCAGGATGAGCGCACTAACCGCATGTGGGAAGCGAGTATGGGCGCCCCCGCAATTCTGATTCGATTCGCATCTCGTCCAAATCGCCTCATTTAGTTTGGGTTTTCCATTTGCCGCATGCATATGCAGGTGCGAACCCTTGGCGCCAGGGTGGAACTTTTGTAGTCGGCATTTAGGGAGACACGTTCTTAGAGTGCTATGAGGGTCCCCTTTTCTTCGTGGGGCTTGATTAGCCGTGCGCTCAACTGCACGGGGTTCTTTGGGCTTGATGCGAAGAAGAGTTGGGTTGTGTTGAGTACCTCGCTTGGTGGGTTTGCTCCCCTCCTGGTGGGTTATTCTTACGTGTACGGCCAAATTGGTGCATCCCTGAAGGGTTAAATCTTCTCGAGAAGCCGTGTTGTCCGCGGTTATGGATGACTTGGTGAAAGTGCTGGCTAACAAGTACTCAGACAACTTACACTTAACGATGATAACTTGACTAGTAATATAGATTATCTCCACCATGAAAATGAATATCACCTTAATCAACCGTGTGAGTTTCCTTGGGTTGCTTCCTTAGTAGGGGGTAACATTGGATGGGTATTGTTTGGTGAGTAGTTGTAGTTGGTTCTGATACGCTATCTTATCCCTTTCTTTTAGCCGGATGTTGTAGCTAGTCTCTGTAGTTAGTTAGTGCAGCCCGCTGCCGCTTCCTTGCAATAATCCTTTCCTTTCCGTTGAACCCAAAGTATTTGTATCTTGTGATGATTGGTTACGCTGGTATCTTGTGAGTATGGTTTATCCACTTGCCAGTACTTAACCGTACTGACCCACGAATCCTTTTTCGTGGCTGCATATTCCAAATTGCAGTCAACAGGTTTGAAGTCTGACGACGTTAGCTTGGGAATCCCTCCGGCTTGGCCTGGGCAGGGATTTGGACGCCATCGGTTATCTTCAGGACTCTTAGTCCAATTTGGATCTTGTCCGTAGTCGGACACTATGTTGTTTCTTCCGCTGTTATTTGGATCTTTGTATTGTATCAGTTGTATCCTTGACTCGTTTGAGTCGTCTTGTATATACCTCCTCTATTGTTGTTGTGGATTATTCGTGAACTGTTGTAATGTTATCACAAGTGGCAACCTGGAATCGGTTATTATGTGGATTTTGGCGGAAATGCTGAAATCTGCATAGTGCCCGATCTTGGGGCGTCACACCTGTAGGATCCCTTTTACTGGTCGCAGTTGAGTCTAGAAACTATTTTGTAGCTATACAGGAAAAATGAAACGTGAGAGTAGGAATTCTGTTCTTTTATTTCTTTCCCCACCCACCCTCCCTTTTGCTGGTAAGGAAGTGCAACGGTGTTTTCTCTTCTCACCTAAACTTTCAAGTTAGGTTTTCACGTATTCTGGTTTCTCTAGGATGGTTATATCTACTAGACCATAGGAATGGAGGTGGTTGTGACATGATTTAACATGTTTCCTACTCACGATTGAGAACGGAGGCGTGTAAGCCCCGGAAGCAAATCCTCTATTCCTTAAGCAGCAGATATTGATCCTTTAGAAGCCCGGATGGGTTTTCCGTAGTACCTCAGGAGTGTTTTGTTCTCGTGCTTCCCCAATGTTGCTTCGTTATCCTGTTCTTCTCAACATCCTTTTCGTCCGTTCAAACCTTGTTGTTGCTTTCCACTTAAGTTCTTCTACCGGCGTCTAACCAATAACTCTGTTCCACCCTTCTGGCCATATAGTCTATTCTCCAAATGAATCAAGTTCTATTCAGCTATACACGCTCGTTACAAAACCTCTACCTTTACTCGAAAATGTTCCGGTGGTTTGCGAATTCCCTGACGTATTTCCAGAAGAGTTGCCAGGAATGCCTATCGTCTTGAAATTCCAGAAAAACTATCCAAGGTGCACGATGTGTTTCATGTGTCACAGCTCAAGAGGATCTTCGCAAGAAGTATCCGGACCTTTTCTTTTCTCAGTAGGAATCTCGGGGCGCGATTCCTTCAAGGGGGGGCGTTTTGTAACATCCCAAATATGAAAAATAGCCATTAGAATGTTTGCTCTCTGTTATTTTATGTTTTGCATCATGACATCATGTTTATTGCATTTGTTTTGCTTTGTTTTCCAAAAATTTTCCTCTGTTTTCATTTGTTTTCCTTTGTTTTCTATTTGAATTTCAAATCAAATTTCAAACCTTTTGTTTCATCCTTGTGATGTTACAATTTTCCAAAATGAATATTCAAATCAAAACAATTGTTTGTTTCCATTAAGGTGGTAATTTCAAACTATTGATTTGTTTCTATCACTAATTCATCTAATACCAAACCATTTTCAAATTCAATTAATTTCCAAAACAGCAAGCCTTTTGAAAATTATGAAAATGACAAAACACTTCCATCATTTGTTTCCATTAAACTAAGGTTCAAACTAATTAAATTATTGCTTTCAATATTTCACTTAATATTCAAAATTCATTCAAATTGCATTCAAATTCATTTGCATTTTCCAAACAGCAACCATTTGAAATTAATGAAACAAAACATTTTCCAAATCAATTTGTTTCAAATAAACTTGAGGGTCCAAAACTAATTAGATGTTTTCTTTAATAAATCACTTAATCAAAAATTCATTCAAATTTCAACCAAATTACAAACAACAAAATATTTGAACTTTTTGAAGAACCAAAACTTGCAAATGTTGCCGTTACCATATTTACACTATATCAAAATTTTCCTAAATTTTCTAATAACAAAAAACCCTTTCTTTTCCTACTTGTTCAAATCTGCAAAAAAAAAAAAATAGAACAAAAAAAAAAACAGCACAGCGAGGAGCACAGCAGGCCCAGCCCACCCAAACCAGCCCAACTCCCCCTCAGGCCCATACCCCTTCGAGGTCATCTTCCACCTTCGTACGGCTCGACATCCACCCTGTCCACGTCTGCAGAACAGGGAGCAGACGGCTGCAGCTCTCCCCCTCCTCCTATATAGCTAAACCCTAGGCCCCCTCGGTGCCCTAATGCCCTCTCCTCCTCTCTTCCCTCTCCCCCGCCTCCATTCTCTCCCTTCTCCCTCTCTCTTTCTTCTCTGCTCCAATTCTCTGTACTTCTCTGAACCAGTACCAACCGAGCACCACCACTCCTCCCTCCGGCGATCGCCGCCGATGGAGTCCCCCTCCGAGCGAACTAGGCGCGGGGATGGAAACCCCCGGCCACCCTCTTCCTCCCCGACGCCTCCACAGGGGCGGAGAAGCCCTGTACCGCCGCCACCGTCCAAGGTTCGCCGTCGGTCGTCTTCTGCACCGCCTCCTTCTGCCACCTCTCCCCTCGGTGAGCTCCGCCTCTCCTCCCTCGTTCCCTTCCTCTCTTCAATCACCAGCGCACCACGCAGCACACGCACCATCTGCACGCACGCGGCACCCCACGGCCCGCTCGCATCCACACTCCGATCGCCGCCGGCGCCCTGGAAAGTTCAGACGAACTGAACTTTGCAGTTCAGTTAAAACCACCGCGAAACTGAAGGTTAACCCCCCCCGCTGCCTTACTGTCAACAAGCACGCAACTACCGCAGTGGTCACTGCTCTCTGCGCGCAGCAGGAGGTGGGGGTTCGAATCCCACCCCCCACGAGATTAAACCCCATTTTCCTTTTTATTTTTCACAACCCAAACAAACTACTAATTGCACCCAAGTCCCTGCTAACTATCTTCTAGGCCCCTGTAACTTTTTCCTAAGTCCCTAGTTAATAAAAAAATGGCAGAATAACACCTAAATTTGGAAATTGCTTAAAGAATTCATTTTAACTCCAATTTCAACATTTTAAATATGTTTTCAATACCAAATTAAATTCTCTACCCAAATATAAATTTTGTTTACTGTTTTGAATATTTTAAATTGGTGAAACATTTGAAAACTTGTTTAATTCATTTAGTTTTGCAAAATTCATAACTTGGACATAAAAATTCCAAATTCAACAAACTAAATATGTTTTCCATCCCCTTTTTCATGTACTTTCCAAATATCAACTTTGTTTGCTGTTTTGAATAATTTAAATTGCTGAAAACAATTGTTTCCTATTTAATGCATTTAAAATTGCCAAATTAATAACTTGCTCATTTTAAATCCTTTTTCAACAAGTAAAATATGTTTTCCATGCAAAATGAAACCCTCTTTCCAAATATAAACTTTGTTTTCTGTTTTGGATAATTAAAATTGGTTAAATAATTTAAACCTTGTTTAAATCATTTAATATTGTTAAATTCATACCTTGGTCAAATTAATTCCTTTTTGAACTTATAAAATATGTTTTCAAACCATAGAAGTATAAACTTTTCAATTATGAATCTCACTTAATGTTTTGCACAAATAAAAATTCAAATAAGTTCATACTTGAATTAAATTCATTTAAATCTTGTTTAAACTTGTTTAATTCATAATTAAATCATTGTAATTCCTTTTTCAATAATTGAAACATTTAATCCACCCAAAATTTTGTGTTCTTTCCAAATATGAACTTTGTTATCTGTTTTGAACAATTAAAAGTGGTGAAAACAACAAATGCTTGTGTAACACCTTTAAGGAACCAAAATTCCATAACTTAATAAATAAAATCCCAAACTTGGTAAATCTTATTTCAAATTGTTTCTATTGTTGTTTTCTTTATGTTTTCCTCATCCATGCATCATGATAATTCACTTAAACATGATGATTAGTTGTAGAACAATTAATTCAACCATAATTCATGGGCTTTCCATATGCAATCCCAATTGCATGTGGGTCCATTTAAACATGTTATCTTGTCAACTGGTTTATTCTGATGCATCAATTAAATGGTCATGCATCATCCCATGATTGTGCACTATGCCATGTTATTGATTGTTTGTCTCTCTGCGTTGTGTGTTTGCTTCTTCTCGGATACACGACGATGTTGAGACCGACGATACTTACGACATCCCCTTCTGAGGATCTAGCTCAGTACCAGGCTGCTGGGTTTGCAGGCAAGTATTCACTCACATGAACCATTGTGTTCCTTTCAACATTGGATACCGATACTTTCCGTTGTCTTTTCTGCTAGCCCTATGTATCGATGCTTGTGTTCCGATCCTATCATATGTTATCCTTTAACCCTGATATAGCCTCACCTCCATACCTATCACCCTGTTGCTTGTTGCCCGTGTCTTACTAGCATGCTTAGGGTTGTTTTTGCTCGAGTCTGTTGTCCGTTACTTTCTGTTACTATATCATTATGTTCTGGGGCTCGATGTTAAACAACAACCTGTTAATGTTTGAGGTAATAATAATTTGATGATAAGGCACCTGCAGGAGGCCTGGCGTGGTTTTGAGGCCTGCTAGTGTCGACCCTAATTAGGAAAAGGGTCTTGTCTACTGATCCATGATGAGCGCACTAACCGCATGTGGGAAGCGTGTATGGGCGCCCCCCTCAATTTGATTCGATTCGCATCTCATCCAAATCGCCTCATTTAGTTCGGGTTTTCCATTTGCCGCATGCATATGCAGGTGCGAACCCTTGGCGCCAGGGTTGAACTTTTGTAGTCGGCATTTAGGGAGACACGTTCTTAGAGTGCTATGAGGGTCCCCTTTTCTTCGTGGGGCTTGATTAGCCATGCGCTCAATTGCACAAGGTTCTTTGGGCTTGATGCGAAGAAGAGTTGAGTTGTGTTGAGTGCCCCGCTTGGTGGAAAGGCCATTCCATCTGGCGGGTTATTCTTACGTGTACGGCCAAATTGGTGCACCCCTGCAGGGTAAATCTTCTCGAGAAGCCGTGTTTTCCGCGGTTATGGTTGACTTGGTGAAAGTACTGGCTAACAAGTACTCAGAACAACTTACACCTAACTAATGTTAACTTGACTAGTAATAGTCTTATTGACACAATAACTTGAACCATCATTAATCCAACTGTGTGAGTTATCCTCGGATTGCTTCTTTGGATAAGGGGCGAGATCCAGGATGGGTTTGTTTGGAGTTAGTTGTTAGTTGGTTACGATACGCTATCTTATCTCCTTTCTGTTAGCCGGAAGTTGTAGTATGTTCTGTAGTTGGTTAGTGCAGCCAGCTGCCGCATCTTTTGTATCACCCCTTTTCTTCCGTTGAACCCAAAGCATCTGTGCTTGGTGTTGACGGGTTACACTTTGGTGAACTGTGAGTCTTGCTTGCCAGTACGTTTATGTACTGACCCCTTTGGGGCTGTGGTTTCCGCAGACTACGTTTCCGAGGATCCCCATGGTGGCTACTACGTGGAGTATGACGAGACTGCTGACGAGTAGATAGCGGACCCGGGCAGGATCCGAGACTTCGTGGATGGGCTCCGTCTTTTCGTTTCCGGCCTCTTAGGCCTATTTGGATCTTGTCTGTACTCAGACACTTTGGATGCTTCCGCTGTGATGTAATGATGAATTGTTGGGACATGTGTCCTCTGGATGATTGTATTTGCTATCTCTGCTCTAGTGAGAGCTATTTGCAACTTATTTCCATCTTTTGTGTCTTAGAGATCTGTTGTGATATCACTTGTTCAAATGCCGTTGACGTACCATGTGTGTATGGTTTGAAGTACGTCAATGGAAGTATCCCGATTTCTATGGGATGGTTTACGTAGACGATGAACAGTAGGGGTTGGTTGTCACACATACGTGTGTTGGCCTACTCGTAAGAGATGCGGGTGCAAGTAGGCCCCGTAATCCAATTATCTGCTGTTCAACGGAACTGCGAGTATCCCCTAGAAGTCCGGGTGCGACATGTGGCTTATGTGCTTTAAATGTCCTTAGTGTTTGAAATGGCTCAATAGTACTATGAATCTTCATGCCGAGCTACTGGGTAAAACCAATCAGTTTGAACTCGGAAACATGGATCATACTAAGAGCATTTTTACTAACTAGCTTTAGTGACCCAACACATAAACAATCAGATAATGCTTAGAGAACAGTAAGGAATTTTTTGAATGAAAATCGGGCACGCAGGCACAATCCGAGTTTCCTTTAGCCTTTAATAGGCTGAGAATCATTCAGTTTTTAAACACCGAGCACGCAGGCACAATTCGGGTTAACATTGAGTATTTTGTAAGATCATTGGAAAATAGATAAGGTGGAATCATGTTTTGCACTATAATAAACATGGATATAGGAATTCCGACAACTTTATTTCATGATCTCAAAGATGTTTACATAGAAATTGAACTAAGTATAGAAGGGACGTAACTGCTGGATACTCCAGGGCCTCTTGTCTCTCCTAGTTCATCATCTATCTTTCTCTTTCTTTTGCGATTCGGTTTCTCGGGATCATCTTCCGTATCGCGAATGTCGACAAGATAATATGATCCATTCTTCATGGCTTTACTGATGACAAATGGTCCTTCCCATACTGGGGCCAGTTTGTGCTTTCTTTGCTGCACCAATCGTAGCACTAGGTCACCTTCTTTAAAAGAACGATGCCTGATTTTCCGACTATGATAACGTCGTAAACCTTGCTAGTAGATGGCGGCTTGGAACCACAAGTTCTCGTTCCTCTTCTAAGAGATCGACGCCATCCTGTCGTGCTTTTTCGGCATCCGAGTCGTCGAAATCCTGCACTCTTGGGCTATCATGGATCATGTCCGTTGGAAGGATTGCTTCCTCACCATAAACTAGGAAAAACGGGGTTTGCCCAGTTGACCTGTTTGGTGTTGTTCGAATACTCCAAAGCACAGAAGGTAGCTCTTCTACCCATGCTCCAGCTGCTCTATGAAGAGGAGATTCGAGTCTTGGACGTATTCCTTGCAGGATTGAGCTATTCATTCTTTCAACCTGTCCATTGGATTGCGAGTGTGCCACAGATGCGAGATCTAGGCGAATTCCCGTTTGTCGGCAATATTTTGCCAACTCTCCAATAGAGAAATTTTTCTCGTTGTTGGTTATTATGCTGTGTGGAACGCCGTATCTCATGACTATGTCAATGATGAAATTTCTGGCAGTCACACCGTCAAGCTTTTTGATGGGTTTAGCCTCCACCCACTTGGTATATTTGTCCACAGCTACAAGTAGATGTGTGAGTCCGCCTCGTGCAGTTTTGAATGGTCCCATCATATCTAGCCCCCAGACCGCAAAGGGCCATGTAATGGGGATAGTTTTAAGTGCTTGGGCTGGCATATTAGTCTGCTTGGCGTAATACTGACATCCTGCACATGTATTTACTATGTGCTCAGCATCTGTCTTGGCTGTTAGCCAGAAAAACCCGGCTCGGAATGCTTTTTTGACTATGCTTTTTGATTGAGCATGATGTCCGCAATCTCCGGCATGGATTTCTTGCAGGATGTCCCGTCCTTCTGGCGAAATACATCGCAGAAAAATTCCGGAAGTACTGCGTTTATACAGGCAGTTGTTAATTACCGCGTATCCTTTGGATCGACGCTGGATTTGTCTTTGCAAGACTTCGTCTGCTCCTTCCGGGTACTTCTGATTAACTAAGAAGTTTAAATATAGGATTGTCCAATCCGGGTTAACGAGCATGACTTCAATTGACTCGGAAGCAAGAGGATAATCCACATCTCCACCTTTTATCGACGGTTCGTACAAGTGTTGGACGAAAACACCTGGTGGTAAGATTTTTACCCTTTCTGATCCCATGCGGGCTAAAGCATCCGCGTTCCAATTTTCTTCCTTTTTAACATAGAGCACTTCGAATCCGAAAAAACAGATGGAAAACTCGTCCACCGTTCTCCGGTATTCGGCCATTATAGGGCTTTTTGCGTCCCAAGTTTGGTTAAGCTGGTGCTGTACCAAGTCTGAGTAGTCGTAGCACATAATGCGCTTGACACCTATTTCTTTTGAAATATGCAAGACATGAAGCAGAGCTTCGTATTCTGCCACGTTATTGCTGGCATTGAAGTGTATTTGTAATACATACTCCATTATGTCTCCTTTAGGGGATTTTAAAACTACACCAGCTCCAGCGCCCTCCTTCATCTTGGATCCGTCAAAGTGCATGATCCAGTACTCGGACTCTGGCATTGGTGTTTTCTCCATTGCCTCCGTCCAGTCGGCGACAAAATCTGCCAAAACCTGGGATTTTATTGTCGTCCTTGGCTGATACTTAATGTCGAATGCTGCTAGCTCGATGCCCCCACTTGGCTACTCGGCCAGTCGCCTCCGCATTGTTTATTATATCCCCTAGTGGTGCTTTGCATACCACTGTTATGGAATATCCTTGGAAGTAATGGCCAAGTTTTCTAGATGCGAAAAATACACCATACACCAGTTTTTGGTAGTGTGGGTACCTTTGTTTGGATTTGGAAAAAAATTCACTTACATAATATACCGGATGCTGGTCTGGTATGCTCTGTTTGTCTTTCTTCCGTTCCACAACAATTACTGCACTAATAACCCGATTTGTAGCCATAAGGTACAATAACATAGGTTCTTCGTCTTTTGGGGATGCCAAAATCGGATCTTTCATCAAAGTTTCCTTCAACTGGGTTAACGATGCATCTGCCTCTTCTGTCCACTCGAATTTGTTGGATTTTTTCAGCAACTTGTGGAGTGGTAAGGCTTTATCCCCCAGCCGACTAATAAATCTGCTGACGGCTGCAGTGGAGCCTGTCAATCTTTGGACATCTTTTACACACGTAGGTTTGGAGATGTTTAAGATTGCTTTGATCTTTTCTGGGTTTACTTCTATTCCTCTGTGAGAAACGATGAAACCCAGAAGTTTTCCTGAGGGAACCCCGAATACGCACTTTGATGGATTTAACTTCATCTTGTAAGTGCGCAAGTTTTCGAAGGTTTCTCGCAAATCCTCAAGGAGCGTATCTTTTTCCTTGGTTATGAAGGCAATGTCGTCCACGTAAACATGGACATTTTTGCCAATCTGACTATGCAAAGAACGTTGCATGCAACGCTGGTAGGTCGCACCTGCGTTCTTCAGGCCAAATGGCATGGTTATGTAATAGTACGTCCCATAAGGGGTTATAAAAGAAGTCTTAATTTGATCTTCCTTTTTCATGCGTATTTGATGGTACCCGGAATATGCATCCAAAAAGCATAAAAGCTCAGAGCCTGCAGTGGCATCTATTATTTGATCGATTCGCGGTAACGCGAACCTATCTTTTCGTACACAGTTTGTTCAAGCCGGTGTAATCTATACACATCCTAAGGGTAGTAGTATCTTTCTTCGGCACTAATACCGGATTTGCAGACCATTCAGTGTGTATAACTTCCTGGATAAAATCTGCTGCTAAAAGCCGGATAATTTCCTTGCCAATAGCCTTTCGTCTTCTTCCGTCAAATTGACGGAGACCTTGTTTGATGGGTTTAGAGCCTGGAATCACCTTAAGTTGGTGCTCAACAAGTTCCCTGGGTACGCCTGGCATGTCAGCTGGACACCTAGCGAAAATATCCCAGTTCTCACGGAGGAACTTGATGAGCTCGCTTTCCTATTTGTCTGTCATCCCAGTTCCCACTACGAAAAATTTTGTCGGATCTTTGGGATCTAGGATTACCTGTGTTGTATTCTCGGACGCCTTGAAGCTATCTGCTGGCTTCCGAGTTTCTTTTCCTGCCGGCATTTCTGTCGGCGATACCTCTTTGGCCAGCTCCTTCAACTCTTCCTTTGCTATGATCTTCTCAGCGCAAAGGGCGTTTCTTTTTCCATCTTGTTTGCCAGCTTGAAGTCTCCGGATATTGTGATTACTCCTCCTTTTGGTCCTGGCATCTTCAGCTTGTTATAGATATAACATGATCTTGCAATGAATTTGGCGAAAGCTGGACGTCCGAGTATCGCGTGATACACGCTTTCGAACGGCACTACTTCGAAGGGTACTTTTTCCTGATGGAAGTGACCTTTTTCTCCGAAAGTGACATCTAGGGAAATTTCTCCTAGGGATCGTGCTTGCCTGCCAGGAACAATGCCATGAAAACGTATATTGCTGTGGTTGAGCTGGGTCTCGGAAATTTTCAGATGCCTCAGTGTATCCAGGTACATTATGTTAATGCTGGATCCTCCATCCATCAGCACTCTTTTTAGCCTAGTGTTCTGGACAATAGGGCTTACTATAAGAGCTTGCGTGCCGGGTTCAGGGATATTCCCGGGATGATCAGACTGATCCCAGGTGATTGGTGTGCTTGAATACTTCAAGAATTTCGGAGTTGCCGGAACAACCGCGTTTATTTCTCGAAGCGTTCTTTTTGCCACCTTTGCTTATGGAGTTGCCAGGAAAGTTAGGGCACACTCTCCATCAACTCTCGGAAACTTGGGTTCGCCTTTTCGCTGATGTTCCTTGATTTTTTCGTCAGTGTCCGATTCACTGTCTTCTTTCTCAGCTTCTGGCTTTTGCTTGGAAAATTTCCTTTTGGAATTTTCCCCTTGTTTCCGGATCCTGCACTGCCTTTCATATGCTTGTTCAGCCGGCATTGTGCGTTGGTATGGGTGGGTTTCCCAAATTGCGAATGGTGGACGCAGGGTTCCGACTTAATCTTTTCCCATTCTTCCTTGGTGTAATTGATTGGTTCTGAACTGCGTCATTTCCACCTATTCCCCTTTTCACTTCCAAAGGCTATGTTAACTTCTTTGGGCGAGGATTCTTCTTGGCCTGTATTAGTGTATCGATATTGCCTCCTCTAGCTCTGATGTTGTCTTCGTCCGCAACATGTTCATTGGCGGTTGTAAGCATAGATCCGAGATCTTTGTGCTGTTTGGAACCAACCATAAACGGTACAAGTCCGGGTTTTAGGCCATTGACGAAAGCATGCATTGCTTGTACGTCAGTTACTCCAGAGCAGCTATTCTTCATTGTCGTCCATCTTGAGATGAAATCCACGTATGGCTCGTCCTCAAATTGGGTGCAACGGTTTAGCTGGTTGATGCTATTCGGCCGTTTGTATGTTCCCCGGAAAAGCTGAGTGAATACTCTAGCCATATCATCCCAGCTGTCGACCGTTCTGGAAGGTAATCCATTGATCCAGTCTCTGGCTCCATCCAGTAACATTAGGGGAAGAAACTTTACAACTTCCAGGTCTGTCCCATTGTTGATCTGGACGGCTGTATAGTAGTCTGAGAGCCAGGTATCCGGGTTTGTACTACCGGTATATTTTTGGTACGTTGGACCAACTTCGGCGAAGCCATAATGCAGGGTTATCCTTCGGATCCTATCTGTGAAGCACTTAGGTCCAAAGTATAGATCATCTCTTTCCTCCCTATCAATGTGTGCGGAGTATCTGCCGGCTGAATGGACAGAAGGGGATCTACTCCTTTATTTTCCATTGTTGCGCGGACGCGCTTTTCCGGGATCGTCTCTATTTCTTCCGGTATCACGCCCCTTTGGATGAGGTGGAGTTCTACTCATGTACCTTTCCTTATCCATGTGGGTGTCCGAGATCTCTCACGCATGTGAGGTATATCCTGTCTTCCAGCTTTTTCAGCTGGGTGCCTCGGAGGTGGCATTGCTTTGCCGTCATTCCGGTGTTTTTCTTCCCGATCGTGAGGATTAAGTCCACCTTTCGGGAGATGGGATCCGGTTCTGGACGCTTCATCCTTGTTAACTGGATGTTTCTTGTCTTTTCTCGGATCCGTTTTCTTCTCTTTTGAGTTGTGTGAATCTCCAGGCTCTTCCGGTCCAGGTGCTCCAGCCGCGCAAGTAGCTGTTTTGCATAGGGCGGAGTCGTCATGCAACTTCCCTGATCGCTCTTGCCCTCGCTGTTGTTGTTGCAATGCTTTTCCTAGGAAAGCATACACCCCTTGAAGTTTTTCACAGTTGGAGGACATATCGTTGTTGAGGATGGCGAACGCTGCTTCCGCGTTTTCTGCTGCGGTTTTGTATATTGGTTCGCCTCTGGCATCTTTGCCGTTTACCTGCTTTTGCCAAGATGGGTTGTGAAACCTTTCTTTTGGTGGCAATACTTCCGGTCTTACGATTCCGGGTAACCTTGTAGGTTTAATGGCAGATCTATTCTTTTTCTCGTACTCCTCTATTTCTTCCTTCATGAGCTTGATGTCATCCTGAGTTTTTTGGAGGCGTTCACGAGTTATGAATAGATGTTGCTGTTGCCTTTGGAGAGCTTGTCTCCTGGCTTCTAGCACTTCAGGGGGTTCGTGCAATCCCACTGGTGTTAGCAACAATTCCTGTTCTTCTTGCTCTGACATTGGCAGAACAAGGATTTCTTTGGTTTTCTTCTCCGCGGGCTTTATTCCGCTTGCATCTCCTACTTCGGGGCTTTCATCGGCTGGATCAGCCGATTTCTTCTTCCGGATTTTGTATTGGAGTTTTTTAGCAGCCTTGTGCTTTTTCTTGGAGGAGGGAGGTTTTTTGGCAGGTTCATCCTCTGTCAATTCCTTGACATTGGGAAATATTGGAGAAGTTTCTCCGTCTTTTCTCTCTTCCTCTGGCGGAGGAGTTCTAGGGCTTCCCTGACTTCCGGCGTCCGTGTTTTCAGCCAATTTTGCCATCAGTACTTCATGGAATCCCTCTTGAAAATATTTAAACTTTCTTTCGAAGGCGTCCTCGTCTTGTTCTTCGGAATCAAAGTCATCTGATCCGGTTTCTGACTCTAATCTCACCTCAATGGCGGCTAGCACAGAGTCAGCTTCCGAGTTCGTCTCTATGTTGACGGATGTCGGATCTTCCACCTCTGTAGTGGGTTTGCTTTTTTCTGCCTCTTGCACGGGGTTGCTCTCATCCGTGTTTTCGGCGACCTCGGATTGCACCATACCGATAAAGTGTGAATCACTTTTATGTCGGCGATCTGAGCAAAACCGGTATCGTAGTCATCTTCGACTGGGTATAGGGCGGGTGGGAAAAATTTGCTTCCACCGCAAAACCCCATGGCCTCTGCAATTAGTCTGATAAAGATATTTGCAGATCCAATCGGTAACACGTAGGCACTTACCAGATGATTTTGTGCCGGTATATAAGATCCATTGTTGAGGAAGCGTCCAACATCATCGTCAAACTCCAGGCTTCCGACAGTTATGGAACTGCCGATTCCGCCCAGTATCCCAGGTCGAAACTTAACGCCTGACGTCGCGTGCCCCACGGTGGGCGCCAACTGTCGAGACATCGTAGTAGAATTCATAGACGGGGGTGCCATGAGACTACGGGTAGATACTTGGGGGGACGTGGTTGCGCGAAGGACAAAGACACAGGGTTTACCCAGGTTCGGTACGTCGCAGTAATGCGGCGTTCCTACTCCTGCAATCTCACTATTCAGGGCTAAAGCCTGTGCATACAAAGTACAATTTGAGGTTATGTTGGCTATTCGTCGAGGATCAACCTCTCGGCGAGTTAGCTAGTAGCTTCTTCGTTGTCTATCGTATCTCCCGTCCGGCTTTATATAATAGCCGGAATAGGGCATACAGAGTAGGAAACCTAGAAGACTACGACAACTATTAACTTGGAAAGTAAGGAATCCGCCTTCTACTCCAAGCCAGATCACGTGGGCCGTGATCCAGGTTCTTCTAGAATCCGGCTTCTGTGCGTCAACTTACTGGGCCGCCCAATGGACCGTAGCCCACTACCATTTGGGCCACCCGGGTAATCCGGCACTTTAGACTACCATCTGATATACCCCTATTCGGTATATATCCGACATGGAGAAAGTGCTGGCTTACAAGAGTCAGATAACTTACACATAATGATACTTGTTAACCTGTGCGATAACGAGTTTACTATTACAACATGTGTGAGTTTTCCTCGGGTTACCTCCCGTCATTGGTTGAGGGGGGGTTAACCCTGGATGGGTATTCTTTTGGTGAGTAGTTATAGTTGTTGTCGTCGCGCTCTCTTATCTCTTTCTAATAGACGAGAGTTGTAGAGTGTATCTGTAGATTGCTTAGTGCCGCCCGCTGCCGCTTCATTACAACAACTCTTTCCTTTGTACCCAAAGTATTTGTATCTTGTGATGACTGGTTGCACTGGTATCTTGTGAGTATTGCTTTCCGCCTGCCGGTACCTTCAAGTACTAACCCCATGATTCGGGGATGTATTCACAATGCAGTCACAGGTTTGAAGTCTGACGACGTTAGCTTGGGAATCCCTCCGGCTTGGCCTGGGCAGGGATTGGACGCCATCAGTTATCTTCAGGACTCTTAGTCCAATTTGTATCTTGTCCGTAGTCGGACACTATTTCGTCTACCGTTGTTATTTGGATCTTTGTATTGTATAAGTTGTATCTTTGACTCGTTTGAGTCGTCTTGTATATATCTCTTTTGTTGTTGTTGTGGATTATTCGTGAACTGTTGTAATGGTATCAGAAATGACAACCTAGGATCTGATATTATGTGGATTTGGGCGGGAACGCTGAAATCCCCATAGTACCCAATCCAGGGGCGTCACAGTATGGCACCCCCTAGCGTGTGTCGGGATGCCGACGCTTAGGAGCCCCCCTCCGGTGAGACCCTAGACCCGCTCGAGAAATACCGGACTTATAAGAATACATGCGGTAACGGCGTCGAAAGGGGGTAGCAATGTGAAACTGGTTTCTTATTTGTGTTAGGGTAGGCCATAGGATCACAAAACACAAAGGTATACCCCACCTCTTCAGAAGATTTCCGATGTTTCGTCCGTTACGGTAGTTTTAGCCTATAAGCGTATGTAAACTCCGTAGAGAGAAGCGAACGCCGGTGAAACGGGGCACACCCCGGAGTGCAATCTTTGCCAATCCAAAACACACAACACCATGTACTAACATGATATGGCACCCCCTAGCGTGTGTCGGGATTCCGACGCTCCGGAACCCCCTCCGGTGAGACCCTAGACCCGTTGGAGAAATACCAGACTTATACGAATACACGCGCTAACGGTGTCGAAAGGGGGTAGCAATGTGAAACTAGTTTCTTTGTTGTGATAGGGTAGGCCATAGGAGCACAAAACACAAAGTTATACCCCCACCTCTTCGGAAGATTCCCGATGTTTCGTCCGATACGGTAGTTTTAGCCTATAAGCGCATGTAAACTCCATAGAGAGATGAGGACGCCGGTGATGCGGGTCACAAACCGGAGTGCAATCTTTGCCACTCCAACACGCACAACACACATGTACTAACATGGTATGGAAACCCCTAACGCGTGTCGGGATGCCGACGCTCCGTAGCCCCCCTCCGGTGAGACCCTAGACCCGGTGGAGAAATAACGGACTTATAAGAATATACGCGGTAACGGCGTCGAAAGTGGGTAGCAAGGTGAAACTAGTTTGTTAGTTGTTTTAGGGTAGGCCGTAGGAGCAATGTGAAACTAACGCCGACGGGGCGGGCTGGCCAATTTCCATCTATACGCAAACGGGTCCGACATTTGGCCGTCGGCGTATAGCAGCTCTCCCGTAATGTTTTGGTAGAGTACAATTCTTTTTTTTTGGTTATTTTATGATAGTGACCGTCCGTAACATTTTTGTTTTGAGGGGTGACCGTCCGACACTTATTTTGTTGGTACATTATTAATTCGCTCTTATTTTGTTGGTCCAATTGCAAAAAAAAAAAAACCATTGGTCCAATCAACCTAGCCCTGATCACCTATAACATGCCAAGGCCAAATCTCAGGAAAAAAAATGCTAATCAATCAATAGGTCGAACGTGCCCGGAGTAGATCCTGCTGATCAATCAATTGGTCGAACATGCCTGCTTCCTCCCGCATATCCTGCCTCATATCTTCGAACGAGCTCCTGGTTTTTTTTTAGATAAAAGGCACAAGGCCCAACTTTGAATTAACAAAGCTCGGCAGTTCCAACCAAGTTACGGTACAAAGGTGCTGGGCATACAGCTTCGCCAAATGAAATACATGCTGAGGCATACAGCTTCGCCAACAAGATAAGGGAAAAATAGGTAAACTAGTAGAGCTTCACGGAACGAGCACAAGTGTCACCAGCAGCAGCATCATGCATCATGAGCACCCCCAGCTAGGGAATGGTGGTGGGAGGGAACCGGCAGGCGAGGTGAGTCCTCCTGAGGTCCTCCACTAGCCGGCGCGTCGCGGCTTGATCCTCAGGCCTCATCGATATGCTCCAGATCTGCAAGAATACCAGGGATTTAAAGATGATGTCAGCTGGATGGCGAATGATCAGCCCCTCGATAGCGTGTTTATTTCTGACATGCCAAAGCGCCCACGCTAAAGCCATAAAGAGAGCCCACACTGTACGTCTAAAACACCCCGAGATCGTGGAGAGGATGAGCTGGAATTGCTCGAAGTTGGCAGGCGCCCAGGTGCTCCCAAGCACCTCACGCACCGCGCTCCACGCAAACCTAGCCAGAGAACACCTAAAAAAGATATGGTCTGCGTTTTCAGGTGCCGCGCAAAGGGCGCAGAAGCCATCGGAGGGGCCAGCGCGCGTGAGAAGCTGGAGACCAGAAGGTAGTCGATCCAGAATAAGCTGCCAAGCGAAGACTTTTATCTTTAGAGGCAGAGCGTTGTGCCAGACGTCCTGCGCGAAGGCGGCACTACTCCCCCGAGAGAGCGCCTCATACATCGAGCTAACCGAGAATTTCCCGGAGGCCTCTAAGGCCCAGGAAATTTTGTCTACTCCTCCGGACAGGGAGGTGGAGTTGATGATGCCGTCCAGCTCAACCCAATGGGCCATGGCTGTAAGAGAGAGCGTCCTACGGAAGCGGCAGCCCCCTCCAATGATATCTGCCACCGAAGCCCCCTGATCGGCGCAGATGCTGAATAGGAGGGGAAACTTGTGGCAGAGGGGGCCCTCCCCGTGCCACCAATCAGTCCAAAAGGCCGTGCGCCGTCCGTCCACGATGCTATGTTTGGCGCCCAATTTGAAGAGGTGTTTAACCTTGTGGAGGCTTTTCCAGACCTGAGAACCCCCCCTCGGGGAAGTCGCGAAAATGTCCCCGGTGAAGGAATACTTTCTACGAGTGATCGTGGCCCAAAGAGACTCGTTGGGCTGGTATAGCTTCCAGACCCATTTAAGAAGAAGTGCCTCGTTCATCTTTTGGGAGTTAACCAGCCCTAGGCCCCCTGCCTCTTTTGGCCGGCAGATCGCAGGCCAACTGACCATGTGGTATTTGCGATCTGGCCCCGCGCCCTCCCAGAAAAATCTAGCCCTAATAGAGTCTAGCTCCTTATGCGTTCCCTTCGGCAGCAGGAACATCCCCATGGCGTACATGGGGAGGTTGTCAAGACAGGCATTAGAGAGGATGAGGCGACCACCCGAGGAGAGAAAGCGGCCCATCCACGGTTCAATCCTACGGGCTAGCTTCAGAATGAGGAAGGCCCATTGTTCCTTACTTAGCTTGGAGTCCGAGATCGGCAAACCAAGATAGGTGAGAGGGAAACTGCCCAACTTGCAGTTTAGCATCCTAGCCACCCTTAGCTGGCCCTCGTGGGGCTGGTGTAGCACGATCACCTCACTTTTATGGTAATTGATCTTAAGACCCGACATGCTCTCGAAGCACATCAGGAGGAATTTGAGATTGGTCACTTCTAACTCGCTCCCCTGAATTAGAATGATCGTGTCGTCCGCGTACTGAAGATGGGTAACTCCTCCTGGAACTAGGTGCGGGACCACTCCCTTAATGTGTCCCGCTTCGTTTGCCTTTGATAAGATCGCCGAGAGCCCCTCGGCCACAAAGTTAAAAAGGAGGGGAGACAGCGGGTCGCCCTGCCGCACTCCCCTCTTATTTCGAAAGAAGGGACGCATTTCCCCGTTTATACTAATGGCAGTTTGTCCACCAGAGACAAGCTGCGAGATGCGATGTATATACCCCGCGTCGAACCCTTTTCGACGCAAGACCTCGGTGAGAAAATCCTAATTAACTCGTTCGTAGGCCTTCTCAAAATCAAGCTTGAGTAGGATACCCCCTAACTTCTTACTTTTCAACTCGTGCACAATTTCGTGCAGTGCCAGCGCGCCATCAAGGATAAACCGCCCTTTGATGAACGCCGTTTGGTTGGGGCTGATGGTCTTATTAGCTACTGGGTCTAGCCGAGAGGCAAACGCTTTGGAGATGATCTTAAACATTACGTTGATGAGTGCTATGGGCCTAAACTGGGTAATAGATTCTGCCCCTGGGATCTTCGGAATGAGGGTAAGAACACCAAAATTCAATCTTGCGATGTCAATGCGGCCCAGCACGAAATCATTGAGAATGTGGAGCACTCCATGTCTAACCAGGGACCAACACTTCTTAAAGAAAAGGACCGGGAACCCGTCCGGTCCCGGAGCCGTGTCAGATTTCATATCTTTTACTATCTCTGCGAGTTCCTCCTCGGTGAAGGTTCTGCAGAGGTTCTCGTTGTCGATCTGAGAGACTAGTTGGGCCCCTGCCCACAAGTTATTGGCTAGGCCGGCGAAGCGGGGCGCTGATGCGCCGAGAAGCTCTCGGTAGAAGGCGTAAATGTGCTCTTGCAACTCACTCTTCCCCGAGATGGTCCCCGTCTCGGACACAAGAGATGAGATCAGGCATTTTCTGCGCTGGCCGTTGGCAACGGCGTGGAAGTAGGCGGTGTTTGCATCACCCTTGAGTGCCCATTGGACCCTTCCCCTCTGTCGCCAATACTCTTCTTCAATCCGGTAGATGGTAAGGAGCTGTTCTTCTAGGTGATACCGGTACGCCCATTCCTCATCCTCTAGACCCGACGAGTCAGCTTTAAGGTCTATAAGTTGGATTGCGTCAAGAAGGGTCGCTTTTTGTCGTTTTACGTCTTTCCCGCGGTTGCGGCTCCATCCCCGTAGATATTGCCGCAGTTTCCCGCTCATGAATTGCCACCAGTCGATAATGTCTCGGCCACGTACCTCACGTGCCAGTCTATCCCAGCTAGCGAGCAGCAGGGGTTGGAATTCCGGGAGTTCAAACCAGCCCGTCTCGAAGAAGAACCTGTTACTCCGGACCGGGGAGCCCTCTCCCGTGTCCAGAATCAGCGGGGTGTGGTCGGAACCCAGACTGGTCTCCGCAAACAGCGAGAAGAGCGGGAATAGCAGATCGAGCGAAGGCGAGATAAAGACTCTGTCGAGGACGCATCTGACCGGATTGATTCTTTTGTTGGACCAAGTGAATCTAGCTCCTGAACGTTGGACATCGCGGAGACCCCAGTTAGCGATATGCTGGTTGAAAATAGTGATCCTCGGCCAGTTGATATTATCATTGTTTTTGTCAGAGCTGTCTCGGATCAGGTTGAAGTCTCCGCCCATCACTACCGGAACCGAGCAGCTAGCGATCTTGTCCGATATCTCCTCAAGAAAAGAGGCAGAAAAAGAGTGGTCCGCAGGGCCGTAGATATTGACGAGCTCTAGTTTACAGTTCGTCGGTTTGTGGAGGACCAGAAGACTTTGGAAGAACCGTCCGCTGTCAAAACTACCGATATCAAACAGCGTATCACGGACCCCCATAAGCAACCCCCCTGATTGCCCATGGGCCGGAAGCCAGATCCAGAAGAATTGATCGCCCGGCGTTAGCCCGCGGAGTTCAGAGTCGGTAAAGGATTGTCTAATCGTTTCTTGAAGGCAAATGATGTCGATTTTATATTTCCGGAGTATCTCTTTGAGCATGGTTCGGCGCCCCGGCGCGCCGAAACCACGGATGTTCAGGAATAACCAACGCATTATATCACTTGTTGTGTGACCCGTGCTTGGCGGGTGGGAGTTTTGGCAGCGCCAAGCATGTTCTTCTTGGCTAAACGAGTGTACAGAGCAGCGGCGCGAGAGGTCTGAGATTTAAGTGGGCGCCCGCGCTTGATGGGGCCTGCTCCCGCCGCACCCTGGGCGGGATCAGCCGCAGCACCGGGCCCTCCCACAATCTGTCCGGGGCCAGAGGAGCTGGGGACGGCTGGGTCGGAAGCGGACAGCAGGGCCGCCGCCTCTAGTGCCCTCTCCTCGAAAGCATTCGCCTCGGCAAGGGCCAGCTCCGCTTGCGCAAGCTCTGCGGCGCGGAAAAGGGAGAGGGTTTCAATCGGCGAAGATTCCCTAGAACCTAGACAAATCCCACTACCCACCGCAACCGCTAGCAGGTGAGCATCCGAGACGTCTTGCAGAATGGTAAAGTTGTGAACGGAAATCGCACCTGGAGAGTTGATAGCGTTGGCCCGGGCGGTCGCACGGTCGAGGACCGAGCCCTCCATGAGCCCCTTGCCCTTCGCGCTCTTCCGCTCCGCTAGGATCGGCACGGCCTTGCTGCGCAGTCCCCGAGCCACCGGAGCCGCAAGCGCCTGGACCACCCCACACAGCTGTGCGGAGTCGCCGGAAAAGTCGGGCTGCGGGAAGGATGCCAGCGCGTCGGCAAGCACCCTAGCGGGGAGGTCCGTGTTCGCCTTGCTGCGGCGCTCCCGGCTCTGCAGCGACTCCTTGGCCACGGGGCCACTTGAGAGCGTGAGGACGGCAGCAGCAGAGAGGACGGGCATCTGCTGCAGGTCGGGGGGTGGGCGAGGCCGGGGTGTGGTCGCTGACAGACATGGATGTCGCGGCCAGCGGCGCCGGAGGGGGAAGAACCGGCGGGGGGTGGGCGGTGGATCTTGCTCGGGTCCCCTTGAGGAAGGAGCCGTACTCATCGATTGTCAGCGGGAGCTCCGAGGTCTTGACGCCTTCAGCTTCAGGTGCCGCGGAGGCAACCTTGGTCGAGGCAGAGGGAGGAGCACCTTTGCCTCCCTTCCTCGAGCTCAACAGCCCATCCTTCGAGCCCGCGCTATCGTGGCGCCCGCGCTTGCCGTCCCAACCTTCGTCTTCCTCGGAGGATTTGTCCAGCGTATCGTCATCCTTGCGGGGGGGGTGGAGATGGTGGGGTGATAGAAGGACCTCCCTTCTCCTTGCTTTTCTCTACCTCCACGCGGACTTTGTATCCCTGTCCGTTGACGCAAACCAGGAAGGACTCGGGGATAGGCCGCCCCGCGCGGCATCCAAATTGCATCCTGATCGGCAATTTTGGGTCGTCGGAGGCAGCCTCGTCGACAAGCAAGGGGCGCCCCACCGGCCGAGAACCAGCCCGGAGACGAGAGGTGTTGTGGAAGGGCGGAGGCACTCCATGGAGTTTCACCCAAACCTCGGATAGCACATCCGTGGTGAGCTCGTCCATCGCGCCCTCCAGCACGATCGCCTGCGCCTTGGAGATGGGCAGACGGAGGCCCCCGCCTCGGATTGCCATGCGGAGGTTCCCTGCGGAAGGGAACACCAGGGAGAAGTCCGCCTCGCTGAGATGGCGCACCTGCCACGCCCAGTCTTCATCTACTAGCTGGCGGAACTCCTCTTCCACCTGGGCAGCCGTCAGCTTGGCCCCTTCGATGAAGACCGTTGCCGCATTAGGGGGAGCCAGCGCCGCTTCATCCTCCGCCACTTCGAGGCACGTGAATCCGATACCATCATGCCCGTACCCTGCCCAGAAGGGGTCGAAGCGGTCATCCGCGACGCTGCACATGGCCGAAGGGTGACCTTTGGTGTTACACTTGACGCAGAACGGGTCTTCTTCACACTCGGCCTGCCGGTGGCCGACCTGGCCACAGTTGTAGCAGGTCAGTTTGTTGTTGTCGATGACCGTATTTGCGGCCGCGGCTCCAGTTGAGGTACCAGCCCCCGCGGCTGGCCCTCCTGAGCTTGAGTGCTGGCCCCCTTTGCGCTGCATCTCTTGGGTACCTTCATGGCTGCGCCCGCGCCCCCGCGGGTACGCACCAGGTTGGTTGCGATGCGGCCCGTCCCTCCGACGACCACCATCATTGGACCGGCGCGGGGAGGTGTGGCGGTTGCCGTAGCGGTGCCGCTGTTGCTCTTGCTCGAGGTCGAGGCGGGCTTGAAGCTCCTGTTTGTCGCCGCCGCCAGCATAGTCTCCGAACGGCCGCTTCCCGCCCCTCCGGTCGTCTTGCTTGCGCTCCATGCGGACAAGGCGAGGGGGGCGCGCTGGATCTGGGTGGGGAACGAGCTTCCTAGCTCTGAAGAAATAGCGGCGCACGTCTGCTTCGGGGGCTGGAAACCCTAGCTTCTGATCTAGGGTTGGGAGCGGAAGCCACCACCAAGTACTTGTAGTTGTCTGGCTAGGCTGAGCGGCTGCGATTGAATCTGATCTTGCATGGACGGGTGGGATGGAGCGTGGCTGTCTGCCCTCCGCGTTGGGCCCCGGCCCGATAACGCAAACTGCAGAGGAAGTGGAAGTGGGGGATGGGCCCAGCCGCACAGCGCGGCCCACCGCACCCGACGAGCAGGGGCGCGGCCCAACTGGCCCCAGCAGGCCCACCGAGGCCCCCTCAGCCAGCGAAGCGAACCCTATCTCCCCTGGGTCTGTCCGCGCCGCCGGCCGCGCCGCCGCGGACGGGGACGACGGAGGCGTGCCCACCGACGAGCAGAGTTCCACCACCATGGAT
Organism: Alopecurus myosuroides; assembly: GCA_028641055.1. Classification (NCBI taxonomy): domain Eukaryota; kingdom Viridiplantae; phylum Streptophyta; class Magnoliopsida; order Poales; family Poaceae; genus Alopecurus; species Alopecurus myosuroides. Next base: position 348,586,044 of record CM054060.1, read on the forward strand.
CCCACCATGACGGCAGACCCTACACACCCAGAGGAGGGCACCAGCCCGGAGCAGAGCGGCGGGAAGTCGCGATCCAGCAGCGCAAAGGGCGGAGGCGACGAGACGCCGGCAGGCGCCACCGTGGGCGCACGCGGGGGGCTCCCCTGAGCCTCCAACGAGGGCAACGGCGACTCCAGGTCGGGTCTTCCCCTCGAAGACCGCAATGGCGGGAAGTCAGCGAGCGATCGCTGCGGGGAGGGGCGGCGCTGCGGGGAGGCTGAGCGATGCTCCGATTCGCTCTCCGATGGGCCCGAATCCACCGCCCGCGCCGGAGAGGGGAGCCGCGGCGTCACGGCCGAGGCGGAGGGGGCGGGCCGACGGCGAATTTGCCGGCGAGGGACGCGCGTCACGCCCGGGACGGGCCAGTCGCCGCGCGGGTCGCGGGAGCCCAGGCACATGGTCGCCTTCTATTAATCAGCCGCACTACAAAGCTCCTGGTTTCTGCCGCATATCCTCCCAATCTCGCTGGTAGGGCGTTCACGGCTGCAGCCTGCCGCCGTTCTCCTATCAAATTCGCGACGTACGGCCGGAAGTCAGATACCTGCGCTCCTGGAGATGAGAGATCTAAATCTCTAACCTTTGATTTGACAACGCCTACATGACCGATCTCTTAGTACAGACTGAAATTTATGAAAATTTTGGATTGAATTTTACTGGTATGGTAGCACTGTTTTTTGGGCACATATTAAATTGGGATAATTAACAGGGTGCCCTCAATTGGCACCACGACCTCAGTTTTGCCCCTAGCGCCGAATCGACCTCAGTTTTGCCCCTAGTCAGTGCGCAAGGACTGCTTTGGCTGCTCCCACCGTTACTTTCTGCCCCCCGTTAGAATCCTGACCTGTGGGACCCATCATAGAACCGTTGGCGCGGCTTGTGGGCCCCAGCTGTTGAGCGTTGGCGCGGTTTGTGGGCCACAGCTGTTGACCGTTGGCGCGGTTTGTGGGCCCCAGCCGTTGACCGTTGCTTGCGGCCGGCGGTTTAAAAGCGGCGGAGCTCGCGGCGGAGCTCGCGGCGGAGCTCGTGGCGGTGAGCAGGAAATCAGCCAAGCTTCTCAGGCAACGCGTCCCCTTCTTCTCCGGCTGTCGGGGGGTTACCCCCGAGTAGGGTAAAGGCTAGTACTAAAGGCAGGATCAGAAGGGATGTTTGGCCGAGTAGCCGGCTACCCGGTACTTGCTACCCGGTCGTCTTCTACTCGGTCCTGCACACAGATGGTCAGAAGGACGAATCAAGAAAGTTATGTTTTTCCGAGTAGAAGAGTTGGTCCGAGTAGAACTGGCGGGAACCTACACGGGCCAGAAGTCAAAGGAGCCGTTCTGACACAAGATCCCGCGTATCCCGGGTCCGTACCTTGGCACTGTTCACAACACTCTTCATCTGAGGACGGCGTGCCTGACAGCGACAGTGTGGCAGCAGGGCGTTGCAGGATAGGGGGACCTACTCTGTGTTCGCTGCAGTGATAACAGACTGGTACTTGGTTTTGCCCAACGACTTTCCGCACCGGACAAGCTTAGTAGCCAAAGCTGTCAGCGGGAGCTCGGAAGAAGGACGGTGTGCACACAATGTCGACATCTGTTTGCAGTTGGCTGTATCTGGCTGGGCACCGAGTATATAAGGTGCCCTGCCCCCTCCTGCGCGAGGGATGCTGACCTTGATCCTAGACTTGGCTCACTTTTCTTGACCTAGTTGATCCTGTAGAGAGAAGAGCGGCTACTCGGTAGCAAGAACACTTGTACTGTGGCTACTCGGAGAGACTCGAATACAAAGAGAGAAAGGCAGGAGTAGGGGTTTTACCTCCTCATGAGGGCCCTGAACCTGGGTAGATCGTGTTGTTTGCAGTGTTTGATTCCTACCTCACGCGGCTACTCGTCGCGTGATCCCTCCCCGAGCGCCTCCAGCGTCCTTCGTCCCCACATCTTTAGCCATCCTATGGCATCTGTCTTGACACCACCACGACAGTTGGCGCCCACCGTGGGGGAACCAGCGGCGCTGGTTGGAGTTTCCGTTCGGACGGGATCGATTTCTGCTGTCGAAGAGCGCGCGGTTTGTGGCCTCGTCCACAGATTCGGCTCCTTCGACTTTGTCACCGACAACGCTGGCGATTTCGGTGGCAGGGCCATGCCGGAAGGTGGCACGGTGCTTTCTTTCGGCGCGCACCTCGTCTACGTCGCCACCGTCATCGACCGCGAGTACCCCGAGCTGGTGCACGTCGCGGAGGATCCCCCCGCTGTCATCGCTGCACACGGGAGGCCTATGGGCCGCTCCGCGGACGTTGCAGAGGTGATGGTAGCTGGCCTGGCTGCGGACGCCGGAAAGGGCGCGCTTGCCACCGCCGTCGTCATCGAGGATCTTGCTGGCTCGAGCGTTGGCGGGAAGACGCACAAGCCTTACGAGAAGGAGTGCAACCTTCCGCTCTCCACTACTCCGACAATCTCTGCGTCTGCTGCGCGGACGGGTATGCCACCTCCCACTGATCTCGAGCTCCTGACCATGAAGGCGCAGCTCGACCGGCAGCGCCAGGAGCTGCTCGCTGAGCAGGCGGAGTTGGAGAAGATTAGGCTAGAGCTTAGCCTAGATCAGATTGAGTACAACAAGGCTCACGGTTTTACACCAGTTATTAGGAGAGCTAGCAAAGTAGGTGCTACGCGTCGCAACCTAGGCGCTGAGATGGCAACAGTGGTAGAGGCTCCCAGTCAGTCCGCCACCGCAAACACCTCCACCAGACCCAGATATAGCACACCCGCCAAAACACTTAGAGCTGCTGAGGCTGTAGCTGCCGAGTTGCCGCACCTAGCTGGCGACGCGCGCGTTAGGCAGCAGGAGAGGCTCAACGAGTTGGTGCTTGAGGCTGCAAGGCAGAACGAGGAGTTCCGGAAAGCCAATCCGGGTGCTGGAGCTTCTCAGGTGGTGCACTCGCATGCGGCTAGATCTAACGATCAGGCCTCATCACCGCATCCCAGTCGCGAGAAGGAGCGGAGTGGCCATTCCGGACAGGATAGGCAGATGCAGGTGTACGACCGGGCTGTCGCCGCGAAACAGCTCGCTGTGCCGCGACAGTCCGGTCAAAAACACAACGCTGCAGGAGCAAGCTATCAAGCCCATAAAGCTCAAAGCCAAGCCGGAGATGGAGAGCGTCCAGGCCCTTCTCAGCATCCCGTCGCTCAGCCTACTCGGCAGAGGCAGCAGCCGCGTGTGGTGGCGCCAGCCGCCAACCCGGTGGAGCAGCCTGCAGCTGTGCAGGTGGACAGATACGATGACGGCTACTCGGCTATGGGGTTGGCCGGCTATGGTATCCAGGATCGTGTGGGCGAGCGCGTGTTGGCGCCTGGTGACGCGAGGCACCAGCTGGACCGGATCAGCTTGTCGGCACGGCTCGAGAACACGGGACTTCCCGGCCCCGAGTGCTTCGGCCCACGCATCATGAACGAGCCGTCCGTGAAGAACTTCCAGCTCGCAAGGGGCACCAAGAGCTACAACGGCAGCACCAAGCCATAAGACTGGCTCAACGACTACGTCACCGCAGTCCACATCGTGGGCGGCAACCGGAGATGGGCAGTGCGGTACGTCCCGCAGATGCTAGAGGGTCCAGCTCGCACTTGGCTCAACAACTTGCCCAAGAACAGCATCAATTGTTGGCTGGACTTCTCGGACGCCCTCGTCAGCAACTTCACCAGCACCTACAAGAGGCCGAATAGATCACAACAGCTGTCCGCTTGCAGGCAGCGAGAAGACGAGACGGACCGCGAGTACCTTACTCGGTGGAGCACATTGCGGAACACCTGCGAAGGTGTGAACGAGGCCCAGGCCATCACCTGGTTTGCGCAGGGTTGCAGACATGGCAGTATGCTGTGGCAAAGGTTGCAGAGGGAGATGCCAAACACTCTGGCGGAGACCATCAAGATCGCGGATCAGTATGCACTCGGTGACCCTACTCAGCCTCTGATGGACTCCTCTGAGCCGAGAAGAAACTTCAACAACAACAAGCGCAACGAGTTCCGCAACAAGCGCAGGGGTGACCGAATAGATACTCGGTACGACCCTGAGGAGGTGAATGCAGTGGCTGTTGGAGCTAGGGGTAGCCAAAGGCAAAAACCTGCTGGAGCCTACGGGCAGAACCAGAACCAGGGCCAAGGCAACAAGAAACCATACCGCGCTCCTCAGTCGGGTAGCGGTAACTCGGAGCAGACAAAGAAGTTCATCTTCGACGACATGAGGGACGGCCCATGCAGTTTCCATACTCAGCACCCATCAAGGGCTGCTAACCATACTACTCGGCAATGCGAGTGGTGGGATGTGATCAAGAATGAAGGCTTGCCTCCTCCACCTCCTCTGCCAGCTGCAAATGCCAATGTGCAGCCTGCTCGTGCACCCGCAGCTCGGCCTCCAGTGTTTCCGAGAAGGGAAAACGTGAACCAGGTGGCCTTGGGAGCCAACCGTCACTTCAACAATGAGGCTTACCGCAACAACAACAACAACCACAACAACAACAACAACAGAGGCAACAACAACGGAAACAATGAGGGCGGAGGCCGCAACCAGTACCAAGAACACCACGAGAGCTACATGATCTTCACCTCTGGGCCCGTCGACAAGCAATCACAGCACAGGCGTGCCATGGAGGTCAATGCCGTGATCCCTGTTGTTCCTCACTATATGCATTGGTGCAACCAGGAGATCACGTGGTCCCGAGTAGATCATCCCAAGGTGATGCCCAACCCGGGAAGCTACGCCTTGGTGCTGGATCCAACCTTCCTGGGTCCTGAGAAGAATGTGAGGTTTAGCAAGGTACTGATCGACAATGGCAGCAGCATCAACATTGTGTACAGAGACACAATCGAGAAGCTTGGCCTGGCCGAGAACATGCTGCTACCCAGCAAAACCACTTTCCATGGCATTGTGCCCGGGGTCTCTTGCAATCCGATTGGCGAGTATGGATAGATGTGCTATTCGGCACCAGGGAGAACTGCCGCACAGAGAGCCTGCAGTTTGAAGTGGTTGATCATCAGAGCCCTTACCACGCTCTACTCGGCAGGCCTGCTCTGAGCAAGTTCATGGCCTCTACCCATGTTGCATATCTGAAGATGAAGATCCCTGGTCCCAATGGCATAATAACCATCTCTGGTGATTACAAGAAGTCCATGGAGTGTGCCTCTGCTGGTTCTCAGTTGGCGGAGTCCATGGTGATTGCTGCCGAGAAGAAAAAGATGTACGAGGTGGTGGCTATGGCGCAATCCGCGCAAGCTGGTGCGCAGGGCGTGCCGAGTTCCCAGCACGGGACCGCTTTCCAGGCATCCCAAGAAACGAAGAAGGTCCAAGTCGACCCTGAGTTCCCTGACCGCGTAGCCATCATTGGTTCCGGGTTGGCGGAGAAATAGGAAAGTGAGCTCATCCACTTCCTCCGTGAGAATCGGGACGTGTTCGCCTGGACGAATGAAGATTTACCAGGAGTCCCGAGGGAGTTGGTTGAGCACTCATTACATGTGAGTCCTGACGCCAAACCCGTGAAGCAGGCTATGCGCCGTTTCGGGGATGAGAGAAGGAAGGCCATTGGTGACCAGATCACCAAGCTGCTGATAAGCAATTTCATCATGGAGGTTCTGCATCCGGATTGGCTAGCCAACCCGGTCATGGTCGAGAAGAAGAAGGAGGACCCCAAGGCTGCTACCACATGGCGCATGTGTGTCGACTACACCGACTTGAACAAAGCATGCCCCAAGGATCCTTTCCCGCTACCTCGCATCGATCAGGTGATCGATTCCACTGCCGGTTGCGAACTGCTGTCTTTCATAGATGCCTACTCTGGTTTTCACCAGATAGCTCTCAATCCTGCTGATCAAATAAAGACTGCTTTCATTACTCCGTACGGGGCTTATTGCTATCGTGTCATGTGTTTCGAGTTGCGAAATGCGGGTGCTACTTATCAGCGGTGCATGCAGAAATGCTTGCACGACCAGCTCGGCAAGAATGTGCAGGTGTACGTAGATGACATTGTCATCAAAACGAATAAAACACATACTCTGCTTGCCGACCTGGAAGAAACTTTCGCTAACTTGCGTAAGTATAAAATGAACCTGAACCCGAGTTAATGCACCTTTGGTGTCCCGGCTGGCAAGCTACTCGGCTTCGTGGTGTCTAGTCGGGGCATTGAAGCCAATCCTTCAAAGATAAAAGCTATTGAGAGCATGTCTTTGCCGAGATCCCTGAAGGATGTGCATAAATTCACTGGTTGCTTGGCGTCGCTGAGCCGTTTTCTGGGCCGAATGGGTGAAAAGGCCCTGCCTCTGTACCAGCTGATGAAGAAAAGTGACAAGTTTGTCTGGACTCCGCAGGCGGATGTGGCATTCAATGAGATGAAGGCAATGCTGGGTAGCGCTCCCGTCTTGGCTAGTCCGCTACCCAAGGAGCCAATGCTGCTGTACATTGCAGCTACTAACCGAGTAGTCAGCGTGGTGATTGTGGTAGAACGAGAAGAGGAAGGAAAAAGTGTGCAGCGGCCAGTATATTATCTCAGCGAGGTGTTATCCAGCTCCAAGCAGAACTACCCGCATTACCAGAAGATGACCTATGGCGTGTACCTAGGCGCCAAGAAGCTGAAGCATTATTTCCAAGAGCATCCCATCACGGTTGTGAGCTCTGCTCCCATCTTGGATATCATGGGCAACAAGGAGGCGAGTGGCAGAGTAGCCAAGTGGGCGATCGAGCTAGCCGCGTACGCTCCCGCGTATGCGAGAAGAGAAGCCATCAAGTCTCAAATCCTGGCGGAATTTCTGGTGGATTGGGACGAGGTGCAGTATGAACCTCCTGCTCCAGTTTCCAATTACTGGAAGATGCACTTTGATGGCTCGAAGGTGAACGAAGGCCTTGGCGCTGGCGTAGTGCTTACGTCACCCAAGCGAGATCAACTCAAGTACGTGCTACAAATTCATTTCAAGGCGTCCAACAATGTCGCAGAGTACGAGGCCGTGGTGCACGGCTTGCGAGTAGCCAAGGAGGTTGGAGCGCATTGTATGCTATGGTGATTCAGATCTGGTGGTGCAGCAAGTCTCTGGTACTTGGGATGCCCTGGATGCCAACATGGCATCGTATCGCTTCCTGGTGCAGTCTATGACTAGATTCTTCGAGGGCTGCGAGTTCCAGCACATCCATCGAGCAGAGAATGAAGCAGCAGATGAGCTGTCCAAGTTGGGGTCTTCTCGGCAATACATCCCGGCAGGAATCGCCTTGGAGCATTTGAGAAAGCCATCCATCAAGCCGTCCCCCAACTCGGAATCCATATTTGTTCCTTCTCTGCCAAGCGAGGAGTACATTCCCATGGAGATTGACTGGGAGAATGCAACAGAGAACCCGGGGACTTCCACTCCTTACTCGGGGACTGCCGCCCTCAACCCGGGGACTGCCACTCCCTACTCGGGGACTGCCACTCCTTACTCGGGGACTGCCATTCCTTACTCGGGGACTGCCGCCCTCAACCCGGGGACTGCCACTCCCTACTCGGGGACTGCCACTCCTTACTCGGGGACTGTCACTCCTTACTCGGGGACTGCCGCCCTCAACCCGGGGACTGTCGCATTCATTGAGGAGGTCCTTGCCAATCGCTCAGGGCTCCAGAGGAGTGCTCCCAACCCTAAAGAGCAGCCAGAGGTGCTTGTCCCAATGGAAGTGGACGAACCAGTGTTTCCTACACGGGAGACACCGAGTTGGGCCATGCCCATATTATCCTTTCTGAAGGACGGCACTCTGCCAGAAGATGAGGTGATCGCAAGGCAGATTCAGAGAAGATCCAAGGGCTACACCATATTCCAAGAAGTGCTGCACAAGAGAAGTGCCACAGGCGTGCTGCAACGCTGCGTGGACCCAGTAGAAGGAGGAGAAATTCTGTTGGAAATACACCAGGGAGAATGCGGGCACCACGCCTCTTCTCGGGCTTTGGTCAAGAAGGCTTTTCGGCATGGCTTCTACTGGCCTACAGCTCTGCAGCAAGCTGAAGACATTGTGAGGACATGCAACGGATGTCAGATGTTCGCAAGTAAGATCCACATGCCGGCTTCCGAGTTGAAAACCATTCCCATCACTTGGCCATTTGCTGTATGGTGTTTGGATATGGTTGGCCCCTTCAAGCCGGCTAAAGGCAACATGACTCACATCTTAGTCATGGTGGACAAATTCACCAAGTGGATTAAAGTGAAGCCTATTCGGAAGTGCGATGGAGCTACAGCCGTGAAATTCTTAAAGGATGTGATCCTGAGATACGGCTACCCGCACAGCATCATCACGGACAACGACACAAATTTTGCTGAGGGGACAATGGTGCGGTTCTGCAGAGATAAGCACATCCGGCTAGATGTTGCATCTGTTGCGCATTCTGCCTCCAATGGGCAGGTTGAACGAGCAAACAGCATGGTGCTAGCAGGCATAAAGCCAAGGCTGATTGAGCCGCTGCTGAAAACACCTGGGTGTTGGCTAGACGAGTTGCCAGCGGTGTTGTGGAGTCTAAGGACTACCCCTAACCGGTCAACCGGCTACACGCCATTCTTCTTGGTATACGGGGCTGAGGCCGTGTTGCCAATAGACTTAGAGCATGACTCCCCCCGAGTAACCCTCTACACTGAGGTGGAGGCGAGAGAAGCTCGAGAAGACGACGTTGACCTGCTCGAAGAAGCAAGAGAGCTTACTCTGTCACGTTCTGCTTTCTACCAGCAAAACCTGCGGCGTTATCATAGCCGACAGGTGAACCCAAGGGTTTTCCGAGAAGGCGACATGGTCCTTAGGCTTGTGCAACGCACGGCCGGGATGCACAAGTTGTCTCCTCCATGGGAAGGGCCTTTCATTGTGAGCAAAGCGCTGCACAATGACGCCTATTATCTCGTGGACGTGCGTCCATCACAGGCGAACAAGGCGGATAATGCTGGCGAGGAAACTAAGCGCCCCTGGAATGTAGCTCTACTGCGTCGCTTTCATTCGTGAGCAAAAATGTGTATGTACTCTCCTATCCGACTAGGATCTCTATCCTGCAATCTAAAATTGAACTCGGGGACTTCCCTCGTCCAAAGCTGCTCTGTGTGTTTCTACTCTGCTTCACTTTTGCCTATTCGGTTGCTCTGCTTCAAATTTCATGAGTACATTTAGTATCGTGTTTAAACCTACATGCCAACTCTTCGACTATGATGTTGTCCGAAACCCGGCTTCATGGCAAGCAAGAGAACAAGCAAAAGGTCAATGAGCACAAGAAAAGTTACTAAGGAAAGAAAGAGTGCAGGAACCGAGTAGGCTGTCGTTTACTACTGTTTTCTGTTAACTCCTTTTCGGCTAAGTGGTGGGCTGCGTTACTATGAGTGTTTCTAAGTGGCTAAGTATTTGCAACTCCAACTTTGAACTCTTGTGACTCGAATACCAAGAAAGCAACAAGTTGCGGGTAAGAGCTGAGATGAAAAGGATGAGCGAATAAGAAATGCAACTCGGGGACTTGCATGATAACACAACCCGGCATAGAGCCAAGATTGCTCAAATTGATTAAGTAAAAAACATCAAATGTGAATAAAACTGAGTAGCAAACAAAAAGCATAAGTGTTTCAATACATCTGCACCCGGCATTCCGGGGATCTGATAAAAGTTTGAAGGATAAAGTTGCAGGAAGTAATAAGGTAGAGGTAGCAGTGTTCTCGGTGCTGGCTTTGGCGGCTTCAGCTTCAGCGATGGCCTTGGCAGCATCATCTTCCGAGCTGGCGGCGTCAGCCTTCGCAGCTTCAGTTTCAGCGCTGGCCTTGGCAGCATCAACCTCCGAGTTGGCAGCGTCGGGCTTCGCAGCGTCCGCGTCTGGCTCAGTGGTAGCCTGGTCAGAGGTGGCCGTGGCCACCGAGAGGAGATCTGTCGCCGAGGTGGAGGCAGCTGATGGGGCGCGGAGACGAGCCGTGTCGTCGAGGGCCGCACCTGATGAAGTGCCGAACTCGAGCGCCGCAGTGTCGATGGTCATCTTCTCGCTCTCGGCTTCATCGTCGCTATCCGCGACAACCGCGGCCTTCCCCTTCCCGGTCTTCGCGTTGGGGCTATCGAAGAAGCTCAGGCCTTCGGACTCCGCGGCCTCCTCCTCCGTCTCCTCGTCCTCGTCTTCATCCACCTCGGTGTCAGGCTCTGTGAGACCTTCAATGAAGCGCGCGGTGTCCGCGTACTGGGCGATCTCGTAAGCGACCGCCTGACGGCGAGCCACGCACGTAGAATTCTTCTCCCACTTGGAGTCCTCGCGTATCTCGCGAATGACATCCAAGTTCAGGTTCTCGTACCAGCTCATGATGAAGAGGAGCAACATGTTCGCGCCTACCCGAGCTCCGGAAGCTCGCCACTTCTTCAGCTCGGCCTTCACGTCGTTCAGCTTCTCGGCAAGTTTGCGGATAGTTCCTGGAGCAGTGTCTTGAGGCCAGAACAGGTCATGGAGCTTGAAGGCTGTGCGCACTAGATCAGTGCCCACACCCCTTAGGCGCTGAAGCTGCCCTTGCATGTCCGTGAGGCAGTCGTCGATGGAGGCCTTGGTGTCCATGGGCTCACCCTTCTCGGTACGGGCTGCCTGGGCCTTTGCCAGAGCAGGTTTGCAGGAAGAGCAAAGGTCGGGGAAGATCTCAGAAAAAGCTATCAGAAAGATCAGAGACAGAGAAGAGAAGCAAATCAGGCAGCAGAGAAGCAAACAGAGATACCGAAGTGCAGAGAAGCGAGTACTTACTGTTCAGCTCGCAAAGTAGCGACTGCAACCTTTTCTCCCATGACTCCTCGACAGCCCTATGCTTTTCCTCGACCAACCGGAACTGAGCTAGCTGGAGCATGAGCGCCGAGTTGCTCTCCCTCAGCGTATTGCATTCCAGCTCGAGAGCCCTTTGTTGGGCCTTGGCCGCTGCCTCAGCCTTGTCCTTCTCGGCAGCTATCCTGTTCTTCTCGGCAGCAATGTCCACGGCATCTTGCAGGGCAGCTCGCAGCTGAACTTGGAGAGTTTCCATCTCGGTGGCATGTTCTTTCTTCAGCTCGACAGACTGGCTCGCCAATTGCTGCTCACCTCAGCGGGTTTGAGGCAGTCGAGATGCTCCTCGACAAACTTCTTGTGGTCTTCTGTGAAGAGCAAAACACGGTCAGAAGAGTAAAAAAGATGGGAAGAAAGAAAACAAGCCGAGAAGCCATCAACTCACCTTCCAGCCTCTTAATCGTGGTCTGCCCGCTCTCAACAAAAGCGCGGCAGTTTGCGTGCTCCTCGGCAAGGGTCTTAAACTTGCCTGCAGAAAGGAATTGGTCACAACAGAAAGCAGAAGCGGGCGTAAACATAAAACGCAGGAACCGCGTAGCTAAAAGCTTACTCTCAATCTCGGAAATCTTGAGGGAGCTGTCCATGACCTCCTTCTCCGCCACCTCGTCAGATTTGCGTTCCAATTCCAGGGCCTCAAGGCGCCTCTTGGCGATATTGTGGTTCCATAGCAGCCGCCGATACAGATTGGTTCTCTTCAGAAGGCTATTCTGAGAAGCGGAAAGAAAAAGAATCAGACAACATTGTAAAGATTCAACCCGAGAAGGCGGCAACTCGGTTGAGTACCCGCCTACTCGGCCAGAATCTCGGTGACTGGGTGATGGATAAGAAGAAGAGTAGAAGAGAAGGAAAATGCAACTTCAAGTGAGTGAGAAAAGCTTACCGCGTAAGTCTGCTCAAGATCTTCTGCAGCCTTGCGGTGGACGAACAGCTTGGCGGCGAGCGTGCTGGTATTGGACGAGATGGTCATGGGTTTGCAACCCATGTCCGCCTTGTTCCAGTCGACGCGCATGTGATCCAAATCGCCCAAAGCCAGGCCGTGCCATTTATTGTTGCCAAGGACGGCGCTGTCCCACTCAGCGTAGATAAATCCAACTCGGTCAATCATCTGCTCGAGGCCCATGGACGTCACCTCGGCTTCCTGGACCTCGCGCGAGTAGATCGAGAGGGACCTATCCTTGTTCCTAGCTGGAGGCTTGGAGTCCACCGCCGTGGCCTGTTTGCCACTCCTGATAGCAAGTTTCTTCTCGGCGGGGGTTAATGGGATGTTGTGCTGCTGGCTCATCTTCACCATGTAAGGTGGGAAGCTAGGTGGATCAGGCACGCTGGATCCTGCAGCGGCGTCAGAATCGCGGATGGTGAGCTGCCCGGCCTTGGCAGCAGGCTTCGCAGTTGGCTTTGGCGGTGGCATCGCAGCGACATCCTGCGCACCGCCGCACGAAGGATTCATGCGGACGGGGGCATCTGCCTGGCCGACTTGCTTATCGGCAGTCTTCTTCTCGGCGGCCCTCTTCTCGGCGGCCCTCTTCTCAGCAGTTATCTTTTCGGCGGCCTTCTGATCAGCGGCCTTCTTCTCGACAGCTTCCTGCTTGATCTTCTTCACAATCTGTTTGGCCGGAGGGCTGGCGGCAGTCTTGGTTTTCTTTGCTGGCGGGGAGTTTGGTGCGGTGGAGGAAGTGCCCTGCAGGGTAGACGGCGCCAAGGGCGTGCTACCCGGCGCAGCGTCCGGCTGCGCGCGGCTCGGAGGGTCTTGCTCCACCTCGTCAGCGGTCTCAGCCCGCTGCTCGGCAGCGGGATCTTGATGTGTGGCGTCTTGTCCTTCTACCCGCGGCTGGGCCGCGGGGTCGTCATGCTCAGCAGCCCCTGTCGCTGGCTACTCTTGGTCTTCTTCTCGCCGCTCAAGGGCGACGTCATCATGCTGCTCGGGATCTTGTTCTAAGTTCTCCTCGGCCGCGGTGGCTGGAGGAGAAGGTGGCCTCACATCAGCGTCAGCATCCAGCGCTTCATGTTCTGCGCGGGTCTGCTGCTCCTGCTCGGTGTCATGGACGTCGGTGTCCATGTACTGGGCGCCGTCCGAGTCTTCTCCCTTCGCAGGAGAGGGCGCATGCGCCCTGCTCCGTGCAGCGAGTTCGTCCTCGTCGGAGAGCTCGATGAGGTTCTCCACGTCGATGGCGGTTTGCTTCTTGGACTTGGCGGATGCGACAGCAGCGTCAGCATCCAAGGGGGCGCTGAAGAAAGAAATGTGTTCAGAAAGGAGAGAAGGACAGAATGAACAGAGAAGCAGATGCGGAGTAAAAGAATTGGGAAAAAGCAGCAACAGGGATATACAGCTTAGGATAGAGTTTCTCACCCTTTACGGGAAGGAGGCAGCCGTCGCCCCTTCGCTACGGCTCCTTTGGACTTCTTCACGGTCATCTTCGTCTTCTTGGCGGGGGGCTCCTGAGCACCGCTACCCGCCCTCTTGCGAGTGACTGGAGCGGCAACTGCGAGCGGATCGACCTCAAGGGCGTCCTCGCCCTCGTCCTCGTCCTCGCCCTCCTCTTCAGCGTCCACATCAGCGTCGGCATCTTCTGTCGAATAGAGAAAAAGAAATCAGTTGAGAAACAGGAAGAGATCGGGTTGCGCTACTCGCGACCAGACACGATAAACTCAATTACCTTCGTTGTCGTCCTCGGACCAGTCGCGGACAGACGCATCAACGTGCTGCTTTTCCGTTTGGGTGGCATGAGGGAGGTTGAGCTTGTCCGCGGTGTCGTAGGAGACCTCATCGTCTTCCTCTCGATCCGCTTCCCAGTTGTCCTCGAAGCGTTCCATACTCTCAGCGACCTGGCGAGCAAGGACCTGGAAGACAGGCAGACACCATACATCAGTCGAGTAGCATAAGCGAAACCGCTAAGTGTGCTACTCGGCAGGGCGTGCAAACACAAAGCACATGAAGCCTAAGCAAACCCGCTAAGTGTGCTACTCGGCGGGACGTCCAAACACAAAGCACATGAAGCCTAAGCGAAAACGCTAAGAGTGCTACTCGGCAAGGCGTGCAAACACTAAGCACAGGAAGCCTAAGCAAAATCGCTAAGTGTTCTACTCGGCGCAGAGCGCGGATGCTAGGCGCAGCAAGCTAAGAAGGCTATCTACTCGGAATTTATATGCGAGAAACAGGGAGAGGAGTACTAACCCGCTTGATTGGTTTGGTGCGGCTGTACGGCACGAATCCGTACTGCCAGTTGTCCCTGAGACCGGTGGTCATGATGGAGCAAGCCCAGACGGCGACGTCCGCGTTGCTGAGCCCGAACGTAGTCGTCCGGGTACAGTCGCGGTTGCCGCCATGTAGCACATGAGGTGCGTGCGGCGTTGCAGCGGGAGCACCCGCTTGGAGATCCAGCAGGCAACGGGGTCGTCGTCCTTGAGCCCCAGGGAGATCAGCTTGGCGAGGCGCTCGTCCATCTCCTTGAGGTCGTCGTCGAGGGACGGCTTGCTCTTCCAATTCTGCCCGGTGGGAGCGGCATTGGTCCACCTGGGCAGGTTGATTCGATCCTCCAGCTTGGCTCCCTTCTCGGCGGGAATGTTCTTCACGTAGAGGAAGGTCCTCTGCCACTTGCGGACAGATTCCAACCCCTTGACGCGAGGATGCTTGGTTCCACCGCGCTGCACCATCATGGCGCTGCCGGTCTCCGTCATCCCGCGGCTACTCTCCGCCCCATCCTTCTTGCCCTTGCTTTGCTTCCGGAAAAAGAATTACCGGGACCAGTCGCCGTGGTGGGCCGCACGCCCAGGAAGGCCTCGCATACCACGGCGTGGTAGGAGAGCATGACGATGGCGTTCGGCGGAAGGTGGTGCGGCTGGAGGCCGTAATGGTTGAGGAACGTCCGGAAGAAATTCGAGACCGGAAGCCCAAATCCTCGCGCGAAGTGCGCGAGGAAGACGACGTGCTCGCCCTCCTGCGGAGTGGGGACGAGCTCACTACCAGGTTGCCGGCAGCGAACACCAGGAGGAACTCGCCGGGTGTTCACAAGCCATTGGCACTCCTCGGCAGTGACCTCAGATCCAGCCCAGCTGGCGCGAGCATCATCGCCGCGAGCCATCGCGATGGAGGAGAAGTTTGAGGAAAGATTTGGCGGAGAGATTGAAGGAATTTGGGTGGAGAATTCACGGCGGCGCGGTGAAGTGCGCGGCGGCGAGATGCTCTGCAGCGGCGGAGAGACGAGGAGACAAGGGGAAAAGTGAGAGCGGAAGAAGAAGAAGGAGTTACCGAGGGGGTATTTATACCGCTCCTCAAGTTGCCGTTACGAGTTGAGGTAGTGGGATCGATCGTGGCAGTAATCGTGCGACGTGGGATCTGTGGGCCGGTTAGAAACGCACACAGCGCGAAACGCGCGCGTAACGGCCGCATTAGATCCCACGACATGATCGTGGGCAATTACTGCACGTGATGGGACATAACGGGCTGGTGGGCCCGGGCCGTAAAAACTGGGCGCGTGGCCTGACAGATCCCGGGCACCGAGGCGTCGGGGTCGTGGCTGCGTGACACGTGCCCAGTTGCGGCGTGGAGAGCTGGATTGTGCTCTGCCACGCAGAGATTCTTGGTGAAAATTTCACCAAGTCATCTTACTCGGCTACAGAGAAGAAAACTGGTCCTATTCGGGAAAGAGGAAACTCAAGGCAATATCAAGGGCTACTCGGAGGTTCTACTCGGCACCCTAAGATTTAGTGGCAGTAAAGACAAGGTTGGTTTTAAGCTGGCAGAGCCCAGTGAACAAGTTCGCAGGACTCTACCAGCTTCGGGGACTGCTGTCGGGGGGTTACCCCCGAGTAGGGTAAAGGCAAGTACTAAAGGCAGGATCAGAAGGGATGTTTGGCCGAGTAGGCGGCTACCCGGTACTTGCTACCCGGTCGTCTGCTACTCGGTCCTGCACACAGATGGTCAGAAGGACGAATCAAGGAAGTTATGTTTTTCCGAGTAGAAGAGTTGGTCCGAGTAGAACTGGCGGGAACCTACTCGGGCCAGAAGTCAAAGGAGCCGTTCTGACACAAGATCCCGCGTATCCCGGGTCCGTACCTTGGCACTGTTCATCTGAGGACGGCGTGCCTGACAGCGACAGTGTGGCAGCAGGGCGTCGCAGGATAGGGGGGACCTACTCTGTGTTCGCTGCAGTGATAGCAGACTGGTACTTGGTTTTGCCCAACGACTTTCCGCACCGGACAAGCTTAGAAGCCAAAGCTGTCAGCGGGAGCTCGGAAGAAGGACGGTGTGCACACAATGTCGACATCTGTTTGCATTTGGCTATATCCGGCTGGGCACCGAGTATATAAGGTGCCCTGCCCCCTCCTGCGCGAGGGATGCTGACCTTGATCCTAGACTTGGCTCACTTTTCTTGACCTAGTTGATCCCGTAGAGAGAAGAGCGGCTACTCGGTAGCAAGAACACTTGTACTGTGGCTACTTGGAGAGACTCGAATACAAAGAGAGAAAGGCAGGAGTAGGGGTTTTACATCCTCACGAGGGCCCTGAACCTGGATAGATCTGTTGTTTGCAGTGTTTGATTCCTACCTCACGCGGCTACTCGTCGCGTGATCCCTCCCCGAGCGCCTCCAGCGTCCTTCGTCCCCACATCTTTATCCATCCTATGGCATCTGTCTTGACACCACCACGACACCGGCGGCATGTCGTCGACCTCTGCTTCTGATTCCCACTCCAAATGGCCGCGCTTCGGGCCAGTTCCGATGGGAAGATGCCCTGACTGCCCACGGACGGCGCCCCTGCAGCGGCGGGTCACGGGGAGCGACAGGCACGGCAACCGCGGGCGCGAGTATGTGAAATGCGAGAGCAAAGAACAACTTGGGGAGGTGAGATCTGTGTTCCCCCCTGTCAATTTCGTTTTTTCCCCTCAATTTTCAGCCGATTTGGGTTTTCATCCGATTTGGGTTTTCGTATTTGCAGGATCTTCCTCCATGTGACCATTTCGAGTGGCTTGAGGAGTACATAAAGAGGATTCAAAAGGAGGACCAAAAAAAGGTGCCCAATTTGCTACCGGCGGTGGAGCAATTGGGATCTGCTACGGTGCACAATGGGGTGTAGAAGGACGAGTTCAAGAAGATGGCAAAACAGCTGGAGACGCTTGTCGATCTAAAGAAGCAAAGCAATATGATGGCTGCATTTTATTTATTTATGTGCAATTGTTCTTGGAATTGTGTATTTGCAGATCATTAGTCAAAAATAATGTAGTTAGTGTTGTAGTTAGCTTGACATGGTCAATTTGAGTATGGCTAAGACTTGGAATAAATGCGTCAGGAATCCAGCCCTGATTTCGTTTGTTTCAGTTCGTTTTCAGTTCAGTTCAGTTTTCAGTGTTCAGTTCAGTTTCCAGTGTTCGTATGTACAGGTTCAGTGTTCAGTCCAGTTCAGGTTCAGTTCAGGCAGGCCCATCTAAAACCAAGACATGCCTAATGTTGAATGAGGCCCAACGTATACTAGCACGGACAAACAGTGGACAAAAATTATTTAAACATTGGACAAATATAATTTAAACATTTGGACAAAAATAAATTTATAATTTTGGACAAATATAATTTGAACATTTGGACAAATATAATTTAAACATTCGGACAAATATAATTTAAACATTGACTTCATTTGGGCAAATAGAATTAAAAATAACTTAATTGGCAAACATTGATAAACAGTGGACATATATATATATGGATAATCATTGGCCCCACTTTACATATATTTAGTGGGGCCCGTCGGACATTACATCTATTAAAAAAAAGGGGGGCCCTAACCCTAAACCCTAACCGCCGCGGCATGCATGCGGGCGCCCGTCCGGCCGTCCGGCCAACCGCCTGCGGTTGGCCTACTTCTTCCACTCCGCCGCCCTGATCTTGATCTCATCGTCGATCCGGGCGCGGCGGTTCGCCTCCTGCCGCCTCTCCACGTCGTTCTCACGGGCCCTCTTGATGCGGGCTCGGAGAGCCTTCTCCTCCCTCTCCTCCTCCTTCTCGAGCTCCTTCTCGAGCTCCTTCTTCTCCAGCCGCTCCTCTTTCTTGAGGAGGCGGTTCTTCGTCTTGGGGGAGAGGTTCTCGGCGGCGCGCTCGTCGCTGTCGGGGACATCGGTCGACGGCGATCGCTCCCGTTTGGGAGATTCGATGGGCTTGAGGATCGTCTCCTCCGGCGTCCAGTCGGGCTCGTACCAAGGCCGAGCCTTGGGGTGGTTGTCCTCGTCGGAGACAGACTCGGGGCTTGAGGGGAGAGAGTAGGAAGACATGGTGTCCGGGGCTTGAAGGGAGAGAAGGCAAAGAGGCTGGAGAGTAGATGAGAAGATGGAGAAGGAGTGAAACGGGCTATTTAAAGACACGATGAGACGTGAATTTATTGGGGTAGATGAAGCAAACTGTGTGAAACGTAGGATGCTGTAACACCTGGGGTGTTCCCCCTTAGTAGAGTTGTTTGTTTTCTTTTTTCTTGCATCACATGCATCATAAGCATTGCATCATGTTTTCAAAACAACTGGAAATTTCAAAACCAATTTAAACTTTCACACATTGTCCCAATTTTCCAATTTAAAAATTGCAAACTAAATACCTCAAATTGTTTTTCAATAGTTTGAAGTTGTTTTAATCAAATTGCTTGTTAATAAAAAAATTCCCTTTTTGTTAAAACCCTAATGGTAAATTCAAATAACACATTCAAATCAAATCAAACCTACTTGGCAATATTTCAAATGGGAGTTTAAAAAATTAAAATCTTGCAAACAAATTAAATTTAATAATGTTTGCATAATTGCTTGAACTTATTAAATAAAATTTGTTTAATTCCAAAATTCCAAACCAAACCCTATTTGAAAGTCACCTAACAATTTAATATCAAATTAATAATTCAAATTGTTGAAAATAATTTTAAACTACCTTGTTGTTGCTGTTTTGCAATTAATAAAATTTAATTATAAAATAAAAACCCCAAACCCTATTGGAAAAATTCAACTAACAACTTTAAATCAAATTAAAATTTCAAACTTGTGAAAATAATGTTAACATTTGCTTCAATTTCTGTTTTGAAAATTAATACAAGTTTCATAAAAGAAAAACCCTAACCTCCCCCCCCCCCAAATTCTATTCCTATTCCACTTTCATCCTTTACAAAAAAAAATAAGAGAAAAAAAAAACAATTAAAAGAGAGGGGTGAGCTGCAAGAACAGGGCAGCCCACAACCAACAGCCCACCCCAGCCTGCCTCCTTTTGGCCCGATACCCTTTCGGTACTTGTCTTCTTCCTCGCTGTCGTCACGACAGTACGACTCCCTCTGCACCACACGATCACCTCCCCCCTCCTCTGATTGCTTGCCGTACGAGCTCAGCTCCTCCTTAAAACCACCTACCCCTCCTGCTTGCCCTACCCTAGATTCCCTCTCCCCTCTCTCCCCGCCGCGGCGCCTCCCTTCTTCCCTCTGCACCTCCCTCCCTCTCTGAAATTCTTTTCTCTGCAACCACCACCCAACCGCCGACAGAGCTCGCTGCCGCCCCCTGCCACAGTCACCTCGGGGCTTCGCCGTCGTTGGGAATGGAACCAGAGGGTGGTCCTCGTCGGGTTTGGTGAAGGCGCGGGGACGGGAGGGTGCCCGAGTCGATGACGCCGTCGATGTTTGCCTCCGCCGCCGTCCGCTGCTGCATGTCCACCGTCGCCATCGACAGCAGGTGATCGTCTCCCGCTCTCCTCTCGCCCTTCCTAGCTGTCCGTCTCCACACGCCGAGGCACGCACGACGGTCACATCGCGAGCACACCCACAACCGTCGTGCGCCGTATGTCACCGCCGGCCGCAACTCGCTGGTCGCCGCAGCCTTGCGATCGATCGATGCTTTGTTCCGTCAGGTTCAGAGAACGGACCGATCTGTTCGAAATTCAGTTACGCGTCTCGCGGTTACCATATCTTCCGTCAGTAACCTGAACCATCACAAACTCAGCTACAGCCCAGTGGTGCAGTCCCTTGCGCGCACCACTGCAGACCGTGGGTTCGAATCCTGGTGAGGCAAAAAGCCCCAATCTTTTTGCTCTTCTCCACGCGCTCGCCCTGGCCCCACTGGTCATCGACCGTGGTGGCCAGTGCTGCCTCTACACGCGCCATGCTGGCACCAGCCTGGCGCCGCCCCACGACCAGCGTCACGGTGTGGACCCGCGGTGAGTAGAGAAAGTCCAAGGACCATCTGAAATCTTTTTCTTCCACACAAGGGTCCCTGTAATCGCAGATTAGTCCCTGGTTTTTGCACTATGATCCATGTAACTTCAAACAGCTATAAAAATTGCAAATAAACTCCAAATTGACAATGTAAAATATGTTTTTCAGTCAAAATTCAATGTACTTTCTATTTATCAACTTTGTTTTGCAAATTGGGCAATTAAACTTAAAGTTATTTAATAATCCTTAAAAGTGACAAACTAAATGGCATAATTAATAACTTTCATTTGGTTGCTCCAAATTAAATACTCAAAACATGAATTTCATCCAAAATCACATGCCACACTTGAATATCAACCTTGTTTTCTGGTTTGCAACATCTAAATTGAATAATTGTTTCATCCCTTATTTAATGCAATTAAATTAGTAATATGCTTAACCGAATCATTTAAGATTGTTTCCTAATAATAAAATATGTTTTCCATGCTATTTTAAACCACCTTTTCGAATATAAATTTTGTTTCATGATTTGAATAATTAAAATTGCTTGAATAATTTAAACCTTGTTTAAATCATTTAAATTTGCTAAATTCATAACTTGCTCAAATTAAATTATTTTTGAACTTATAAAATATGTTTTCAAACCAGAAAAACTTAACCTTTTCAAATATGAATTTGAATTATTGTTTTGAACAAATAAAATCCAAATAATATTCAAACTTGAATTAAATTCAATTAAAACTTGTTTAAACTTGTTTAATTCATAATTAAATCATTGTAATTCCTTTTTCAATAATTGAAACATGTAATCCACCTAAAATTTTGTGTTCTAATCAAATATGAACTTTGTTATCTGTTTTGAACAATTAAACTTGATGAAAACAACAAATGTTTGTGTGACACCTTTAAGTAACCAAAATTCCATAACTTAATAAATGAAATTCCAAACTTGGTAAACCTTATTTCCAATTGGTTCTATTGTTGTTATTTTGTTGTTTTCCTCATCCATGCATCATACTAAACCACTTTCACCTGTTGGTTAGTTGTAAAACAATTGTCTCAACCATAATTCATGGGCCTTTCATATGCAACTCAAATTGCATATGGGTCCATTTAAACATGTTACCATGTCAACTAGTTTATCTTTGATGCATCTTTAAACTCGTCATGCATCCATATCTTGATCATGCTGGATCTCTTGCCGTAGTAGTAATTGTTGCATCCGGTGTTTGTTCGAGGTTCGTTGCTTCTTCCCGGATAGGACGTTGAGATGATGTGAGCAACGACAAGTTCTGCTACCTTGCGGGATCTCAGGCAAGTATACTCACTTGCTGCCACATGGCTGCCTTTCATCACTTGTTACCGATTCTTTCCGTTGTTCTTATTCTAGCCTTATGTTTTGATGCTTGTGTCTCGATCCTATTATATGTTTACCTTGCAGCCATAATATAGCCTTCCTTCCACTTCCTATTAACTGTTGTTTGTTTACCCTGTTGGCCCTCGTGTCGTAGTTGCATGCTTAGTGTTGTTTGCGCTCTAGTCCTGTTATCTTTTGCTCTATCATCCGTTTAGTTTGATAGTTGGGTTTCAATTCAATCAACAACCTGTTAATGTTTTGGGTAATAATAATTTGATGATAAGGCACCGGCAGGAGGCCCGACGTGGTTTTGAAGCCTGCTAGTGTCGACCCTAATTAGGAAAAGGGTCTTGTCTACTGATCCATGATGAGCGCACTAACCGCATGTGGGAAGCGAGTATGGGCGCCCCCCTCAATTTGATTCGATTCGCATCTCGTCCAAATCGCCTCATTTAGTTCGGGTTTTCCATTTGCCGCATGCATGTTCTTGCGAACCCTTGGTACCCGCGTGGAACTTTTGTAGTCGGCATTTAGGGAGACACGTTCTTAGAGTGCTATGAGGGTCCCCTTTTCTTCGTGGGGCTTGATTAGCCGTGCGCTCAATTGCACGGGGTTCTTTGGGCTTGATGCGAAGAAGAGTTGGGTTGTGTTGAGTACCTCGCTTGGTGGGTTGATCCCCCGTCTGGCGGGTTATTCTTACGTGTACGGCCAAATTGGTGCACCCCTATAGGGTAAATCTTCTCGAGAAGCCGTGTTTTCCGCGGTTATGGTTGACTTGGTGAAAGTACTGGCTAACAAGTACTCAGAACAACTTACACCTAACTAATGATAACTTGACTAGTAATAGTCTTATTGACACAATAAGTTGAACATCATTAATCCAACAGTGTGAGTTATCCTTGGGTTGCTTCCTTAGTAGGGGGTAACATTGGATGGGTTTGTTTGGTGAGTAGTTGTAGTTGGTTTCGATACGCTATCTTATCCCCCTCTTTTAGCCGGATGTTGTAGTGAGTCTCTGTAGTTAGTTAGTGCAGCCCGCTGCCGCTTATTTGCAATGATCCCTTCCTTCCCGTTGAACCCAAAGTATTTGTATCTTGTGATGACTGGCTACGCTGGTATCTTGTGAGTATGGTTTATCCACTTGCCAGTACTTAACCGTACTGACCCACGAATCTTTTTCGTGGCTGCATATTCAACATTGCAGTCAACAGGTTTGAAGTCTGACGACGTTAGCTTGGGAATCCCTCCGGCTTGGCCTGGGCAGGGATTGGACGCCATCGGTTATCTTCAGGACTCTTAGTCCAATTTTGTATCTTGTCCGTAGTCGGACGCTATGTTGTTTCTTCCGCTGTTATTTGGATCTTTGTATGGTATCAGTTGTATCCTTGACTCGTTTGAGTCTTCTTGCATATATCTTTTCTGTTGTTGTTGTGGATTATTCGTGAACTGTTGTAATGTTATCACAAGTGGCAACCTGGAATCGGTTATTATGTGGATTTTGGCGGGAATGCTGAAATCTGCATAGTGCCCGATCTCGGGGCGTGACAAATGGTATCAGAGCCTTGGTTCCGATTCCTGATATTGTTTCGATACGAATGGTTATCGAAGCAACGGGTCCGCAAAACCTGTAGGATAACCTAGCTAACGGTCGTTGTTTCCAGATTGTCAAAAACTATTTCTGCTAAACTATTTTGGAAAACATCTCAATAGGATTCTTGTTTTCTCCTTATCTCTATTCTATTTCCCCTCCCATCTTATTTGTTTTGGAGTATCCCCTCTTTTCTATCTTTCAAAGTGTTAGGATCTTACGTGGGTGGACGTTTTCTGAGCCTTTAACCTAATAGGTCGATCATCGGAAGATTCCTGGTGGAAGAACATCGTCATCACTCCGAGCAAGAATCCCTTGTTAGTGGTGTCGAGGAGATCAACTGGAAGCCTGAAGAATCGATAGTCGAACTTCTTTCCCCTCCCGGGTTAGCAGGTGGATTGCGAGGGCGCAATCCCTTGTTAGTGGTGTCGTCTGAGTCACCTGGGGTGTTCCCCCTTAGTAGAGTTGTTTGTTTTCTTTTTTCTTGCATCACATGCATCATAAGCATTGCATCATGTTTTCAAAACAACTGGAAATTTCAAAACCAATTTAAACTTTCACACATTGTCCCAATTTTCCAATTTAAAAATTGCAAACTAAATACCTCAAATTGTTTTTCAATAGTTTGAAGTTGTTTTAATCAAATTTCTTGTTAATAAAAAATTTCCCTTTTTGTTAAAACCCTAATGGTAAATTCAAATAACACATTCAAATCAAATCAAACCTACTTGGCAATATTTCAAATGGGAGTTTAAAAAATTAAAATCTTGCAAACAAATTAAATTTAATAATGTTTGCATAATTGCTTGAACTTATTAAATAAAATTTGTTTAATTCCAAAATTCCAAACCAAACCCTATTTGAAAGTCACCTAACAATTTAATATCAAATTAATAATTCAAATTGTTGAAAATAATTTTAAACTACCTTGTTGTTGCTGTTTTGGAATTAATAAAATTTAATTATAAAATAAAAACCCCAAACCCTATTGGAAAAATTCAACTAACAACTTTAAATCAAATTAAAATTTCAAACTTGTGAAAATAATGTTAACATTTGCTTCAATTTCTGTTTTGAAAATTAATACAAGTTTCATAAAAGAAAAACCCTAAACCCCCCCCCCCCCCCAAATTCTATTCCTATTCCTCTTTCATCCTTTACAAAAAAAATAAGAGAAAAAAAATCAATTAAAAGAGAGGGGTGAGCTGAGAGAACAGGGCAGCCCACAACCAACAGCCCACCCGAGCCTGCCTCCTTTTGGCCCGATACCCTTTCGGTACTTGTCTTCTTCCTCGCTGTCGTCACGACAGTACGACTCCCTCTGCACCACACGATCACCTCCCCCCTCCTCTGATTGCTTGCCGTACGAGCTCAGCTCCTCCTTAAAACCACCTACCCCTCCTGCTTGCCCTACCCTAGATCCCCTCTCCCCTCTCTCCCCGCCGCGGCGCCTCCCTTCTTCCCTTTGCACCTCCCTCCCTCTCTGAAATTCTTTTCTCTGCAACCACCACCCAACCGTTGACAGAGCTCGCTGCCGCCCCCTGCCACGGTCACCTCGGGGCTTCGCCGTCGTTGGGAATGGAACCAGGGGGTGGTCCTCGTCGGGTTTGGTGAAGGCGCGGGGACGGGAGGGTGCCCGAGTCGACGACGCCGTCGATGTTTGCCTCCGCCGCCGTCCGCTGCTGCATGTCCACCGTCGCCATCGACAGCAGGTGATCGTCTCCCGCTCTCCTCTCCCCCTTCCTAGCTGTCCGTCTCCACACGCCGAGGCACGCACGACGGTCACATCGCGAGCACACCCACCACCGTCGTGCGCCGTATGTCACCGCCGGCCGCAGCTCGCTGGTCGCCGCAGCCTTCCGATCGATCGATGCTTTGTTCCGTCAGGTTCAGAGAACGGACCGATCTGTTCGAAATTCAGTTACGCGTCTCGCGGTTACCATATCTTCCGTCAGTAACCTGAACCATCACAAACTCAGCTACAGCCCAGTGGTGCAGTCCCTTGCGCGCACCACTGCAGATCGTGGGTTCGAATCCTGGTGAGGCAAAAAACCCCAATCTTTTTGCTCTTCTCCACGCGCTCGCCCTGGCCCCACTGGTCATCGACCGTGGTGGCCAGTGCTGCCTCTACACGCGCCATGCTGGCACCAGCCTGGCGCCTCCCCACGGCCAGCGTCACGGTGTGGACCCGCGGTGAGTAGAGAAAGTCCAAGGACCATCTGAAATCTTTTTCTTCCACACAAGGGTCCCTGTAATCGCAGATTAGTCCCTGGTTTTTGCACTATGATCCATGTAACTTCAAACAGCTATAAAAATTGCAAATAAACTCCAAATTGACAATGTAAAATATGTTTTTCAGTCAAAATTCAATGTACTTTCTATTTATCAACTTTGTTTTGCAAATTGGGCAATTAAACTTAAAGTTATTTAATAATCCTTAAAAGTGATAAACTAAATGGCATAATTAATAACTTTCATTTGGTTGCTCCAAATTAAATACTCAAAACATGAATTTCATCCAAAATCACATGCCACACTTGAATATCAACCTTGTTTTCTGGTTTGCAACATCTAAATTGAATAATTGTTTCATCCCTTATTT
Source organism: Alopecurus myosuroides (assembly GCA_028641055.1). Taxonomy (NCBI): domain Eukaryota; kingdom Viridiplantae; phylum Streptophyta; class Magnoliopsida; order Poales; family Poaceae; genus Alopecurus; species Alopecurus myosuroides. Next base: position 348,611,575 of record CM054060.1, read on the forward strand.
AATGCAATTAAATTAGTAATATGCTTAACCAAATCATTTAAGATTGTTTCCTAATAATAAAATATGTTTTCCATGCTATTTTAAACCACCTTTTCAAATATAAATTTTGTTTCATGATTTGAATAATTAAAATTGCTTGAATAATTTAAACCTTGTTTAAATCATTTAAATTTGCTAAATTCATAACTTGCTCAAATTAAATTATTTTTGAACTTATAAAATATGTTTTCAAACTAGAAAAACTTAACCTTTTCAAATATGAATTTGAATTATTGTTTTGAACAAATAAAATCCAAATAATATTCAAACTTGAATTAAATTCAATTAAAACTTGTTTAAACTTGTTTAATTCATAATTAAATCATTGTAATTCCTTTTTCAATAATTGAAACATGTAATCCACCTAAAATTGTGTGTTCTAATCAAATATGAACTTTGTTATCTGTTTTGAACAATTAAACTTGATGAAAACAACAAATGTTTGTGTGACACCTTTAAGTAACCAAAATTCCATAACTTAATAAATGAAATTCCAAACTTGGTAAACCTTATTTCCAATTGGTTCTATTGTTGTTATTTTGTTGTTTTCCTCATCCATGCATCATACTAAACCACTTTCACCTGTTGGTTAGTTGTAAAACAATTGTCTCAACCATAATTCATGGGCCTTTCATATGCAACTCAAATTGCATATGGGTCCATTTAAACATGTTACCATGTCAACTAGTTTATCTTTGATGCATCTTTAAACTCGTCATGCATCCATATCTTGATCATGCTGGATCTCTTGCCGTAGTAGTAATTGTTGCATCCGGTGTTTGTTCGAGGTTCGTTGCTTCTTCTCGGATAGGACGTTGAGATGATGTGAGCAACGACAAGTTCTGCTACCTTGCGGGATCTCAGGCAAGTATACTCACTTGCTGCCACATGGCTGCCTTTCATCACTTGTTACCGATTCTTTCTGTTGTTCTTATTCTAGCCTTATGTTTTGATGCTTGTGTCTCGATCCTATTATATGTTTACCTTGCAGCCATGATATAGCCTTCCTTCCACTTCCTATTAACTGTTGTTTGTTTACCATGTTGGCCCTCGTGTCGTAGTTGCATGCTTAGTGTTGTTTGCGCTCTAGTCCTGTTATCTTTTGCTCTATCACCCGTTTAGTTTGATAGTTGGGTTTCAATTCAATCAACAACCTTTTAATGTTTTGGGTAATAATAATTTGATGATAAGGCACCGGCAGGAGGCCCGGCGTGGTTTTGAAGCCTGCTAGTGTCGACCCTAATTAGGAAAAGGGTCTTGTCTACTGATCCATGATGAGCGCACTAACCGCATGTGGGAAGCGAGTATGGGCGCCCCCTCAATTTGATTCGATTCGCATCTCGTCCAAATCGCCTCATTTAGTTCGGGTTTTCCATTTGCCGCATGCATGTTCTTGCGAACCCTTGGTACCCGGGTGGAACTTTTGTAGTCGGCATTTAGGGAGACACGTTCTTAGAGTGCTATGAGGGTCCCCTTTTCTTCGTGGGGCTTGATTAGCCGTGCGCTCAATTGCACGGGGTTCTTTGGGCTTGATGCGAAGAAGAGTTGGGTTGTGTTGAGTACCTCGCTTGGTGGGTTGATCCCCCGTCTGGCGGGTTATTCTTACGTGTACGGCCAAATTGGTGCACCCCTGCAGGGTAAATCTTCTCGAGAAGCCGTGTTTTTCGCGGTTATGGTTGACTTGGTGAAAGTACTGGCTAACAAGTACTCAGAACAACTTACACCTAACTAATGATAACTTGACTAGTAATAGTCTTATTGACACAATAAGTTGAACATCATTAATCCAACAGTGTGAGTTATCCTTGGGTTGCTTCCTTAGTAGGGGGTAACATTGGATGGGTTTTGTAACATCCCAAGTCTGAAAAATAGCCTTTAGAATGTTTTGCTCTCTGTTATTTTATGTTTTGCATCATGGCATCATGTTGATTGCAATTGTTTGTTTGTTTTCCATTTGTTTTTGTCTGTTTTTCATTTGTTTTCCAACTGTTTTCCTTTGTTTTATATTTGAATTTCAAACCAAAATAAAACCTTTTTGTTTCATCCTTGTGATGTTACAATTTCCAAAATGTTATTTCAAATAATAACAACCAATTTGTTCCATCTTATTCCATGTTTGTTCAACTAATAACATGGTGGTATTATTTCAAATTAATTAAATCCAACTTGCTTTCAACTTCAAACCCAATCACTAAACAGCACCCCAATTTGAAATTATAAAAATAACCAAAACAAAGGTGTTCATTTGTTTCCAATTAGAATCATATGATCACCATAAGTAATTTCTTGTCTTAAATATTTCAATCAATATCCAAACTAACTCCAATTTGAAACCTATGCAAACAACACCAATTTCCAAGTCATTAAAACTACCAATCTATTTTAATAATTTTAACCACTTTAATCAATAGGGTTGCCGTACAAGCTTCCCGTACAAGCTCTCCCCCCATAAGACCACCTCCTCCCCCTCTCCCAACCCTAAACCCTAGCTCCCTCTAACCCCAGCCGCCGCCATCTTCCCTTCCACCCCTTCCCTCTCCTCTCCCTGTCTCTTTTTCCCTCTGAACGTGCACCCTCTGAAAACCCACCGAAAAACAGCCCTTGGCCGCCGGTGATCGCCACCCTACGGTCACCTCGGGGCCTCTCTGTCGTTGGGAATGGAACCGGGGGAAGCTACTCGTCGAGTTGGCGCAGGCGTGGAGACGGGAGGCTGCCCGGAGCGCCGCCGCCGTCGCCTCCTTCCGGCGACCACCTCCTGCCTGCTCTCTGCACCGACCGCTCCCTGATGTCCGCCCCGACTCCCTCCTCCATCGAGCACTCGAGGTGAGGCCGCGATCCCTTTCCCCCTCGATCCCATCTCCTCTATTTTCCCTTGGCCGCACCGCCGCAGCACCCTCCGGCCACGGCGATCGCTGGCCACCATGATCTCTGTCCGCCCCATGTCGAGTACGTGCAGGCAAAAGTTCAGAAATCCCGCGAGCACACCTCAAAACCCCCCACGTTCCCTTCCTTTCAACAAGCCGCAGACCAGCCCACTGGTTCAGGTCCTCTGTGCGCAATCCAGAGGGGTGGGTTCGAATCCCACCCCCTGCAGATTAAAATCTCCTTTTGTTTTATTTTTTCCAGGCCCAACAACTTCATAGAAATCACAACCAAGCCCCTGTATCTTTAATTCTAATCCCTGTATATTCTTTTTAGGCCCTGCTTAATTATTTTCCAAGTCCCTGGTTCACTAAAAATGGCAGATTTGCACCCAATTTTGTAAATTGCATAAGAAATTCATCCCAACTCCAATTTTAACAAACTAAATATGTTTTCTGTCCCAAATTAAATGTTCTATCCAAATATAAAATTTGTTTACTGTTTTGAATATTTTAAATTGGTGCAATATTTGAAAACTTGTCAAATTCACTTAAACTTGCAAAATTCATAACTTGTTCATAAAAATTCCAAATTCAACAAACCAAATATGTTTTCCAATCAACTTTTCATGTACTTTCCAAATATAAGTTTTGTTTGCTGTTTTGAATATTTTAAATTGCTGAAAACAACTGTTTCTTAATTATTGCATTTAAAATTGCCAAAATAATAACTTGCTCATTTTAAATCCAATTTCCACAAATGAAATATGTTTTCCATGCAAAATTAAACCACCTTTCCAAATATAAAATTTGTTTCATGTTTTGAATAATTAAAAATGGTTAAATAATTTAAACCTTGTTTAATTCAATTAATATTGCTAAATTCATCACTTGATCAAAACAAATTCTTTTGGGACATATAAAATATGTTTTCAAACCATAAAAGCATAAACTTTTCAAATATGAACTTCACTCAATGCTTTGCACAAATAAAAATTCAAATAAGTTCATGTTTGAATTAAATTCATTTAATTCTTGCTTACACTTGTTTAATTCATAAATACTTTATTTGAAATCCTTTTCCAACAAGTGAAACATGTATTCCAACCAAAATCTTGTGTTCTTTCCAAATATAAACTTTGTTATCCATTTTGAACAATTAAAATTGGTGAAAACAACAAATGCTTGTGTGACACCTTTAAGTAACCCAAAATTCCCAAACTTAACAAATGAATTTCCAAACTTGTTAAACCTTATTTCCCATTGGTTCTATTGTTGTTATTTTGCTGTTTTCCTCATCCATGCATCATGTTAATTCACTTACACAATTTGATTAGTTGTAAAACAATTAATTCAACCATAACTCATGGGCTTTTCAGGTGCAACCCAATTGCATGTGGGTCCATTTAATCATGTTGTTATCTTGTCAACTAGTTTATTTTGATGCATCAATTAAATGGTCATGCATCATCCCATGTTTGTGCACTATGCCATGTTATTGATTGTTTATCTTTCTGCATTGATTGTTTGCTTCTTCTCGGATAAACGACGACGTTGAGACCTACGATACTTACGACAACCCTTCTAAGGATTTAGCTCAGTACCAGGCTACTGGGTTTGCAGGCAAGTTATCACTCACATGAACCATCGTGTTCCTTTCAACATTGGTTACCGATACTTTCCGTTGTCTATTCTGCTATCCCTATGATTAGTTGCTTCTGTTACGAACCTATCACATGAATCCTTTAAACCTGATAATGCCTCATCTCCCTTCCTACCACCCATTGTTTGAGCCAGTGTCTTACTAGCATGCTTAGGTTGTTTTGCTCGAGTCTGCTACCCGTTACTTTCTGTTACTAGTTCTATTATGTTCTGGGGGCTCGATGTTTAATCAATCAATCATGCTAATGTTATTATTAATAATAAATTTGATGATAAGGCACCGGCAGGAGGCCCAGGGTGGTTTTGAGGCCTGCTAGTGTCGACCCTAATAGGAAAAGGGTCTTGTCTACTGATCCATGATGAGCGCACTAACCGCATGTGGGAGCGAGTATGGGCGCCCCCCTCAATTTGATTCGATTCACATCTCGTCCAAATCGCCACACGTAGTTCGGGCTTTCCATTTGCTGCATGCATGATCTTGCGAGCCCAGGCCAGGGTGGAACTTTTGTAGTCGGCATTTAGGGCGGCGTGGTCTTCCAGTGCTATGAGGGTCCCCTTTTCTTCGTGGGGCTCGATTAGCCGCGCACGCACAACACGTGGTGCTTTGGGCTTGATGCGAAGAAGAGTTGAGTTGTGTAGAGTGCCTCGCTTGGTGGGTTTGATTCCCGTCTGGCGGGATATTCTTGCGTGTACGGCCAAATTGGTGCAACCCTGCAGGGATAATCTTCTCGAGAAGCCGTGTTTTCCGCGGTTATGGATTACTTGGTGAAAGTACTGGCTAACAAGTACTCAGGACAACTTCAACCTAATGATTAACAACCTTTCACCCAATGATCAACAACTTGACTAGTAATAGGCTTATTGACACAATAATCTGCTTCATCTTTAATCCAACTGTGTGAGTTATCCTCGGATTGCTTCTTCGGATAAGGGGCGAGATCCAGGATGGGTTTGTTTGAAGTTATCTTTCAGTTGGTTACAATACTCGATCTTATCTCCTTTCTGTTAGCCGGAAGTGGTAGAATCTCTGTAGTTGGTTAGCGCAGCCAGTTGCAGCATCTTTTATATCCCCTCTCTTCCGTTGAACCCAAATCATCTGTGCTTGGTGTTGACGGGTTACACTTTGGTGAACTGTGAGTCTTGCTTGCCAGTACGTTTATGTACTGACCCCTTTGGGGCTGTGGTTTACGCAGACGACGTTTCCGAGGATCTACATGGTGGCTACTACGTGGAGTATGACGAGACTGCTGACGAGTAGATAGCGGACCCGGGCAGGATCCGAGACTTCGTGGATGGGCTCCGTCTGTTTGTTTCCGGCCTCTTAGGCCTATTTGGATCTTGTCTGTACTCAGACATGTTGAATGCTTCCGCTGTGATGTAACGATGTATTGTTGGGACATGTGTCCTCTGAATGATTGTATTTGCTATCTCTGCTCTAATGAGAGCTATTTGCCCCTTATTTCAATCTTTTGTGTCGTAGAGATCTGTTGTGATATCACTTGTTCAAACGTCGTTGACGTACCATGTGTGTATGTTTTGAAGTACGTCAATGGAAGTATCCTGATTTCTATGGGATAGTTTACGTCGACGCTGAACAGATAGGGGTTGGTTGTCACACATACGTGTGTTGGCCTACTCGTAAGAGGACGCGGGTGCCGGTAAGCCCCGTAATCCAATCTACTACTGTTCAACGGAACGGCGAGTATCCTTTAGAAGTCCGGGTGCGACAAATGGTATCAGAGCCTGTCTGCCTGTAGGATCCCTTTTTACTGGTCGCAGTTGAGTCTAGAAACTATTTTGTAGCTATATAGGAAAAATGAAACGTGAGAGTAGGAATTCTGTTCTTTTTCTTCTTTCCCCACCCACCCTCCCTTTTCTGGTAAGGAAGTGCAACGTTGTTTTTCCCTTCTCATCTAAACTTTCAAGTTAGGATTTCACGAATCCTGGTTTCTCTAGGATGGTTATATCTACTAGACCATAGGAATGGAGGTGGTTGTGCCATGATTTATCATGTTGCCTACTCATGATTGAGAACGGAGGCGTGTAAGCCCCGGAAGCAGATCCTCTATTCCTTAAGCAGTAGATACTGATCCTTTAGAAGCCCGGATGGGTTTTTCCGTAGTACCTCAGGAGTTTTGTTCTCGTTTTCCCGGTGTTGCTTCGTTATCATGTTCTTCTCAACATCCTTTTCGTCCGTTCAAATCTTGTTGTTGTTTTCCACTTCAATTCTTCTACCAGCGTCTAATCAAAACTACCCAAATATCAAGTCTATCTGGCCAGAAAGGTTGTTGTTGTTGTTGTTGTTGATTCCAGGCTATGAGAGCTGGCATTCCTATCACCTGGGGTTGTTTCGAGGAAGAATTCCTGAAGCACCACATTCCATATAGTCTATTCTCCAAATGAATCAAGTTCTATCCAGATATACACCCTCCATGCAAAAACCTAATCCCTTTACTTGAAAATGTTCCGGTGGTTTCCAAATTCCTTGATGTCTTTCCAGAAGAGTTGCCAGGAATTCCTATCGTCTTGAAATTCCAGAAAAACTATCCAAGGTGCACGATGTGTTTCACGTGTCACAGCTCAAGAGAATCTTCCCAAGAAGTATCCGGACCTTTTCTTTTCTCAGTGGGAATCTCGGGGCGCGATTCCTTCAAGGGGGGGCTTTTTGTAACATCCCAAGTCTGAAAAATAGCCTTTAGAATGTTTTGCTCTCTGTTATTTTATGTTTTGCATCATGGCATCATGTTGATTGCAATTGTTTGTTTGTTTTCCATTTGTTTTTCTCTGTTTTTCATTTGTTTTCCAACTGTTTTCCTTTGTTTTATATTTGAATTTCAAACCAAAATTCAAACCTTTTTGTTTCATCCTTGTGATGTTACAATTTCCAAAATGTTATTTCAAATAATAACAACCAATTTGTTCCATCTTATTCCATGTTTGTTCAACTAATAACATGGTGGTATTATTTCAAATTAATTAAATCCAACTTGCTTTCAACTTCAAACCCAATCACTAAACAGCACCCCAATTTGAAATTATAAAAATAACCAAAACAAAGGTGTTCATTTGTTTCCAATTAGAATCATATGATCACCATAAGTAATTTCTTGTCTTAAATATTTCAATCAATATCCAAACTAACTCCAATTTGAAACCTATGCAAACAGCACCAATTTCCAAGTCATTAAAACTACCAATCTATTTTAATAATTTTAACCACTTTAATCAATAGGGTTCACCCTATTAAAAACCTTTGTTTTCAATACTATTTTATTTAATAACAAAACACCTCTAAATTTGGTTTATTTCCAAACAGCACAAAAACTTAAATAATTTTGAAGTCCAAACTTGGTAGTTGGTTATAGTTGACCTAACCCACTCCCATGAATTTTTCCAAGATTTTATCAACTCCAAAAACTATCTAATTCTTCCATTTTCTCTCTTGCTACAAAAAAAACAAGAAAGCAAATAATAAAAAGAGAAAAATCGGTTCAAGAGGGGGGAGAAAAGCCAGCCCAGCCCATTTCTTTTGGCCCGATACCCCCCTCCAACCTTGTCGTCTTCCTCCTCCACCGTACGAACTGCTCCTCCACCCTCTGATCTCTCCCTCCTCCTCTCAGATGCTTGCCGTACAAGCTCTCCCCCCATAAGACCACCTCCTCCCCCTCTCCCAACCCTAAACCCTAGCTCCCTCTAACCCCAGCCGCCGCCATCTTCCCTTCCACCCCTTCCCTCTCCTCTCCCTGTCTCTTTTTCCCTCTGAACGTGCACCCTCTGAAAACCCACCGAAAAACAGCCCTTGGCCGCCGGTGATCGCCGCCCTACGGTCACCTCGGGGCCTCTCTGTCGTTGGGAATGGAACCGGGGGAAGCTACTCGTCGAGTTGGCGCAGGCGTGGAGACGGGAGGCTGCCCGGAGTGCCGCCGCCGTCGCCTCCTTCCGGCGACCACCTCCTGCCTGCTCTCTGCACCGACCGCTCCCTGATGTCCGCCCCGACTCCCTCCTCCATCGAGCACTCGAGGTGAGGCCGCGATCCCTTTCCCCCTCGATCCCCTCTCCTCTATTTTCCCTTGGCCGCACCGCCGCAGCACCCTCCGGCCACGGCGATCGCTGGCCACCATGATCTCTGTCCGCCCCATGTCGAGTACGTGCAGGAAAAAGTTCAGAAATCCCGCGAGCACACCTCAAAACCCCCCACGTTCCCTTCCTTTCAACAAGCCGCAGACCAGCCCACTGGTTCAGGTCCTCTGTGCGCAATCCAGAGGGGTGGGTTCGAATCCCACCCCCTGCAGATTAAAATCTCCTTTTGTTTTATTTTTTCCAGGCCCAACAACTTCATAGAAATCACAACCAAGCCCCTGTATCTTTAATTCTAATCCATGTATATTCTTTTTAGGCCCTGCTTAATTATTTTCCAAGTCCCTGGTTCACTAAAAATGGCAGATTTGCACCCAATTTTGTAAATTGCATAAGAAATTCATCCCAACTCCAATTTTAACAAACTAAATATGTTTTCTGTCCCAAATTAAATGTTCTATCCAAATATAAAATTTGTTTACTGTTTTGAATATTTTAAATTGGTGCAATATTTGAAAACTTGTCAAATTCACTTAAACTTGCAAAATTAATAACTTGTTCATAAAAATTCCAAATTCAACAAACCAAATATGTTTTCCAATCAACTTTTCATGTACTTTCCAAATATAATTTTTTTTTGTTGTTTTGAATATTTTAAATTGCTGAAAACAACAGTTTCTTAATTATTGCATTTAAAATTGCCAAAATAATAACTTGCTCATTTTAAATCCAATTTCCACAAATGAAATATGTTTTCCATGCAAAATTAAACCAACTTTCCAAATATAATTTTTTTTTCATGTTTTGAATAATTAAAAATAGTTAAATAATTTAAACCTTGTTTAATTCAATTAATATTGCTAAATTCATCACTTGATCAAAACAAATTCTTTTGGGACATATAAAATATGTTTTCAAACCATAAAAGCATAAACTTTTCAAATATGAACTTGACTCAATGCTTTGCACAAATAAAAATTCAAATAAGTTCATGTTTGAATTAAATTCATTTAATTCTTGCTTACACTTGTTTAATTCATAAATACTTTATTTGAAATCCTTTTCCAACAAGTGAAACATGTATTCCAACCAAAATCTTGTGTTCTTTCCAAATATAAACTTTGTTATCCATTTTGAACAATTAAAATTGGTGAAAACAACAAATGCTTGTGTGACACCTTTAAGTAACCCAAAATTCCCAAACTTAACAAATGAATTTCCAAACTTGTTAAACCTTATTTCCCATTGGTTCTATTGTTGTTATTTTGCTGTTTTCCTCATCCATGCATCATGTTAATTCACTTACACAATTTGATTAGTTGTAAAACAATTAATTCAACCATAACTCATGGGCTTTTCAGGTGCAACCCAATTGCATGTGGGTCCATTTAATCATGTTGTTATCTTGTCAACTAGTTTATTTTGATGCATCAATTAAATGGTCATGCATCATCCCATGTTTGTGCACTATGCCATGTTATTGATTGTTTATCTTTCTGCATTGTTTGTTTGCTTCTTCTCGGATAAACGACGACGTTGAGACCGACGATACTTACGACACCCCTTCTAAGGATTTAGCTCAGTACCAGGCTACTGGGTTTGCAGGCAAGTTATCACTCACATGAACCATCGTGTTCCTTTCAACATTGGTTACCGATACTTTCCGTTGTCTATTCTGCTATCCCTATGATTAGTTGCTTCTGTTACGAACCTATCACATGAATCCTTTAAACCTCATAATGCCTCATCTCCCTTCCTACCACCCATTGTTTGAGCCAGTGTCTTACTAGCATGCTTAGGTTGTTTTGCTCGAGTCTGCTACCCGTTACTTTCTGTTACTAGTTCTATTATGTTCTGGGGGCTCGATGTTTAATCAATCAATCATGCTAATGTTATTATTAATAATAAATTTGATGATAAGGCACCGGCAGGAGGCCCAGGGTGGTTTTGAGGCCTGCTAGTGTCGACCCTAATAGGAAAAGGGTCTTGTCTACTGATCCATGATGAGCGCACTAACCGCATGTGCGAGCGAGTATGGGCGCCCCCCTCAATTTGATTCGATTCGCATCTCGTCCAAATCCCCACACGTAGTTCGGGCTTTCCATTTGCTGCATGCATGATCTTGCGAGCCCGGGCCAGGGTGGAACTTTTGTAGTCGGCATTTAGGGCGGCGTGGTCTTCCAGTGCTATGAGGGTCCCCTTTTCTTCGTGGGGCTCGATTAGCCGCGCACGCACAGCACGTGGTGCTTTGGGCTTGATGCGAAGAAGAGTTGAGTTGTGTAGAGTGCCTCGCTTGGTGGGTTTGATTCCCGTCTGGCGGGATATTCTTGCGTGTACGGCCAAATTGGTGCAACCCTGCAGGGATAATCTTCTCGAGAAGCCGTGTTTTCCGCGGTTATGGATTACTTGGTGAAAGTACTGGCTAACAAGTACTCAGGACAACTTCAACCTAATGATTAACAACCTTTCACCCAATGATCAAAAACTTGACTAGTAATAGGCTTATTGACACAATAATCTGCTTCATCTTTAATCCAACTGTGTGAGTTATCCTCGGATTGCTTCTTCGGATAAGGGGCGAGATCCAGGATGGGTTTGTTTGAAGTTATCTTTCAGTTGGTTACAATACTCGATCTTATCTCCTTTCTGTTAGCCGGAAGTGGTAGAATCTCTGTAGTTGGTTAGCGCAGCCAGTTGCAGCATCTTTTATATCCTCTCTCTTCCGTTGAACCCAAATCATCTGTTCTTGGTGTTGACGGGTTACACTTTGGTGAACTGTGAGTCTTGCTTGCCAGTACGTTTATGTACTGACCCCTTTGGGGCTGTGGTTTACGCAGACGACGTTTCCGAGGATCTACATGGTGGCTACTACGTGGAGTATGACGAGACTGCTGACGAGTAGATAGCGGACCCGGGCAGGATCCGAGACTTCGTGGATGGGCTCCGTCTGTTTGTTTCCGGCCTCTTAGGCCTATTTGGATCTTGTCTGTACTCAGACATGTTGAATGCTTCCGCTGTGATGTAATGATGTATTGTTGGGACATGTGTCCTCTGAATGATTGTATTTGCTATCTCTGCTCTAATGAGAGCTATTTTCCCCTTATTTCAATCTTTTGTGTCGTAGAGATCTGTTGTGATATCACTTGTTCAAACGCCGTTGACGTACCATGTGTGTATGTTTTGAAGTACGTCAATGGAAGTATCCTGATTTCTATGGGATAGTTTACGTCGACGCTGAACAGATAGGGGTTGGTTGTCACACATACGTGTGTTTGCCTACTCGTAAGAGGACGCGGGTGCCGGTAAGCCCCGTAATCCAATCTACTACTGTTCAACGGAACGGCGAGTATCCTTTAGAAGTCCGGGTGCGACAGGTTTGTTTGGTGAGTAGTTGTAGTTGGTTTCGATACGCTATCTTATCCCCCTCTTTTAGCCGGATGTTGTAGTGAGTCTCTATAGTTAGTTAGTGCAGCCCGCTGCCGCTTATTTGCAATAATCCCTTCCTTCCCGTTGAACCCAAAGTATTTGTATCTTGTGATGACTGGCTACGCCGGTATCTTGTGAGTATGGTTTATCCACTTGCCAGTACTTAACCGTACTGACCCACGAATCTTTTTCGTGGCTGCATATTCAACATTGCAGTCAACAGGTTTGAAGTCTGACGACGTTAGCTTGGGAATCCCTCCGGCTTGGCCTGGGCAGGGATTGGACGCCATCGGTTATCTTCAGGACTCTTAGTCCAATTTTGTATCTTGTCCGTAGTCGGACGCTATGTTGTTTCTTCCGCTGTTATTTGGATCTTTGTATGGTATCAGTTGTATCCTTGACTCGTTTGAGTCTTCTTGCATATATCTTTTCTGTTGTTGTTGTGGATTATTCGTGAACTGTTGTAATGTTATCACAAGTGGCAACCTGGAATCGGTTATTATGTGGATTTTGGCGGGAATGCTGAAATCTGCATAGTGCCCGATCTCGGGGCGTCACAGATGCAGTGTAGAAAGTACAGTCGATGCATGGTCAAAGCGGTGGTAGAACAGGCGTAGGCGTAGGCGTAGGTTGCATGCGTGAATTAAAGAGGTGAAGAGAAGAAATCCAAAGTCTCACGCCAAATCCTGCCTCGCTGCATATGCATTGATACGTATCTTATAAAAAACTAGGCGTGGAGGGCTGCGTCGCTGCAAATGCGACGCGACTTGTGTTTCTGAAAGGAGGCATGCAGGGCTGCTGCAAATGCGACGCGACGTTCACTCGATCTTTTCTTCTTCTGCCATGTTGGTTACTATGAAAAAACGAGGCGTGCATGCACCGGGCTGGTGAACGGGGCCCCAGTTACATTGAGCCAAAACACCACGTCCATGCACCTACGTCATTTTCGACCGTTTGATCGTAAGGAACGGTGCAGATAGAGTCCATGCATGCAAACTACGGCGGCAACGGCCTGCAGACGCTGAGACGCGATCCTCTGACTTTAGGTCACTGACAAATGGAGCCCATCACACACCGGACCCACGTGTCATGGGAGAAAGTCAAAGAACATAAGGTGGGCAAAGTAAGAGGATCGGGTTCCCTCTGTTTTTAGTGCATGTACAATAGTGTAGACGGGTGCTGTCTGCACTACTCGGCCATGTCATTTCTAGACATTTTTAGAGATAGTTGGTACAGTGCGGTGCCCCCCTAGCTTGTGCTGGGATCCTGACGCTCCGTAGCCCCCCTCCCGGTGAAACCCTAGCCCCGCTGGAGAAATACCGGACTTATACGGAAACACGCGGTAACTGCGTCGAAAGGGGGTAGCAATGTGGAACTATTTGCTTGGTTGTGCTAGGATAGCCCATAGGAACACAAAACAAAAAGGTAGAACCCACCTCTTCGGAAGATTCACGGTGTTTGGTCCGATACGGGAGTTTCACCCTGTAACCGCCTACGAGAGAGAAGTGGATGCCGGTGAAGCCGGGTCACACCCCGGAGAGCAATCTTTGACATCCAAAGCACACAACACACCTATACTAACATGGTATGGCACCCCCTAGCTTGTGTTGGGATCCAGACGCTCCGTAGCCCCCCTCCCGGTGAAACCCTAGCCCCGCTGGAGAAATACCGGACTTATACGGAAACACGCGGTAACTGCGTCGAAAGGGGGTAGCAATGTGGAACTATTTGCTTGGTTGTGCTAGGATAGCCCATAGGAACACAAAACAAAAAGGTAGAACCCACCTCTTCGGAAGATTCACGGTGTTTGGTCCGATACGGGAGTTTCACCCTGTAACCGCCTACGAGAGAGAAGTGGATGCCGGTGAAGCCGGGTCACACCCCGGAGAACAATCTTTGACATCCAAAGCACACAACACACCTATACTAACATGGTATGGCACCCCCTAGCTTGTGTTGGGATCCAGACGCTCCGTAGCCCCCCTCCTGGTGAAACCCTAGTCCCGCTGGAGAAATACCGGACTTATACGGAAACACGCGGTAACTGCGTCGAAAGCGGGTAACAATGTGGAACTATTTGCTTGGTTGTGCTAGGATAGCCCATAGGAACACAAAACAAAAAGGTAGAACCCACCTCTTCGGAAGATTCACGGTGTTTGGTCCGATACGGGAGTTTCACCCTGTAACCGCCTACGAGAGAGAAGTGGATGCCGGTGAAGCCGGGTCACACCCCGGAGAGCAATCTTTGACATCCAAAGCACACAACACACATATAATAACATGGTATGGCACCCCCTAGCTTGTGTTGGGATCCAGACGCTCCGTAGCCCCCCTCCCGGTGAAACCCTAGCCCCGCTGGAGAAATACCGGACTTATACGGAAACACACGGTAACTGCGTCGAAAGGGGGTAGCAATGTGGAACTATTTGCTTGGTTGTGCTAGTATAGCCTATAGGAACACACAACAAAAAGGTAGAACCCACCTCTTCGGAAGATTCACGGTGTTTGGTCCGATACGGGAGTTTCACCCCGTAACCGCCTACGAGAGAGAAGTGGATGCCGGTGAAGCCGGGTCACACCCCGGAGAGCAATCTTTGACATCCAAAGCACACAACACACCTATACTAACATGGTATGGCACCCCCTATCTTGTGTTGGGATCCAGACGCTCCGTAGCCCCCCTCCTGGTGAAACCCTAGCCCCGCTGGAGAAATACCGGACTTATACCGAAACACGCGGTAACTGCGTCGAAAGGGGGTAGCAATGTGGAACTATTTGCTTGGTTGTGCTAGGATAGACCATAGGAACACAAAAGAAAATGGTAGAACTCACCTATTCGGAAGATTCACGGTGTTTGGTCCGATACGGGAGTTTCACCCTCTAACCGCCTACGAGAGAGAAGTGGATGCCGGTGAAGCCGGGTCACACCCCGGAGAGCAATCTTTGACATCCAAAGCACACAACACACCTATACTAACATGGTATGGCACCCCCTAGCTTGTGTTGGGATCCAGACGCTCCGTAGCCCCCCTCCCGGTGAAACCCTAGCCCCGCTGGAGAAATACCGGACTTATACGGAAACACGCGGTAACTGCGTCGAAAGGGGGTAGCAATGTGGAACTATTTGCTTGGTTGTGCTAGGATAGACCATAGGAACACAAAACAAAAAGGTAGAACCCACCTCTTCGGAAGATTCACAATGTTTCCACCTCTTATTCTTTGAAATCTCTAGTCTTGTATTCGAGGAATCTCATTTTAGTGATGGCTTTCGTTCTAATGTTTATAAATCCTATTTATATTTTTCCTAGACTTGTATTAGACCTATATAATGCAATTCCGAAGCCCAAAAATTTATTGGATGAATATTCGTATTATTTATTTTATTTTGAATAATAATGGTTTTAATCGAAAATCGTAAATAAAACAAGTTTAAAACATCAAAATGAAAAAATAAGTTTGGATCTTTCTTAGTCACACCAAAATGAAGCTTTGGTGAGATTTTGACCTTTTTTGAGTTCAAAAGGTTTGAAACTCATCTCATTATCTTGAACTCTCTACTAGACTGTTCAAGATATCATATGTTACACAATGCTTTTTCGTTCCATTCTTTATAAGACAGGTTTATATTTTTTCTCGTTACTATATGACATAACACTACTATGTGCGTCGGCAATAAATTTTTTCGAATTTTTTTGAATTATGTATGCTCATTTCAAGCTTGGTCAACCCTCTGTTTGACCAGCCGAAAAGCTTCTAGAAGGAAACACAGAGATTCGACCTGGGTTGTTGGATCGACGCCTTCTAGAAGGAATCGTGCATCGGACGGATGCACTCGCAGCCACAGCGATCCGCGAGACGCTCGTTCTGCGCTCTGATTGGTTGGTCCGTTGGCCACAGGGATCGATGGTTTCTATCTGTTCTACATATGATTTCTTTGTTGTTAAGTATTAAACCTTGTTATTTAAATAAAAAAATAGAAGAATACCCTTATTCAAAACATAATGAAACTTCAGATTTACTAGAGCGATGATTTTTATCTGTTTTACATATGAATTTTCTATTAAACCATGTTATTTAAATAAAATATTAAAAAATAGAAGAATTATTGAAAACATGACGAAACTTCAGATTTACACTATATATGTAGAATAGTTGTCTAGGAAATTAATTTGGCTGATGTAGACGAGATGCCAAAAATTGTTGAAGCACAAACGGGGGTGTTTACCCTAGCTTCACACCTCATTTGAAGCACATTTCTCATGAGAATAGAGCGATGGTTTCAAATGAGCATAAATAATTCAAATAAAAATCAAAATGACATGAATCCAACGCACCATGTTGTTATATGCGATATAGTTGCTCCTCAAATTTATTTGGATAATTTTGACAAGGTAGAATTTTTCATGAAATTACAAACGGGGGTGTTTACCCTAGCTTCACACCTCATTTGAAGCACATTTCTCATGAGAATAGAGCGATGGTTTCAAATGAGCATAAATAATTCAAAAAAAAAAATCAAAATGACATGAATCCAACGCACCATGTTGTTATTTGCGATATAGTTGCTCCTCAAAATTATTTGGATAATTTTGACAAGGTAGAATTTTTCATGAAATTTCAAACGGGGGTGTCTACCCTAGCTTGAGACCTCATTTGAAGCACATTTTCCTAAAAATTTGAAACGACTTGGTTCAACATCATCCAACATTATTCAAACATCACCAACTATGTTCTAACTTAGATACATCACCAGTCAACATAAATACAACATTATTCAACAGAAATACAACACCAACTTAGTCCAAATAGCGTCAGGGCTTCTTTGTGATCCTTGGCTGTTTTGGTGGCGCTTTGCTCCTTGTGCTCATTTTGCTCACAACTTATGGTCTTCTCCTCTTGGTAGTCGGTACCTTGGCCTTCTTCTTTGAAACTACACCAGATTTGTACAAAACATAAAGGATCATGATAAATAAATAAAATGAAAAATGAAAACTGGTGAGATCATGGCAGGATTTACATACCCATCTAAGCTTGTAACTGGTGAGATCATGGCAGAATCATCCAATGGAGCATCCAACGAAACTTGTGTGTCCATGGCAGAATCATCCAATGGAGCATCCAATGAAACTTGTGAGATAATGGCAGAATCATCCAAATGGAGCATCCAGCGGATCATCAGCTGGAGCATCTGGAGCATCTTCTGGAGCATCTGGAGCATCTTTTGGAGCATCTGGAGCATCATATGAATCATCAGCTGGATCATCAGCTGGAGCATCCAGCGGATCATCAGCTGGAGCATCTGGATCATCGAATGGAGCATCATGGACTTGATCATCATATGAATAATCAGTTGTATCATGTACTTGATCATCATTTTGTTCTGGAGCATCATCTGAATCAATTGACTGCTGAACACCATTTTCAAATGTTTCATCCGGCTGTTGATCATCATTTTGAAATGCTGCATCCGGCTGCTGACCATCAGTTTCATCAGGCATACTCTCTCCAAACCATGGATCGACTGCGTTATCACAATATTTGCCGAAATAACTAGTCCCACCACACCTTGTGCACTTACGCACCCTCGCTCCACCTCCACCTTCACTGCGACGTCGGTGTCGACTCTTCTTCGGTCTACCTGCAGCTCTCTTCTGAACCGGAGCACAAAGTTTGAATCCAGGGTCCACTCTATCCCACTGCTATTTTCCCTCCAAAGCAGGCAAGGCATGTGCATATGTGGCTCTGAACATTGCTACAGAGTAGTAATCATGGACATACTGTTGTATATCCCCTGCTGGACCTGTGAGAGAAGTGATGAAAAACAAGGCATGAATGCATGGCAAACCAGTTATCTGCCATTGCCTACAATTGCAAGTTTTCGCTTCTAAATCCACTGGATATCTCCATTCTTTGTTACTTTTATCAAAGAATGATACCTCTGATTTGGTATCCGAGACAAATCTCATGTTCATATTCAAGCCCTCTGTTTTCTGCTTCAACGCCTTCATCACATTCGGGATAATAATGTGGCCCATGAATTTTGCATTAGCTATTTCAAGACGGAAATGAAATTTCTCGGCGTATTCTATCCTTATCCTGTCAAGCAAATCAGCCAAATAAAGATCCTTTAGTTTCCGGATCGTTGAGTTGAAAGATTCTGCAAGATTATTGTGCACATAGTCAACTTTGCTCAATTCACTGAATTGGCTTCTAGACCATAGCTTCGAGTGGTGTGTTTCCAAGTAGTCCTTCACTTTCTCTTTTGTGTACAACTGCCTCATGTGGTAGTTGTGCTTCCTCACACTGCAAGTCAAAGATGCAGGCCATAAATGATCGTATAAAACTTTCCTTTGAATTTCTTCACAAAATTTGCAGCAAGGTGACGCATACATTCCCTGTGCTCTACTCCTGGGAACACATTATCCACGGCCACTTCTAAACCTTTGCATGCATCTGTGTGGATTACCAATCCATTGGGACGCCAATAGCCCGGCGCAGATTCTGCAAAAACCATGTCCAGCTCTCCTCGGACTCTGTTTCCAGCACACCGTAGGCAACTGGAAAAACAAAACTGTGTGCATCAACTGCACAAGCTGAAAGATCATCGTCCGTTTTGGTAATCATATGACAACATAACGATTTGATCTAATGTTTGTTCAATGGATGAAAATGCCCAGGTTATTAGGTTCACTAAGTTTATGGGGCAAATGATCAGTTTATATGAAAAGTGCAAGGAGAAACGAATCCAGGAAAGTGAAATATGCAGGGGCGGAGGCTCCGGTGTTTCCACCGGAGGCTCCGCCCAGGATCCGGTGGGGGTCCGGTGGAAGCTCCGCTAAAACCCCGCTCTGGAGCAAATGAGCGGAACCAGGAGCGGAACCTCCGGTGGAGTTCCGGTGGGCAGAACCTCCGCCAGTTCCACCGGAGGCTCCGCCATCCTCCAACACACGCGCTGCACGCAAAAAGGGATCCGGTGGAAGCTTCGCGTAAATGCCCTTCTGTTTGAGCAGAGCGGAGGTTCCACCGGAACGTCCGGTGGACCTCCGGTGCCTTCCCTTTCCTAGGGTAACTGGGCTCCAGTGGGGGGTCCGGTGGATGATCTGCTTAACTGCCTTTCTGTTTGGGCAGAGCGGATGTTCCACCGGAGCCTTCGGTGAGCTTCCGGTGGATGGAACCTCCGCAGGTCCCACCGGAACCTCCGCTCAGTATTCCAGCGCAAACTAGCTGTTGCGCTGCGCAACTGTGGAGCAAGCTGAAGACCACCGGAGCCTCCGGTGAAACCACCGGAGCCTCCGGTGCCCTGGACTGCAAACGGTCACTTAAATGCAAGGGGTATAAATACCCCTTCCCCTACCTCTTAAATGCCAAGCTTTTCCCATTCTCTCTCCTAGCCATTAATGAAAGCTTCAACCACCTAGATCTCCCACTCCGTCCACCCAAACACTCCCAAACTTGGTGGAGAGCTAGAGGAGACCTAGATCCACACTTCCACCAAAGGAATTTCAAATCCATCCACCACAACCTAGTAGATCTAGAATCCTACTTGAGGCCTAGAAACCTTAGTAGATCTCGTCCTTGTAGTTTCCACCTTGTTGCAAGAAGCTACGGATTGCTTGAGAGCCTCCATCCATCTTGTGGAGTGACCTCAAGTCCTTGTAAAGGTTTGGTCAACGCCTTCAAGTCGACCTCATAGTGGAAACGAGCATCTCCCTCACCGGAGAAGCTCAAGGAGAACAAGGTGTGCACAATCGTGCTATTGAGGAGCGCCTAGGTGGCTCCCCACCTCTCCAACGTAGACGTACTTCTCTTTGAGAAGGAACTACGGTGAATCATATCCTTGTCTCCTTGTTTACACTTGTTGTTTGCTTTACTACCTTACGCTTTACTTCCGTTGTGCATATCGTTTTGTTCACATAGGTTGCTCACCTAGTTGCACATCTAGAGAACCTTACTTTATCTTGCTAAGCCCCACTAAAAGGAAAAGAAAAGAAAAATTGGTAGTCAACCTATTCACCCCCCCCCCCTCTAGTTGACCATAGTGCACTTTCAATTGGTATCAGAGCCTCGGCTCTTACTAAGGGCTTAACCGCCCAAGAGTACAATGGTCGATGAAAATGCCCCCGGAAGTTCTAGTGCGGAAATCTCCAAAATGGCCGACACTATATCTAACCTACAAGATACGGTTGGAGTTCTCCAAACCGAACTATCTAAGGTTAGCTCTAGCGTTAACTCGGAGGTGTCTAGCATTAAGAAAATGATGGAGGCATTGATGGGGAAAACCAGGGAGTCCACGGAACCACCTCTCACCACCAACGATGTTAGCTCGGACGAAGAATCCATTCCGGATATCGACGAGATGGAAGCTAACATCGCTTTAGCTAAGGCGAAAGCCAAAGCAAAAGCCGATAAAAGGGCTAAGAGTGGTAAGAGCTCCGAGGGCTCCAAGTCTCAATCGGCTAACGGTTCGGGGTCTAACTCTACAGTACCACCACCTCCCAATTACGATTCTATCCACCCTATTGCTACAATGCCACACATGGTTAATGTTGGAAATCCTCCCATGCTTAACACTAACGAATTCTCATCATGGAAGTTCGATATGGAGTCTCACATTTCAGGTTCTTGCACCGCCTTATGGAGAAGCATTCTTCATGGATTCCATCCTCATGATCCAAGCAACTTGACCCCAAGAGAGGACGTGGAATTCCAACTCAACAAGACCGCTCTCGTGACTATCCAAAAGGCTCTCCCAAGAGAACATCTTGAGCACATTCGCGGATTGAAGACCGCCAAGGAAGCATGGGATAAACTTGACTCCTTGTTCCAAGGAAATGCTAGCATCCAATCATCAAAATATGATGTTGCTCTCGACAAGTCCGAGAACTTCGTCATGCTTGAAGACGAGAGTCCCGAGGAGCTATATAGAAGAGTTGTCACTCTTGGCAATCAACTAAGGGATTTTGGGAAAGAGGAAATCTCCGATGAATGGATCAAGAGGAAGTTTGTCAAGGCCATAACCCCATTTGAGAAGAACCTCTCCACGAGCATTCGATCAAGATCCGACTACAACTCTCTCAACTCCATTGGAGTGCTAAGTGAGTTCATAGCCATATCCTTATCTCACAAGAGTGCGGATGATGCTCTTGCTCGCTCTAGGGGACATGGAAAGTATCCCAACCTTGCCTTGAAGTCCAAAGCAATGGCCAAGATCAAAGAAGTTGATGATGATGATGAGGACTATGAAGACACATACAAGGGTGCCCATAAATGTATCGCTCTTGCCATGCAAGGGTATTGGAAGAGATGGGAGGCTCACAAAGCCGGTGCCCCGAGACCTTCAAGGAACAAGATCTTTAGGAAGAAAGGGGAACGGCCAAGGACATGCTACAATTGTGGAAGTGCAAACCACTTCGTCAAAGAGTGTCCCTTTGAGCCAAGAGAAGAGAATGAAGGGAAGCTTGTTCGCAAGGACAAGAACAAAGCTCCACAAAACAAGAACCTCGCTAGAAGAGTCCCAAGGGCTCTATATGTTCAAGAAGGCCCCACATTGGAAACATACTATTCCGGAGATGAAGGAGAAGATGAAGTCATAGGTGTTGCCCACGTCGCCATAGCTACGACCTCCTCTTCATCGGTCTCTCTATTTGAATCTCCCAATGAGAAGGCATCGATCCGACCTACATGTCTCATGGCAAAAGCCACCGCGGTAATCTCTTCCACCTCCAAGTCTATTAACACTAGCTCTCCCTCATTATTGGATTGTGTTGAAAACATTTTTGATGATGAGGAGGCCAAGAACCTAGGATCTTGGTTGTGTAGTCTTGAAGGTGAAACTAAAGAAAAAGTAAAAGCTCTCCTAAGGCAACTTGATGATGCCAACTCTCTCATTGATGAGAAAGAGGAGATCATCATGACCTTGGAGAATCATGGCGGTAGCAATGTGAATCATGATGATGAACTAATCAAGGCTCTTGAAAAGGAGAGATCCATGAGAGCCTCTCTTGAAGAAAAACTATCTAGTTTACAAGATACTTATGCTATTAGTATTTCTAAGCTTAGAAAAGATAACGAAAAATCTCTTGCCAAGCTTAAGAAAGAACATGCTAAATCTCTTGTTTTACTTAAAGAATTTGAAGAGGAAGAGTTGAAGCTAGGAATAGCTCACCAAAAACTTGACGAGGAGCACGACAAACTAAAAGAGGAGTTTAAGTCTCTTAAGGAAATTCATGACAAACTTGCCAATTATCGAATCAAGCTCCTAGATCAACAATCTAATAAGCATGTTGCATCTTCATCTAATAGCATTGTTATTTCACCTACCTCTTCTACTACGACTAACAATGTAGGGAAGGAAAGAGTTCTCAATGATGCAATCAGTTCTCAAGGTGCCAAGAAAGGAAAAGAGGGACTTGGTTTTGTTGCCAAGTCAAAGAAGATATCCAAGGATGTCACCTCTCCCTCTCAAAAGGTTGTCTTTGTGAAAGAGGGTGAGGTGACCAAAGAAAAGGAAACCAACGCCATTATCGGTGGTGATACCTCTAGGGGGAGCATCACTCACAATGACTTCGCCGGAAAATATAACCCATCTTATGTTCTTATGAAATCTAGAGATGGACATGTTTATGCTAAATACGTTGGTACTTCTTATGGTGATGATTATCATTGGACTATTTGGGTTCCTAAGACCCTTGTGACTAACAAAAGAGGACCCATTGAAGGATGGGTACCTAAATCAAGAAATTGATCTCTTGTAGGGAAATGCTTCCGGGTCTAACAAATGGACAGTGGATAGTGGTGCATCCCAACATATGACCGGAAGCCGTGACGCAATAAGCAATCTTGAACCTCCTCTACCTCATCTCAATTGCGTCACTATTGGTGATAAGTCCGAGCTTAAGGTATTGGGACGAGGCAAGGTAGCAATCTCAAATGATTTATCAATTGAGAACGTTCTCCTTGTTGAGTCTCTTGGCTATAATTTGATGCCCGTTCTTCAACTTGCGAATTGTGGTTTTACCTCGTTCTTTAATAAAGAGAGTGTGATTGTCACTTGGGAGACATCTCTTAAAGTAGCCTTTGTTGGGTTTGTCAAGAACGGCATGTATGTAGTGGACTTCTCAAAAGAAGACACGTGTGCCGCGACATGCCTAATGGCTAAAGTTGATGTGGGGTGGCTTTGGCATCGCCGACTAGCCCACACCAATATTAGAATGTTACATGATCTCCAAAGTGGCAATCACGTTCTAGGACTAACCAAAGCTAAGTTTGCTAAAGATCGTGTGTGTAGCTCTTGCACCGTTGGGAAGCAACATGGGGAACAACACCCAACCAAGACAACAATCTCCACCACAAGAATTCTCGAGCTCATTCACTTAGATCTCTTTGGTCCACTATCCTGTGATAGCCTCGGAGGAAAGAAGTATTGTTTGGTGATTGTGGATGACTATTCAAGATATTGTTGGGTGTATTTCTTCAAGAGGAAAAGTGAAACTCAAAGTAGAGTCATCGAGTTCATCACTCTAGTTGAGCGCCAACACAATGCTACCATATTGGCAATCTGGAGTGATAATGGCTCGGAGTTCAAGAACTACACCGTGGAGGATTTTCTTAGTGAAGAAGGCATTTGTGGGGACCCCAGACTAGCAGTCCGAGACCTCCAGTATGCATACATTCACGATCCCATGATCAGTCAGTCGTGAACAACATACCCGAGTTGGCATTGCAGATTTACAACATCCACGACATGAATACACGGCTTACACAACTGGTCACTTGACTCAGTTGAAAACAACTGCCACGCAGGGCAGGAACACACACCAAAAACAGCGGAAGACTGCAAAACACACTCGTGGTAAACCCAAGTCACGCCTTGACTACCTACAGGCTACTGACTCGGAGACGTTCCTAGTTCGCATAGCCGTCAGCGACACCATCTTCTTCAGATTCTCCGAGTTTCTGCGCAAAGTCTGGCTAAGACAATAGCCAGGGACGAAACCATTCATGAGTACGTTTGAATGTACTCCTGCAAGTCACCCTAAATGAAAGCTAAACATGCAAGTATGCAGATATAAAGGTGGTAGGAAGGCTTTAATTAGGGCTCTACTAGCCATGATGAATTTAAGACTCATCATAGTTGCACAAGTTTTATTTTCCTTTGTTGAAGAAGATACTTCAAAAGATATTTTATTTCTCTTGTAGATAAAGCATGTCCACAAGGTTTTGATAAAACATTCTAGGTAAAGAAAACATTTCTCTTTGCAAAACTTCTTGGAACAACACATCTTTAAGATCATCATTTATCCGGTACCTCAAAGGTACAATCATTCCCTTTCAACGTACCTCCCAGGTACAAGTTCCAAAACACTTTTCCAGCTTTTTGAAAACATTGACACAATACTAGCTACATGGCCATTCAACTGCCCATATCCGAGGGCGCGGCTATTCTGAATAGTTTTACTTTGCAGAGGTGTACACAATCCACAAGATCCAGTACATCCGCCGTGAACAACCACGGACTGTCCGAGACAGTATGCAAACATCGGATAAATGGTCCTAACCATCCACTATGTCAGTGCTAGTAAATGACTACCTCTTCAACTGGGTTTGTTCTCCCCGGCACCGAGTGAGTCAGCCGTATCGATCCGGTTTCCCCTGACAACACACCGCCATGGCAGGAGACCCAACTGTTGCAACCGGTGGCGAACTTAATCCCCACACTCTGAATGTCCCATTTCCCCCTCCTGGCGACAATTCGGTTCGGGGGACTCTAACCCCTATAGCACATTGAGGTAGACACGGACTAACACCAACAAGCAATTAGCTAGACCCCGTTCCCATATTAGGGTAATGTGGCAGCACGGCTTGGTTGTCCGGCGAAGACTAGGTTATGTGTCATTTTTGGAAAACAAGTCGAAAACATTTCCTTCTTCTCAAACCTCCCTCGGACAAGGTCCCACCTTTCCTCGGAGTTTTTCCAATCTTTTGCTTTCCAAAAACATCAAGTTAAAATGTCCACTAGGGGACTTAAGTTGATTAAGTGATGATAATAAAATATCTAAAGGGCTTGGTAACACCAAGATTATATAGTGGATATAGCATATTAGATACATAATATGGATAGTGGTATATTCCACTTAAAAGAATAGTTTTTGAATCAAACTTTTGTAAAACTTCAGAAGTAAAACATGCATGATAGATAATGATAAGTAGAACAACAGCAAGCATTTAGAATGGCTTGCCTTGGCACTGGTCTTGGTCTTGCTCTTGAAATAAACAAGAGTTGCAATAAAAACCTCTCCGGGAAATAATACCGTCTTCGTTATCTAACGTCGTAAACATAAAAAGGAAAACACCCAATCAGAACCAAACAAAGGCAAGCACTTGATAAATTGTAAACATACAGCAAGCATTTCACCAAACAAGTACACTCACAAACAAAAATACTAGGGTGCACACCAACAAGCAAAAACGATCAAAAGGTATACCGCTCCATGATTGGCTCTTTGCTCTACCTTTGTGCATCTAGACCCGATATCATGTATAGCGTAGGTAAATGTGCAAGGTTTCAAGCCTCCCCAAGGCAAAGTCATTTGGAAGCTGTGAAACGGATCTTTCGATATCTAGTTCATACCCCAAACTTCGGTCTTAGGTACCCCAAGGGTTCAAGCTTTCAGCTCATTCGATACTCGGATGCGGATTATGCGGGAGAGAAGACGGATAGGAAGTCCACATCCGGGGGTTGTCAATTTCTTGGCCGCTCCTTGGTATGTTGGTCCTCCAAGAAGCAAAATTGTATTGCTCTCTCCACCACCGAGGCCGAGTATATCTCCGCGGCAAGTTGTTGTGCCCAATTGCTATGGATGAGGCAAACCTTGAAGGATTATGGTATTCATTTTGACAAGGTGCCTCTTCTTTGTGACAATGAGAGTGCTATCAAGATCGCCTACAACCCGGTTCTTCATTCCAAGACGAAGCACATTGAGATCCGTCATCATTTCATTCGGGATCATGTTGAGAAAGGTGATATTGATCTCTCATATGTCTCCACAACGGATCAACTTGCCGATATCTTCACGAAGGCCCTTGATGAACCAAGATTTCGAGCTTTGAGGAATGAACTAAATGTCGTAGATTCCTCCAACTTCACTTGAAACCTTGCATATCTACCCTCATTATGTATGCTATTAGGCTTACATGTAGGCATGGACATAGGGGGAGCACTACTCAACTCATGAATATGCACTCCCCCTATTATGCGAAAATTAAATCATCATTGCATATCTAGTCATTTGTGACTTACTGTGCTTAATTGTGAGTAGTAATTTTGGACCCAAGATATATCTTCGCGCTGCCAAGTTACACACTCAAACATGGTGGCCTCGGCCACCGACCATTTTGTGTTTTGGATCTTTCACGTTTATCATATCTCCGTCTTGACAACTCGTACGGGTTCGGTCTTCTATCTTTTTGTTGCTTTTTGCGGACCCCATCGAGTAATGTCTCTCGTATATCAGTAACGTTTTTCCAACCCAAGCCCCACTTTCCCAAACCCTTGTTTCTATAATATTGCTCGTGATTTTCCAATCTTGGCGTGCCAAAATTCCAGTTGGGCGGAACCTCCGGTGAAACCACCGGAGGCTCCGCTGGGCCTGTCCACCGGAACCCCACCGGAGGCTCCGCTGGGTCCCTGTGGCTCAGCGGGCCAAAACCTAATGTTTGGGGACAGGGAGCGGAGGCTCCGGTGAATCCACCGGAGGCTCCGCTGGCGGGAGCGGAGGCTCCGGTGAATCCACCGGAGGCTCCGCCGGCGGAAAATTTCTGTGGATAAGTTGAGGGCGCGCGGGGGTAAGTGAGATCCAATCTCATTTTCCCCCACCCGCCCCCATCTTCTTCCTCACGAACTGTCGCACCCTGACTTCTAAGGGATACTCATCGGGCCGAACTGGATAGCAGATGCTTGGATTATGGGCATAAATGCTCCCACGTCCCAGCTTCCTGGTAGGCCTGCGCTTATGCGCGACAACACAAGCCCTGCTATTCCATCGTCGATGTAAACTATCCACTAGAGATCAAAGGCGCTACTGTCGACGTACTTCATACCAATCACACATGGTACGTCAACAGCGTTAAACGAATGATGATCACAACATATCTCTAAGACACAAAAGATTGAAATAAGGTAGCAAATGGCCTTCACTAAGGCAGAAATAGCAAATACAATCATCCAGAGGACACATGTCCCAACATAGCATTCATTACATCAGCGGAAGCAAACAAGGTGTCTGAGTACAGACAAATCCAACAGGCTTAAGAAGCCGGAGAAAACAAAGAAGACGAAGCCCATCCACGTAGGTCCTGGATCCTGCCCGGGGTCCAGCTATCTACTCGTCTGCAGTCTCGTCAAACTCCACGAAGTAGCCATCCTGGTGGTCATCGTAGCCGTAGTCGTAGTCTGCGGAAACAACAGCCCCAAAGGGGTCAGTACAACAACGTACTGGCAATCAAGACTCACAGTTCACCAAAGTGTAACCCGTCAACACCAAGTACAGAAACCTTGGTTCAACGGAAGGAAGGGGATATGAAAGATGCTGCAACTGGCTGCGCTAACCAACTACAGAAATCTACAACTGCCAGCTATCAGAAAGGGGATAAGATAGCGTAAAGTAACCAACTGTTGTTAACCACCAAACGAACCCATCCTGGATCTCGCCCCTTATCCAAAGAAGCAATCCGAGGATAACTCACACAGTTGAGTTAATGAATAATGGATCCAGTTTGTTGTGACAATGAGTCTATTACTAGTCAATTCATCAATAGTTAGGTGTAAGTTGTTCTGAGTACTTGTTAGCCAGTACTTTCACCAAGTCAACCATAACCGCGGAAAACACGGCTTCTCGAGAAGATTTATCCCTGCAGGGTTGCACCAATTTGGCCGTACACATATGAATAACCCGCCAGATGGGATGCCTCCCACCAAGCGGGGCACTCAACACAACTCGACCCTTCTTTGCATCAAGCCCAAAGAACCTTGGGCGCACGGCTAATCAAGCCCCGAAGAAAAGGGACCCTCATAGCACTCTAAGACCGTGTCCCCCTATATGCCGACTACAAAAGTTCCACCCTGCGCTGGGCTCGCAAAAACATGCATGCGGCAAATGGAAAACACGAACTAAATGAGGCGATTTGGACGAGATGCGAATCGAGTCAAATTGAGGGGGGCGCCCATACTCGCTTCCCACATGCGGGTAGTGCGCTCATCATGGATCAGTAGACAAGACCCTCTTCCTATTAGGGTCGACACTAGCAGGCTCCAAAACCACACAGGGCCTCCTGCCGGTGCCTTATCAGCATATTATTAATAACAGGTTGATTGATTAACATCGAGCCCCCAGAATATGATAGAATAATAATAACAGAAAGTAACGGGTAACAGACTCGAGCAAAGCAACCTAAGCATGCTAGTAAGACACTGGCTCAAACAAGGGGTTGTAGGAAGGGAGATGGAGGCAATATCAGGTCTAAGGGATTCATGTGATAGGTTCGTAACAGAATAACTACTACTAAGGCTAGCAGAAAAGAACAACGGAAAAGTATCGGTAACCAATGTTGAAAGGAACACGGTGGTTCATGTGAGTGATAACTTGCCTGCAAACCCAGTAGCCGGGTACTGAGCTAGATCCTCAGAAGGGGTGTCGTAAAGATCGTCGGTATCAATGTCGTCGTCTATCCGAGAAGAAGCAAAACAAACAAGACAGAAATATAAACAATCATAATCATGGCATTGTGCACAATCAAGATGATGCATGACAAGTTATTGGTTGCATCAAAATAAACTAGCTAACATGATAACACAATTTAAATGGACCCCTATGCTATTTTGAGTGGCATATGGGAAAGGGTCCATAATTAAGTGGAACAAATGATTTGCAACTAATTGTTATGTGAAAGTTGTTAGCATGATGCATGCATGATGGTAACAACAAAATAACAACAAATAACAATAATAGATGCAAGTGATAAAAGGATTTAACAAGTTTTGGAAATCATTTATTAAGTTTGGAAAGTTTGGTTACTTAAACATGTCACACAAACAATTATTGTTTTCACCAATTTAAAGTGTGCAAATCAACTAACAAAGTTTATATTTGAAAAGAACATCAATTTTTAGTTGGATTACATGTTTCAAATATGGAAATTTGAATTAAGATGAATTTATTATGGATTAAACAATATTAAACAAGTTTTAATTGAATTTAAAACAAGTTTGAATATTATTTGAATTTTATTTGTTCAAATCATAAATTAAAATTCACATTTGAAAAGTTCACACTTTGATGGTTTGAAAACATATTTTGCATGTTCAAAAATATTTTATTTTGAGCAAGTTATGATTTTTATCAAATTTAAATGAATTAAACAAGTATTAAATTATTTAGGCAATTTAAATTATTCAAACAATGAAACAAATTTTATATTTGAATAGGATATTCAAAATGGTATGGAAAACATATTTTATTTGCATTATTTGGAATTAGTATGAATTATTTATTGAATTTAGCAATTTGCATTTGAATTATTCAAATTCGAAATTTTAAATGTATTTGGGAAGTTCAAAACAGAACACAAATGGATTATTTGGAAAGATCATTTAATTTGGAACAGAAAACATATACAACTTTTATTTATTGGAGTTATAGATTAAAAGATATTAAAGTTTAAAGTTTAGGGTTTAAATCTGTTATTTAAAAGAATTAGAATTTCAAAACAGAAACGTTTAAAACGTTTTGCACCTAACAGTAGCTAGCCGCAGCCACTGCAGGGTGGGCCACGGGGCCAGCGTGGCCACTGCGCGAGGCGTGGCAGCCAGGGTCCCTGCCGTGTGGCCCCTGCCTGTCAGCCAGAGATGCAAAAGGTTGGAATAATCGCGGCGCGAGGGATTCGAACCCGCGCCCTCGCCTGCGCGCACGGTGGAATGAACCACTGCGCTGCTGTGCGTGCGTTTGACAGTACTAGCGATTCAGAGAGGATATTGTTCAGCCCCCAGCGTTAACTGACGAAACTGACGAGCAAGTGTTTCCTCGACTGACAGAACAGCGTTGATCGCCGGCGGGGAAACACGGGCCCGTGCTCGACATGGTGGTGCTGCCGTGTGCTGGAAGCGTGCGCAGCTGCTGGTGCACACAGAGGGTAACAGAGAGGGATAGGTGGTGGCTCACCACCGGAAGTAGCCGATGTGGAGGCTCGGTGACGTACGGTGACGGAGGCGACGGCGGCGTGGTCGGAGACGACGGCGCGGATCCAGGGGCCCTTCTTGCTCCCTCCGGTGTCCAACGTGTAGAGGAGGAAGAGGTGGAGCGATACCCGTGCTCAGATCGCGACGAGGTTCCCTGCATCGACGACGGCAACCTCGGGTTCAGAAAACGGGGCCACGGTGGCCAGAGACGGTCGAGGACGGCGGCATCGAATCAACGGCTTACCGAGGTCGATTAGGTGTCCAAGACGTAGAGGAAGGAGAGGGGAACCGATTCCAGCACTCAGGTAGGGTGGAGGAGGGTCATGGCGACGGCGGCGTGGAAGGATTCAGTCGGCGGCTCCGGTGAGGTGGATACAGAGAAGGTGGGAGGTGGAAATGGCGGCGGAGAGAGGGGGAACAGGAACCCTAGGCTCTAGGGCACGGCGCCAGAGGCCTAGGTAGTACTTATAGGGGCCTGGGCGAGGTGATGGCCGTCGGTGGCGTCGTGGTGCCGCCGTGGCACCGCTGCGATGCGTGTCGTACGGGGAGACGACGAAGGCGGCGATCTAACTGAAGCGGTACGCGCGTTAGGTGGGCTGGGCTGCGCACTGGTTAGCTTAGGTGGGTTTGGGATGGTTAGTTGCTGCGCGCGCGGCTGGTTTTCCTCTTTTTCTTTTTCTGCTTTCTGTTTTTTTTTGTAGCAATTAGAAAAGGAAGAAAAACATGAGGTTTTGGTTAGTAAAAATTCTAGGAAAAATTGGGTGTGTTTGTTAGGTTATTTTCAAACAGTTAACAAGTTTGGAGTTCAAAATGTTTAAATTTTTTGTGCTGTTTGTTGAATAAACCAAATGTGAGTGATTTTTGAATATTAAAAGGATTATTAAAACCAACACTTTCATAAGGTGACCCAAAAGAAATAATTGGAAACAAAGGATAAAAGAATGTTTTGGTTAATATTTTTATAGTTTCAAATTGGTTCTGTTTGAAAATATTTGATTTGAATTTGGAATATTTTGTTAATTAATATAGAACCAACAACTTAATAGGGTGAACCCTATTATTAGTTGGACTAGAATTTTTGGAAAGGTTTGATATTTTATAATTTCCAAATGAGGTGTTGTTGATGATTTGCTTTGAATTTGAAAACCAATTTGGAACTGACTTAGTGGAAATCATAACACCATTTTATTAATTGATAACTATGAAATAATATGACAACAAAGGAGTTGTTTTTATTTGGGATTTTTATTTTAAATGTTGTAACAGAGCAAGTATGAAATAACCATTTGAATTTGTTTGAGTTTGATTATGAAAACAAGATAAAACAGATGCAAAACACATAGTAACAAATGCAAACAAATAATTAAACATGATGACATGATGCAATACTTGAATTAAAACAAGAAACACAACATTCTAAGGGATATTTCATACTTGGGATGTTACACGAACCGCCGCCGCCCCCAAGCTCTCCGCCGCCGGATTTGGGTGCTCCACGGCGGGGAGGCCTTCTCCTTGCCTCGGGACGCCCCGGGAACCTTCCCTCCTTCCTTTTTCACCATGGATGCAGCCGGTACGTGCTCTCTCTCTCTCATCTAGTTGATGGATGAGATGCATAGGAGTTCATGTTCTAGCCTTCTAGATTTGTGGATTTGGAGTTTTAGGAGTGGAATTTTCCTAGTACAAACCCTAGCAACCTAGAAAATGCATGTTAGGCTTGAATCGTTGTGGTGGTAGGGGAGATTCGTTTGCCCTAACCCTAGATTATTCAACCCTAACACCATGAGTATCTTGGTTTCTTGGTTTTGTGCGTGCTTTATCGTCTCGAGCTTTACTCGTTCTTCATGTTTTTCTTGCTTTCTCTCTTAGATGCTTCCGGTTCGAAGGGAAAAGGGCAACGGTACAAGACCACCGGCCGCCGCAAGCCTCAACCCGTGGATGAGATTCAAGCCGAACTTGACAGCTCTCAAAGGCAAGCGCAAACGCTTCCCGGCTCCCGAGAAGACTTTGCCAAGGAGGAACACCACACCAACCGCCTCCAAGATGTCCGAGGCTATGTTCTTGAAGGAAAGGGGTGCGAACCCATATGTGATTGCCCGTGATCGTTTGATGCCCCAATTCCGGGGTAAGGATCCTCGTTTTCACACCGTCTTCCAAGGGCAGATTTACAATGAGATTTTGATGAGGAAGCCGAAGGAAAATTTCGTCCCTCAACACGTCATTAATATTGGACACATGGAAAGGAATCACAAGTACTTTGGAGAGGCTCTTGAGCTCATTCAAAATTTTGGTCTTGGTCCCATTATTACTCTTCAACAAGATTTCGACGAAGAGCTTGTTTGTCAGTTTCTTGCCACAGTTCATCTCTCCAATGAGACCGAGCGTAATATGATTTGGATGACTAAGGATAGACAGCTTGACATCACATGGAAAGATGTTGGCATCATTCTTGGTGGCTACCCAGATTTTGGTCCATTTGTTGAGGGAGAAGAGTTTGCCAACGGATGGTTCCGAGTTCGTATCATTAACACCTCCTCACTTCCCAAGGATGGACTTACTCCTCTCTATCATTGTAAGAAATACGCCGTTGGGTTTGTGAAGGGCCTCTATCCCACATATGACATCATGTTGCGCATCTATCGCGAGACCATCAACCCAAAGGCGGGCAATGTGGATGAGATTCAAGGCTTTTTGAAGAACCTTATGCTCCTTACTCACCAACACCGGATGGATGACACTCCACGCAAGCTTGATGTGTTGGATTATATTTGGAATGAGTTGTGGTATGCCATTGCCAACCGGAAGAATGCTTGTTTTGGGCCATTTATCATGAAGATCATCCTTGACGTATGGAATAAGAAGTTTCCGAATGAACCTCTTGATGATGCACATTGGATCTCTCACACGGAAAAGAGGCTTCTCATGAAAGATCACACCGAACCCGTTGTGCATCCCACTCCCGCCATCCGCAAGCACAAGGCTAGGCCTCGCATCATTGTTGATGAGGAAGAAGCCGAGGGTCCATCTCAACCTCCTCCCTCTAGCAATGCCTTCAAATGGATGGCACGGGCTCTCAAGAAAGTGTTTCGGTTGAACAAGAAAATAGAGCAACATCAATGGGAAGCACATTATGATCGGGAACTCAAGGACCGCAAAAAGGCTCAAGCATCTCGTGAACGTCTCTCCATTGAATCCCCGGCTCTTGATAGCCTCACAGATTGGGATGCATGGCAAGCAAAGGACTCCAAGGGCAAGCTCATTGAATGGTCCGAGGAAGAAGGAGAAGAAGCTACTAGCTCTCACCGCCGTGCCCCCTCTCCGGATTCGCAAGCCTCTGACGAGTGATCTTTGGGACGTTAGCGTCTTCATCTCCCTCTTTTGGTATCTTGATGCCAAAGGGGGAGAGAGATATATTAGGAACGGGCATTTGCATGGGTCTCTCCCTCAATCTTTCTCGATTTGCATCTTTCTTTTGCTTGAGGGAGTTTGGCTTCGTATTTGAACTATTTGAAACTTCGTTTGTTTACATTATTCGTACCTATTGTGGACCTCGTTATATTATATTCGTGTGAACCTCGTTTGATATTATTTATGTGTTATGTGTGTTATGTGCTATCATTGTCATATTATTCTTATATATCATGCCTTAGATGATCTCAATATGAAAGGATCATATCTTTAGGGGGAGCTCCGTTCATATTGTGTCTATAATCATGCAAATAGTTATGTTGTCATCAATTACCAAAAAGGGGGAGAATGAAAGATCATCGTCCATTTTGGTAATCATATGACAACATAACCATTTGATCTAATGTTTGTTCAATGGATGAAAATGCCCAGGTTATTAGGTTCACTAAGTTTATGGGGCAAATGATTAGTTTATATGAAAAGTGCAAGGAGAAACGAATCCAGGAAAGTGAAATATGCAGGGGCGGAGGCTCCGGTGTTTCCACCGGAGCCTCCGCCCAGGATCCGGTGGGGGTCCAGTGGAAGCTCCGCTAAAACCCCGCTCTGGAGCAAATGAGCGGAACCAGGAGCGGAACCTCCGGTGGAGTTCCGGTGGGCGGAACCTCCGCCAGTTCCACCGGAGGCTCCGCCATCCTCCAACACACGCGCTGCACGCAAAAAGGGATCCGGTGGGGTTCCGGTGGAAGCTCCGCGTAAATGCCCTTCTGTTTGAGCAGAGCGGAGGTTCCACCGGAACCTCCGGTGGACCTCCGGTGCCTTCCCTTTCCTAGGGTAACTGGGCTCCGGTGGGGGGTCCGGTGGATGATCCGCTTAACTGCCTTTCTTTTCGGGCAGAGCGGATGTTCCACGGAGCCTCCGGTGAGCTTCTGGTGGACGGAACCTCCGCAGGTCCCACCGGAACCTCCGCTCAGTATACCAGCGCAAACTAGCTGTTGCGCTGCGCAACTGTGGAGCAAGCTGAAGACAACCGGAGCCTCCGGTGCCCTGGACTACAAACGGTCACTTAAATGCAAGGGGTATAAATACCCCTTCCCCTACCTCTTAAATGCCAAGCTTTTCCCATTCTCTCTCCTAGCCATTAATGAAAGCTTCAACCACCTAGATCTCCCACTCCGTCCACCCAAACACTCCCAAACTTGGTGGAGAGCTAGAGGAGACCTAGATCCACACTTCCACCAAAGGAATCTCAAATCCATCCACCACAACCTAGTAGATCTAGAATCCTACTTGAGGCCTAGAAACCTTAGTAGATCTCGTGCTTGTAGTTTCCACCTTGTTGCAAGAAGCTACGGATTGCTTGAGAGCCTCCATCCATCTTGTGGAGTGACCTCAAGTCCTTGTAAAGGTTTGGTCAACGCCTTCAAGTCGACCTCATAGTGGAAACAAGCATCTACCTCACCGGAGAAGCTCAAGGAGAACAAGGTGTGCACAACCGTGCTATTGAGGAGCGCCTAGGTGGCTCCCCACCTCTCCAACGTATACGTACTTCTCTTTGAGAAGGAACTACGGTGAATCATATCCTTGTCTCCTTGTTTACACTTGTTGTTTGCTTTACTACCTTACGCTTTACTTCCGTTGCGCATATCGTTTTGTTCACATAGGTTGCTCACCTAGTTGCACATCTAGAGAACCTTACTTTATCTTGCTAAGCCCCACTAAAAGGAAAAGAAAAGAAAATTGGTAGTCAACCTATTCACCTCCCCCCCTCTAGTTGACCATAGTGCACTTTCACAAGCTGCTACTAGCTGGCCTTTAAACCTCCCTGTGAGAAAAGTAGCATCAATAGCCAAATAAGGCCTGCAGCCTACCAAAAAACCCATTTTGCAAGCTTCAAAGCACACAAAAACCCTCCTAAAGCATTGCCTTGTCCTTGTCACTTTCTTCAATGTGTAATCCTGGGCGTGGTGATCAATTTCAACAACACTGCCTGGGCTTGCCCTCTCCACTTCAGCTTTGAATGCATACAACAACTGAAAACTTTCATTCCAGTTACCATGGATAGATTCCAATGCTTTGTTTTTACCAGTGAACACCCTCATGTATGGTAAATCTATCTTGAACTTGTCTTTCATGTTTTTCTGCAATTCCTTTGCACTCACTTGATGGTTTTCTGCCACCCATCTTTTTACTTCATCCGCCACCCATCTTGACTTGGCTCTGCTGATTGTTTGCTTCCTAAGGGTTGATTCTTCGCATGTGTGGGGAAAAGGGTTCACTTTTACCTGAACATTGGTGCTGCCACGCATTTTAGATGTGTGCATCCTCCATTGACAATCTTCAGACACACAGTGCACGGTGTAGCGCCTTTTATCGCTCTTGTCAACTACAAAGGCATGTTCTACCGTCATGTAGTACGTCACAAGTGCATTTCTACACTCAGCCATGGAAGAAAAAAATGCAACCTTCTGCCATAAGAGGGTTCGCAGGGTTCCATTCAACAGGTGTCCGGTCTTCCTCTTCTTCATCGTCACTGTCAGACTGATATTGGATTTCAACCCGAGGTGTCTGTCTTAAATTCCTAATAACATCAGGATATAGCCTCTCTTCATCATCCGCAGACATGCAGGCATCCTCCTCCACAGCGACATGAACCCTTTTCCCAGTGCCCACACTTGTCTACCCTGTAACGGCCGGGGTTTTCCATAATTAGGTTTTGTTTGTTGTTTTCCTTTTAGCATCCTCATGGCATAATGCATCATTATTGAATTAAAACATGCAATCAAATTAAATTACATCAAGTCCAATTTTATACAATTTTCTGGAGTTTATTTTGTGCATAAAACCTATTTTATTAGCATTTCGATTTATAAACAAAAAAAAAAGAAAAAAAAATTGTTTTGAGTGGCCAGGCCAGGCCCAACAGGCCCAGCCGGCCACCACACCCAAACCCTAACACCTAACTCACGCACGCACACCACACAACACAACGCACACACGCACACGTCCCAGGCCGCAACGCACACAACGCACACCACACCCAGGCACTCACGCACGCACCCAAGCCATCGAAGCCCCACTCATCTCCTTCCTCCCGAGGGCGCCGCCAGGGGCTGGACTCCGCCCTCCATCCGCCGCTCCCGCCGGCAACCGCCTCGACGCCGGCCGCCCCACTCACCCGATTCCCTCAACCCCGTCGCCATCCTCTGCCACGGCCGGTCGCCATCCTCTGCCACGGCCGGCCGCCACCGGAGCTGCTCCCCAACCCCGTCGCCTCCCACCTCCGGCCACCCTCCTGGCCGCTCCGCCCCGCCGTTCTCCTCCCGAGTGCCGCCGCCGCCCATCCCCTGGTTCCCCTCGTCCCCCCCCCCCACAGCTAGCACGCATCGGAGAATCACGCGCCCGAGGGGATTCCGCGCTAGGGTACTGTGGATCGTGGGCGGCTAGTATGGTTTCGGGGCGGCGGGCCCATGGCCTCGCCGGCGGAGGAGGATGGGGCGCTCCCGGTCACGGTGGAGGCGGTGACTGCGGGGTTCGCAGAGCTGGAGCGCCAGCAGCAGCTGCTCGCCAGCTGCACGCGCCTCTACCAGCAGCTCTCGGACCACTTCGTCACGCTCAGGTGCCGCGTTGATGCGTCCAAGTTCGTCATGGACGCGGTCGCCGACGTGTTCCCGGTGGACCGCCGGGAGATGAAGAACCCCGCCGACCTGGCCTGGGAGGCGGCCAAGCCCCCCCCCCCCCGTCGCGCACGGCCTTCCTGCAGCACGTGGCCACCTTTGCCGTTGCGGAGAGGGAGGACCGCCCGCTGTATCGAAGGATCGTTGTTAGCTTCTCCTGGCGCCGACAGATGCCGCGACTCGCTCTCGCCCTGGGACTTGACGAAGACATGGCTGATGCCTAATGACGATGACCCTGACAAGTTCCCGTGTCCATGTCCGTCGACAAGATCCGACCACGACAATATGACGCTTGAACGACTACGATGACCATGCATGAACCGCATCGACAAGAACACCCTCGACCACGAAGGCTAAAACATCGTCAAGATCTTCGGAAGATAGCACACCAAGCTCGTCGACGATGCATCCACAAGAACCACCATGAACAACTACCGCCTCCCCGACATGTACCTCGTCGACGAGTTCTTCGCCGACAAGTACCGCTACATCGAGCTATGAACGACCACTATCTCCACCATGTCCGTTTTGCGTTGGCCGCCTTCGTGCGCGCCCGAAGACCGGGACCGTCAGGTTCGCCTCCCACCCCGAAGACGATGATGCGGTGGTGCAATTACGACTACTTCCTCGACATCGACTACTTCCCCTACTACAACGACGTCGACTACCTCCACTACCACGCCTACGTCGACTACTCCTTCTACAACCCGAGAACGACTACTTCCTCTACGTCCGTCTACTTCCTCCACGTTCCGAAGTTTCCGGCGTTAACTCCGAAGACCCTCTTTCCAACGTGCGGACCCAAACCCTAAAACCCCTATACCTATATGCCATATTTTCTATAACATATCATCTATATTTAAAATGTCATCGCATCATGTTTGCATTGCATTTTGTGGGTGCGGGTAATAGTAATGTCACTTAATAATTAAATATGGAATGTGTTGGGGTATTTAATTCAATTGTTGCCCTATTCCATTTAATATTGAATAGATCACCTCTACCTTGTTTAAACCTGTTAATCAACATTTAACATTGATGGTTAGATAAACAACTTGAACCAATTCCTATTTCTCCGGACTCCGGTTCCGATTAAATTGCTTAAGTTGTTTCCTCTCCGTTGCATCTTGCCATGCCATGCATATAAAATAGGATCATGCTGGATCTTTTGCCGTAGTAGTAATTGTTGCATCCGGTGTTTCTTTTAGTTCGTTGCTTCTTCGCGGATAGGACGTTGAGATGATGTGAGCAACGACAAGTTCTGCTACCTTGCGGGATCTCAGGCAAGTATACTCACTTGCTGCCATATGGCTGCCTTTCATCACTTGTTACCGATTCTTTCCGTTGTTCTTTTCTGCTAGACTTAGTAGTAGTTGTTTCTGTTACGAACCCATCACATGAATCCCTTAACCTTGTTATTGCCTCACCTCCACACCTATAACCGTTGCTTGTGCCCGTGTCTTACTAGCATGCTTAGGTTGTTTTGCTCGAGTCTGTTACCCGTTACTTTCCGTTACTAGATTACTTTTATGTTCTGGGGGCTCGATGTTAATCAATCAACCTGTTATTAATAATATGCTGATAAGGCACCGGCAGGAGGCCCTAAGTGGTTTTGAGGCCTGCTAGTGTCGACCCTAATAGGAAAAGTGTCTTGTCTACTGATCCATGATGAGCGTGCTCACCGCATCCGGGTGGTAGTATGGGACCCCCCTCGACTTAGACCTGATCTGCAGCTTGTCCGAAGAGCCACACTTAGTTCGGGTGTTCCATTTGCTCCTTGCATAATGGGTGGATCCCCCATGGTTACTTATGATGATGATGCATATAGGGCGAGGCCTGTAGTGCCGGGGTGTTGTGTCCTGCGGGAGTTTTGCACACCTGCGCTGAGTATTCGGCTGCGTGGCTGGGACCTTATAGCTCCGTGGCTCCTAGGATGGGTTGTAGAGATGGTTTGGGTCGTGTCAAGCCAACCTGAGTTTTAGTTGGTGGCTTGAGTGTGTACGGGTACTGGAGCACACCCCTGCAGGGATAAATCTTCTCGAGAAGCCGTGTTGTCCGCGGTTATGTGACGACTTGGTGAAAGTACTGGCTAACAAGTACTCAGAACAACTTACACCTAACTAATGATAACTTGACTAGTAATAGTCTTATTGACACAACAACCTGATCCATTATTCATTAATCCAACTGTGTGAGTTATCCTCGGACTGCTTCTTTGGATAAGAGGTGAAATCCAGGATGGGTTTGTTTGGAGTTACTTTCAGTTGGTTACTATCCTCGATCTTATCTTCTTTCTGTTAGCCGGAAGTTGTAGTGTGTTTCTGTAGTTGGTTAGTGCAGCCCGCTGCCGCTTATTTGCAATAATCCCTTCCTTTCCGTTGAATCCAAAGTATTTGTATCTTGTGATGATCGGATTACGCCGGTATCTTGTGAGTATGGGTTTATCCACTTGCCAGTACTTAGCCGTACTGACCCACGAATCCTTTTTCGTGGCTGCATATTCAACATTGCAGTCAACAGGTTTGAAGTCTGACGACGTTAGCTTGGGAATCCCTCCGGCTTGGCCTGGGCAGGGATTGGACGCTCTCGGTTATCTTCAGGACTCTTAGTCCAATTTGTATCTTGTCCGTAGTCGGACGCTATGTTGTTTCTTCCGCTGTTATTTGGATCTTTGTATTGTATCAGTTGTATCCTTGGCTCGTTTGAGTCTTCTTGTATATATCCTTTCTGTTGTTGTTGTGGATTATTCGTGAACTGTTGTAATGTTATCATAAGTGGCAACCTGGAATCGGTTATTATGCGGATTTGGCGGGAATGCTGAAATCTGCATAGTGCCCGATCTCAGGGCGTCACAAATGGTATCAGAGCCAAGTTCCGATTCCCGATATTGTTTCGATACGAATGGTTATCGAAGCAACGGGTCCGCAAAGCCTGTAGGTTAACCTCGCTAACGGTCGTTGTTTCTAGAGTGTCAAAAACTATTTCTGCTAAACTATTTTGGAAAAACATCTCAACAGGATTCTTGTTTTCTCCTTACCTCTATTCTATTTCCCCTCCCATCTTATTTGTTTTGGAGTCTTCCCCCCTTGTCTATCTTTCAAAGTGTTAGGATCCTACGTGGGTGGACGTTTTCTATGCCGTTAACCTAATAGGTTCGATCATCGGAAGATTTCCTGGTGGAAGAACATCGTCGTCACTCCGAGCAAGATTCCCTTGTTAGTGGTGTCGAGGAGATCAGCTGGAAGCATGAAGAATCGATAGTCGAACTTCTTTCCCCTCCCGAGTTAGCAGGTGGATTGCGAGGGCGCAATCCCTTGTTAGTGGTGTCGTCTGTAACGGCCGGGGTTTTCCATAATTAGGTTTTGTTTGTTGTTTTCCTTTTAGCATCCTCATGGCATAATGCATCATTATTGAATTAAAACATGCAATCAAATTAAATTACATCAAGTCCAATTTATACAATTTTCTGGAGTTTATTTTGTGCATAAAACCTATTTTATTAGCATTTCGATTTATAAACAAAAAAAAAAGAAAAAAAAATTGTTTTGAGTGGCCAGGCCAGGCCCAACAGGCCCAGCCGGTCACCACACCCAAACCCTAACACCTAACTCACGCACGCACACCACACAACACAACGCACACACGCACACGTCCCAGGCCGCAACGCACACAACGCACACCACACCCAGGCACTCACGCACGCACCCAAGCCATCGAAGCCCCACTCATCTCCTTCCTCCCGAGGGCGCCGCCAGGGGCTGGACTCCGCCCTCCATCCGCCGCTCCCGCCGGCAACCGCCTCGACGCCGGCCGCCCCACTCACCCGATTCCCTCAACCCCGTCGCCATCCTCTGCCACGGCCGGTCGCCATCCTCTGCCACGGCCGGCCGCCACCGGAGCTGCTCCCCAACCCCGTCGCCTCCCACCTCCGGCCACCCTCCTGGCCGCTCCGCCCCGCCGTTCTCCTCCCGAGTGCCGCCGCCGCCCATCCCCTGGTTCCCCTCGTCCCCCCCCCCCCACAGCTAGCACGCATCGGAGAATCACGCACCCGAGGGGATTCCGCGCTAGGGTACTGTGGATCGTGGGCGGCTAGTATGGTTTCGGGGCGGCGGGCCCATGGCCTCGCCGGCGGAGGAGGATGGGGCGCTCCCGGTCACGGTGGAGGCGGTGACTGCGGGGTTCGCAGAGCTGGAGCGCCAGCAGCAGCTGCTCGCCAGCTGCACGCGCCTCTACCAGCAGCTCTCGGACCACTTCGTCACGCTCAGGTGCCGCGTTGATGCGTCCAAGTTCGTCATGGACGCGGTCGCCGACGTGTTCCCGGTGGACCGCCGGGAGATGAAGAACCCCGCCGACCTGGCCTGGGAGGCGGCCAAGCCCCCCCCCCCCCCCCCCCCCCCCCGTCGCGCACGGCCTTCCTGCAGCACGTGGCCACCTTTGCCGTTGCGGAGAGGGAGGACCGCCCGCTGTATCGAAGGATCGTTGTTAGCTTCTCCTGGCGCCGACAGATGCCGCGACTCGCTCTCGCCCTGGGACTTGACGAAGACATGGCTGATGCCTAATGACGATGACCCTGACAAGTTCCCGTGTCCATGTCCGTCGACAAGATCCGACCACGACAATATGACGCTTGAACGACTACGATGACCATGCATGAACCGCATCGACAAGAACACCCTCGACCACGAAGGCTAAAACATCGTCAAGATCTTCGGAAGATAGCACACCAAGCTCGTCGACGATGCATCCACAAGAACCACCATGAACAACTACCGCCTCCCCGACATGTACCTCGTCGACGAGTTCTTCGCCGAAAAGTACCGCTACATCGAGCTATGAACGACCACTATCTCCACCGTGTCCGTTTTGCGTTGGCGGCCTTCGTGCGCGCCCGAAGACCGGGACCGTCAGGTTCGCCTCCCACCCCGAAGACGATGATGCGGTGGTGCAATTA
The DNA here is from genome assembly GCA_028641055.1 of Alopecurus myosuroides. Classification (NCBI taxonomy): domain Eukaryota; kingdom Viridiplantae; phylum Streptophyta; class Magnoliopsida; order Poales; family Poaceae; genus Alopecurus; species Alopecurus myosuroides. The sequence goes on from CM054060.1 coordinate 348,653,905, forward strand.
CGACTACTTCCTCGACATCGACTACTTCCCCTACTACAACGACGTCGACTACCTCCACTACCACGCCTACGTCGACTACTCCTTCTACAACCCGAGAACGACTACTTCCTCTACGTCCGTCTACTTCCTCCACGTTCCGAAGTTTCCGGCGTTAACTCCGAAGACCCTCTTTCCAACGTGCGGACCCAAACCCTAAAACCCCTATACCTATATGCCATATTTTCTATAACATATCATCTATATTTAAAATGTCATCGCATCATGTTTGCATTGCATTTTGTGGGTGCGGGTAATAGTAATGTCACTTAATAATTAAATATGGAATGTGTTGGGGTATTTAATTCAATTGTTGCCCTATTCCATTTAATATTGAATAAATCACCTCTACCTTGTTTAAACCTGTTAATCAACATTTAACATTGATGGTTAGATAAACAACTTGAACCAATTCCTATTTCTCCGGACTCCGGTTCCGATTAAATTGCTTAAGTTGTTTCCTCTCCGTTGCATCTTGCCATGCCATGCATATAAAATAGGATCATGCTGGATCTTTTGCCGTAGTAGTAATTGTTGCATCCGGTGTTTCTTTTAGTTCGTTGCTTCTTCGCGGATAGGACGTTGAGATGATGTGAGCAACGACAAGTTCTGCTACCTTGCGGGATCTCAGGCAAGTATACTCACTTGCTGCCATATGGCTGCCTTTCATCACTTGTTACCGATTCTTTCCGTTGTTCTTTTCTGCTAGCCTTAGTAGTAGTTGTTTCTGTTACGAACCCATCACATGAATCCCTTAACCTTGTTATTGCCTCACCTCCACACCTATAACCGTTGCTTGTGCCCGTGTCTTACTAGCATGCTTAGGTTGTTTTGCTCGAGTCTGTTACCCGTTACTTTCCGTTACTAGATTACTTTTATGTTCTGGGGGCTCGATGTTAATCAATCAACCTGTTATTAATAATATGCTGATAAGGCACCGGCAGGAGGCCCTAAGTGGTTTTGAGGCCTGCTAGTGTCGACCCTAATAGGAAAAGGGTCTTATCTACTGATCCATGATGAGCGTGCTCACCGCATCCGGGTGGTAGTATGGGACCCCCCTCGACTTAGACCTGATCTGCAGCTTGTCCGAAGAGCCACACTTAGTTCGGGTGTTCCATTTGCTCCTTGCATAATGGGTGGATCCCCCATGGTTACTTATGATGATGATGCATATAGGGCGAGGCCTGTAGTGCCGGGGTGTTGTGTCCTGCGGGAGTTTTGCACACCTGCGCTGAGTATTCGGCTGCGTGGCTGGGACCTTATAGCTCCGTGGCTCCTAGGATGGGTTGTAGAGATGGTTTGGGTCGTGTCAAGCCAACCTGAGTTTTAGTTGGTGGCTTGAGTGTGTACGGGTACTGGAGCACACCCCTGCAGGGATAAATCTTCTCGAGAAGCCGTGTTGTCCGCGGTTATGTGACGACTTGGTGAAAGTACTGGCTAACAAGTACTCAGAACAACTTACACCTAACTAATGATAACTTGACTAGTAATAGTCTTATTGACACAACAACCTGATCCATTATTCATTAATCCAACTGTGTGAGTTATCCTCGGACTGCTTCTTTGGATAAGAGGTGAGATCCAGGATGGGTTTGTTTGGAGTTACTTTCAGTTGGTTACTATCCTCGATCTTATCTTCTTTCTGTTAGCCGGAAGTTGTAGTGTGTTTCTGTAGTTGGTTAGTGCAGCCCGCTGCCGCTTATTTGCAATAATCCCTTCCTTTCCGTTGAATCCAAAGTATTTGTATCTTGTGATGATCGGATTACGCCGGTATCTTGTGAGTATGGGTTTATCCACTTGCCAGTACTTAACCGTACTGACCCACGAATCCTTTTTCGTGGCTGCATATTCAACATTGCAGTCAACAGGTTTGAAGTCTGACGACGTTAGCTTGGGAATCCCTCCGGCTTGGCCTGGGCAGGGATTGGACGCTCTCGGTTATCTTCAGGACTCTTAGTCCAATTTGTATCTTGTCCGTAGTCGGACGCTATGTTGTTTCTTCCGCTGTTATTTGGATCTTTGTATTGTATCAGTTGTATCCTTGGCTCGTTTGAGTCTTCTTGTACATATCCTTTCTGTTGTTGTTGTGGATTATTCGTGAACTGTTGTAATGTTATCATAAGTGGCAACCTGGAATCGGTTATTATGCGGATTTGGCGGGAATGCTGAAATCTGCATAGTGCCCGATCTCGGGGCGTCACATACCCACCACGTCGAGCTGGTTTTGAACTGTTCTGGCTGGAGTTGGCAGTACGACGTGATGGTCCTACCACAAAAGATGAACCCGCCACAACTGCCGGCACAACCACATCATTTTGCAGCTTCACATTAAAATTCTCTGCCTCCTTATGCTTAGCAAACATGGTAGCGAGCTCTTCATCATTACTAATTTTGATCCAATCTTTTCCCCCATCAAAGTATCTAAATTCCACTTCATCATGCAAACCCCAAGGATATGGGCTGCAAACTATCTCCCCAAATTGTTTGAAACTCCAGTTACAATCCATTGGGACCGAATAACTGAAACCTCCTTGGTATTTCTTCTTACTGTCTGCATCGACGATATATCGCTCTCTTCTAACGTGCACCAAGAAAGCAAACCGCAACTCCATCCTAACCCACGAAAACAGAGACGCAATCAGCTGCAAATCAATGGCATCCGTGTCTAATCGATAATTCAAAGCTCAGTACTTACCAAATAGGAAGCCAATCGTGGACGCGGCGTGTCTCCGGGCCCACGGCGCGGCCACTCTCCATTTCATTCCTATCCATTTCGTCGAGCAGGTGGCGGGCAGAGTGGTGGAACGAGCGCCCCACCAGCGGCGTCGCAGGACGGCCCCGACGGTGAAGCAGGTGGCCACGCGGAACGGCCGCGGCGGTGCAGGTGGTGCAGGTGGTGCTGGCGGCGCAAATGCGTGCTGCTGGCTGCGACACAGGTGGCGGTGGCGCGCTGGCTGAGGAAGGTGGCGGCGGAGCAGGTGGTGGTGGTGCCGCAGGCGGTGGTGGTGCCGCAGGTGCTCGTGGCGCAGCAGGGGGTGGTGCGGAGGTGGCGGCGGCGAGAGCGGCAGCGCACGACGGCGGGGCAACTAAATTGGGCGGCAGAGCACGACGGTTGTGGCGGGAAGCTCGGGTGGACTATTCAGATTAGTCAACTAACTGCCCGGTCCCACCTGTAAGCTCCGGACGGTTTCAGCGAACTGGCAGTCCCACGCGGACCCACTTCGCGAAACGGAGCCTGACTCCTCCGGGCCCACTTCGACTAACGGATTCGACTCCAAACTTACCGTTCCAGCCTCTCCATAGTAGTTGCGCACAGACTAGGGGCAAAACTGAGGTCGATTCGGCATTAGGGGTAAAACTGAGTACAAGTGATCCGCTGTGGGCAATTCGATAAAAACTCCTATTAAATTAGAAAAGCATGCATGCAACTAACAGTTTCGACATATACAAATCTGTAATTAAATAGTTGGATGCTAATTAAGTGCAATTCAGTGCTAGACCAAGCCCGTGTCAAAAAAATGAACACCATCCGGACTCATCAGAAATCACAGTTGAAAATGTTGAAAGAACAGTTACAAGTCCTGGATTTCTTAACGATGGCAACAATCAGTATTGGCATTCTCTATTAAACAAGAAGAAAGACTTGTGTAAATCAACTACTTTGCGGTCACTGAAGGGCCATTTAGAGGTTGCTAAAAGTTAATTGTATGAACCTCAAATATTAGTTGAGAATTGATATACTAATGCTTAGCACTGTTATATGGGTTGATGTAGGGACCATGGCTTCGAAGTTGTGGCATAACCGTGAGGAGGATGATCGGTGTGTGCATGATGCGCGCAAGCTGGACGAGAAGTTGCGTCAAGAGCGTGTGAAGATGGACAAGACGGTAAAAGAAAAGCGTGCAACCGTCGACAAGAAGATAAAGGATAAGCGTGAGAACACGCTTCTCCAGATGAATCAGCTCCATGATGAGATGGACAAGAAGATAAAAAATGAACGTGCAACCGTGGACAAGATGATCAGGGAAGAGCGTGAGAACATGCTTCGTAAGCTGAAGCTGATCCATGAGGAGTCGGACAAGAACGTGGAGCGGGACCGTGCGGACATGGACCGCTTTCTACGGAATGCGCGTACAAAGATAGACTTCATAAAGATGCAGGCACGTGCGGATATGGACCATCGGTTGGAACAGGAGCGCTACGACATGGATGGTCAGATCAAGTTGGAGCAGATCCGCATGGAAGGAAACATCATGCAAGAGCGTGCGAGCAAAAATAGAATGGTATATTTCTTGTTTTTCTGACTTTTTATTACATCACCAACACACATATCAATCACAGTATTTGAATCAATGCAGGCTGAGGAGAAACAATGCCACACCCATTCGCCCGAACATTACGACTCTCCACAGGTAAATATGTTACACCCATGGTATACACATGCAAAAAAAAAAAAATTGTGTTAAATCTGATGTCATCGAGTAATATGTAGGTACTGGTAATGGAATGTTGTATTTTTAAAGACGAGGACATTTCTCAAATTCCGAGAGCATATCTGGAAGATATACCCGGTGAATTGAGATTTACTAAAGAACCAGTGATGTGGTCACAAATGCTGGATAATTTGGGTTCGTTTGGGTATAAATGGAATTCTAATCTTTACTTCATCAAGCCTACGTTCACTCCAGCGGAGGGAATGATTTGGATTTCCTCTCAAGAGGATGTAGATGAAATGATGAAAGTTTCTCAGGGGACAACGAAATGTGATTTGTACCTTGTTACGAATTATCCATCCTCACATTATAGTGACGATGACATGGGTAGTCAGGTGCTTATTACTGCCAAACTTATCATATATATTTTTTTTTAGTAATCTTAATACCTTTGTAGGATTATGGACATGATGAGTTTCTTAATACCTTTGTAGGATTGTGGTTATGATGAGTTTGAACCGGTGACGTTGGAGGTGTAACGACAGACGCAAGAGGGACACCAAAGACGATGGGTCATCGACAAACACGCATTAGAAAGAACTTGAGATGCTGAATATAGAGTACTTGGGGCAGAGGCTCCCATTTCTAAAAAAATTATAGAGTACTTTTTTTTACCTGCAAAAATACAAGAGTAGATAATCTTTGCCGTAATCGAGAATAAAGATTGTAATAGAGAATTAAGGTTGTTTATTTTTGTTCGAGAATTAAGACTATGCTTTATGGTGGTGATGGTGCAGATCTTGCACATTCTCTTGTTTATTGATGGCGAGGCTCCTCTGTTGTTCTGGTATTACTGTGTACGACGTATATGGAAAATCTGCCGTTCAATGCAATCCAATGGGCTCCTTCCCTTCCCTGGTGCACACTTATATTGGAAACAAAGTTGGCGCTAATTTTGTATTTGATCGATCGGTACAGGACAGAGTTAGCAACGATGCACACCTAATTAGAAACAGAGTTGGCGCTATACTTGTATTTGCTCGGTACAGGACTTACAGAGTTAGCAGCGGTACTATTGCTTGCCCAAACAGTGAACCAGTGAAAATATGAAATGATCAAACAAATTTCAATCCATAATATATTCTTTTGACCAAATATCATATGGAAGAGAATAAGTTGACGAGTGCAACTGAAATCGCAAGAACATAATAATATCCACATTAAATAGTTTAAACAGTATAGGACGGCATCTCTTAGATGAATTTATGCAGCGAATTACACATCCGTCTCTTACAGTTCAGAATTAAATGAAATGAGTGCACCAGGGCAATGATTCTGAATTTTCAGGTACACTGCAGACCAAGACAATTTATCACTTCCTTTCCTTTCAAGCACTTGATGAAAGGCGCTGCCTATTCTGAATTTTCGGGTACAGTGCAGACCAAGACAATTCTAGCAATAAGAAATGATCAGGTTTTTTTTCTGCACGTACGTACGTATAAGTGTCTCTGTACTGAAGACCCGCCACTGCTCCGTCCACAGGTCAGAAGACGATGCTCGAGCCTAGAATCCACCAGTGTCTCTGCATGACATTATGACAATACCTTTATATCAGTGAAGAGACCAAGGTACAGTCAAGAGCTGACATTTTATCAAATAAGTAGAAAGATGGCGACAAGCAGATGTTGGTGCACAGCCATAAAGTTCCACTCCATTTCCATTAACATCAAATAACAAATATATATTTATGTGGGTAGTACATAAATAATGATGATCAGGTTGGGGGCAAGCAGGTCGAAAATGTTGGCATACATCGCCTGATTCTCCAGCCAGGAATGAAAATAAGTGGCATGCTTTCTACACTACACTGGAAAACATAAAGCAAGAGCTGAGATGCGATAGCATCTCTGTTTCCTCGGCCAAGTTTTGGGCAAGGCTTGCCTTCATGTTTACAAATTTGATGGTTTTACTGAATACCAACTGAAATCCTGATCCTACCATTGTTTCTCTGAAGTTAACTCACACTGCCTGGCCATTTCTTGTGGGTTTCAGGTTGCCAGAGAGAACTTCACATGTAAAGGTGGCATATTAACATGTACATCCAGTGTAAAAAAAATAGGAAAAAAAGGCATATTACCACACTCAATTATAAGATCAAGCCCATTCAAGACCTCCACGTCAGATCTCAGTGGGTAAGCTAATTGAACATCGGGAAGAGACATGCCAGTGGTCAAACAATGTTCTAACTTGTTTAGTGTGGATTTTGATCGAGCAACAAAAAAACAGCTAGCAGCTTGAGCTAGGTCTCAGACTTCAATGATGTAGATGATTTAATGGTGTATAGAGGAACAAGTTAGAGACATCCTAAGATACGTGGTAAGGGGTGCTTAAATCCACACTATATAGAGATAAATACACCACCAGTCCCAAAAGTTGTACACGATGTGTAAACTGGTCCAGTTCTTCTAAAATGGGGCCAGGTGGTCCTAGAAGTTGCTAGGACGTGCAAATTGGTCCCAAAATAGCTCTGGCGCTGACATGTGGCTCAGTATTTTTGTGGAAACACCCCTATCAATTTTTCGTATAGCACAAATAATTTTACCTGTGCTGACAGACATGGGACTTCAATGATGTAGATGATTTAATGGTGTATAGAGGAAGAAGTTAGAGACATCCTAAGATACGTGGTAAGAGGTGCTTAAATCCACACTATATAGAGATAAATACACCACAAGTCCCAAAAGTTGTACACGATGTGTAAACTGGTCCAGTTCTTCTAAAATGGGGCCAGGTGGTCCTAAAAGTTGTTAGGACGTGCAAATTGGTCCCACAATAGCTCTGGCGCTGACATGTGGCATAGTATTTTTGTGGAAACACCCCTATCAATTTTTCGTATAGCACAAACAATTTTACGGATCGAACCCGCTACCTCGCGGTCGAGCAGGGACACACTGCCAATGCAGCTGTTCAACGTTTGTGTCCATGAATAGATTGATTAGTTTTATACTGACGTAAACATATAGAGGTAGGTCCCGCATGTCTGTTGAGCGGGCAAATGCCAAAATTATTGCAGGCGTTAGGTTCGAATCCGCAACCTATTTTGCTCTAGCCGGGCCATGCTGCCACTACAGCTCATAAATATTTGGGTCAAACAAATTAGTATTGAATATTTATTATCAAATAGGCCATACACGTACTTATTGTGATCATTTATTTATTTAAATGACAATTAACCTACTTCCTCTATCCCAAATTAAATGTCATAGATTTGACAAAATATGAATATATCTATACACTAAAATATGTCTAGATGCATACATATTTTGATAAACCTATGAAAAATAATTTAGGACGGAGGGAATAGATTTTAATCAAATTAGTTGATACCCCACGCGGCGGGAATTTAAAAACGATTTGAAAGTTGCACGCACCGGACAAAATGTAAAAGAGTCTGAGCGCGTGTGCGTGGCGTTATCAACCGCCGGGAATATTTTGAAAGTCTGCGTGTGCTAGCTCTTAAAAAAAGTCTGAACGCGTGTGTTTAATGAAATATGTCGGATGTGTTGTATTTGTGTCGAATATTATGTACGTGCGGGGTTACGGTAGGACTTGGAGTTGTAATAGGTGTGGACAGGGTAGATAGTGTTGTAGTCGAACACGTGTATCCTAGGGCCTCTCATATAATGAGGAGGCACCACATGTTGTAACCTATGGCGACTTGATTGCAGCAGGCGCGCAAGGGGAGCCGGCGGTTTGTGCCGGCGACCAAGGCGGCCGGTGTAGCGGTATCGATGGGGAGGAGCGCCCATAGTCATGCCCCGCAGATGTAGGCGAGTTCGCCGAACTGCGTTACCAAATCTCGGTGTCGTCATCATTGTTGCGATTGCTTGTTCCTCGGTAGATCGACTAAGCGCCTACGAATTGTAACAAGTGGTATCAGAGCAAGGTTCTGAGGTCGCGGTACGTTGATTCTGAGGAGTCGAGAAAATTGATCAGCCGATGCTGGCTCGCGAGCGACTGTTTCGACAGGTGCTTCATCAGATCGGCAGGGAATCTAAATTTTCGATAAGAAGTAAAAGGTAACATGATCGATTGGTTCAGGGGCAAGGCAAGCTGCATGTGGGCCAAAGGGGCCAGGGACCTCACGCTCGTGCCCATGCGCACGGTGCATGCAGCGTTCAGATCACGGGCGTTTGCTTGGCAAGAGGCAGACCAAAGCTAGCTTGCAAGGAAGGACCAATCATTACGGGATTTGTTTTGGAAACAAAACGGGACCGGGTCCCGGGAGGAAAAGACTCCTCGTGCGAGTCGGAGGTGGACTCTTGCGCTTTAAAGGCAGCGGTAGGACAGGGCCAAAGACACGCAGGCAAATCGATTCAGCGGAAATAAAAATTCATCAAGGGATACGACAGATCCATCGGATTAGCAGGCGAATCAAGGCAATTGCTAGCATCGGGAGTTGAGCAACTTTGGAGCGGCAGTACGTGAAGCACAGGCAAAATTATTGCTACGTGCGCGCGGGTACAGCAGCTCGGTTATTTCTTCGCGGGTTAGCCATACAGGAAAAATCATGGCGCCAACGGGTACCAGATTTGAAGTGCAAAAGTTCGACGGGACTGGAAACTTCGCGTTATGGCAGACAAGGGTGAAGGATTTGTTGGCACAACAGGGATGCTTGAAGGCGTTGCGGGATGTCAAGCCAGCTAAGATGGACAATGATGACTGGGAGGAGTTGCAGATTCAAGCAGCCGGGACCATACGGTTGTGTCTGTCGGACCAGGTCATGTATCATGTGATGGATGAGAATTCGCCGAAAAAGGTTTGGGAGAAATTGGAGAGTCAATTTATGTCAAAGACTGCAACGACCAAGGTGTATTTGAAGCAAAAGTTATACAGGCTGAAGATGCAGGAGATGTCGGATTTTGTGGAGCACATGAATACCTTTAATCAGGTTGTCACGGATCTAGCACGTCTGAGTGTGAAGATTGACGACGAGGATAGGGCTATTCTACTTCTTTGTTCATTGCCACCGTCCTATGAGCATTTGATCACTACGTTGACGTACGGCAAGGAGACTGTTCAACTTGAGGATGTCACTGCGGCGTTATTGTCCTATGATATGAGGAAAAAGAACAACGCAGAGGAAGGCGCTCATGGTGAAAGTTTGCTAGTCAATGGTGGGCAAGGCAGGCAAGGATACGAGGCAGGGAAGAACAAGAAAAAGAAGAAGGTGCAGTGTCACAAGTGCAAGCAGTGGGGACATATTAAGAAGGACTGTCCAGATCTCAGTGGTGGGTCAAGTGCTAATGTAGTAACTAATAGTGATGACTCGGACAACGATATTCTCTTGGTGTCAGATAGACGGTCAACTAAAGGTGAAGCGTGGATGTTGGATTCGGCTAGCTCTTTTCATGCGACGCCCAATAGGGAGTGGTTCTCTTCGTACAAGTCTGGTGAGCTTGATACAGCCTACATGGGTGATGACACGGGCCATCGTGTTGCTGGAGTAGGTGACATCAAAATCAAGATGTTTGACGGAGTAGAGCGGGTGCTTCGGGGAGTCAGGCATGTGCCAGGGCTAAGGAGGAATCTAATTTCGCTTGGAGTTCTTCATGATGGTGGTATGATATTCCGTTGTGATCGGAATAAGAAGACCATGAGGATCATGGAAGATAATGTGACCGTGATGATGGGAGAGAGGACATCTTCGCATCTTTACAAGTTGCGAGGGAGTACTATTGCAGGTGGAGTCATGGAGACTGGAGTTACGGGAGTAGCAGCTGTGTTCCACGGAGGCGGCGGGTCTGCGGCAGACTCGTCGAGTAGCTCTCGGTAAGCTACGAAGTAGACAACCCAAGTCCGGAGTACATGGAAGTTTGACGCTTGGACGAACTCAAGGTGGTGGAGGATATTCGCCAAGGTGGAGTTTGTTGTATTTGTGTCGAATATTATGTACGTGCGGGGTTACGGTAGGACTTGGAGTTGTAATAGGTGTGGACAGGGTAGATAGTGTTGTAGTCGAACACGTGTATCCTAGGGCCTCTCATATAATGAGGAGGCACCACATGTTGTAACCTATGGCGACTTGATTGCAGCAGGCGCGCAAGGGGAGCCGGCGGTTTGTGCCGGCGACCAAGGCGGCCGGTGTAGCGGTATCGATGGGGAGGAGCGCCCATAGTCATGCCCCGCAGATGTAGGCGAGTTCGCCGAACTGCGTTACCAAATCTCGGTGTCGTCATCATTGTTGCGATTGCTTGTTCCTCGGTAGATCGACTAAGCGCCTACGAATTGTAACAGGATGTCAGTGGCATTACCGTTGAGTTGAAAAGACATCAATGTATATCTATCACAACAGCGTATGAGGTTCAGTGGTTACCGCATGTTTGCATGCAGACGAACTGGTCTGAGTTCGTAGGTTCGAACCCAGCGCGCCTCCAATAATTTTGGCATTTATCCGTCTGGCTGACATGCGGGACCCACATCGGTAGGTTGTACGTGCTATATAAAAAATTCAAAGGGGTGTTTCCGCAAAAATATTGTGCCACTTGTCAGCACCAGAACTTTTGAACTTTTAGGACCACCTGGCCCCGTTTATAAGAACTGGGACCAGTTTACACGTCGTGAACAACTATTAGGACCCGTGTGTATTTATCTCCACTATATACTACATAGTCAGATGTCCTCGGGGTTGACCATGGATGCATCAGATTACATCCACTTGAACTATGAGAGCTGTCATCTATAAAAAAAATCCAAGTATGGAACCCCTCTGCCCAGCCTTACATGTTATACAACTGAAAATTAAAAGATGTTTCAAAGTGGCATGGAATTATTCTATGATAAAACTAAATAAATAACTCACTACAGAATTGTACACCTTAGGTGGCAAAGATAAAGTAAAGAAAGGTTCCTTAGACATTCCTTGGTCTGCTACATGCTATACAACCGAAAATTAAAAGATGCTTCAAATTGGCATGGAAATTATTCTATGATAAAACTAAATAAACAACTACAACAGGTGGCAAAAAATAAAGTAAAGAAAGGTTCCGAACACATTCCTTGGTCTGTAATTAAGGAGGTCAAGACGACCGGACCAAATAAAGGTCAAGACAACACAATGTGCATGTCAGTAGAACTTACACTTACTTATTATCTCAAATCAAGGAACTTGATTTAAAGCAATGTTCCAGGCTGTCAAGCCTCTAGCGATATCAATGTTCTGCCTGCGATTTATCCTACGAAACAAAAGTTATAATTAAGGGCATCCACCATTTTAATGAGTAATGCACATGCAGAAAAGAAATTAATTACTTTTGCCACCTCTTTCAATTTTTTGCATGTACGCCTATTGTGACCGGGCTGCTTGCAGTATCCACATTTGCCCATTGATTTTGCCCTCTTCACCTTGGCCTGCAGCCTTTTCTTTGGTGCATCTTGGCCTTGCACAAGTACGGGATCCAGAACCTTGTCCAAATCCCCAGAATCAGGTTGCATGACTTGTGGCAGCACCGGACCAAACATAATGCTTTCCCTATCAAAACTACTTGATCCCTTGCTGTTAGCTTGTTCCTTAAAAACCATCTTCAGATTTTGATACGACTCATCACATTGAGCTGCCTTGAAACATGCCGCGTTACTCAGCTTCCGCAACTCACTATACATTAACAGGTATACAGAAAACTCATACATGTCATTCTTTCTGGTTGGAGGGTATGCAGACTTTGCGGTCATCGTCCACCTCGACGGAATACAACATCTGGGCAGATCTTTTACTTCTAATAATGTTCCCAACACGTAAAATATGGGGGAACATGGTGTGCCTACGCATTCAAGCTTATGGCACGAGCAACTGATCTTCTGCAACGAACCCTCTATATCCTCAACTCGCACTTCGCACTTCTTCTCTCTTCTATCCTTATTAGCCACAACAAATATAGTCAAATCATGTCCATCTAGTATCCTGACGATACAACGATTGCTCACAACATCTATGCTCCATCTTAACAAATCAAACATAGAAGGGGTGAAAGTTTTTGCAGCGTGTTTCTCCAAACTTGATGCATCCGGCTCCATAAATGGAACTGACTGCAATGCCACAATGTCCAGGATGGCCTCATTAAGGCGTCGTGTCGAAAGGCAACGCTCGTAGTGCTCCAGCATTTCCAGCAATGTCATCTTACCATCAAGATGCGTATGTAGCACCGAGTTCAGGCTTTCACTACGCTGATTACTGCTCAATCCTAAGAAACATCGCCCACCAGATATGGAGCACACCATAGTTTCCTCATCTGATACATCTAATGCATCCACGACTCCTCGTTGTTGACCTTACTCTTTTCTAAGAACTGTACCCATTTTCTCTCATGTTGTTCGATGGAAGAGGAATCATATATGAAAGATCTAAACTCTTCCTTAACCGTGTCATCATGAAGATGGCGAACAATGTTCTGCTGGATGTGCCATACACACAACCTATGGTTCGAGTTAGCCCAGATCACCCTGATTGCTCTCTGCATTGCCAGGTCCTCGTTAGTGACGACAGATATCGGATGTTTCTGGGACATGCAATCAGTAAAGGTCTGCAACATCTACTCGTAGGCCTCGGTCGTCTCATGGGAAATAATCCCACATCCAAAAATAACGGTGCTCTGGTGGTGATTCAACCCGAAAAACGGCACAAATGGCATTTTGTACTTATTGGTCCTGTACGTGCTATCAAAAACAACAACATCGCCAAAAGCCTTGTAGTCAAGACGGGATTGACTATCGGACCAGAACAATCCCTCCAGATGCCCATCTTTATCTACCAAGTACCTGAAGAAAAACCCCGGATCTTTCTTCTACCGCTCCATCATGTGACTGATCACCGTTTGAGCATCATCGGTAGGGACCACTTCCTTCTTGTACACATGGCAGAAGTTATAGATATCCTTCGCCGTGCATCCAACCTTTTCATACCCACCGCACTTGGTTCGCAATACATCCATAATTTTGTGTGTGCGCACCCCAGCATGCCTCATCTCTAGAATGTCGACCTTTTAATCATCGCTGATTATTCTGTGTGAATACAAAATACAAGAGAGATCCGGTGGGCCCATAGGATGTGTGTGTTCATCTACGAAATCCTTCACAAACCATCGCCATGTTTCCTCAACTCTTGCAATCACCAATTTGGCTTTACACCCAACACGAGTGATATTCCGGGGCCTCCTCTTCCTCTTCATGTGCTTCTCTTCACGACAACGTTCACGATTACAGACAAATTCCTCAGAACTTTCTCATTGTTGTCTATGTCCCACTCAACATAGCCTTTCCGCACACTAAAACCTTTCTCCGGAGCATAATTATTATAGAACTGATAACCTTCTTCCTCGCTGTCAAACGTCATGTTGACAATGTCAAGGTACTCATCATAGCCTCGTCTCTTACATCGGACATGTCTTTCTGCATACCACATAACCAAATTCATCGTAAGCCCCGATAAATCCAAATTGTATAAGCATTAGAAATTAAATGGAGAACCAAATGGTGCTTAGAAATTGTCAAATTCAGAGGTCACACTTGTTAAATAAAATGTGAATGAACAGGTTAAGCAGCATATGCATGGAGATAATTTCAACAATTTGCACTAATCTAAATTGATGGAGTTGGTTAATGGTTAATCAAAGAAAAGCAAGATCAATGTGATTTAGGTGCTACCTGCAAGATCATATTGTTAACCAGGCAATTTCAATCAGAGATGAGTTATAACAATGGAAGCAAAAGATAATGTATATAAAGTCCAAGCAAAGAAGTGCAATACAGAGCAAGCATTGTGCATATAAGGCTATATTTGTTAACGAACATTTTATGCTTCTAGAACAAGAACAGTTGCCTTTTGTTGCCAGCACATGAAAGCATCTGGTTGCCACCACATAACATTGTAATTAATGAAACAAGATCAGGCGTTTTACCCAGCGAAGCTTCCGATTCCCTCATTCGCTGTTCAATAGCTGGTGGCGAACCGGTGGAACAAAGTTTAGCAAGCATAAATAAGACCAAACATGTCCCTTTGGCACAATACCAAACCCAGAATGGACAGGCTAGCACCGTGCATTTTGATCATCAAACTATAATATTTAGAAGAACAACCGTGCGGCACTAGCCAAAAAGGAATATCCAATATACGAATAAGTCATACAAAACTTACCAACAGGCATTAGCACCTCTGGCGTTTTTATTTAGAAGAACAACCGTGCGGCACCGCAGGGAGGCCAAGCCTCAAACCCAGGTGGGATGAGCAAGCACAGAAGACGGTAGCCAACTGAATGGGGCTCAGCTTTCTGTAGATACAAATCATGATAATCCCCAATGTGATGTTTCTAGTTCTCTATAATATGCACTGATTTACTGCTGCTTTGTTGGATAGGCCCAGTTGCAGATGAATACTTCTTCCTACACTTGGACTCTCATCATTGTGCTGTCGTGGTGGCGAGGTTTAAACACTAGGTAACCTCTCACGTTAAGCAAGAGAACGCATAGACTTGGAAGAAAAAACTCGATACATGAAAATGAAAAGGTACGGTAACTTAAATAATAGGAAATATCTAAAAGCAGACTTAATGTGTGTGTGTGTATTAAGCAAAAAACTTAATGTAGAAAATAATCGTATGTTCCTGCCTTATACTGTGCGCGCGCGGTGCGTGTGCGTGTGTGCGTGTGCGTGCGTGCGCGTGCGTGCGTGCGTGTGCGTGCATGCGTGCGTGCGTGCGTGCGTGTGTATTAAGCAAAAAACTTAATGTAGAAAATAATCGTATGTTCCTGCCTTATACGGTGTGTGTGCGCGCGCGCGTGCGTGCGTGCGGGTGCGTGTGTGTGTTAAGCAAAAACTTAATGTAGAAAATAATCGTATGTTCCTGCCTTATACGGTGTGCGTGCGTGCATGCGTGCGTGCGTGTGTGTATGTGTGTGTAAGTGTATTAAGCAAAAAGTGTGCGAGCGTGCGTGCGTGCGTGTATTAAGAAAAAACTTAATGTAGAAAATAATCGTATGTTCCTGCCTTAGACGCCAATCATTATATTTCTGCCTTATACACCAACTTGTAGCCAGATGAGGTCCATTGTACACATGACAAGGGAACTACTTAGGACCAGCTCAGACACTAGATGGCATGAAACAACAATGGCAGGCATGCAAACAATCTCAAAGTCATCTTCTTTAGTGAAGCAAGATGAGCCAGAGCCCAGCGGTGCTTCTGTTCTGTTCCTAAATATGCTTTTTATAGAAAGTTGAAGCAGAAATTGCAGTACAACATAAGAACTATGCCCAAAATCGGAGCAGTTTCATCAAAACCATCTAACATAGGACTCGACAAGAACACTGACACAGCTGCTGCAAATCAAGAACACTGACACACCTACTTTGCCTCTAAACAAGGGAGATCAGGGAGTTACCTGAGTCGTTGTGGAGGATCAGAGACAACAGTCACCGGCACAGGGGATTTCAACGCCGGATTCGCTCACAGGAGTAGGGGCAGCGGCAGGAGGTTACACCACACCCGCCCAGCCCGAGGGCGGGCGGCGCTAGGAAGCGGAGGAAGGGGAATCCTAGGCTAGGTGAACGGCGGGCCGGCAGCCATGGAGAAGACGCTGACGAGGGGGCAGGTCGTCAGCAAGTCGTTGGTGGCGATGGCGGTGTAGGTCGTCGGCGACGATGGAGGTGCAGGTCCTCGGTACGTCGACGACGATGGGGGTGTGTAGCATCCCAAGTATGAAAAATAGCCATTAGAATGTTTGCTCTCTGTTATTTTATGTTTTGCATCATGACATCATGTTCATTGCATTTGTTTTGCTTTGTTTTCCATTTGTTTTCCTCTGTTTTTCTTTGTTTTCCTTTGTTTTCTATTTGAATTTCAAATCAAATTTCAAACCTTTTGTTTCATACTTGTGATGTTACAATTTCCAAATGAATATTTCAAATCAAAACAATCATTTGTTTCCATTAAAGTTGTGATTCCAAAACTGTTGTTTTGTTTCTATCAAAAATTCATTTAATACCAAACCCTTTTCAAATTCAATTAATTTCCAAAACAGCAACTCTTTTGAAAATTTTGAAGATGACCAAAACACTTCCATCATTGTTTCCATCAAACCATAAGGTTCAAAACTATTTAAACTGATGGCTTTTAATATTTCACTTAATTCAAATGATGTTCAAATTCAATTGCAAATTACAAACAGCACCCAATTTGAACTTATCAAAATTACAAAACAATTCATTCACTTGTTTCCAATTAAACATGAATTTTAAAACTTATTTTGCTTAAGTTCAATTATTTCAATTAATATTAAAAATTCAATCAAATTCCAAACAACTTGCAAACAGTACCAAAATTCAAAATAATTTTGAAAACAAAAGTTGGAAGGTTGTTGCTGTGGTAATAACTAACCTATACAATTTTTTCTAAAATTTTCCTAAACCCAAAACATATCTTTTTCTTCCTATTTCTATTTCTGCCAAAAAAAAAAGTAAGAAAGAAAACAATAAAAGAAACAGAAGGGAGAGGGGCAGGCCCAGCCCACCAACTCCCAGGCCCATACCCCTTCGCTCCACCTTCTTCTTCCCTGTACGGCACCACATCCAACACCTCCACGTTGGCAGAGAAGGGGAGCAACGGCTGCAGCTTCCCCCCTCCTCCTATTAAACCCTAGCTCGATGCTTCCCTCCTGCCCTAACCCTAATTCTCCTCCTTCTCCCTCTCCCCGCCTCCATTCTCTCCCTTCTCCCTCTCTCTTTCCTCGCTGCTCCAATTCTCTGTAACTAACTGTACCACACCCGAAAATCCCCCCTCTTCCACCGGCGATCGCCGTCGTTTGGGCCACCCGCCGGCCAGGGCGAGGCCGGGAATGGATTCCCCTTGGACCCCTCTACCTCCTCCACCCCACGGCGAGGGCCGGGAGGGCTCGAAGCGCCGCCGCCATCCGCCCTTCGTCGCCGGTCGCCACTGCTCCGCCCCGACCTGCTCCTCCCTCTGTCCGCTCGAGGTGATCCCTCACCCCCTCTCGCTACTCCCTCTCTCTCCCTTCCCTTCGCAGCACACGCACGCCACCTGCACCCACAGCACCCACGACCACCCCAGCGCCACCGCGAGCGCAGCAGCTGCCGGCGGTCGTGTTTTTCCTCCGTCGAGATACAGTGAACTGAACCTTAAAGTTCAGTTAAAATTCCCGCGCAAGTTCTGCACCTTAACCCCCCCCCCCCCACGACCCCCTACTGCCACCAAACAGATCACCACCGCAGGGGTTCTGCTCTCTGTGCGCGCAGCAGGAGGGCAGGGGTTCGAGTCCCACTCCCGCAAAATTAAACCACCCTTTTTATTTATTTTGTTTGGTTACAGAAACTTCACAGAAATCACAGAACAGTCCCTGCTGTTAACTTCTAGGTCCCTGTATTATTTTTCCTAAGTCCCTAGTTAATAAAAAATGGCAGAATTACACCTTAAACTTGTAAATTGCATAAATAAATCATTCCAACTCCAAATTCAACTTTTTAAACATGTATTCTGTACCAAATTGAATTGTCTACCCAAATATAAAATTTGTTTATTGTTTTGAATATTTTAAATTGGTGCAATATTTGAATTCTTGTTTAATTCACTTAATTTTGCAAAATTCATAACTTGGGCATAAAAATTCCAAATTCAACAAACTAAATATGTTTTCCATCCCATTTTTCATGTACTTTGCAAATATCAACTTTTTTTTTGCTGTTTTGAATAATTTAAATTGCTGAAAACAACTGTTTCTTAATTAATGCATTTAAAATTGCCAAATTAATAACTTGCTCATTTTAATTCCATCTTCAACAAATAAAATATGTTTTCCATGCTAAATTAAACCACCTTTCCAAATATAAAATTTGTTCCATGTTTTGAATAATTAAAATTGGTTAAATAATTTAAACCTTGTTTAAATCATTTAAAATTGTTAAATTCATAACTTGGTCAAATTAATTTCTTTTGGGACATATAAAATATGTTTTCCAACCATAAAAGTATAAACTTTTGAAATATGAATTTGGTTTAATGTTTTGAACAAATAAAAATTCAAATAAGTTCATAATTGAATTAAATTCATTTAAATCTTGTTTAAACTTGTTTAATTCATAATTAATTCATTCTAAATCCTTTTTCAACAAGTGAAACAGGTAATCCACCCAAAATTGTGTGTTCTTTTCAAATATGAACTTGGTTATCTATTTTGAACAATTAAAATTGGTGAAAACAACAAATGCTTGTGTAACACCTTTAAGAAACCAAAATTTCATAACCTAATAAATAAATTCCAAACTTGGTAAACCTTATTTCCAATTGTTTCTATTGTTGTTTTCTTTTGTTTTCCTCATCCATGCATCATGCTAATCCACTTTCACCTATTGGTTAGTTGTAAAACAATTGTTTCACCCTTAATTCATGGGCTTTCCATATGCAATCCAATTGCATATGGGTCCATTTAATTATGTTATGTTACCATGTCAGCTATCTTATTTTGATGCATCACTTAAATGGTCATGCATCATCCCATGTTTGTGCACTATGCCATGTTATTGATTGTTTGTCTCCTTGCGTTGTTTGTTTGCTTCTTCTCGGATAAACGACGACGTTGAGACCGACGATACTTACGACACCCCTTCTGAGGAGTAGCTCAGTACCAGGCTGCTGAGCTTGCAGGAAAGTATTCACTCACATGAACCATTGTGTTCCTTTCAACATTGGATACCGATACTTTCCGTTGTCTATTCTGCTAGCCCTATGTATCGTTGCTTGATCTCCGAACCTATCACATGTATCCCTTAACCCTGATATTGCCTCACCCCACTCCTATAACCCCTTTGTTTGTTGCCCGTGTCTTACTAGCATGCTTAGGGTTGTTTCTGCTCGAGTCTGTTACCCGTTACTTTCTGTTACTATTTCTATTATGTTCTGGGGCTCGATGTTAAACAACAACCTGTTAATTTTGAGGTAATAATAATTTGCTGATAAGGCGCCGGCAGGAGGCCCGGCGTGGTTTTGAGGCCTGCTAGTGTCGACCCTAATTAGGAAAAGGGTCTTGTCTACTGATCCATGATGAGCGCACTAACCGCATGTGGGAAGCGTGTATGGGCGCCCCCCTCAATTTGGTTCGATTCGCATCTCGTCCAAATCGCCACACTTAGTTCAGGCTTTCCATTTGATGCATGCATGTGCAGGTGCGAACCCTTGGCGCCAGGGTGGAACTTTTGTAGTCGGCATTTAAGGCGGCGTGGTCTTAGAGTGCTATGAGGGTCCCCTTTTCTTCGTGGGGCTCGATTAGCCGCGCACGCACAGCATGTGGTTCTTTGGGCTTGATGCGAAGAAGAGTTGAGTTGTGTTGAGTGCCCCGCTTGGTGGGAAAGGCCTTCCCATCTGGCGGGTTATTCTTACGTGTACGGCCAAATTGGTGCACCCCTGCAGGGATAAATCTTCTCGAGAAGCCGTGTTTTCCGCGGTTATGGATTACTTGGTGAAAGTACTGGCTAACAAGTACTCAGAACAACTTGCACCTAACTAATGATAACTTGACTAGTAATAGTCTTATTGACACAATAACTTGAACCATCATTAATCCAACTGTGTGAGTTATCCTCGGATTGCTTCTTTGGATAAGGGGCGAGATCCAGGATGGGTTTTTGTTTGGTGGTTAGCTATAGTTGGTTACGATACGCTATCTTATCTCCTTTCTGTTAGCCGGAAGTTGTAGCTTGTTTCTGTAGTTGGTTAGAGAAGCCCGCTGCAGCATCTTTTATATCCCCCTTTCTTCAGTTGAACCCAAAGCATCTGTGCTTGGTGTTGACGGGTTACACTTTGGTGAATTGTGAGTCTTGCTTGCCAGTACGTTTATGTACTGGCCCCTTTGGGGCTGTGGTTTCCGCAGACTACATTTCCGAGGATCCCCATGGTGGCTACTACGTGGAATATGACGAGACTGCTGACGAGTAGATAGCGGACCCGGGCAGGATCCGAGACTTCGTGGATGGGCTCCGTCTGTTCGTTTCCGGCCTCTTAGGCCTATTTGGATTTGTCTGTACTCAGACCTTTTGAATGCTTCCGCTGTGATGTAATGATGTTATGTTGGGACATGTGTCCTCTGGATGATTGTATTTGCTATCTCTGCTCTAGTGAGAGCTATTTGCAACTTATTTCAATCTTTTGTGTCGTAGAGATCTGTTGTGATATCACTTGTTCAAATGCCGTTGACGTACCATGTGTGTATGGTTTGAAGTACGTCAATGGAAGTATCCTGATTTCTATGGGATGGTTTACGTAGACGATGAACAGTAGAGTTTGGTTGTCACACATACGTGTGTTGGCCTACTCGTAAGAGATGCGGGTGCAGGTAGGCCCCGTAATCCAATCATCTGCTGTTCAACGGAACTGCGAGTATACCCTAGAAGTCCGGGTGCGACAGGGTGCGGGACAACGGCGGTGGCGGATGGGTCGCCAGTGGATCCCTAGCCTAGCCCGTGGCCTGGTGGATCCCTAGCCTGACACGAGTCGGGGTTGTGCGGGTTGAACCCGTGGCCTGACCCGTTCCAATCCGCACGTACCACACCCTTCCGAACCAATCCTATCGTGAGGGCAGTGCACGCTACGCAGGGAACTGGGCTCGATCACTTTTAAATCAACGGCTACAAAAAAATCATGTTATAATCTACGGCCTCAAAAAATCATCCTCAACGGAACCGGACGGAACCCGTAGTTCCGTCTCAATCACCGTAAAAGAGCTCATTAAAGTAAGGAAGCAATCCTACATGTTTTCTCAGTTTAGTTGTGCATGAACAATGTCTTAATTGCTAACGTATATCTGTCTAAAAGAAACAGGACATGTATTTGATTGCGGGGCATGCAAGAAAAAAACACATATTATTGATTTTGCTTCTGAGAAATGAGGTGTATCCATCAGTCTGCAGTTTGTTCTTTATACACTCTTCTCTTTTCCATGTTGTGACGTTTAGATCCTTCCACTTATCAGAATTTAAATCCATGTGATGCGATGCATATTTGAATAGTTTTTCAACTCCTTCCAGTTGTTACATGATTAATTAACAAACTATATTTGAATAGAATTTAAATCTATCATATCAAAAGATGGGGCAATGGGACTAATTACTAACCATGGCAGTGAGGTCTTTGCGGTGCATTGCCGAGTCTAGTCAGTCGAGCACTTGGATACGTTGTTTTCTGGAATTTATAACGGCTACGTACCAATGAATGTCTTCAATGTTTACTGGAACAAAAAACTGAAAAGAAAAGAGTTTTTTATTTTTAGCCCCACTTAGATGAAGATTGGCCCTAGATTGAATACATCTATAGTAATGCAAAAAATTGAGACTAACCATAACATGTTCTAAATAACTTTTGACTCTTTTTAATACCCATCCAAGGGCGTCATCTTGGTAATCTTACGGCAGACAGCTACTGGTCTTTAAAATCTTAGAGATGCACGAATTCTGTAAGAAGACATTTCCACTTGCCCTCACTTTTAGATGCTCTTTAGCATCTATGCAATGTATATATGCATTGATGATCTACAATTTCAGGTATACACATGTCATAAGATATTAGATACTCATATTAAAATACCATCTTGTTGTCATAAAGCTACATTACTTACTTCATCGCCGACGAATTCTCCTTTAGTTAAAAGAGTTAGTAAGTGGCGCTTATTCAGATATGCATCATCGATGCTCACCAAATATTTTTTTATCTCTTGGTTCAGATTTGCAATGACGTTCCAATCATCGCCGGTGCATGCATAATCTGTCATGATGGGTGTAATAACATTTATTAAGAATTTAGGGATGTATGAAAAGCTAAGCAGGGCATAGAAAAG
The DNA here is from genome assembly GCA_028641055.1 of Alopecurus myosuroides. Classification (NCBI taxonomy): domain Eukaryota; kingdom Viridiplantae; phylum Streptophyta; class Magnoliopsida; order Poales; family Poaceae; genus Alopecurus; species Alopecurus myosuroides. The sequence continues at coordinate 348,676,262 of CM054060.1, forward strand.
AATTTGATCCATGCCTTGTGGGGACACCACGTAATCTTCAACCATTTTAGGCTTGTTATGCCATCGAATTGGTTTATTTATCCGCATGGGAGTTGGCATATTGTCCTCCAAAGTTTCTGGTCCGTCAGGCGCTTGTTCACTTTCTTTGTCGTATGTTAATTTGTAAGAAAATATTAGGAATAATTAGCCCTCTGTAAGATAATATTATAAAATTGCAATGGGAATTATTTGGGTGATAATATTTGGCAAGGAAAACTCACTTAAGAATATGTGTCCTCTTTTTTAGTTATTTCCTCTTCAAGAGGTATACCTTCGGTGACCTCTATGCAATTATTTTCGTCCACTTCGATCTTATCGACTATTTCACTTGATACCTCGTCTGTAAGTACCTGAAATAATATGTAATATTATTAAAGAGAAATTATTTCAGATATTACAAACAGATCTGTGACGTTAGAGTTAGAATAATAAAATAATAATTCTTTCAGATAACTCGCCTTTCTCAAATCAGGGATTGCATCTCCATGTTTGGTTACCAATGTTTCAGTCTTCAAACTATTTGTATCCGCATGTGTGGAGTCATCATGTATCTTCATTACCTCCTCAATCTGCATATTATTTGTATCCTCATCCTTTACTGCATCGTTGATGTTTTCCTGAAAATACAACTAGAGTACCACTTTTAGATAGGATACCCTGTATCAAATGGCAGGTTAGAGCGATAATTTATATGAAACTACCATGTTGATAGCTATAGTTGGAAAATAAAACCCACCTTTGTAGCTTCAGAATTCATGTACTCTTTTTTTACTTATGTGTAGTTCATCTTCAGGAGGTATAAATTCCAGGACATCTGTGCTATACTCTTCCTCTATCTCATCTTTGTTGGCTATGTCACTCGATTCTTCAATATGAAGATTGTCTTTATCCCTATCCCTTGCTGTCATGCTGGTGTTCTCATGAAAATCCAAACAATAACCACTTTTAGATAGGAAACCATGGGCACAAAGGGTCGAATATATAGTAGTGTGGCTACAAAACTTTCCTACCGTAATCACCGAGGCGATGAACACCGATTGTATTGTGCACCAGTTAAAACAAAGATACAGAACCTTGAATAATGAAACTACAAAGATTTATGATTACCATGTTGATAACATGTACAGTACTATGGATTCCGGGCGGAGATTGATTCGTAGAGGCCCCCGGAGATGGTGACGCAGACATCCAGGGCGATGGTGTTTTCACCAAAAGTCACAACATGGGTGTGGCGAGGTGGTGTGGGGATGTGGCAGCCATGCCGTGAGGGAGGAGAGGTTGTAGAGAATGGGCATGTCTATCAATTTAAGGCTACTATCAGGGAAGGCTAACAACGGCCGCTATAATTCTGCGCTCTTAATTGTGTTACCATTTTCTTGATTTATTAAGGCTACAATCAGGAGAAGGCTTTACGGAAACAACAATCGTTGTAATTGTGTGCCTTTATTGTGTATCCTCTTAAATTGATTTTATTATTTATCTCAGCCCCTTTAATTGTGCGCCCTTAATTTCCCTTACCGTGTTATCGTTTTATTGTTTTATTATATATTTCAGCCCCCCGCGCCTACTTCCTTGTTTGTTTACACAATTGATGCGTTTATATATATTTTTCTGGACTATCTTCCTGGAAAAAGGATGATATTGCAAGCATATTTGTAAGCAAAATACCCTGTCAGTTCCTGAAAGCAGCCTATACTCGGTTCCCGGAGATAAAACAGAGTTCGACACTCTGATCGAGGAATTTTACTACACCCATAAAATGATTGGTGCCACAAAACTCACAAAAATAAGAACTAAGATGGTGAGAATTCAACACTCTAAATATAGTGGCAACACAGTTTCGAACTTAAAATTTGTCTCATTTATCCTTACTGCATGTATGATAAATCAAAATATTCCATGATGACGTAAACAAATCAGATCTAACTTGGTAAGAAATATGGTGCATAAAAAGATGCAAGAGAGCTGACGTACTGAAGATCACTGCTAGATTTTTTACCAGCATTTCATTAGAAGGAACAAAAAATCAATGGAAGACTATTGTATCCCTCCTCACCTTGCACAAGCACCTGCCGGACAGAAACATGTTCACTGATACAAGGAACTGAATTCATAAATATGGTAAACTGATGCATTGTCGTTCTTTTAAGTTCTTCTAGCTTGTGCCCATGAAACAGCCGGAGATGAGGCACAAATTGCTGACTGCCTCAATCAAAAGTATATTTTTCATCCCGGGAGCATTAATATCTCATGAACCATGTTCTCTAAAAAAGCACGTCCAATGAAATTCATATGAGTAAAAATCATAGTTTCTAAAATTGGTATATACTTTTACCAATTTATAAATTTCTTTCAATTATTGGACCCATTTTCGTTGTACAACGTGTGGCAAATTTTTTTTGCAGGAAGCCAGTAATTTAATTTCTGTAACAGGAGGCATTAATTTCTGTAACCGGAGGAATAGCAATCCACTGTGCAATATTACTTTCTAATCCACTGTGCAATGCACAATTAAGTGAATTAACTTGATGTATGTGTTGAATCTGTTAGCATATAAGTATGAAATAATATAATTAAAATTTGATTTTGCAGAGTGATGACACTATGATTTCATGCCATTTCTTGGGAAAAGGAGAGTACCATGAATTTGCTGTTTTGTTCTTCCACGGTAGCAGTGAAGTTCAGGCAAGGACCCAACATCCAAATCTTTTTTCTGCAAGAATATGTCACAAACAAACTCAACCATATATTGGGCAGGCAAGTGATTTTCTTTCAAGTCAGTGAGCTATCTTACAATTCATCTATACGGATTTCCTTTAAACTTTGTAAAATGACTTGGTGATATTGATCAGGAAATGTGGATTTGATGCATAAATGTGGATTTGATGTTGTTGACTTCGTAACACTGCAACGAACTACTCATGTGTTGATTATGTTTATCATTGAGTCCACCACTAGATTAAAGGTAAACACAGGGAGTCTGAGAAGTCGGTCATCTGATGCTTTTATATTATGCTTGTTTATGAGTTGATTCAGTGAGCTCCTATTCATTTTATGTTATAGTGAATGATGTGCTTCTATACTAAATATATAGCTATTTTTTACTACTTCTCAAATATATATAGGGCAGAAGGTTAGTTATTTATCTATTAAAAGATGAACAACAATAGATGAATCTTTAATTATTATTAAACATTATCGAGAAATATCTTTAGCTCTGAATAGCAGAGAGTTGTTGATGCTTCTTATCTTCTTCTAAATTATAAGGTTGATGTCACAGAGATTGCAATACAACTCACTTGGGTATTCTTGGCCTCCTCACATTAAATACGGACATACAAATGCAGATCTGGTAGAAATATATTTATGAAATAACCAGCTAGAGATATTTATGAAAGTAGCAAAAACCAACGTCTCTGAAAGTAGCAGCAGCAACCGAACCTGATGAAAATTACTCGATCAACAACAAGTAGAAATCCAGATAACGGTGGCATATAAGTTACATTACAAAACCAATGGAAAAGATAATCAATTACATGAATGTTGGCACCTCATACCAGAATAAAACAATCACCTTTGGATTAATAAAAGGAGTTTTAGATGGAGCGGCATTGCTTGCAAATTAACCATAGTAGAATGCATCTTACTCATCCCTCCAACACATCTCTATAGAAGATAATCTTGGTGCTTTTCCTGGATTTATCAACCTCCTTGTTCGGTTTGGCCAAAATCCGTGTCGTTTGTCTCGATACACCTCTCCACAATGCAACATATAGCTGTCCATGCGAGAACACATGCTCAGGTAGGTAAATACCAACATTTCGGAGGGTCTGTCCATGTGCCTTATTAATGGTCATCGCAAACCTTAGGCGTATGGGGAACTGCTTTCTCTTAAGTTTGAAGGGAAGTGAGGTGTCCTGTGAGGGCGACATAGGGATACGCGGTATGAACACCCTCTTTCCCACATGCTGGCCACCAACAATCTCTGCATCGGTAGCATTGTCCTGAAAGGCTCCGATCATAAACCGTGTTCCATTGCATAGGCCATTATGAGGGTCGAGGTTCCGGAGCAGAATGACCGGGCAATTGATTTTTACTCTCAAGACATGCGGGGGCAAGCCATTTGGTGTGATCGCGTTCAATAAATCAATCGTGTAATTATTTTGAAAGTCATTCTCGATAGAATTGAAGCTATGGTATACCTTTTCTTCACCAGGAAACCTAGAGATCATCTTGTCATTCAGGTCATCTACATGCTCGTTCTTGGTCGAAAGAATTGCACGTGTGCTCATGTACTCTCTCGACCTAGCATTGGCATGCATGGATGGGAAGACATCTTCGATTAGCTTGTTAGTAGGTTCTTCATCCTCGACATAACCAATCACAATGTCGTCAGGGAGATGCACATAGTCATCGCCAATTGTTTCTTCTGTTGCATTGCCGATCCTTAGGAGGTAGTCGGAGAACCAAGGGTCCGCATGTGCACGCATATTGTGCGTGAGGTTTATCTTGCGAATCTTCTCCCACAAATAGGATCTCAACAATGTAGCATCTGTGATCTGTGCTCTCGTCCCTCGGGTCACAACAGGGATCACCTGCCAAAAATCCCCCCCCCCCAAACACGACAACCTTTCCCCCGAACGGCTGAGGACATTCCATTATATCATGTAGTGATCTATCAAGCGTCTCAACTGCTTGACGCTTTGTCATAGCAACTTCATCCCAAATTATTAAGGACGCCCGTTTAAGCAACTCTGCCGTACCACTATTCTTTGTGAAACCACACATGCTGTTGTCAGTGAGCTTGATTGGAGATTTGAACATTGAGTGTGCAGTCCGGCCTCCAGGCATTATCGACGCAGCTATGCCTGATGTAGAATTTGCAATCACTATTCTTCCCATTGAACGCACCTTTGCAAGCAATGCCTTGTAGAAGTACGTCTTCCCAATGCCTCCCGGACCATCAACAAAGAATATCTGACTTTTTTGGTTAGTGACATGATCCATGATGTCATTGAAACCAGCTAGTTGTGCACTATTCAAGCAACCAAATAGATCCATATGTTCTTGGTACACTTAGACTTGTCTCTCCTCTTTTAACTCTCTATACTCAACGTCAGAACTATGTGTGTCACCCAGGTCCAGAAGTCCATAGCTTTTAATATCCTTTCCCATGGATTGCACCATATCCCTGATCCTCAGACATTGATGGTAGATGTTTGTCCCACATCTGTCGGATTTTGGTTACCTCGGAGAACACCAGTATAGTCGCAAACAACCGTCTTAGGGCAGAAGGCATCTGAAACGTGGCCGCCGCTGTCATGCAATCATCAAGGGTCTTGTCATGCTCAATGAGGCCTAACCGCTCGCATGCCTCCCTGACAGAACTGCATGTCATTCCATTTACTGTTTTTAAATCATCATAAGAAGTGGCACCTCAGACATGACTTAGGAGTACCCGCAAATAGTACCTCTCTCCTTCAGCAGGGTGTGCATACACAAGTCTTCCAATCTGTGATAACTTGTTTTTTCTGTTCTGCCACTTTTTCTTTCCTGATATCCATCTATAGTGTTCTGGAAACTCTCTGTACAACCATTTACGTGCCGTCGGAAACTTATGGTTCATCTCAAAGTACTCAGTAAGCATTGATTTGGAGGAAGATGGTCGAGCGAAAACATCTTCTAGATTTTCAAATGCCTTAAATGCGACTGTATGCATATTTGGCAAATGAAGTTGGAGTTGTAACACAGATGGACTGACACCAAACATTTTAAAACGAAAAATCCTGTAAAGAGCCTCTGGAGGAGATATAGAACGTGCATCCCTATACTGCCGAATTTCATTTATGATTCCCCCGTCATTGATAATATCCTGCTCGAATGCAAATGATGCCTTATCGTGCCCTTTGTAGATGTACTTAAATAAGTACTTGACTGCCTTGATGCTCGAACATGCTTCAACATTAATGTGACAGTTGTATGCCATTAGCAGACAAGGGTTGTAAGGAACCACCCATCTATTGTACAAATCTGATCCTCTGATCTTAACTTGTACCCCATCGTCTCTCCTTCTATAGATGGGATATGAGTCTTTCCCTTGTAGTGTGGCCTCACAAAATTCTCGCGGGTAGTTAAACCGACACTGTCCATCTATCATGCAAGGGCATCTTGTTTTGAGCACACCACATGGTCTGTGCAACATGTGTTTGACTACCATAGCATGGAGAACTGGGTATTTATCCTTGTCGGGTAACTCTGCAGATATCACCCGATCATAGTCATCTGGTGTCCTTAACTTCCTTTTTTCTTTCATGATTAGAAGTATATGTTTATGCGGGAGACCTCGTTTCTGAAACTCTGTGACATATACATAAGACGCGACTTCTCCGAAATGGTTACCCTTAGTCAGCAAGTCCATCATACTTCGTTGTTTAGCTTTATATACTCTTGCCACAAGGTCTGGACGGTCTTGTGGCAGTTGTCCAGGCAACAACTCCTTAGTTATCTCTTCCCAGTAGGGATTGCATGCCATTGTGATGAAATAATCCGGTTTACCCCACCGTTGAACAATTGCCATCGCATCCAGGAACCTCCGCTGCATATCACGGTGACCACCAGGAAATGTACGTGGAAGCACGATTCTCTTGCCAATCCGATCTCCGCGTGACTCGCCGGCAACGATAGTGTCAACAAGACCCTATAATAAACCACCAGTTCAAGCCAATTAGTATACAAGTTTTAAAATAAGAGTGCGGCATCTAAAATATAGATGTATTGGAAAAAAATAAAAGCACATTACCTGGTAGAGGTCAGCTCGTATAACCTTTTGATTTTCTGGCTTTGAGTACCAGTCAAGCCTCATCGTCTCTATCTTGATATACATATCAACGACCCATTGTTGGAAAAGCCGCCCCCCCGAACAAGATGATATTAAAAAGCTTCTTTTGGACCTGCAGTTTGAAGCAATAATACTCCCCCGCGCTAACAAATTTCCTGGATTGTGTTGGATTCATCTCATTGTCACCAAAATCATCATCTGGGTTATCATCATTGTCATCATCTAAAAATTGTTTTAAAAAAAACTTGTAAGCTAGAATCGAAAAAATATTAAAAACAGCAATGACGTCCAATACCTACCTGCAGGTAAATCGGTGGGCAGGTCCTCATGTCGTGCAATGTCCATTCCTTGTTCTGTAATAATGTTCTCGTCTGAACGAAGGATATTAATGTCCTCATCTGAAGAAGGATGAATGTTTAATCAGTTTTTAATTAACAGAAATAACTGTATAACCATTATATGTTAAGTATTCAACATAATACCAGTTGTAATTTCAGTGGTTTGGTTTCCTTGTCGTGCGGAATTATGTGATGAATTTTGGTGTGTGCCATCGGGGGCCCTCATATATGGCATCCAACGATTCCACCCGGTTTCCCCACGCGGACAGAATAGTGGATACGACAATGGGTCATAGAACCCGTAGTATCCTCTAATATATATGGGACAGTCTCCTTTTCCATAAACAATAACACTCCTATCAAAGCAGTTTTGAGGGTCGTTCCCTTCAACCCATATTGCTGCCACCTGAGAAGCAGTTGGGGCATTGTACCTTCTTTGATCTAGTTTGATATTTGTGTTCAGTAAGATTTTATATTCATCTAGATTTTGAACCCTTCGTATGAGATCCACCTTAAGATTTGGAGATCTCTTGATCATGTGAACCAAGTTTTCATCTGTATCATAAATGTATAACTGTAGATGTCGAGGGCCATTCTCAGCAGACACCAGATCATCAAGAGCGTGGTATAAGCCCCCACATGCACGAAATGTATATACGCCGGTTCCGGCCTCTATGCTCACTTGACGATCCAAGGTGACACCAAGACTTGTGAATGAGAAGTGGGAGTTGAAATATCGTATGTTTTCTCTAAAATATTTGGCATCCTCATCAACCTGACTTGTAAACAACCGTTTCAAGTCTTCCGGAACCTTTGGAGTTACTATATCCACTTTTCCCTTTCTGCAACAAAATGCAGGCCCCTCGTATTGAAACCGCAATGCTCCACAGTGACGGTAGTCGCTAACTTTCCGGAGGATATGGTGTTTTTTTGGTAGCTTCATGTAAACCTTGTCATGAGTATCATTAGTGGAAGTACTGTTCGAGGATGTCGTTCGACTTCGTACGATTCAAATTCAACATCTGCAACATAAATTGGCATTTGGATTAATTATATTATTTGCATAAACCACGATAGCATATTTTGTTTATAGTAAAATATAATAAAAAATTCATTACCATGTTGGGCCAACATCCTAGCCTCTTCATCAGGGTCAATGTCTACAACTTCTCCTCCATGGTTCTCTTCTCCAAAGAAGTCTAGTAGCCACTGTCATAGGTTAGTACATGTACATGTACACGGCGACCAGGAAACTTAACAGGACATTATGCCTCACAATCAATGTTCATTGTGTTGACATCAGGCTCCATAATTCCATATGCATCTTTGCAGTGGTCGTTGCCTGATAACAATGTTTTGTCTCAAATGAGTGTGTAGCGGTTATAACTCTATATTATACAAATCATCAATGAACTGAATTAAGCAATAGAAATGCCATGGGAGTAAATACCCATATTATCCTGTTGAGGTGCCTCGCAATGTGTTGTGGATATACAATTGGCAATGGTGGTTATTAGATTTTGAGTGGATTGTCCAATATACGGGGATGGTTCCAATTCTCAGCTGCTGTCATTATGAGGGCTATGGAGATGTTCATTGGATGCAGAAATAAGCTCTGTACCTGAATGGACAAAAGTGAGAAAAAATTAGGTCCAATTAAACTCCATTGATATTTTCTTATTTGAATAAACCAAAAGAACAAACCTTGATTTGCAGAATTGAGTTGAGGGTTTCGTAGGGGGGCGAGTGAACTGAGTTGAGGGTTCTCAACCCCTGACATTTGTGTGAGTGTCAATCGTCCTGAAAATTGTTACCTTTGGTACTCATCATTCATGTGCAACCAATCGGCCCCATCGTGCTCGGCCATATTTTCCTTGTCATGAACATTGACTCCTTGGGAATGCACTGAGTTTGGTACGGAACAATATGAGTCTGGTGCAACACCATCTCCACATGTTCTGTTATGCAGTTGCGTTACCGCTGATCGACTAGTAGCTGGCGTTTCTAAATTACTGCCATTGAGGATGGTGGTAATATTCTTATTATGCTCGTAGGCTTGGCGTCGTCGCATTAATATTTGCTCTTTTTTTTTAATACCGCTCCCTTTCCCTCCGATTTTTATCCTTGTTAGGGTCTGAATAATAGCAAAGGAAGAACAAAATTCATTATATCGCAATAGCAGTGAGGCGTATATGATGTAGTTGATTTTAATTACCTGGTGGTTCCTCCATTGGTGTGTGTGTTCCTTCAGCTGCGCTAGTTTTTTTAGTTTGTAGGCTTCACGGCGTCTCTTGTTAATCTCATCCTTTTTTTGTGCATACCGCTCTCTGTCTCTCTGCCATTTTAGTGCTTTAGGATCTACAAAACAGGACACGGTTTAGCAGTCAATCAATATTGACTTAATTGAGTGTTTCGTTTATGATCATACCCAATGGCGGGGTGTTGCTTATATCCTGAAACGGTGTGCGGTTGCTGTTTCGAGTGGTAGGGGCCATACAAATTCCGTCAATCCTGTGAATGGAAATCACAATGTTATACATTAAATGGCATATAGTGTATAAGAAGAGAAGACAACACGGTTTGTTTCACATTTATATATGTTTTCCTTGCACTTTCATGTGCACTTTGCTGTTTTATCCAAAGATTACATTTGTTCATCTTTGTGGTAGGTCAGCTGGCTGTCTAATGTCTGCAGATGCTACTATGAGAATATGAGAATATGAGAATGCTGCTAGAAGAGGTTGCTCAAGGAGTTGTTGAGTCTACACATCAGGTTTGGTGGCAGACATTTCTGAATTTGTTTTTTTGTTTTGTTATGTACACCCCTCTTGAACTATAATTTGATCAGTACATTGTTTCTTGTGTGCTTTTTGAAACACCTAGACAGTATGCATAGTATCTTTTGACTTGGGAAGAATCCTTTCTTCCATTGTTTTAACTCCAAATGCCAACCACAAATGCTGGATAAGAATTACATATTAAACCTTGATGTTTAATTATGAGATCGTGTTTGCCTTTCTTCAAGCCTCACGTGTTGGCCCTATACGTAACTATTTTTATAGTGACTGTCAGTTCTTATTAAAGGAACTCCACTTGGTGAATCCAGAGAGGAGCAATTGCCAGAATGATGTGAACTATTGAGGTACCTTGGCGATTGAGCATGCACCTGTTTGCAGTGAAGTTCGTATGTGCTGACTTCGACGTAGTCGGACGCGCAGCGCGGGTTGGCGAGGAGCTCGTCAGCACGGACGCCTCGGCTGGATGGGAACGATGAACATCGCGCAGGGGGATTATTTTGATTCCCACTAATTTAGCCTGTGTGATTATGTGCCTTCCTTTTTTACCCATCTCGTTGATTGTAAAGGGCAGCGTTGATTGAAAACGCCAGCGTTGTTTTGGGTGAACGTGACTTTCCCCTACCAATTGATTGTGCCAGCATTGATTGTGGAATATTTTTTTCCCATGGCTACTGCTTATGTTTGTGGGGCTGGCAGAGTTTTCGTCCGCCACAGTAAATTGGTAGGTGCACACAGGTGCAGATATGGTTGCTAGCTAAACGTTAGGGCATGTACAATGGTAGAGAAGACACGCCTTCTCTTAGTTATCCATGTCATCTAGAGAAAGCAAAACATATAATTTATACAATGCATTATCTCTTATTGTCATCCCTAACAATTATTGATAATTAGCTAATTTTGGTAGGAAATTATGAGCCTAAGAGAAGACATATTGTGCAATGGAGAGAATAACCTTCTCTTATTTTCTAAGAGATCATCCCTTAGCTAAGAGAACACAACCTTCTTTCTCTTAATTCTCTCTCCTCCAACTAAACAAAAATCTTACGTGACAATTCTAAGGGAAGGCTGACATCACCGCATTGTACATGCCCTTAGATCCAAATCAGGGGGCCTTATCGTGAGGCTATTATTAGACCCTGGTCTCCTGTGTACGTTATCGTTGTGGTCATAGCAATGAATATGTTTTTATAGTAGTGGAGATACCCCAAAACTAGAGGAGCCAATCAGCAGGGCCGCAGCCAAGGAAACAGAGGGGCCCGATGCGAAATCAAAAATTGGGCCCTCAATATAACCATTTGCATGTAGGAAAATACGGATTTATAATATATATCAAGTTGGTGTACAATTTTTTAGACAAATTTCATCTTCTCCGCAATTAATCTAAGAATTCATAAGTTCTCATTTCTTAGCAGAAACTTGTCATCCTTCTAGCATTCCTTGAGACAAAATCTTCAGTTAGTTCTTTATAAGAAACCTTTTCCAAAATTTCTGTTTTAGTCGCTACCATTGCCAAACTACTAAGTCTTTATTGTATCATTGTTGAACAAAAATCTCTCCACCCATGCAACTATTACCGGAATAGTCAACAAAATTCTATATGCAATAGTTGCATTAGGAAAACAATCCACTCGCTTCAAAAAGTTTAATATATCAATAATTCATAAAAATTTCTTTTGAAATAAAATCTCGTAGTAATTTTAACTCTACAAATAGTTTATTACCATCAATGTCAGTTTTTTTACCCTTTGTAAGTGAAGTCTCAGTGTCGGATATTTTACCCTTTGTAAGTGCAATCTCAAGGCAGTAGCAAGAAGACTTCAAGTTTTTATCATCCAACGAGCGTAGTGCATGAGAAGTAAAGAAGAAACCAATTTTTTTATGATTTATATTTCTCAAACCTTGTAGTGAGTGAAGCAATAGCTTGATCAACAACTGGTAAAAAAACACTTGATCTTAAACGTCTAATATGCAGATTATGAAGCAACTACCACATCATCAGGGTTCTCGTCAGACTACCTTTTTTTAATTTTAGTCTCACGTTTTTCTTAAATGGTGGGTCTATGTCAAGTCAAGTGCAATTTCTTTTTGCTATTTCCACTGCACTTGTAAACCCGGTTTCTCTATAACCATTGAAAACGGTAATCAGTCCCTGCACTTTCTCAATGGCAACATCTATAAGCATATCCTTCGACTGTAAGGTCTTGCCAACCAAGCATGTCGTAAGATTTTATTTTCTTGGGATCACTTCTACTTAATTTCTGGGACATATGTCTATGTTCATTTTGTCTAGCAATCTCCACTTATGTATGTACCTATTGTACTATGTTTAATTACTATGATGTGATTAGTCTACAAAAATATAGCAATCACTCACAAAAACTGCAACATCCCACATGTGCTTTCTCAACAAAAATCGTGCGGTCTAATTATAAATTTAAATGCATATACAACATTAAAAAATCATGAAGAGAAACTTAGTTATACATTAGTCGTCTATGGTGGCCCGATGTCGCTAATTCGACAATGCCACGAGTCCGGCTCCCCGGGGACTTGTCGAAGCTAGATCGACTGACCCCGGTCATGTTGCCGCTGCTACATCGTCTCCTCGGAATCGTCATAGTTATGGATGTTAGAGTGATCAGACGGTGCCTTAGAGGGTTGCATATTTGAGTGGGATAGGTGTCAACTTGGTGAACCACTCAACCAGCAAAGACCCAAAATGAGCAGAGCTGAGCGAACATGCTGCGTGCACTGCACATGGTAGCAAACATTATAGCACTAGAGGCTGGCACTACTAGGAAAATGGGCATAGATGACATAGCATCAGTGGCGCACCATGTAGCTGTGCGCCACTGATGTGGCTCGGAGCATACATGTACAGGCATCAGTGGCGCACCGTGTAGCCGTGCGCCACTGATGCTCCAAGCATCAGTGGTGCACGATCAACGGTGCGCCACTGATACCCAGCACCCATGTGTACCTAACAGAATCAGTGGCGCACCACTAGGAGATGCGCCACTGATGCTCCATAGCATCAATGGCGCACCTCCAAGTGGTGTGCCACTGATTCTATGTGTCATGTATGCCCGGAAGCATCAGTGGCGCACCACCAACCATGCGCCACTGATGCTATGGAGCATCAGTGGTGCACCGTCTAGTGGTGCGCCACTGATTCTTGCCACCCATGTATTCTATTGTGCACATGTGATCTCTTATATCCCGTCGTTGACTATTGCTATATCTCATGTTTTGCAGATGCCGAGGGTTTACGTGGTCTTTAGGGGTAGGGTTCCAGGGGTCTATGCCCATTGAGAGCAGTGTCACAAGCAAGTGATGAGGTTCAATGGCAACTCTTACAAAATCTACAATACTATAGAGGAGGCGGAGGCTCGGTGGATGAAGCACAAGCTAGAGGAACGTGATAAGAGGAACAGGAACCGGATGAAGACCTTTGCTGTCTTGCTTGCCGCCGTGACCGTGGTGCTGATATAATTCTTCTGTTGGTAGTATAGGTGACTGTCACCTACTTAATGTGTAATGTGATGAGATCGATGAACTTGTGATGGACGACTTGCTACTAGCTAGCTAGTTAGACTATGTGTTGATGAACTTGTAATATATCCAAACTTGTCACTGTTTCGGATTTTAGCTATGAGTGAGATGATGAACTAGATTGTGACAATGATCATATTTGTCTATTTATACTACTTTGCAATCTGCTATTTGAATTGTATAACCTGCATAAATACATGTATACATACCTGTATAAATACGTATACAAACAAAACTGCGTAAACGTATGTAAGAATCAGTGGCGCATCCCCAAAAGAATCAGTGGCGCGTCAAAAAGGAATCAGTGGCACGGAGCATCAGTGGCGCATCAGCCTGGTGAGCCACTGATTCCCTAAAGTGCATGCATACTCTAGAGAATCAGTAGCGCACCAAAGTCATGCGCCACTGATTCCCCAGAGAATCAGTGGCGCACCATTGAGGAATCAGTGGCGCATCACTTTGGTGCGCCACTGCCACTGATTCTCCGGGAAATCAGTGACGCAATAGCACTGGCGCACCATGGTGCGCCACTGATGCCCATTTTCCTAGTAGTGTGGGGCGCCCCTTGGGGCGCCTCCTCGCAGGTCCTTGGCGTTCCAATCCAAGAAGCATAAGAGAATCTTTCTAAACCAATAAGTTTCGAAACGAGATCTAAGCAGTTGTAAATATCTTACTGCATCAAACTTCTTCTAGCCAAACACTACAGTATTGTTCTAATGAAACAACCAAAAGATCCATACAGAGGAAACATTAATCAGAAAAGTATGAATATGTGGCTCCATTTCATTGAATTCACAAATTTAAATTTCAGGAGCATATGCATGGACAAAAATATTAAGAAGCATACTTGTGCTACAATGAATACATAAACTATTAGGGATGACCAACAAATTCCTTGAAGTGATTGTATTCCTAAATCAAGAACAATAAAATATAGCAATCTGCCAATATTTTTTGCCTCCCCCACCTCATCCTTCATCCTATCAAGTCTCTCAGAGTACCTCAGCGGCTCGCCGGAAAAGTACGGTACAACACTATCACCTCACTAATTTACATCCAAAAGAAAGATAACTAGTGCGAACTCGAGCATGGGAAGTGCACCCTCATGAGGTTGTTGTGGGAAAGACCGGCGACCGCACCAACGATGCCCCATCCCAGCCACCGAGACGTGGCCTTCATCCATCAAACAAATAAATTATATCTCTAAAACTAAAATCAGGGAGACTGTTCATACCTGACATTGCTTGGTCGAGACGGCTTTGTCCGAGGACAAATAATGAGCGAAAAATAAGCAATGAAGTTGTACATAAACTATATGCACATGACGGTACAAATGCAAAAGAAGGACTGTAATATATATACAGGTTCCTGCTCATGGATGGATTTAAATGGTCATGTTTGTCCAATGAACAAATGAAAATGCCAATTACGAATCCTAGGCTATTCAGCATACAAAAAAATTACCACTGTGAGCCAATTACGAAATAAGAAACACAAATTCAGTTAAACCTAGTATTGAAAGAAGCACAATTGCCCATGTAGGTGGCAATAGATTATTGTACGTTCGTGTGCTTCCTTCTGAAAGGAATTTCATTAGCACACTACATAGGCAAAAAGATGGAACCATAGAAACAATAAAATAATTCCAGATGTAATGCTAAAAGACAATTGGTCCACCGAAGTAAGGATATAGGATGAAGACGATGCATCAAGAACTACTAAGATTAGCATTCATTCTCCAGGTAAACATCAAGCAAATAATTTTACCCACTAATTCAAATTTGTTAGCAGATATTAGAGCACTCAATTGGATAAGCCCTTATGAAGTAGGTTACCCAGGAAAACACACATGTGTGGAGATCGCTTGCGCAACATACTGCTCTGTCTCTGTTTTGAATTGCCTGCGTATTTACATAGCACATTATAATATATGTTTTCGTGCCACTGTGCTCCTTCGATTTATCTTATGTATCTAATATCGCCGGAAGATGACTAAGAACTCTTTTAGACAATATTCCAGTACACATATGAAAATTATCTTGCACTAGCAAATAGCCTATTATGAAGAAACAAAGCTAGTCCCTTGTAATATGAAGTATATCATTAAGTTACAAAGTCTGACCTCTTTGTTGAATCAGTCGTCGTGGTAGTTCTATAACTTTGATCAAGAGATCTTTAACGTCAGTTTTTATCTCACTTGGTATTTTTCTACTGCAGCAGCTTGTCGTGCAACAATTTGCTTTAACGTCAGTTTTTATCATTCTCACTCCAGAAGAAGGGTGGTACAGTAGAAAAACAAAGAAGGCGAAATTTTCTTTGCTATTATCACACTTTATTTTTTCATATCTTACTACATGCAGTAGTATATCTCTGTTCATATGTTACCTTGCAAAATACTCCGATTTATCCCTTCTATATCTTTTTAGAATTAGCTGTTGTAAGTTCAGTAGTAGCAGTAAAATGTGAAATCCTCCTACATTAGTAGACCTCCAAGTTCCGTATCACATCCAAATGAAAAGGGGGAGATTTATCAATTTAGTATTTGCATCGTGCGCGCCAAAATGGTGAGGAACTTAACTTACAGAGTAAACACCAATCATTCCAAATCGAACTGGACGAGATAACAAAGAGAGGAGAGGAAAAGAAAAGAACGAAGAGAGACTAACCTGAAAACTGAAGTGTCGACAGGGTCAATATGAGGTTAAGCAGAGAAGCTCCTTTCTTTTCGTTGGTATGGTCTTGTGGAGGCCTACTCGTCACCTACTCCTAGCCACAGAGGCTATCGCCGGCACCAGCCAGATCATCTCGCCCACGGATGATGCCAGCCCGAACAAGGAAAAGGGTATGTTTTCCTACACATATAATAGGTCGTTTCAGTTATATAAGTCCATCTCCAAGAAAGGTTCACTACAACATCTTTCGAACAAACCCTTCAATCTAACTTAGCGCCCATGTCTTAAATTCCGCAAACGGTTTTGAAAATAAAATAGTGTGTTCCCACAGACTATTTAGGCATTCACAAAAATCTTTCAAGGAGTTAGTTATTTAGATTTACAGCCACTTGATTCCTATTAAAGTAACATATGCATCACAGTTTTCTTGTAAAATAAGAATCCAAGAAATAATCCGTGTTCAAAAGGTTTAGCACATCATTTATAAAAAAGGGGGCTCAAATTTTAAGCTAGTTCTAACTCGCAACCTTCATTTTAACTTCAAGGATTTAGATATATTTTAAGACGGACATTAAAGGGTTCATATTTCCAGTAACTACCCAAGTGTATGATCTTTACCTTACCAGATTAACTCCAAGGATACATTTGTATGCCGTTGATAACTGCTCCCAGTACTTACTCCCAACAAAGCCATTAGCTCAATTCTAATTTTATTTTTCATGTACAACAGAAATATTACGGAGAAAATTGTTGTGCCAACAACAATTAAGTGATCAAATAATGATCAGATGCAAGTAGAACAAAGTAAATTGAAGTTTTCATGGTGGCGCACCTCGCTCGCTGCTTGCTCGTGGCGACGGCCATGGCACCATGGATGCTCTTCTTTGACAACCAATGTTGCAGAGGGACCTCTTATGGGAA
The DNA here is from genome assembly GCA_028641055.1 of Alopecurus myosuroides. Taxonomy (NCBI): domain Eukaryota; kingdom Viridiplantae; phylum Streptophyta; class Magnoliopsida; order Poales; family Poaceae; genus Alopecurus; species Alopecurus myosuroides. The sequence goes on from CM054060.1 coordinate 348,693,420, forward strand.
CACATGCTTTCAATCTTGACAGTTAACAACCACCGCAATCAAAAGCAGCTCAAAGCGGCGTATCCACAAACAAGTCCAAGACATGTCAAATTGAGTGAAAGGGGAAGAGGAAGAAGGCTACCTCCTAGGCATCCTTTGAACGCCCCTGCCCGATCTTGTCTTCTGAACACCCTATGCTTGTTGTGGTGATCTGCGGCACGTACGACCTTGTGACAAACCACGGGCGGAGCGGCGGGTACGACCTGGACAGAGAGAGACGACGACAACGAGGTGGAGGCAACATCCAGGGAGATGCATCGATGCAGGGTCAACGCCGCGACGGCGCACACGGGCGGCGGCCAGGTCGGAGGTGTTTGCTTCGGGCAGAAGGAAATGAAACGAGGATGGGGAGGTTCTTTCCATAATACTTTTGTGGGAAGCTAGGCTCCCGGGTCGCCTCCTCTCAGGCGACTCCGGAGTCCCCCCGAAACCCTACCCAGCCGCCCCTCCCTCCTCGCGGATCCGCGGCCGCTCCGCCGCTGGCCGGCGGCGGTGGCGGCACCCCACTAGCAGGAGGCCGGTGGGGATGGTGGGCGCCCCGGCGGCGGCGCTGGGAAGGACGGCGACGGCGTTTCGGTGGTGCGAGGAGACGGCGAGTTGGTGGCGGCGGCGCCGCTGGCCTGGCCCCGGGCGGCACGCGTCCTCTTGTTCTTGCGACGGGAGGCGGCGGTGTGAGGTCGGCCGGCGGCAGGACGACCGGCAGCAGCGGACGCGGATGGGCAGATTGATCTGCCCTGTCTTGGGCTTCACCCAGGGTGGGCTGATTGTGGTTGGGCCTCTAGGCCGATCTGGCCTTTGGCTCAGATTCAGGCCGGTGAGGCTCAACCGGGGTACTCCGTGTCCTCTCTCCTCCCGCAACCGTCGCTGCTGGGAGTCGTTTCGCGGTGTCGGGGCTGCGAGACATCAGAATAAAGGTGGCGGTTCTTGGGTTTCCCATCGTGCGAAGATGAAGATCCTGATGTAGATTCTCTTTGATCAAGCCGGGATGTCGACCGAAAGGCTCCGCCGGCGAACTCCCATGGGCTACGCCTGGAGATTGCTGGATCGGTGGAATTTGGTCGCAATGCTCAGTCATCGATGGCGAGATTGGAGAACAAGCAACGGAGTTCGGAGTCTTTGCATCGATGGGGATCTGGCTTGGAGTTACAAGATTCGTGGCAGCCGTATGTAAGAGGGGGCGACAACAAGCGTGAAGTCCAAAGTCCTACCTTTCAGGGTGAAAACCCAAGGTCTGGCCTTAATTGGTTGTGTCTGGCATTGGTCTTCTTGGAGCCGTTGTTTTGAGAGCGAGGATTATCTTCAGGGTGAAAACCCAAGGTTTGGACTTAATTGGTTATGCCTGGCACCGTTCTTTTTGAATACGTTGTTTTCGAAGAGATGGACATCAGCTGTTGTTTAGGTGGTGGTTGGGCGGCTACTGCAAGGACTGTATCTCTGTAGCGGGACTTTTTCTTTTTTTACTTCTTCTTTTTATTGTCTTTCGGCTGTGTGCATCCGTAATGACTATGGTTATTGCGTTGTTGCAGAGGCCGGGTGTAATTTGTATCTCGCGATATTAATATACTTCCCTTTATCAAAAAAAAACTGCGGCAGGCGATTCTCACGACGTGATGTTGCTGCTTGTATTTTTCTCTCTGCCCACATGTCCTCCGCCACGTGGATATGCCGAGAGGGCGCCCAGCTCCTCCGCGGTTACATGTCTCCGATGGGCATGCATTTAGGTAAGGTAACAGTAGCCAAGTAGGGCGAAACATTTTCTGGGAACGGGCCCCACGCCCACTCTCCTGAGGCCCCTCCTCGGATTGGGACACGTCACGTTTATGTGCTAATCTCAAAGCTCTCGCTCATATCTTCTGTACCCACAGCAAATTAACGATACGGCTGTACCGTAGCTTTTGGTACTCGTACACATGTTCGTATAAATCGCATCGGCCGTCTCCAACCTCTACCGACAAGGAGGGCGCTATCCCGTCGGCCGCCCGGAGACTCCCGACCGCCCTAGTCACCTCCCCTGCGCCGGTGGCAAGAGTTAAGAATCCAGCGCTTCTCCTCCATATGCTTGCTGTTAGGAATTAATCGCGGTCGCCGTTTCTTGTGGAAGCGGCCGCAACAGCACACGCCGCCGGGATCCTACCGCCGCCTTCTCCGAGACCGCCGCCTTCTCCGAGACCGCCGCCTCCTGTGGTTGATTGACGACAAGGGAGAACCCACGGGTATCAGGTTACCCCGCAACGCCAGCCCCTCCCCTGCAGTTCAAGCACACTCTGCCCATAAGCTCCCGTCCCCTGCAGTTCAAGCACCATTCTTCCCCTCTTTTTAGTAGCCAATGCACTAATTGATTTCTATTGTTTCACCCAATTTATTGTATATGATGGATTCAAGTTTCATTCAAGGTATTGTATGATCAATTCGTGTTTCTTACAAACCTTATTAGCCATCTAACTTTCTTTTGTTCATTTCAGAGAACAGTTCTGACATATACCTGCTGCAGTTTGGCCCTTTGTAATGCGGCTCGTGAATGTTGTGCACATGCTCTTAGCTCTTCAAGTTTTTGCCCGTGAAGTTTGGAGCTTGGTGAGCTCCTGGACTGCTGCCTTCCCTATCCCTGTCCTGAGCGCTACAGCACTGAAGATTGATGGTTGATGGCTAGGATGAGAGCAGCTGCTGCTTGCAGGCAGCCCTGGCTTAGGAAGTAGTGTGTCATATGTCTTGTGCTTGAGCTGCTGATGTTGTACTTGTAACATCTTTACTACATATTAAGGAAGATCGCCGTCTGGCATTTGAGTTATGCTAAAATCGTAGCTGTAGATATATATGACAAGTATTGCAAAATCTTATAAGATATAATTAAATTCCAATGTAATACTCATGTCCGATGAATGGATGTGCAGTTGTATGGTTGTCCATTTACTACTACTTGGATGAATCTTATGTAAACAAATGAAATGTCCTCAAGTTTTTGCTTGTCCAGAGACTACTCCTTTCATATATGATTTCGGCCCGTGTGCCTTGTAATGTAATGAAACAGAAGAGTACATACTGCTTGAGTGGCTTGCTGTAATTGTGCAATAAGGCATTGCATGATCTAGCAGCCTATGGCTGTAATGAAAAGAAAAGGAGGTGATAAAATACCTTTGGCTTATAAAGCACCATCTTATGTAAACTGAATAGCTTCAAATAAATCATGATTTGTTTGCAAAAATACACGGATCAGTTTGGTACCTCATTGGTGGGTGCCATTGTAGCTGAAGCTTTCAATGCAGAAACGGTCGAGCTCGATGGGATCGTCGTCTTGCACGCGTAACTAGTATCATGCACCTGCATTTAAATACATGGAAACTAAATAGCTGCAGATAAAACATGAAGTTCTTGGAACAATGAACGTTCAGTTTGGTACATCATTGGTGGATGCCATTGTAGCAGTTGAGCTCGATGGGATCGTCGCCTTGCACATAGAACTAGTATCATGCACCTGCATTCAGATATATGTAAACAAGAATAAGCTGCAAATAAATCATGATTTTTTCACAATACAGGCATCAGCTCGGTACATCATTGGTGCTTGTCATTATAGCTGAATCTTTGAACATGGAAACAGCCGAGCTCGATGGGATTATCCCCTTCCATGTAGAATTATGTTCAGCCGACACATTGATACTCTTGTCACCAGCCAGCGGCAGCAAGGTGGCCGTGACACCATGATTTTGGTACGAGTTAGCCGAGAAGGTACAATCTGGCTGCGCGCCACCACCGGCGGCAGCTGCGTCGTACTGGGCATCGGAAAAACCATTACGGTGCATGCACTTTCTCTCCCGTTCCAACCATTTCCTATTTGGAAATATATACAGCTATGCTTGAAAATTAAATCTGGAAAGAAAAAGTGAATAAATTTACCCGATTCAGTAGAGCAATCTTGAGGAGTCCCAGTAAAATAGAAAAAAAAAATGATTAGTACGCTAAGAATAGAGAAAATAACATTTCTCGACTACGTGAGCTTGCTAGCATGATTTAGAATAAAAAATGAAGCATTCTCAATGTAGATCGAATGCATCGTCATTATTACAATACAATCGTTACCACTATTACCATTGCCGGTATCGCTACGATTAGCTTGATCGGCCAAATGTTTGGGTATCCCAGCAAATCCGATCCAAACATTTGCATCATGGCACCGTTAAATTTGTGTGCTGGGAGACGACGTTGCTGAGCGCGATATCCCTAGAACCTTCACTTTGGTGTTCAAACACTCGGCTGCCGGGTACGCCCCCTCGACATCTGCAACGACATTAGACCATGCTCTGACACACTTTATGGCATTTCATCGTCTCCGGCTTGGCCAAGAAGATATATGGGATAAAATAATGCAGGTGGTGCTGAAGCTCAACTATCGCTATTGCTGCCACGGGAGCATAGAACCACGGCCAGCTTCGTCGATGTAGAAATTGTGAAATCACAGTACCTGTTCAGTAAACCTGTGACGCAACTCTACACCTGTGATTTCACGGTGTCCGTGGCATCTCAGCGTCGAAGAGGGCATATACAGCACGTCATCATGTACTCTAGTCCTGGCAAACTTGAGCTCCGCGCTGCCTCGCCGGGAGCTGGCATCGCGTGGTGGACGCCCACAGGAAGATGGCGATGGCCGGCTCCCGATCGAACGGGCGGAGGCGCGCCAGGACATAGTCGAAACTCGCGGGCAACGCTCACTCTGCTCGTCAGCACACTATGCGCCTGTGACATCGCCGTGCTCGCTTCAGTGCTCTTTTGGACAAGCTTCGCCCCGTCGACGTCCTGATCCACGTCTTCCTACAGTCGTGGGCGCTGCGCCACACGGGGTGCCGATGGTGCATACAGCGGCCTTGTCATCGCAGTGGCGGAGCGCGTGTCAGAATGCGGTGTCGGCGTCGGGTGGGACCTTGTGGGCCGCTGGTTCGTCTTGTGCGGCATCGGTGCGGTCCCGAGCTTAGGCGTGGGCTCGGACTCAGGAACGTCGGCCTGCGAGCAGCTCTCGGGCTGGGATTCCTCGCCCCGTCCTGCAGGTCCCTGAAGCCGACCAGTCGATGGGGGCTTGAATAGGCCAGGAGGGTCCCTGGCTGCTCGGCGTCAGGTCACAGAGGGAGGGAGGATCTGGTGCCCGGCGTCGTCTGTCTCGGCAGCCGTCAGTGCCAACGACCAAATCTGTATATCTCTAGAACCAAGCACCATGTTTGCTGTCCCTGCATCTGACAAGATTGGAGCCCGTCCTTGGTGATATCCCGGCGCTATAGCACTCCTGGCGTTGACCATCGCGGGTGCACTCTCCAGGAGGGCGGCCAGGTGCTGGTGCGCCGGGTTCCCCTTCCCTTCAGCGGCTTAAAAACAAAAATAAAATCACCCGCCGCTTCGGCAAAATTTGGCCGCCGTGCTGTGTCCCATGTTTTTCCATTGGACTCTATTGAACCGCCTCGTCGAGCTGTCCTAGTCCCCAATTTGCACATCCTCTCATGCCCTGTCGCCGTGCTCGTCTTCCCTGACTCTGGTTATCCAGTGTCGTCACATCCATCTCCTCCAGCTTACGCCCTGGTCCTCCTCTACCGGTTCATGTTGCAGTACTCCTGAAGCTGGAGAAGCTCTCCTCGAGTACCCGCGCGTCCCCGAGCCTCATCGTGTTGTCCATGCGCTTCTGCCACGCCGTCGTGGACCATGGTGTCGCCCACGCGTCTCCTCCAGCATTAACTCGCCAACTTCGTCTCGGTGGAGCCGCTGGTTCTTCTGCCCCAATTCCTAATCCGTCTCGAGGTCTCTAGGTCGCCCGCGCTAAGAGCCGGTCATCGCCTCCGCCAACTTCCCCGCGGCGAGTTTATGCGATCGATTAGCTCGGAATTTTTCTAGGTTTCGGTGGCAATCGCACGCAGCGGGGAGGAGCTATATATGGAGCGGATTTCTGGCAAGAAATCTGGAACTGAATAGAATTCAATTCGATTCGGTAGGAGACTTTGAGTTTGAGCTGGTTCACCTTCGAGTGCGGCTGTGCGGGACGGGGAAAAGATTGGGTGGTTTTCGATGTACGAACCGTTTCGTTGACTTGGCGGTGGTAAGGACTGTAATTTCATTGATATAAGTAGTGGTAAAACTGTCTTTTCATGTTGGACGAATTTTTCTGTAGAAACCTTAATGCCTTTATTAGTAGGTATAGATTAGCTGGAACAATGCCGGATAGTATTTATTAGTAGGAGGCTGCTTTTAATTTGGTGCGCTGGCTGTCTGGAGCAGCGCTGGGGCTGAAGGCCCAGGTGTTTTTTCTGTGATCCTTCTCGAGCAGGAAAACGACTGTAATGTTTCCGAACTTCTGCTTTTTGTTTTTTTTTTGCTTCTAGTAGTTGTAGTGCTAAGAGGCGTGTGTTGAAACACCGCTGGACAAGGGGTGGAACAATGCCAGAGCGGGCATTATTTCAGAATTTTGGGAACACATTTTATCACCTGATTACTGTGTGGGGATACAGATCTTGATAGGGTGAATGTTGAAGTTTGCATCGTAAATAATCTTAATTTTGGTGTGCACTTGGAGGGAGTCGCAGGGTTGCTGATGATAGCTTCCCCCTTCTCATCGAGCTCGCATCATTAATCAACTAATGTTTCTGTTGATTGATGCAGGTGGCTTGGGATCGTATATGCTTGCGATGGACCAGAAAACTTATGAGCTTGTCGGCACCGATTATCCTGGTAACAGGGCGGTGGATGTTAAGAATATTTCACTGACTTTGATGATCGGCTACACGTTTGTTGTTAGCTTCCTTGGTCTATTTAGTCTTGTTGCGCTGCGCAAGGTACGCAATCATATCTTGGAACCGTGCATCTGTTATGTTTATCTGATTACGTTATGGAGGAAATCTGAAAATTCCTAAGATGATTTTAGTAAACTAGTATGTTTTGGTGTTTGCTAGGTGATGGTAATTGACTACAAGTTGAGCTTTCCTAGTGGAACTGCTACCGCCTTGTTGATAAATAGCTTCCACACTACTACTGGAGCTGAGCTTTCGGAGTAAGAAACGGGATCAGAGTTTTCCCCTCAATTTATACTTATAGTTCAATCTGCATCGTTTCTTCTTGATCATTTGTATGGCAGTATGCTTTAAACAAATCCAAAATTAATTATTTAGCTATTTAGACCAATGGCGTGTTTTATTTGTACAGAACATCGATAGTTGCAACAATATTCTGGTGAAGTTGCAAGTGAGCCATCAGCCCACTGCGTATCTTTTATCTATCGAGTCTTTAGGGGATATGACAGCCTATTTCGACTGAACTTTAGGGGAGGAAATAAATGTGTGCTATGTGATTTTATCATATTTTTTCTCGGTAATGCTCAAATAGAAACTGCGGATCTTCAGGTTCTATTAATCTATTTTTGACAGTTTGGTTCTATTGTATTTAGACTAGGAATGTTCTATATGCTCTCTTATCTAATAAGCTTATCATTCTTGGGATAGGAGCAGTGTTTAATTAGTGCAGCAAGGTGGATCTGGAGGTAGGAAAATACCAGTTCCCTGTTTATACAGTAGTTATGCATCATATACTTGTTAAATTGCCATGCCTTTTGTAGAGATTTTCTAAGTCTCTTGAGTCAATACACTACTAACTTATATTTTTTAATTTGCAGGAAACAAGTTAGCTGTCTTGGAAAGTACTTAAGCATTAGTTTTATTTGGAGAGCTCTTTTACGGTGATTGGGACGGAACCACGGGTTCCGTCCGGTTCCGTCGAGTATGTTTTTTTGAGACCATCGATTATGCCCCGATTTATTTGAGCCGTTGATTGAAAGTGTGGAGCCCACCGTTATTTTTTTTTTCCCAATGAAACCTAGGTCCGGTCCTTCTCTGGTATCCGATGCATATTGGAAAAAAACAAATTTCAATTTGAAACCACACGACCACCGCCGCCGCCTGAGACCACGCCCTCGCCGCTGGCGCCGAGGTTCCTCCCTCCCCTCCTCCCCGTGCACTGACGCCCGACGCCCGCCTCCCCGCGCGCAACTCCGGTGTCAGGACCCCGATGGTGAATCCAGGGATCAACCGACGGACTACGGAGTAGGAACTGGAATTACAGGAATAATTTGGCAGGAAGGTAAATTGCTAGAAGATAATTGCTGGAAAGTAAGGACAGGAAGAAAGGCAAAAAGAAATTAGGGTTCTTATTGATCGCTCCTCCCAGCCACCCACTCTCCCCGGTTATAAAGAGTACCCGGAGGAGCCGCGATACAGATTGGTTCAGTTTGACAAACTTCCATAGTTCAAACTACAAGTTGAATTCAACGAAATTTAACTCACAGCCACAGGATCTAAGAAAGGGGCATTGACGCATCTGAGCCGTTGATAGAGCTTCAGTAAACAGAGTAAGGCCTTGACAATACTCCCTCACTGACTCCAGACTTCAAGGCTGGAAGTTTGGGAAGGTTGCTCTGATGAACTGAGCGTCCTCCCATGTCGCCTCTTCAGGTGAAAGGTTCTCCCAGTGTATGAGCCACTGTGGAACTGGAATGTCGTAGTCTCCCGCATTCCAAGGAACTTGCCTGTGTTGTAAGATGGCAAGAGGGGAAACTTTAACCTTACCTTCAGGAGTTAGTAGTGGCAATGTAGGATTGGGTACTGCCCGGGGTCCAATATGTTTCTTGAGTTGATTGACATGGAATACGTCATGGAGTAGAGTGCCAGCAGGTAATTGCATCTTGTATGACACGTTCCCCACTTTTTGTAGAACTCGGAAAGGCCCATAGTATTTTGATGATTTTTTGAGGGAGTTGCGAAGCCCCAATGCTGTCTCTCTATATGGCTGCATTTTTAGATATACCATGTCTCCCACTTGGAAATGTCTTTCCGTTCTCTTCAAATCAGCATATTTTTTGATTCTGTTCTGTGCTTGCAGCAGGTTTTGTTGCAGGGATTTCATGATCTGCTCTTTTTCTTGCAATGTCACTTCCACTTCGGGTGAAACATCACAGGGGACCGAGATCTCATGGAGATGAGGTGGAGAATAGCCATATAATGCTTCGAATGGTGTGGTTTTCAGAGATGTGTGGTATGAGGTGTTATACCACCATTCAGCCGCAGGAATCCAGTTTGCCCATTTTGTCGGTTCCTTGAAAGCCATGCTTTGCAGATACTGTTCTAGGCATTGATTGACACGTTCGGTCTGGCCATCATATTCTGGGTGATAGGCAGTGCTGAAATGTAATTCAACCTTCAGAGCTGCAAATAGTTCTTGCCAAAGCTTGGATGTGAAGATCCTGTCTCTATCACTGACAATTATCTGAGAGGGGCCATGAAGCTTGAAAATGTTGTCAATAAAGAGATTTGCAACTTGGAGTGCAGTGAAAGGGTGAGCTAGAGTGATGAAATGTGCATATTTAGTTAGTCTGTCCACTACGACAAGGATGACATCTTTGCCTTTCGATTTAGGCAGTCCTTCGATGAAATCCATGCTGATTTCTGCCCACTTCATCTTTGGAATGTTTAGGGGATCGAGTAGTCCTAGGTAGTGCACCCTCTCTGTTTTAGATATTTGGCAAACTGGGCATTGAGCTATTCTGTTTGCAATGTCAGTTTTCATGTGTGGCCAGTAGAATAGTTTCTTGATGCGATGGTATGTCACTCTGCTGCCTGAGTGTCCCCCAAAGATGGAATTGTGAAAAGAGTTGAAAACCTTGTCTTTCAGGTCAGTAGATTGTCCAAGCATAATTCTATTTTTGTATCTCAGTATCCCTGCTGAAAGTGTGTAGTGCAGATTGCTAGCAGGTTGGATTGCCAGTTCCTGCAGAAGTTTTGTGCACTTTTCGTCAGTTGTATAGGTTGCTTCAATTTCCTGCATCCATGTGGGAATTGCTGCTGAGATGGTGAGGCATTGTTTGTCAGAAGGTGAGGCATTCTTCATTGAGAGAGCATCAGCTGCAGTGTTGTCGCTTCCTTTTTTATACTCGATTGTGGAATCGAATTCTAGTAATTTAAGCATGAGCTTGTGCTGAATTCCTTCCAACAGCCTTTTACTAACCAAGTACTTGAGGCTTCTTTGATCTGTTCGAATCAAAATCTTGTTCCCGAGTAAATAGTGCCTCCATTTTCTCATGGCCTCTAAGATAGCTAGAGCCTATTTTTCATATATTGATAGGACTTGAGCCTTTGGACCAATTGCCTTGCTGAAGTAAGCAATGGGTTTGCCTTGTTGCATTAAAACTGCCCCCAAACCAGTACCAGATGCATCTATCTCCAAGGTGAATGGCAATGCAAAGTTAGGTAATATGAGCACTGGAGGTGTGGACATTACCATTTTCAGTTTCTGGAATGCTGCTTGCTGATATGTTGTCTAGCTGAATGAGTCCTTCTTCAACGCATCGTGGAGTGGTCTGTAAATGGTAGCATAGCTCTGGATGAATCTTCTGTAATATCCAGTCAGACCCAAGAATTGCCTTAGTTCTTTCACATTGGTGGGAGTTGGCCAGTTTGTGATTGCCTTGATTTTTGCAGGATCCGTCGCCACACCTTCCCCTGATAAAATGTGTCCCAGATACTCCACGGTAGTTGTGGCAAAGGAGCACTTTGTGGCTTTAGCTTTCAGTTTGTGCAATCTCAGTATTTGTAGTACTGTGATGAGATGTTGCCGATGGAGGGCGATGTTCTTGCTGTAGATTAGGATGTCGTCGAAGAATACTAAGACATACTTCCTTAATTGGGCTGAGAAGATGTTATTCATCAATTGCTAGAAGGTTGCTGGAGCGTTTGTAAGACCGAAAGGCATCACCAGGTACTCGTAATGCCCCAAGTGAGTTGTAAATGTTGTTTTTGCAATGTCCTCGAGTTTCATCCTGATTTGGTGATAACCAGATCTGAGATCAAGCTTGGTGAAGAGGGTTGCTCCATGCAACTCGTCCAAGAGGTCTTCTATGACAGGAATTGGATACTTTTTTTTGACTGTTAGAGCATTCAATTGCCTGTAGTCGACACAAAGCCTCCAAGTTTTGTCTTTTTTTCTTACCAATATTGCAGGATATGAATAAGGGCTAGTGCTTGATCTTATTTCACTATTCTTGAGCATGTTACGTACTAGTTCTTCCACTATGTTCTTCTGCTTGTGTGGCATCATGTATGGCCTCACATTAGGTGGATTGGATCCTTCTTTGATAGGAATGGAGTGGTCACATTCCCTGTGTGGAGGCAGGCCAGTAGGTTCACTGAAAATGTCTTGGAATTGTTCCAGGATATCTGTGACCTCATTTGTGTTGGTGACTATCTCCTGTGCTTGTGTGAAAGTAGTCGGGACTACACTTTCCTTTGGTCTGATAAGGAATGCTTGAGCTCCTGACCTGAGTAACTTGGAACATGCCTTTGCTGTAATTGTGGGCTTCCCCACAGGGACTGCTCTGTCTTGGAAGGTGCACCATTTACCATTCACTGTAATTGACAATGTCCTCTTTTCCCAATCATAGAAATTTGGGCTGTGTGTCTTGAGCCAAGTTGCTCCTAAGACCATATCATAACCTTTCAGAGGGAGCAGCTTGCAATTGTGAGAGAAGGAAGTATTTTGTATCTTGAAGTTACAGTTGGGCAAACAACCTTGGGAGATCAGTTCTCCTCCTCCTGCTACCATAACCCTGTGAGCATCAGTTTGCCGGGGTGTTAACTTGGTCTTTTTAATAAACTCGGTGTCTATAAATGTATTGGTGCTTCCTGTGTCAATAAGGGTTGTAGCTTGTTGTCCACCAATGTGTACTAATACTGATAATGTTGTATCCCCAGGGATTCCATGTAAGGCTTCAGCAGATATTTGCATCATTATTGATTTAGTTGTTTTCTTTTCAGATTGCTCTGTTTCTTCAGTTGCCTGGACTGGTAGTTGCTGCACTGTTTCGGGTAGTGTTGTTGGTGCATCATGAAAAGTTTCAGGGGTGTCACTCTCTTCTTCAGTATCACTGTGTCCCTGTAATTGTATTGCATGCACTATACTTTTCATGTTTGCACATTTGTGGCTGAAAGTCCATTGCTCAGGACAGTACCAGCACTTGCCGCGCTCTCTAGGTTTGTCAGTTTGCTGTCTTGGTTTGTTATCACGGATTGCTGGCTGCTGCTTAAATGTTGCTTGCATTGTACTCCTCTGCTGTGGGACAACTGCTACAGGTCTTTTGTTTGTGGCCAAGTATGCCATCTCTTGTTTCTTAGCATGTCTGTATGCTGCTTTCAGAGTGGCCGGGTTGTGGCTTCTCACAGTGTGCTTGATAGTTTCCTTCAATCCACTGATAAATCGAAGGAGAAAGAGTTGTCTGTCAAATATGGGTGATCTCTTTGCATGCTGATCATATATTCTTCGAAGAGGTCAATGTACTGACTGACAGTAGTTGTCTGTTTCAGGTACTGAAACTGTTCCATGGATTCATGTTCACCAGGGCCTGGAAATCTCTCACACAGTAATTCGTAGAATTGTTGCCAGTTGCAGAGGTAAATATTCAGATTTGTGCTGGAGAGACAGATCTTTGCTTTGCCTCGGATGTGTGCATTTGCCCATTTCACTTGTAACATCCCAAGTATGAAAACCATCCCCTTAGAATGTTTGTTGCATGTTTATTTAAGTATTGCATCATGTCATCATATTGTTTCCATGTTGTTTGCATTTGTTTCTTAATTGTTGCAATTGTTTTCCACTGTTTTCACAACTCAAATTCAAACCTTACTCAAACACTGTTTTCATACTTGTTCTGTTACAACTTTTGGAATAAAAATCACAAATAATAACAACCAATTGGTTCCATGTTTTTCCATAGTGATCACTTGGGAAAGTAATGGTTTTAAATCAATTATTCATGTTCCAAACACATTTGAAATTCAAATCCAAGCACCCAAAACAGAACCATTTTGAAATCATGTTGTTACCAAATCAAATAAACTCAATTCTCTTATTTATCTTAGGGGTTACCCTATGTTCAATGTTGGTTTTAAATAATGGTTATTAATATTAAGAAATGCACCCAAATTTGGTTTAAATTTTAAACAGCCATCAAACATTTAAATTTTTGAAAATAAAAGCTACCAACTGTTAGTACTTGACCTAAGGAGCTTCCCCAATTTTTCTCGAATTTTTCACTAACCAAAAACTTATCCTTTTCTTCTCATTTCTCTTTCAGCAAAAAAAAAACAGAGAGCAAAAAAAAAAAAAAAAAAAAACAAAAGAGGAGAGGAAGGCATGCAGCCCATCTCTCTTCTTTCTTCTCCCCAGCCCACTAACCTTTTTGGCCCAGTACCCCTTGAACCTGTCGCTGTCTTCCACCTCCTGCTGTCGTCACCTTCAGTACGACCAGAAGGAACACCATCCGATCATCCTTCCCCCCTCTAGATGCCATGCCGTACTAGGTCTCCTCCCCCTATATCTAACCTACCCTCTGCTTGCAAACCCTAGGCCCTAGCCTTCCCTCACCGCCGTCGTTCCCATCTATCGCTTCCACCTCCCTCCTCTCTCTGAAAACCCTACGTTTCTGAACCTGCACCACCAAGCCCCACTGCCTCCTCACCGCGTCGACGCCCTGGCCACCTCGAGGAGCGGTTGGTGATGGGAATGGAAACTTGGAGGTGCCCTGAGGCTCGCCGTCCCCTCGCCCGCTGCCGGGAGGCACCACGGTGGCCGCGCCATCGCCGGAGAATCCCTCTGTTGCTGCCTCGACACCTGAACAACGACATCGAGCAGCAGGTGATCGCCCTGCTCCTTCCCCTCTCCCTCCCAATCCGTCCGCACCACGACCATCTGCACGATCCACCACATCTCAGCACCCCTTGCTACACCTCGGAATCGCACCGATCGTGGTTGAACTCCGGCAGCCGCGGCAGACCTTCTCTGAACCTGAAGATGAACGCTTGCGCCTTTGTCTCTGTCAAAAAAATTCAGTTAACTCGATGTCTACCTTTTATTCTGTCCGGCTCGTTGTGTATCACTAACGGAATCGTACCGCATTGGTCCTGTTCCATCCGCGCAAGCCATCGATCCCGGGGTCGAATCCCCGCGGAGGCAAAAGCCTCCGTTTTTCCATTCTTTTACCACGCTGACAACGGGGCCCCACCGTTCAGTGACACCTGCGGCCACCTCACCACGCACCCGCCCGCGTGGCTGCCACGCTGGGCTTGGCCCGCAGGTCAGTGGCACGGGCTGGCCTGCAGCGCAGTAACAATCGTTTCCTGCACATTTCCTTTTACACTAAGCCCCTAATAATAACAGATTAGTCCCTGGAATTGTTTTGTCAATAAAATTAGTTTTAAAACTCCAATAACTGAAAATAAAATATGCACACTGGTCTAAATTTAATTCTCTATCTAATGGTGCCTTTTGTTTTCTGTTTTGAATTTTAAAAATACAATTTAAATTTGAATTCAAATAATTCAATTGTAATTTGCAACAATTCATAAATAATTCATACTAATTCCAAATAAAGCAAATAAAATATGTTTTTCATACCATTTTGAATAACCTATTCAAATATAATTTTTGTTTCCTGGTTTGAACAATTAAAATTGCCTAAACCATTTAAATCTTGTTTAATGCCATTAAAAATTGTTTAATTCATAATTAAATTATCCTAACTCCTATTCCAACATGTGAAACATGTAATCCAACTAAAATTTGATGTTCTTTTCAAATATAAACTTTGCTAATTGTTTTGAACACTTTAACTTGATGAAAACAACAATTACTTGTGTGACATCAATAAGGAACCAAATTCTTAACATGACAAATAAAATCCCACACTTGTTTTATTCCTTTTCCATTTGCATCTAACTTGTTTACTTCTTGTTATCATCATGCATGCATCATATTTAACTACTTACACTTGCTAATCAAATGTAGATCATTGCTTCAACCTAAACAATTTGCATCCATATGCCATTCACTTTGCATATGGGTCCAATTAAATTGCTTCCTCTTGTCAAGTAGTTCTTTCTGATGCATCTATTAACATGACATGCATCATCCCATGTTTGTGCACCTATGCCATGTATTGATTGTTCGTCTCTTTTGATTGTGTGTTTGCTTCTTCTCGCTTTAGACGACGACGTTGAGACCGACGAGCCGTACGGTACCCCTTCTAAGGATTTTCAGCTCAGTACCAGGCTACTGGGTTTGCAGGCAAGTTATCACTCACATGAATCATCGATATCTCTTCCACACTTGTTGTCGATACTATCCTTTTGTCTATTTCTGCTAGCCCTATGAATCGATGCTTGTTCTCCGAACCCATCACATGATACCTTGAGCCATGATATTGCCTCACCTCCATACCTACAGCCATTGCTTGTGCCTGTTCTATTCTAGCATGCTTAGGGTTGCTTTTGCTCGAGCCTGTTGTCGGTTACTTTCTGTTACTATCGTGCCATTACTATTATTGTACCGGGGGCTCGAATGTTAATCAATCAATCCTGTTAATGCTACTGTTAATAATAATTTGATGATAAGGCACCGGCAGGAGGCCCTTTGTGGTTTTGAGGCCTGCTAGTGTCGACCCTAATAGGAAAAGGGTCTTGTCTACTGATCCATGATGAGCGCACTACCCGCATGTGGGAAGCGAGTATGGGCGCCCCCCTCAGTTCGACCTGATTCGCATCTCGTCCAAACCGCCGCACTTAGTTCGGGTGTTCCATTTGCTGCATCATATGCAGGTGCGAACCCTTGGCGCCATGGTGGAACTTTTGTAGTCGGCATTTAGGGCGGCGTGGTCTTCCAGTGCTATGAGGGTCCCCTTTTCTTCGTGGGGCTCGATTAGCCGCGCACGCACAGCACGCGGTGTTTTGGGCTTGATGCGAAGAACGGTTGGATTGTGTTGAGTGCCCCGCTTGGTGGAGTGGCCGCTCCATCTGGCGGGATATTCATGCGTGTACGGTTACTATGGTGCACCCCTGCAGGGATAATCTTCTCGAGAAGCCGTGTTTTCCGCGGTTATGGATTACTTGGTGAAAGTACTGGCTAACAAGTACTCAGGACAACTTCAACATAATGATCAATCATGTTTCACCCAATGATTAATAACTTGACTAGTAATAGGTTATTCACACAATAACTTGATTCACCTTATAACAACTGTGTGAGTTATCCTCGGATTGCTTCTTCGGATAAGGGGCGAGATCCAGGATGGGTTTGGTTGAAGTTATCTTTCAGTTGGTTACAATTCCTCGATCTTATCTTTTCTATTAGCCGGACACAAGTAGTTATCTTCTGTAGTTGGTTAGAGCAGCCCGCTGCAGCTTTTATAATACCTATCTTCTTCCGTTGATCCCAAGCATCAAAGCTTGTGTTGACGAGTAACTCCTTGATGAAGTGTGAGTCTTGCTTGCCAGTACATCAAATGTACTGACCCCGTTGGGGCTGTGGTTTACGCAGACTACGACTACGACTACGATGATCACCAGGATGGCTACTTCGTGGAGTTGACGAGACTGCTGACGAGTAGATAGCTGGACCTCGGGCAGGATCCAGGAACTACGTGGATGGGCTTCGTCTTCTTTATTTTCCCCGGCTTCTTAAGCCTTTTGGTTTTGTCTGTACTCAGACACCGTTGTTTGCTTCCGCTGATGTAATGAATGATATGTTGGGACATGTGTCCTCTGTATGAGAGTTTTGGTATCTCTGCCTTAGTGAAGGCTATTTGCAAACTTATTTCATTCTTTTGTGTCTTAGAGACATTCTGTGATTTCCTTTTGTTCAGAGCTGTTGACGTACAGTGCGTGCTTGTTATGAAGTACGTCGACAGTAGTGCCTTAGGTTCCTAGCGGATAGTTTACTTCGACGGTGGAAGCAGGGCTTGTGTTGTCGCGCATAAGCGCAGGCCTACCAGGAAGCTGGGACGTGGGAGCAGGTATGCCCCATAATCCAAGCACCTGCTATCCAGTTCGTGCGATGAGTATCCTCTAGAAACCAGGGTGCGACAAATGGTATCAGAGCCTGTCTGCCCGTAGGATCCCTTTTTACTGGTCGCTGTTGAGTCTAGAAACTATTTTGTAGTTATATAGGAAAAATGAAACGTGAGAGTAGGAATTCTGTTCTTTTTCTTCTTTCCCCACCCTCCCTCCCTTTTCTGGTAAGGAAGTGCAACGCTGATTTTTCCCTTCTCATCTGAACTTTCAAGTTAGGATTTCACGTGTTTTGGGTTCTCCGTAGTACCTCAGAAGTTTTCTTCTCGTCTTCCCCGGTGTTGCTTCGTTATCCTCTCCTCCTAAACATTTCCATTTCGTCCGTTGAAATCTTGTTGTTGTTTTCTACTTCAATTCTTCTACCGGCGTCAAATCAACTTCCCAAATATCAAATCTATCTGTCCAGAGAGGTTCTTGTTGTTGTTGTTTTCATTCCTCAAGCAACACATTCCAAATAATCTATTCTCCATATGGATCAAGTTCTGTTTTAATCAAGTTTTCCCCGTTCATCTACTAAACTCTATTCCAGCTAAAGTGTTGTTTGATACCGGAGCATCATTTTCCTTTGTGTCAACAATCTTTTCCACAACATAAAACCTATTTCTGGTTCCACTAAGCAATCAAATCACCGTTCACTCTCCGGAATCTCAAATGTTGACTTCCAACATAAGCAAGGACAATCCAATTCTAATGGGAGGCCACATATTCCTCGTTACTCTCATGTTGCTGATTCTGACATTGATGTCATTCTCGGTGTTGCATTGATGTCATTCTCGGTGTTGCATTGATGTCATTCTTGGTGTTGCATTGATGTCAATAACTCTGTTCCACACTTACTACAGATAGTCTATTCTCCAAATGAATCAAATTCTATCCAGCTATACACCATCCATACAAAACCTATACCTCTACTAATATTGTTCCGGTGGTTTCCAAATTCCCTGATATCTTTCTAGAAGAGTTGCCAGGAATTCCTATTGTTTTGAACTTCCAGTTAAACTATCCAATGTGCACGATGTGTTTCACGTGTCACAGCTCAAGTGGATCTTCCCAAGAAGTATCCGGACCTTTTCTTTTCTCAGTAGGAATCTCGGGGCGCGATTCCTTCAAGGGGGGGCGTTTGTAACATCCCAAGTATGAAAACCATCCCCTTAGAATGTTTGTTGCATGTTTATTTAAGTATTGCATCATGTCATCATATTGTTTCCATGTTGTTTGCATTTGTTTCTTAATTGTTGCAATTGTTTTCCACTGTTTTCACAACTCAAATTCAAACCTTACTCAAACACTGTTTTCATACTTGTTCTGTTACAACTTTTGGAATAAAAATCACAAATAATAACAACCAATTGGTTCCATGTTTTTCCATAGTGATCACTTGGGAAAATAATGGTTTTAAATCAATTATTCATGTTCCAAACACATTTGAAATTCAAATCCAAGCACCCAAAACAGAACCATTTTGAAATCATGTTGTTACCAAATCAAATCAACTCAATTCTCTTATTTATCTTAGGGGTTACCCTATGTTCAATGTTGGTTTTAAATAATGGTTATTAATATTAACAAATGCACCCAAATTTGGTTTAAATTTTAAACAGCCATCAAACATTTAAATTTTTGAAAATAAAAGCTACCAACTGTTAGTACTTGACCTAAGGAGCTTCCCCAATTTTTCTCGAATTTTTCACTAACCAAAAACTTATCCTTTTCTTCTCATTTCTCTTTCAGCAAAAAAAAACAGAGAGCAAAAAAAAATAAAACAAAAAAATAACAAAAGAGGAGAGGGAGGCATGCAGCCCATCTCTCTTCTTTCTTCTCCCCAGCCCACTAACCTTTTTGGCCCAGTACCCCTTGAACCTGTCGCTGTCTTCCACCTCCTGCTGTCGTCACCTTCAGTACGACCAGAAGGAACACCATCCGATCATCCTCCCCCCCTCCAGATGCCATGCCGTACTAGGTCTCCTCCCCCTATATCTAACCTACCCTCTTCTTGCAAACCCTAGGCCCTAGCCTTCCCTCACCGCCGTCGTTCCCATCTATCGCTTCCACCTCCCTCCTCTCTCTGAAAACCCTACGTTTCTGAACCTGCACCACCAAGCCCCACTGCCTCCTCACCGCGTCGACGCCCTGGCCACCTCGAGGAGCGGTTGGTGATGGGAATGGAAACTTGGAGGTGCCCTGAGGCTCGCCGTCCCCTCGCCCGCTGCCGGGAGGCACCACGGTGGCCGCGCCATCGCCGGAGAATCCCTCCGTTGCTGCCTCGACACCTGAACAACGACATCGAGCAGCAGGTGATCGCCCTGCTCCTTCCCCTCTCCCTCCCAATCCGTCCGCACCATGACCATCTGCACGATCCACCACATCTCAGCACCCCTTGCTACACCTCGGAATCGCACCGATCGTGGTTGAACTCCGGCAGCCGCGGCAGACCTTCTCTGAACCTGAAGATGAACGCTTGCGCCTTTGTCTCTGTCAAAAAAATTCAGTTAACTCGATGTCTACCTTTTATTCTGTCCGGCTCGTTGTGTATCACTAACGGAATCGTACCGCATTGGTCCTGTTCCATCCGCGCAAGCCATCGATCCCGGGGTCGAATCCCCGCGGAGGCAAAAGCCTCCGTTTTTCCATTCTTTTACCACGCTGACAACGGGGGCCCACCGTTCAGTGACACCTGTGGCCACCTCACCACGCACCCGCCCGCGTGGCTGCCACGCTGGGCTTGGCCCGCAGGTCAGTGGCACGGGCTGGCCTGCAGCGCAGTAACAATCGTTTCCTGCACATTTCCTTTTACACTAAGCCCCTAATAATAACAGATTAGTCCCTGGAATTGTTTTGTCAATAAAATTAGTTTTAAAACTCCAATAACTGAAAATAAAATATGCACACTGGTCTAAATTTAATTCTCTATCTAATGGTGCCTTTTGTTTTCTGTTTTGAATTTTAAAAATACAATTTAAATTTGAATTCAAATAATTCAATTGTAATTTGCAACAATTCATAAATAATTCATACTAATTCCAAATAAAGCAAATAAAATATGTTTTTCATACCATTTTGAATAACCTATTCAAATATAATTTTTGTTTCCTGGTTTGAACAATTAAAATTTCCTAAACCATTTAAATCTTGTTTAATGCCATTAAAAATTGTTTAATTCATAATTAAATTATCCTAACTCCTATTCCAACATGTGAAACATGTAATCCAACTAAAATTTGATGTTCTTTTCAAATATAAACTTTGCTAATTGTTTTGAACACTTTAACTTGATGAAAACAACAATTACTTGTGTGACATCAATAAGGAACCAAATTCTTAACATGACAAATAAAATCCCACACTTGTTTTATTCCTTTTCCATTTGCATCTAACTTGTTTACTTCTTGTTATCATCATGCATGCATCATATTTAACTACTTACACTTGTTAATCAAATGTAGATCATTGCTTCAACCTAAACAATTTGCATCCATATGCCATTCACTTTGCATATGGGTCCAATTAAATTGCTTCCTCTTGTCAAGTAGTTCTTTCTGATGCATCTATTAACATGACATGCATCATCCCATGTTTGTGCACCTATGCCATGTATTGATTGTTCGTCTCTTTCGATTGTGTGTTTGCTTCTTCTCGCTTTAGACGACGACGTTGAGACCGACGAGACGTACGGTACCCCTTCTAAGGATTTTCAGCTCAGTACCAGGCTACTGGGTTTGCAGGCAAGTTATCACTCACATGAATCATCGAGTTCTCTTCCACACTTGTTGTCGATACTATCCTTTTGTCTATTTCTGCTAGCCCTATGAATCGATGCTTGTTCTCCGAACCCATCACATGATACCTTGAGCCATGATATTGCCTCACCTCCATACCTACAGCCATTGCTTGTGCCTGTTCTATTCTAGCATGCTTAGGGTTGCTTTTGCTCGAGCCTGTTGTCGGTTACTTTCTGTTACTATCGTGCCATTACTATTATTGTACCGGGGGCTCGAATGTTAATCAATCAATCCTGTTAATGCTACTGTTAATAATAATTTGATGATAAGGCACCGGCAGGAGGCCCTTTGTGGTTTTGAGGCCTGCTAGTGTCGACCCTAATAGGAAAAGGGTCTTGTCTACTGATCCATGATGAGCGCACTACCCGCATGTGGGAAGCGAGTATGGGCGCCCCCCTCAGTTCGACTTGATTCGCATCTCGTCCAAACCGCCGCACTTAGTTCGGGTGTTCCATTTGCTGCATCATATGCAGGTGCGAACCCTTGGCGCCAGGGTGGAACTTTTGTAGTCGGCATTTAGGGCGGCGTGGTCTTCCAGTGCTATGAGGGTCCCCTTTTCTTCGTGGGGCTCGATTAGCCGCGCCCGCACAGCACGCGGTGTTTTGGGCTTGATGCGAAGAACGGTTGGATTGTGTTGAGTGCCCCGCTTGGTGGAGTGGCCGCTCCATCTGGCGGGATATTCATGCGTGTACGGTTACTATGGTGCACCCCTGCAGGGATAATCTTCTCGAGAAGCCGTGTTTTCCGCGGTTATGGATTACTTGGTGAAAGTACTGGCTAACAAGTACTCAGGACAACTTCAACATAATGATCAATCATGTTTCACCCAATGATTAATAACTTGACTAGTAATAGGTTATTCACACAATAACTTGATTCACCTTATAACAACTGTGTGAGTTATCCTCGGATTGCTTCTTCGGATAAGGGGCGAGATCCAGGATGGGTTTGGTTGAAGTTATCTTTCAGTTGGTTACAATTCCTCGATCTTATCTTTTCTATTAGCCGGACACAAGTAGTTATCTTCTGTAGTTGGTTAGAGCAGCCCGCTGCAGCTTTTATAATACCTATCTTCTTCCGTTGATCCCAAGCATCAAAGCTTGTGTTGACGAGTAACTCCTTGATGAAGTGTGAGTCTTGCTTTCTAGTACATCAAATGTACTGACCCCGTTGGGGCTGTGGTTTACGCAGACTACGACTACGACTACGATGATCACCAGGATGGCTACTTCGTGGAGTTGACGAGACTGCTGACGAGTAGATAGCTGGACCTCGGGCAGGATCCAGGAACTACGTGGATGGGCTTCGTCTTCTTTATTTTCCCCGGCTTCTTAAGCCTTTTGGTTTTGTCTGTACTCAGACACCGTTGTTTGCTTCCGCTGATGTAATGAATGATATGTTGGGACATGTGTCCTCTGTATGAGTGTTTTGCTATCTCTGCCTTAGTGAAGGCTATTTGCAAACTTATTTCATTCTTTTGTGTCTTAGAGACATTCTGTGATTTCCTTTTGTTCAGAGCTGTTGACGTACAGTGCGTGCTTGTTATGAAGTACGTCGACAGTAGTGCCTTAGGTTCCTAGCGGATAGTTTACTTCGACGGTGGAAGCAGGGCTTGTGTTGTCGCGCATAAGTGCAGGCCTACCAGGAAGCTGGGACGTGGGAGCAGGTATGCCCCATAATCCAAGCACCTGCTATCCAGTTCGTGCGATGAGTATCCTCTAGAAACCAGGGTGCGACATCACTTTTGCTTCGTTTGTGATGCCACTGAGAGTGAATACTGCCTCGCACTCGTCTATCCATGTCTGTGCATTGTCACCGAAAAACAGAGGCAACTCTAGGCTCGGTGTGCGAATATATGGCTCCTGGTTATTGTTGTGGAAGTTGTTGTTGGGGATAGGATTGGGTGGGCTATAAGGTGGGTGCAGATATATGTTTGGTACTGTAGGTTGTGAGGGTGCATAAGTGTATTGAGGCGAAAATTGTGCTGATTGTGGAGGGTAATGGTAGTACCCCTGGTTTGGAGGATAACACTGGTAATTGATAGGTGGTGGTGGGTATAAGGCAGGTGAAGATTGTGGGATTCCACTCGACGAAGGCAATGTCATGGCTATATGGGCTGTTGTCTGTGAGAAGGGGATGTATAGGTGTGGGTGGGTTTGGGGTGTTGTTTGTTGTTGGACATGAGTATAGGATTGCTGTAGAGGAGGTGTAATTGATTTGGTAGCTGTGTGTGATGAAAAAGGGGAGGAATTTTTGGTGTAGTTTGTGGGAATTCTGTCAGGCGAGGGGCTTGTGAATGGCATCTGTAACATCCCAAGTATGAAAAATAGCCATTAGAATGTTTGCTATATGTTATTTTATGTTTTGCATCATGGCATCATGTTCATTGCATTTGTTTTGCTTGTTTTCCATTTGTTTTCCTCTGTTTTACTTTGTTTTCCAACTGTTTTCCTTTGTTTTCTATTTGAATTTCAACTCAAATTTCAAACCTTTTGTTTCATACTTGTGATGTTACAATTTCCAAAATGATATTTCAAATCAAAACAATCAATTGTTTCCATTAAATCCCTAAGGTTCAACTATTTAAAATTGTGGTTTTTAATAGTTCACTTAATCCAAATGTTGTTCAAATTCAAACAAAATTCCAAACAGCAACCCTTTGGAATTATTGCAATTTACCAAAACAAAGTTAAGAAATTTGTTTCAAATAATTTGAGGGTTCAAACTCTTGGAAAATGTTCATTTTAAATAAATCACTTAATAATCAAAATTCAGTCAAATTCACTCAATTTTCAAACAGCACATGGTTCAAGTATTTTTGAAATCAAAAACTTACAAGTTGTTGTTGTTACAAAAATGAAACAATATAAAATTTTTCCTAATTTTTCTACACCCCAAAACCTAGCTATTCCTTCCTATTTCTCTTGCAGCAAAAAAAACAGAAAAAAAAATAAATAATAAAAAGCAAAAAGAACTCACATGAGAGGGGGAGAGGCAGGCCCAGCCCAAGTCGCTGCAGCCCGTTTCCCATCTCCCCCAACCTCCGTACGTTCGCTGGCGTCACCAATGGTGACAGGGACGTGCTGCTCCCATCCCCCCTACTTATCTACCTCCTAGCCCCTAGGAAACCCTAACCCTAGCCGCACGCATCCGCCTCCCTCCTATCTCACCTCTCCGCCGCCATCGAGGGGAGCTCGCCGCCCTTCTCTGCTGCCTCCGGCCGCCGGCCGCCGGAGCACGCCGCCGTCGCCTCCGCCTCCCTCCGACCGCGCAGAGAGCACCCCTGCGAAGAGGGTAACATCCTCTATCCATTCCCCTACCTCCCTCTCGATTTCCCTGTTGTATGTGCATCATTCCCTTCCGGCCATGGTCGAGTTGCTGCTCCCTGTCGTGCTTGATTTCCGTCAGAAAGGAACAGATGCGTGCGCTCATTGCAGGTTCAGTTAACCCAGTTTGTTTGGCTCAAAACCAACTAGATCCCCTAGGTATCAAACGGACGCAGCAGTCCCACTGGTAGGGCGCGCGCAGCGAGCCCAAGCGCTCGCGGGATCAAATCCCCAGCCCCCCACCTTTTCCCTTCCCTTTTTTCCGAATTATTCAGGACAGCTGCTGCACCTTAACCCCTCCGAGCTGCTCCTTCTGTCAACCAACCGCACCGCACCCCACTGGCTAGAACCCTTGCGCCCAAAGCCACAGGTCTAGGGTTCGATTCCCCTAACCCCACCTTTTTTTATCTCTGTTTTCTTTTTTTCTGCCCAACTTTCAGAAAGTCAGATCTGGACCATTAACTCTAAAATCCATTTTTACTCCAATTTGAATGATTCAAAATCCTGTGGATTCATAATTTTGTGCTCCTTCCAGTAATGTCAAATTTGCAATATGTTTCTGTAACAATTTTTGCACTAAATAATTAATTACTGAAAATGCAATAAAAATTGGAAACTTTGGAATTTCATAACTTTAGTTCTATTCATCCAATTTAATCAAACTTGGGCTCTAAAAATTTGTCTTAACAAACTCTACACATTGGTATTTTATTTGGACACAATTGAATTAATTTTTAGCATGTTTCCCTCTGTTTACTAAAAATGGCAGAATTAGAATGATTATGGAAAATTGCATAATAAATTCAATAATCACCCTAAAATTATGTTTAATAGCTCAAAATGTTCAGTGAAACATTTGCTACATGTTTTCAACCTTTTCAATGCAATTTGTTACTGTTTTGAATATTTTAAATTGGTGCAATATTTGAAAACTTGTTTAATTCACTTAATTTTGCAAAATTCATAACTTGGGCATAAAAATTCCAAATCCAACAAACTAAATATGTTTTCCAATCAACTTTTCATGTACTTTCCAAATATCAATTTTGTTTGCTGTTTTGAATAATTTAAATTGCTGAAAACAACTGTTTCTTATTTATTGCATTTAAAATTGCCAAAATAATAACTTGCTCATTTTAAATCCAATTTCAACAAATAAAATATGTTTTCCAACCATAAAAGTATAACCTTTTCAAATATGAACTTTGTTATCTACTTTGAACAATTAAAAGTGGTGAAAACAACAAATGCTTGTGTGACACCTTTAAGGAACCAAAATTCCATAACTTAATAATTAAAATTCCACACTTGGTAAACCTCATTTCCAATTGGTTCTATTGTTGTTATTTTGCTGTTTTCCTCATCCATGCATCATACTAATTCACTTACACATGATTATTAGTTGTAGAACAATTAATTCAACCATAATTCATGGGCTTTCCATATGCAATCCAATTGCATATGGGTCCATTTAATCATGTTGTTATCTTGTCAACTAGTTTATTCTGATGCATCAATTAAATGGTCATGCATCATTCCATGTTTGTGCACTATGCCATGTTATTGATTGTTTGTTCTCTGCGTTGTTTGTTTGCTTCTTCTCGGATACACGACGACGTTGAGACCGACGATACTTACGACACCCCTTCTAAGGAGTTAGCTCAGTACCAGGCTACTGGGTTTGCAGGCAAGTTATCACTCACATGAACCACTATGTTCCTTTCAACATTGGTTACCGATACTTTCTGTTGTCTATTATGCTAGCCATATGTATCGTTGCTTGTTCTCCGAACCCATTACATGTATCCTTTAACCCTGATATTGCCCCACCTCCACTCCTATAACCCCGTTGTTTGAGCCCGTGTCTTACTAGCATGCTCAGGGTTGTTTTGCTCGAGTCTGTTACCCGTTACTTTCTGTTATTATTTCATTATGTTCTGGGGCTCGATGTTAAACAACAACCTGTTAATTTTGAGGTAAAAATAATTTGCTGATAAGGCACCGGCAGGAGGCCCGGCGTGGTTTTGAGGCCTGCTAGTGTCGACCCTAATAGGAAAAGGGTCTTGTCTACTGATCCATGATGAGCGCACTAACCGCATGTGGGAAGCGAGTATGGGCGCCCCCCTCAATTTGATTCGATTCGCATCTCGTCCAAATCGCCACACGTAGTTCGGGCTTTCCATTTGATGCATGCATGTGCAGGTGCGAACCCTTGGCGCCAGGGTGGAACTTTTGTAGTCTGCATTTAGGGCGGCGTGGTCTTAGAGTGCTATGAGGGTCCCCTTTTCTTCCTGGGGCTCGATTAGCCGCGCACGCACAGCATGTGGTTCTTTGGGCTTGATGCGAAGAAGAGTTGAGTTGTGTTGAGTGCCTCGCTTGGCGGGTTAGCTCCCCGCCTGGCGGGTCATTCTTACGTGTACGGCCAAATTGGTGCATCCCTGCAGGGTTAAATCTTCTCGAGAAGCCGTGTTTTCCGCGGTTATGGATTACTTGGTGAAAGTACTGGCTAACAAGTACTCAGAACAACTTACACCTAACTAATGATAACTTGACTAGTAATAGTCTTATTGACACAATAACTTGACCCATCATTAATTCAACTGTGTGAGTTATCCTCGGATTGCTTCTTTGGATAAGGGGCGAGATCCAGGATGGGTTTGTTTGGAGTTAGTTGGTAGTTGGTTACGATACGCTATCTTATCCCTTTTCTGATAGCCGGAAGTTGTAGCATGTTTCTGTAGTTGGTTAGGGCAGCCAGTTGCAGCATCTTTCATATCCCCTTCTTTCCGTTGAACCCAAAGCATCTGTGCTTGGTGTTGACGGGTCACACTTTGGTGAAGTGTGAGTCTTGCTTGCCAGTACGTTTATGTACTGACCCCTTTGGGGCTGTGGTTTCCGCAGACTACGTTTCCGAGGATCTACATGGTGGCTACTACGTGGAGTATGACGAGACTGCAGACGAGTAGATAGCGGACCCGGGCAGGATCCGAGACTTCGTGGATGGGCTCCGTCTTTTCGTTTCCGGCCTCTTAGGCCTATTTGGATCTTGTCTGTACTCAGACATTTTGGATGCTTCCGCTGTGATGTAATGATGATATGTTGGGACATGTGTCCTCTGGATGATTGTATTTGCTATCTCTGCTCTAATGAGAGCTATTTGCAACTTATTTCCATCTTTTGTGTCGTAGAGATCTGTTGTGATATCACTTGTTCCAATGCCGTTGACGTACCATGTGTGTATGTTTTGAAGTACGTCAAGGGAAGTATCCTGATTTCTACGGGATAGTTTATGTCGACGCTGAACAGATAGGGGTTGGTTGTCACACATACGTGTGTTGGCCTACTCGTAAGAGGACGCGGGTGCCGGTAAGCCCCGTAATCCAATCTACTACTGTTCAACGGAACGGCGAGTATCCTTTAGAAGTCCGGGTGCGGCAGCATCCCATACTGTGGTTATGTTGAGGATGGTGGCGGCCGTGTGTGCGGAGCTGTATTTGGTGCCGAGGTCGGTGAAGGTGAAGTTTCCTCGAGTATAGGGCTCAAATTGGGTGGTGGCGGCGGCGGAGTGGTGAAACCCGCCGGAGATGATGTTACTGTAGGCGAATTGGCCGGCTTTTGCAACGACTTAAGGCTCAACGCAATCTGTGACACCATGGCAGTCAGATTCGTGATGTTACCTTGGATGGAATCGATGGATTCTTGTTGGTGCTCGAGGCGGCGGTTAAGATTCAGCACTTCGCGCGGCAGGCACTTGCTGATTTCTTCTTCTTCCTTGGCTTGAGCTTGAGCGGCGGCCAGCAGCTCAGCTTCTTCAGCGGCGGCTGCCATCCGGTCTTGAGATCTTGTACGATGGAGCGTCATGGAAGCTGTCAATCGACGCGATCTCTTCCGCGGAGCGATGCTGCACACCTGAGGAGGAACGAATCAGGGATTTTACTGCCCACGCATCTGAGATGTGGGTAACCTGATGTGAGTTCTCCCGTGAAGAAGAGGGTGGAGAGGGTGGGGATCGCTCGGGGGATGGAGGCTTCTGATACCAATTGTCAGGACCCCGATGGTGAATCCAGGGATCAACGGACTACGGAGTAGGAACTGGAATTACAGGAATAATTTGGCAGGAAGGTAAATTGCTAGAAAGTAAGGACAGGAAGAAAGGCAAAAAGAAATTAGGGTTCTTATTGATCGCTCCTCCCAGCCACCCACTCTCCCCGGTTATAAAGAGTACCCGGAGGAGCCGCGATACAGATTGGTTCAGTTTGACAAACTTTCATAGTTCAAACTACAAGTTGAATTCAAGGAAATTTAACTCACAGCCACAGGATCTAAGAAAGGGGCATTGACGCATCTGAGCCGTTGATAGAGCTTCAGTAAACAGAGTAAGGCCTTGACATGCGGCCGTGCGCAACTCCGGTCCGCCTCCGCGCTTTCGGCCCCTGCAAACAAAGGTACGTGCATCTTGGTTTGTTTCCCCATTGCTCCCACTCGCCAAGCGAGTCGCCCGCCGCCGTGTTCCAGCTCCCCCAGCTCATCGCCGGGGGCCGTGCTCCCGCTCGCCAACCAAGTCGTCAGCCGCCGTGCTCCAGCTCACCCAGCTCACCGCCGGGACCTGCGTTCCCGCTCGCCAAGCGAGTCGCCGGCCGCCATGCTCCCGCTAGCCAAGCTCTTCCCTGGCCGTTGTGCTTCTCCTTACCCAGGTCGTCGCTGGGGCCTGTGTCGCCGGTCCCTACGCCACTGCTTGCCCACCGAGTTGCCGGCCCCTGTGCTCCTCCTCGCCGGCCCGTCGCCGGCCCCTAAGCTCCAGCTCACCATACTACTGCCAGACCCCAATTTCTTGACTTGACAAAATTCAACAATTTCTTCTAGGCTACAAAGGAGCAAAGAAATATATGGTTGTGTTGCATAGTTAGAATTCAGTTCATAATGTAACCTCTTTACTCTGTTGCACCGGTGCTAAGAAACTTCTGGAGAAATTTCTCAAAAAGTACAGAGACCAACTAAGGTAGAAAGTAGGAGCAAAGAAGTTACAGAGACTGAAACTACTTAAGCTAGCCAAGAATAGAAGAAAGAGTTCCAACTAAAAAAAAGGAGGTGAGCTTTACTTAAGCTCTGGAGACCAAGCAGCTATGAAGCTAGGTGTCAACAACGGTACGTTTCCACATAGTGCACCACTGGCAATCTATCTTCGCAGAGGAAGATGCAGCTACTATATATGCAAGTGTACCAAAACCCATGGCATGCTATATAGATGTTGCAGCAGACGAGCAATGCTGACTGCCACACAAATACACAACAGCAAAGCACTGTACATTCAAACACTATTACACCAATACATATTTATGTAAGTGACCAAATTCTGAACTTCCAGAGTTTCGGGGCACATCATAAATCATACTAATAGAGGATAGCACCCGAAAAATCAAATCACCAACATTACACTGTTAGAAATTGATGCCATGTGGTAGATTATGTATAATTCAACAAGTCCTGCCAACTCTATGCGAGGTTGTGAACTTGAAATGATTGGGCAGCCAAACCAGGTTGAGAGATCTCCAGCCCATGCTTCCTAACAAGCTTAATGTACCTGAAGAAGTTTTTGAATTATCTTCCCTAGAAGGAGCACCAGGGTGACAAGCAAAGGTCACAAGGATATAGTGCTTACTCCTCTGCATTAAAATGTTGAACACCTAGATCCTCGTCCCAGATAAATATGTAGTCATAACGGGCAACGACATCAGGATGCAAAAATCGCTTGGCATACCACCTGGGCAAATAAAACTTAAAGCATTATCTCCATGCATATGTTGCTTAACATTTTATTTAACAAGTGTAACCTCTGAATTTGACAATTTCTAAGCACCATTTGGTTCTTCATTTATTTTTCTAATGCTTATACAATTTGGATTTATCGGGGCTTACGATGAATTTGGTTATGTGATATGCAGGAAGACATGGCCGGTGTAAGAGACGAGGCTATGCATGAGTACCTTGACATTGTCAGCAGGACGTTTGACAGCGAGGAAGAAGCTTATTAGTTCTATAATAATTATGCTCTGGAGAAAGGTTTTAGTGTGCGGAAAGGCTATGTTGAGTGGGATGTAGACAACAAGGAGAAAGTTCTGAGGAAATTTGTCTGTAATCGTGAAGGTTGTCGTGAAGAGAAGCACATGAAGAGGAAGAGAGAACATAGGAAGAGGAGGCCCCGGAATATCACTCGTGTTGGGTGTAAAGCCAAATTGGTGATTGCAAGAGTTGAGGAAACAGGGCGGTGGTTTGTGAAGGATTTCGTAGATGAACACACACATCCTTTGGCCCCACCAGATCTCTCTTGTCTTTTGCGTTCACACAGAATAATCAGCGATGATCAAAAGGTCGACATTCTAGAGATGAGGCATGCTGGTGTGCGCACAAACAAAATTATGGATGTATTGCGAACCAAGTGCGGTGGGTATGAAAAGGTTGGATGCACGACGAGGGATATCTATAACTTCTGCCATGTGTACAAGAAGGAAGCGGTCCCTACCGATGATGCTCGAACGGTGATCAGTCACATGATGGCGCGGCAGAAGAAAGATCCGGGGTATTTCTTCAGGTACTTGCTAGATAAAGATGGGCATCTGGAGGGATTGTTCTGGTCCGATAGTCAATCCCGTCTTGACTACGAGGCTTTTGGCGTTGTTGTTGTTTTCGATAGCACGTACAGGACCAATAAGTACAAAATGCCATTTGTGCCGTTTGTCGGGTTGAATCACCACCGGAGCACTGTTATTTTTGGATGTGGGATAATTTCCCACGAGACGACCGAGGCCTACGAGTGGATGTTGCAGAACTTTACTGATTGCAAGTCCCAGAAGCGTCCGATATCTGTCATCACTGACGGAGACCTCACAATGCAAAGAGCAATCAGGGTGATCTGGGCTACCTTGAACCATAGTCTATGCGTATGGCACATCCAGCAGAACATTGTTCGCCATCTGCATGATGACACGGTTAAGGAAGAGTTCAGATCTTTCATATATGATTCCTCTTCCATTGAAGAGCAGGAGGGAAAATGGGTAGAGTTCTTAGAAAAGAATAAGGTCAATAACGAGGAGTCGTGGATGCATCAGATGAGGAAGCTATGGTGTGCTCCATATCTGGTGGGGCGATGTTTCTTAGGATTGAGCAGTAATCAGCGTAGTGAAAGCCTGAACTCGGTGCTACATACGCATATTGATGGTAAGATGACATTGCTAGAAATGCTGGAGCACTACGAGCGTTTCCTTTCGACACGGCGCCTTAATGAGGCCATCTTGGACATTGTGGCATTGCAGTCAGTACCATTTACGGAGCCGGATGCATCAAGTCTGGAGAAACACGCTGCAAAAGCTTTCACCCCTTCTGTGTTTGCTTTGGTAAGATGGAGCATAGATGCTGTGAGCAATCGTTGTATCATCAGGATACTAGATGGACACGATTTGACTATATTTGTTGTGGCTAATAAGGATACAAGAGAGAAGAAGTGTGAAGTGCGAGTTGAGGATAAAGAGGATTCGTTGCATAAGATCAGTTGCTCGTGTCGTAAGCTGGAATGCGTAGGCACACCATGTTCCCACATATTTTACGTGTTGGGAACATTATTAGAAGTAAAAGAATTGCCCAATTGTTGTATTCCTTTGAGGTGGACGATGAGTGCAAAGTCTGCATACCCTCGGACCAGAAAGAATGACATGTATGAGTTTTCTATATACCTGTTGAGGTACAGTGAGTTGCGGAAGCTGAGTAACGCGAAATGTTTCAGGGCAGCTCAATGTGATGAGTCTTATTAGAATCTGAAGATGGTTTTGAGCGAACAAGCTAACAGCAAGGAATCAACTAGTGGTGATAGGGAAAGCATTATGTTTGGCCCGGTGCTGCCACAAGTCACGCAACTTGATTCTGGGGATTTGGACAAGGTTCTGGATCCCGTACATGTGCAAGGCCGAGGTGCACCGAAGAAAAGGCTGCAGGCAAAGATGAAGAGAGCAAAATCAATGAGCAAATGTGGATACTGCAAGCAGCCCGGTCACAATAGGCGTACATGTGAAAAATTGAAAGAGGTAGCACTTATATATGAAATTTCTTTTCTGCATGAGTATTACCCATTAATATGGTGGATACCCATTAATTAATTATAAATTCTGTTATGTAGTATTTGAAATGGAAATACTCCCTCCGTCTCAAATAATTGTCGTGGATTTGTCAAAATATGGAAGTATCTAGATGCATTTTAGTGTATTGATTCATCCATATTTTGACAAATCCAAGACAACTAATTCGAGACGGAGGGAGTACACTTCATTTCCCAGTATTATAGCTTGTGGATTCATTACTGTCCTTGCCATTATGTGATGCTCCCATGTATGAAGTTCTTATTTTTCATGAGTAGAAATTACCTTGGCTGACTAACTGACTGATCCGTTTTGTGAGTTGTGCAGGCTGTCGACTTCCGATTTCTTTGACACATTGATTTGGCAGCAGCAAAACAAGTAAAGGAAATAAAACAGGCCCTCTGCTCTCTGGGATATCTTACTCCATAGCTTCTTGCAGTATCATTTATTGATGGGTAGCACTGATGCTATACCAGGTAATTAGCTTGTAATTACCTCTTAGTTGAACCATCTAAATTAACCGCGGGTAGCAATTTAAAATGTTAGTCGAACCATCTGTTCTGTGTGATACGGTCTTCTGAAATTTGTATGTTATTTGATTTTCAGAGTCTGCGCTTCATGATAGGAAGTTATCTTCTTATTATAGTAAGAAAGTAGGAGCTAAGCTACTGGTCACTGATGACGATGATCAATTTTATTGCTGCTTAGGAAATAGTGCTACTATACTAAACTTAATATAAACATTACTCCACATGTGTATTGTACTTTAGGCTGTTTGATTTACTTTTGCGTTTTATGATGCTGAAGTTGTTTATGTTATCACTGGATGATGCTATTTGAATGATGTTTACAAATGATCAAATGCATGATAATTGTGGACAACATTGGTAATATTGAAATGCACTTCATCTTGTTTCCATTCAGAAGAGCCGAAATATTCAGTTTCAGACACTATTGGATACTACCCTAATTTACCTTTTCAGGCATTTGAAATGTGCCTGAACTGTTACCATTTTGAGGCATTTTAAAAGTGCCTTCAAAAATAGAGGCATCATTAAAAGTGCCTTAAAAATAGAGGCAGTACTTGTAAGCTATACATGTATATATACTCTCTGCTTTAGTTTGAGCACTTTAATTACATTGCTTACTTGTTAAAAAGAAACAAGCTAAAGAACACCTATATGAAAAAGACATTACTCGGTCATGAATCCTGCTTCTCTTTTCTCCAATTCCCAATTGATACTATTTTCACCAAAATTCAATAAAGAACTTCAGTATCGGTCCTAAGCACAAATATAATTTACATATCAGATTGTATGCAAACTTTTGGTTCTTTTTTCTCCAGGGACTTGTCCTACAACAAAGACTTGGGTGGCTCTCTCCCTTCATCCATCGGAAGCTTGAGAAACCTCCAGAACTTGTGAGTAATTAAAATTGGAGGACCCAACTGGTTCCCAAGTCCAAAAATTTCAGTGCATAGATTCTTATTTAACTTATCTACTCTCTCATTTCTCTTCAGAATCCTTGTTGGATGCAGCTTTACAGGTGAAATACCTACAGAGATGGGCCAGCTCTCAAATCTGATATTTCTGTAAGGGCCTCAAACTAACATATATGCATCTAATATTACGGACCATTTCTTGTTGACTTTCCATAAGGGAATGACATATTTACAATTTGTGACTTCCGGTTTAACCAAGCATAATTTACCCCAACTGAAATCATGTTTACATATACTACTTTCCAACCTAGCAAGTTGCAAGTTTAGACCAAGTGTTCACGTAGGGTTTCACCCAGTCATCGAGCTTGTGATATGTCTGCGTTTGTCATGCCATTTTTAGATTATGTTTAGTTTTATTAATATGCCATTATATATATATATATATATATATATATATATATATATATATATATATATATATATATGGTCGCGCTATTTGACACCCAGGGTGCAGAATAGTTATTCTACACCCACTCTGTATCTTTTGAACCGTACATGATTTTTACGTCACGTAAATTTTATTTTATTTCTTATGTCGAGTAGAACGTAATAAAACATATACATGACATAAACCTTTTATTTACGTGATGCTACAAAAAAAATGAAAATATACACATTTTTACATTGTTTTTATGACTTTTATATTGCTATGACTCATATTTTTTCATTTTATGCCAAGTATTCTCTTATGGATCAAACATGAACGTAAATAATTACATACGTAACATAAATTTTTGACTTGGGAACATAATAAAAAATGTGGGTGCAAAATAAGTTTTCTACACCTAGGATGCTGAATAGGGTGTCTATATATATATATATATATATATATATATATATATATATATATGTCAAGAACCATGTCAAGCTTATAAAGATTGTTAGCATCCCATTACAAGCAAAATCATAAATATCTTGTCAATCAATTTTAGAAGTGCCAACTCACAGAGTATATGTACCTGTTTTTTTCTTTCTAACTTGTGTTGTTGATTTCAATGCCATCAGGCGTCCACTGCATTCATGCCACTGAATGGCTTGCCAACCGCTGCAAAATCATCAGACAGACCAGAGGAGGCGGCCATGGCAGTCCTGGACCTGTCACTCTCATCCCCTGCGATCAACACCCCCTGCCCGGCTGCCCCGAGCGCCAACAGCAGCGCCGTCACGGACGCTGGAGAGCAGCAGTCGGCGCAGTGCAAGGCCAGGAGATGCTGGTCGCCTGAGCTGCACCGCCGCTTCGTCGCCGCGCTCTAGCGCCTTGGCGGACCGCACAGTGAGTAACCGACCGAGCAATCACATTGTTCTTTGCTGGAGTTGCTCTGAAGAATCCACATATGTTATTGTTGATTGATGTGCTGAAATTTTCGCTTGCTGTTGATGATTCTAGCTGCCACTCCTAAGCAGATCAGGGACATGATGAAGGTGGATGGGCTCACAAATGATGAGGTCAAGAGCCATGTAACATCCCAAGTATGAAAATACCCCTAGAATGTTTGTTTCTTGCTTTAATTAAAGTTTTGCATCATGTCATCATAATCATTGCAATTGTTTCCTATTTGTTTGCATCTGTTTTTCTCTGTTTTCACAATTGAAATTCAAACTTGATTCAAACATTTATTTCATACTTGCTCTGTTACAATCTTTTTCAAATAAAAGTTCAACTCAAACAACATTTGTTTCCAATTATTCCATAATGATCAACTTTTAAAATGGTGGCTTTTAATCAATCCATTAATTCCAAATTGCATTCAAATGCAAATCAAATCATCAAATAGCACCTAATTTGAAAATTATGAAAGTACCAAACAATTCTAATCACATGTGTTCTAATTAAATAATAGGGTTCACCCTATTAAAATTGTTGTTTTCAATATTAATCACTTAATTATCAAATTCTTCAAATTTAAACCAATTTGCAAACAGCAAATAAAAATTGAACATTTGAAAAACCAAAGTTGTCAAATGGTGGATGTTGACCTAATTAACTCACAAGAATTTTCCCTAATTTTTTTCAACTCAAAAACCTACCTTTTTCTTCCATTTCCAATTCCTGCAAAAAAAAACAGAGGAGAAAAAATTTTAAAAAGAAAAAACGAGCGCCAGGGGCAGTGGGCTGCGCCCAGCCCACTTTTCCCTTCTCCCCGCGCGGGCCCAGCCCTTTTTCCTCCCCGCGCTGGCTCGGTACCGGTTCGATCTCCTCCCCCCTTTCTGTTTCGCGTACGGCAGCTCATCCGCCTGTGCCACGTCGCCGCCGCCGCGAGCAGACGGCCACGGTGAGCCCCTGCGCCCCCTACGCCCCTATATAAGCAGCCCTAGACCCCCGCGCCGTAGCCCTAGACCTAGCCTCCCTCGTTCCCCGAGCTCGCGCCGCCGTTTTTTCCTCTCTGCCCCGTGCTCCCACCTCTCTGTCAGCTCGCCGGAGCGCGCCACCTCTGAATCTCCGTCCACCACCGCCGCCATGGACCTCCACCAACTATCCTAACCCCCGAAATCAACCCACCTCCTCGCCCTCTTCCGATCGCACACCGGAGCCACCCCGGAGATCAAGCAGATCGACGACGCCGTCCACGTCCACGCTGTTCGCCGCCGCGGGAACTTCCTCGACCCTCTGCAACCACTACAACGGTGGTGAGCCACCGTGTCCACCTCCTCCTTCTCCCTGTCTGCTCCACCTTGCTCGCAAGCACGCGCACATCACCACCACCCACGAGCACGAGCAGCATCCGGTGATCGCCGCCGGCCCGCTGTCTGTCGCCGTCAGGTTGCAGAAGGTTTTGTTCGCCAGTTAAGTTCAGTAAACGAACAACACCTTATCCTGTCCGCGCACGGTATACTGACAACAAACGTAAAACACCGCACTGGTTCAGGCAGCGCGCGCACGGGGGAGATCCAGGGTTCGAGTCCCTGGCTCCGCAAATACCCCATCTTTTTCGACCGCAGCGCTGACGGGGAGGGCCCCCTGTCAGCCACACACTTGCCACGCAAGCGCACAGTGGCCCTAGGCCCACTGGCAGTGGCTAGGTTAGCCCTGTGTGCGGTAACAAATGTTTTTAAGCTTTCCTGTTTTCAAAACTGGTCCTTTTATTTTACAGATTGGCCCCTGAAACTAATTTGATAATAACTTTTGTTTTATAATTCCAAATAACAAAAATAAAATATGTGCACTGATCTAAATTCAATTATCTACCTATTGGTACCATTTGTTTTCTGTTTTGAAATTTCCAAATGCAATTCAAATTTGAATTCAATTGCAATTTGCTAAAATCCATAACTAATTCATTACTAATCTAATTAATGCAAATAAAATATGTTTTCCATGCTATTTCAAATAAACTTTTCAAATATAAATTTTGTTTCCTGTTTTGAATAATTTAAATTGCCTAAATAATTTAAACCTTGTTTAAATCATTTAAATTTGATAAAATCATAACTTGCTCAAATTAAATTATTTTTTAACATGCAAAATATGTTTTCAAACCAGAAAAACATAAACTTTTCAAATGTGAGTTTGAATTTATGTTTTGAACACATAAAATTCAAATAAAATTCATGCATGTTTTAAATTCATTTAAAACTTGTATAATATTGTTTCAGTCATAATAAATTCATCCTAAATTTTTTTTCAATATTTGAAACATGTAATCCACCCAAAATTGTGTGTTCTTTTCAAATATAAATTTTGTTATTTGTTTTGAACATTTTAGATTGATGAAAACAACAAATGCTAGTGTGACATCTTTAAGTAACCAAAAAATTTCCAAACTTAATAAATGATTTCCAAACTTGTTAAATTCCTTTTTCACTTGCATCTATTATTGTTATTTTTTTGTTATCATCATCCATGCATCATACTAATCCACCTTCACCTGTTGGTTAACTGGAAAACAACTGTTTCAACCAAAATCCATGGGCTTTTCATATGCAACTCAAAATTGCATATGTGTCCATTTAAATTGTGTTACCAAGTCCACTAGTTTATTATGATGCATATATTAAATTGTCATGCATCATCCCATGATTGTGCACTATGCCATGATATTGATTGTTTATATTTCTGTCTTGTTTGTTTGCTTCTTCTCGGATAGACGACGACGTTGAGACAGACGATCTTTACAGCACCCCTTCTGAGGATCTAGCTCAGTACCAGGCTGCTGAGTTTGCAGGCAAGTTATCACTCACATGAACCATTATGTTCCTTTCAACATTGGTTACCGATACTTTCCGTTGTCTATTTTGCTAGCCCTATGTGTAGTGGTTTCTGTTACGAACCTATCACATGAATCCCTCAACCCTGATACTGCCTCACCTCCACTCCTACAACCCCATTGTTTGAGCCAGTGTCTTACTAGCATGCTTAGGTTGTTTTGCTCGAGTCTGTTACCCGTTACTTTCAGTTACTATACTTCTATTATGTTCTGGGGGCTCGATGTTAATCAATCAACCTGTTAATAATAATATGCTGATAAGGCACCGGCAGGAGGCCCTGTGTGGTTTTGAGGCCTGCTAGTGTCGACCCTAATTAGGAAAAGGGTCTTGTCTACTGATCCATGATGAGCGCACTACCCGCATGTGGGAAGCGAGTATGGGCGCCCCCTCAATTTGATTCGATTCGCATCTCGTACAAATCGCCTCATTTAGTTCGTGTTTTCCATTTGCCGCATGCATGT
Source organism: Alopecurus myosuroides (assembly GCA_028641055.1). Taxonomy (NCBI): domain Eukaryota; kingdom Viridiplantae; phylum Streptophyta; class Magnoliopsida; order Poales; family Poaceae; genus Alopecurus; species Alopecurus myosuroides. Next base: position 348,731,768 of record CM054060.1, read on the forward strand.
TTTTGCGAGCCCAGCGCAGGGTGGAACTTTTGTAGTCGGCATATAGGGGGACACGTTCTTAGAGTGCTATGAGGGTCCCCTTTCTTCGGGGCTCGATTAGCCGTGCGCCCAAGGTGCTTTGGGCCTGATGCGAAGAAGAGTTGGGTTGTGTTGAGTACCCCGCTTGGTGGGAGGCATCCCATCTGGCGGGTTATTCTTACGTGTACGGCCAAATTGGTGCAACCCTGCAGGGATAAATCTTCTCGAGAAGCCGTGTTTTCCGCGGTTATGGTTAACTTGGTGAAAGTACTGGCTAACAAGTACTCAGAACAACTTACACCTAACTATTGGATAACCTGACTAGTAATAGACTTATTGACACAACAATTTGATCCATTATTCATTAATCCAACTGTGTGAGTTATCCTCGGATTGCTTCTTTGGATAAGGGGCGAGATCCAGGATGGGTTTGTTTGAGGTGATCTTTCAGTTGGTTACTATACGCTATCTTATCCCCTTTCTGTTAGCTGGAAGTTGTAGTGTTTCTGTAGTTGGTTAGCGCAGCCAGTTGCAGCATCTTTTTCCGTTGAACCCAAGGCATCTGTACTTGGTGTTGACGGGTTACACTTTGGTGAACTGTGAGTCTTGCTTGCCAGTACGTTGTTGTACTGACCCCTTTGGGGCTGTGGTTTCCGCAGACTACGCTTACGAGGATCCAGGTGACGGCTACTACGTGGAGTTTGACGAGGCTACTGACGAGTAGTTAGCGGACCCGGGCAGGATCGAGACTACGTGGATGGGCTCCGTCTTTCTTTCAGTTCCCGGCTTCTTAAGCCCATTTGATTTTGTCTGTACGCAGACCCTTTGAATGCTTCCGCTGAGTTGAAATGATGTTATGTTGGGACATGTGTCCTCTGGATGATTGTATTTGCTATCTCTGCTCTAGTGAGAGCCATTTGCAACTTATTTCAATCTTTTGTGTCTTAGAGATATGTTGTGTTATCATCTTGTTCAACGCCGTTGACGTACCATGTGTGTATGGTATGAAGTACGTCAATGGTAGTGTCCTGATTTCTATGGGATAGTTTACATCGACGATGAATAGTAAAGATTGGTTGTCACACATAAATGTTGGCCTACTCGTAAGAGGTGCGGGTGCCGGTAAGCCCCGTAATCCAATCAAAATACTGTTCAGTTCCTACGGTGAGTATCCTCTAGAAGTCCGGGTGCGACAAATGGTATCAGAGCCTGTCTGCCTGTAGGATCCCTTTTACTGGTCGCAGTTGAGTCTAGAAACTATTTTGTAGCTATATAGGAAAAATGAAACGTGAGAGTAGGAATTCTGCCATTTTTCTTCTTTCCCCACCCACCCACCCCTTTTCTGGTAAGGAAGTGCAACGTTGTTTTCTCTTCTCATCTAAACTTTCAAGTTAGGTTTTCACGTGTTTTGGGTTCTCCGTAGTACCTCAGGATTTTTGGTCTCGTGTTTCCCGATGTTGCTTCAATATCCTGTTCTTTTCAACATTCTTATCGTCCGTTGAAACCTTGTTGTTGCTTTCCACTTCAGTTCTCTACCGGCGTCTAATCTAAACTTCCCCAATCATCTGCAGATGGATCTCAGGTTCTACCCGCAGGTGGTTCGGATGACTCGTTGTGAGAGCACCGCCGGTTATCCGGAGATGCTGAGAGACATGGTCACTTATCTGGGGTTCCGTTGGGCACCAGAGTACCAGGTCTACGAGCAGCAGCGAGAGTTTGACCAGACCTACTACCATGCTATCGTCTACATTCTGTCAGATGATGGCATGAGCGTTGTCCACCGCTACGAGGCAGTAGGTTCTGTGACGCCCCGAGATCGAGCACTATGCAGATTTCAGCATTCCCGCCAAATCCGCATAATAATCGATTCCAGGTTGCCACTTATGATAACATTACAACAGTTCACGAATAGTCCACAATTACAACAGAAACAGATAGATACAAGATGACTCAAACGAGCCAAGGATACAACTGATACAATACAAAGATCCAAATAACAGCGGAAGAAACAACATATCGTCCGTCTACGGACAAGATCCAAATTGGACTAAGAGTCCTGAAGATAACCGAGAGCGTCCAATCCCTGCCCAGGCCAAGCCGGAGGGATTCCCAAGCTAACGTCGTCAGACTTCAAACCTGTTGACTGCAATGTTGAATATGCAGCCACGAAAGAGATTCGTGGGTCAGTACGGTTAAGTACTGGCAAGGGGGATAAAACCCATACTCACAAGTTACCGGCGTAGCCAGTCATCACAAGATACAAATACTTTGGGATTAACGGAAAGGAAGGGTTTATTGCAAAGAAGCGGCAGCGGGCTGCACTAACCAACTACAGGGAGATACTACCACTTCCGGCTAACAGAAAGAAGATAAGATCGAGTATAGTAACCAACTGAAAGATAACTTCAAACAAACCCATCCTGGATCTCGCCCCTTATCCGAAGAAGCAATCCGAGGATAACTCACACAGTTGGATTAATGATGGTTCAGATTATTGTGTCAATAAGCCTATTACTAGTCAAGTTGTTAATCATTGGGTGTAAGATTGTTAATCATTATGTTTAAGTTGTCCTGAGTACTTGTTAGCCAGTACTTTCACCAAGTAATCCATAACCGCGGAAAACACGGCTTCTCGAGAAGATTATCCCTGCAGGGTTGCACCAATTTAGCCGTACACGCAAGAATAACCCGCCAGATGGGAGATCACCCCTACCAAGCGAGGTACTCTACACAACTCAACTCTTCTTCGCATCAAGCCCAAAGAACCTTGGGCGCACGGCTAATCGATCCCCGAAGAAAAGGGACCCTCATAGCACTCTAAGACCGTGTCCCCCTATATGCCGACTACGAAAGTTCCACCCGGGTACCAAGGGCTCACAAGATCATGCATGCAGCAAATGGAAAACCCGAACTAAATGAGGCGATTTGGACGAGATGCGAATCGAGTCAAATTGAGGGGGGCTCCCATACTCGCTTCCCACATGCGGGTAGTGCGCTCATCATGGATCAGTAGACAAGACCCTTTTCCTATTAGGGTCGACACTAGCAGGCCTCGAAACCACAAGGGCCTCCTGCCGGTGCCTTATCATCAAATTTATTATTGATAATAACAGTATCATGATTGATTGATTAAACATCGAGCCCCCAGAACATAATGAAGTAATAACAGAAAGTAACGGGTAACAGACTCGAGCAAAACAACCTAAGCATGCTAGTAAGACACGGGCACAAGCAATGGTTATAGGTGTGGAGGTGAGGAAATATCAGGGTTAAAGGATTCATGTGATAGGTTTGTAACAGAAACAACTACTACTAAGGCTAGCAGAAAAGAACAACGGAAAGTATCGGTAACAAGTGATGAAAGGCAGCCATTTGGCAGCAAGTGAGTATACTTGCCTGAGATCCCGCAAGGTAGCAGAACTTGTCGTTGCTCACATCATCTCAACGTCCTATCCGGGAAGAAGCAACGAACCTCAAACAAACACCGGATGCAACAATCACTACTACAGCAAAAGATCCAGCATGATCAAGATATGGATGCATGACAGGTTTAAAGATGCATCAAGGTAAACTAGTTGACAAGATAAACAAATTTAAATGGACCCATATGCAATTTGAGTTGCATATGAACAACCCATGAATTATGGTTAGATGATTTGTTTTCCAACTAATCAACAGGTGAAGGTGGATTAGCATGATGCATGGATGAGGAAAACAGCAAAATAACAACAATAGAACCAATTGGAAATAAGGTTTAACCATTATGAAATTCACTTATTAAGTTTTGGAATTTTTGTTACTTAAAGGTGCCACACAAGCATTTGGTTGTTTTCATCAAGTTAAATTGTTCAAAACATATAACAAAGTTCATATTGGATTAGAACACAAAATTTTAGGTGGATTACATGTTTCAATTATTGAAAAAGGATTTACAATGATTTAATTATGAATTAATCAAGATTAAACAAGTTTTAAATGAATTTAAAACAAGTTTGAATTCAATTGAATTTTTATTTGTTCAAAACATAAATTCAAATTCACATTTGAAAAGTTTAGACTTTGATGGTTTGAAAACATATTTTGCATGTTCAAAAATATTTTATATTGAGCAAGTTATGATTTTATCAAATTTAAATGAATTAAACAAGTATTAAATTATTTAGGGAATTTAAATTATTCAAACCATGAAACAAAATTTATATTTGAAAAGGTTATTCAAAATGGTATGGAAAACATATTTTATTTGCCTTATTTGGAATTAGTATGAATTATTTATGAATGGTTGCAAATTACAATTGAATTATTTGAATTCAAATTTGAATTGCATTTTGAAAGTTCAAAACAGAAAACAAATGGCATAGTTGGATAGACAATTTAATTTAGAACAATAAACATATTTTACTTTTGTTATTTAGAGTTATATTTTGAAAGTTATTATCAATTTAAAATAGAGGACTAATATGTAATTTTTAAGGGCTGAAAATTAAAACAGAAAAGTTAGAAACCTTTTGTTACTCTGCAGTGGCTGTACACAGCCACTGACAGAGGGCCCAGGCCACGCTGGCGCTGCGTGGGCGCGGCTAGGAGGTGACAGGGCACCGCGGTCTATGACTAGTGGGCCCTGCTGCGCAGAAGAAAATCGAAAAAAAGGGGGGTTGCGCCCGCGGGGGATCGACCCCGGGTCGCTGCGCTGCGCTGAACGGAACGTGACCAGTGCGCTAACTCTGAACGTTTGGTACAGATACAGAGGTGTTTGTTTTTGACAGGTTTCGGTGGCGTTTACTGAACCCGAACAGGTTCAGTCTGAACCTGACGAACCTGGTAGCGCTCGCCGGCGGCAGAGCAAGGAGGAGCACGACGGGGGAACAGTGCTCGTGGGGCGTGCGGTGTGTGCCTAGGGCGTGTGTGGGGAGGCGGACAGAGCGAGAGGGGAAAAGGACAGGGGAGATCACCTGCTGCTGGTCGTCGTCGTTCAGAAGATGAGCAGAAACGGAGGGAATTTCGGCGACGGCGCGGCCACTCCGGTTGCTTCCAGCGACCGGCGAGGGGACGGAGAGGTGGAGGATAACGCCGGGTTTCCATTCCCATCACCAGTTGCTCCTCGAGGTGCCCAGGTCGTTGCCGCGATCAGGGGGGGCAGTGGTGCTCGGGCTCTGACGGCGGGGTGGTGGCAGGGTTCAGAAACAGAGGGAGATCGGGGGGGAGGAAGGAGGACTTGGCGGCACTAGGGAAAGGGACTAGGGTGGCGAGGCTAGGGCAGAGGGGTGCGGGGTAGTTTTATGGTGGTGAGTGAGCTCGTACGGCGAGCATCGGGTGGAGGAGAGATCGATCAGAGGGTGGAGGTGCTGTCGTACAGAAGATGACGTGAGGAGGGAGGAAGACGACAGAATAGAAAGGGGGGTATGGGCCAGAAGTGGGATGGGCTGGGGAGAAATAGAAAGGATGGGGTGGGCTGCCCTTTCTCTCAGCTCACCCTTCTCCTTCTATTTTTTTTGCTGATTGTTTTTTCCTTATGAACAATTTTTTGGAAAGGATAAAAGAGGGAGAAGGAATAGAATTTGGAGGGGGGTTTAGGGTTTTCTTTCATGAATTTATTTGTGTTAGTTTTCAAAACAGAAAAGGAAAGCAAAGGTTAGCAGTATTTTTCTTGAATTTGATTTAAAATAGTTAGTTGAATTTTCCAAATAGAGTTTGGGGTTTTATTTGATAATTAAAGTTTATTAATTTGCAACACAACAACAACAAGGTAGTTTAAATTTAATTTCAACAACTTGAATTATTAATGTGATATTAAATTGTTAGGTGATTCTCAAATAGTGTTTGGGTTGGAAAATAAACAAAGTTTATTTAATAAATTCAATCAATTATACAAACATTATTGAATTTAATTGGTTTGCAAAATTTTAATATTTAAACCCATATTGAAATATGATAAGTAGGATTGAGTTGCTGTGAATTTTTGAATTGCCATTAGGGTTTTTAACAAAAGGGGGAAATTTTATTAACAGGCAATTTGATTAAAACAATTTCAAACTATTGAAAAACAAATGAGTGGTTTAGTTTGCAAGTTTGAAATTGGAAATTTTGAGCAAGGGGTGAAAGTTTAAATTGTTTTGAATTTTCAGTTGTGATGCAAACATGGTGCAATGCAATGTGATGCATATGATGCAAGCAAAAAAAAGAAAACAAACAACTCTCTATTAGGGTAACACCCCAGGTGTTACAGGTTCCACAGTGGATATGGCTGTGCAGCAGGCAGCTTATGCGAGTCTAACCGTCCTTCGTGCTGACTACTGGGGATTTGACGATACTATCTATCGCCACATCCGCCGTGGTTACATCACTTCGGAGGGAGCTCACTTCACTCTCTACGACAACTTGGATGTCTACGAGCATGATAACACCAGGCTGCACACCACCGCTCAGTTTGTGAGGCACATTGACGCAGTTGCCACCACACTTTCTCAGGAGTTGGCCTCAGTCAGAGAGCAGCTCTACCTTGCTTTTACTCGTCTGGCGACGTACACCACAGACTTTGTTGGAGATGAGCGCTTTGCACGTTTCGATCAGCCAGTTGGTCGTCGTCTGCCAGATGCTGGAGGTTACGAGCCGATCAGAGGTCCACTCCTCAACCTCGGTGCTGGTTACACTGGGATTCCACGCTTTGGAGCACAGGGAGTCGACGCTATGTACTTCACCACACCTAGAGTCGCTCTCAGGCCACGTCAGATCTATGTGGATCGTCGTTCTACCTACTTTCGTGGGCGTGCTCCTCACCGTACCTCTCGTCGTACTACTCACCGCCGTCCTGCGTGATGAGCATGGGAGTACCGATGTATCCATTCCTAGCTATGTTTAGTTATCCTTTGGCTTTCGAACCATTTGTGGTGTGTTGGATATTCTGATGTAATTGAACAGGTGATGATGTACCTGTTGGTTATCTATTCATGCGTCGGAATAATCTCGATTTCGGTTACCAAGTCTATCCTTTTCTGTGTTGTGCTAAAATGCATGTCTATTCAGGATGCCGCCAACAAGGAACAACCCGCCTGAGCCACCGCCAATCACGGAGCTGTTGAATCAGATGACTCAGGTCGTGATGCAGATGGCCCAGTTCCAGGCTAATCAGCACAACCACCAGAATGCTCCACGAGTCAGCATCAAGGAGTTTCTGAGTCTGGGTCTGAGAGCTTTCGTGGCAACACGCGAGCCTCTGGATGCTGATGACTAGATCCGTGAGATGGCCAGGGCTCTGGACATTGCTCACGTTGCTGAGGAAGACAAGGTCAAGTATGCCACCTATCTGCTGAAGGGTCAGGCAGCTACTTGGTGGGAGAACTACCAGACCATGAGAGCTGGATACCCAATCACCTGGGGATGTTTCAAGGAAGCCTTCCTGAAGCACCACATTCCAGATGGTCTCATGGAGAAGATGCGTGAAGAGTTTTGCTCTCTTAATCAAGGCAAGCTGGACGTCATTGGCTATCAGAACGAGTTCAATCGTCTCGCTCGATACGCTGGAGACGAGGTGTCCACTGAGGCCAAGAAGATGGCAAGGTTCCGCAGAGGTTTTAACCCGGAACTCAAGTACGCACTCACCAACATCAAGTGCAAAGACTTCGAGGAGCTCGTGAACACCGCGCTCAATGAAGAGAATGGGCGCAAGGCGTTCGAGGAGTCTCGCAAGCACTCGCGTGAGGGTGGTTCCTCCTCCAACATGACCACCCCTCCGCAGAAGCGCCGCATCTGGGTGCCAAATGGTGCTGTCACTTGGGCTCCATATGCCCAAGCTTCTCCAGGCTTTGCTCCCCGCCCACCCAACCCATCTCAGATGCATGGTCAGAGGGTTCCAATGGGGCAGCCAAGGACAGGTCCTCCTCGTGTCGTCACTTGCTTCAAGTGCAAGGAGACGGGGCACTACGCTGACAAGTGCACTCAGAGGCAGCTACCTCCACCACCTCGCCCCAACACCAACCAGGCAATGGTGCGTGCTCCCCCGGCTAAAGCCTTCAACTCCAACAACAGGCCTGTCGGGAGGACCGCGAGGGTGAATCATATCAAGGCCGACAAAGCTGAGGAAGCTGCTGACGTCGTTCTCGGTATATTACCCGTAAACTCTTTTCCAGCTAAAGTGTTGTTTGATACCGGAGCATCGCATTCTTTTGTGTCAAAGATCTTTGCAACAACGTACAACCTAATTCTGGTTCCACTAAGCAATCAAATCACTGTTCACTCTCCGGGATCTCAAATGTTGACTTCCAAGATAAGCATGGACAATCAAATCCTAATTGGAGGCCGCATATTCCTTGCTTCACTCATGTTGCTGGGAAATTCTGACATTGATGTCATTCTGGGCATGGATTGGTTGAAGGCCAATAAAGCTAAAATTGACTGTGCTCAAAAGTCAATAACTCTCTCTCACCCTTCTGGCCAGATAGTCTATTCTCCATGTGAATCAAGTTCTGTTCAGCTGTTCAACCTTGATGCTAAACCTCTTCCGCAATTGAGAATGTTCCGGTGGTTTGTGAATTCCCTGACGTCTTTCCAGAAGAGTTGCCAGGGATGCCTCCGGATAGAGCAGTTGAGTTCGTGATCGAGCTTGAGCCAGGTACTGCTCCAATCTCTAAGCATCCATACAAGATAGCTCCTCCCGAACTGAAATTGTTAAAGGAGCAAATCGATATGTACAAGGAGAAAGGTTACATTCAGCCTAGTTCCTCCGCTTGGGGTTGCCCAACTCTGTTCGTTGCCAAGAAGGATCAAACAAAGAGACTCGTGGTTGACTATCGTCCTCTCAACGAGAAAACCATCAAAAACAAGTATCTAATTCCTCGTATCGATGATCTTTTTGATCAACTTGCTGGAGCCTCAATATTCTCAAAGTTGGACTTGAGGATGGGTTACCATCAAATAAAGATCAGAAAGGAAGATATTCCAAAAACAGCTTTCACCACTCGGTACGGTCTATATGAATACACCGTCATGTCCTTTGGTCTCACCAATGCACCGGCGATATTCTCAAGACTCATGAATTCTGTCTTCCATGAATACCTCGACAAGTTCGTTGTGGTATATCTTGATGACATTCTTGTCTACTCAAAATCCGAGAAAGAGCATGGAGAACATCTTCGTCTCACTCTCATGAAACTTCGCGAACATCGTCTATATGCCAAGTTCTCCAAATGTGAGTTCTGGATTCCAGAAGTTGCTTACCTTGGTCATATCATCTCTGCCAAAGGCATAGCCATTGATCCTGAAAAGGTTAAGGCAATTGTTGATTGGAAACCCCCTAAGACGGTGAAGCAAGTCAGAAGTTTTCTTGGCTTGGCTAGCTATTGCCGTTGTTTCGTCCAAAACTTCTCCAAGATTGCTAAACCTCTCACTGATCTCACAAAGAAGGACAAGAAGTTCGTTTGGTCTCCACAGTGTGATGACAGTTTCAATCTCCTGAAGACTAAACTCACTTCTACACCTGTTCTGGTTGGTCCAGATACTACCAAACCTTTCCAGATATTCTGCGATGCATCTCTCCAAGGTCTAGGTGCAGTTCTTATGCAAGAACGTCAAGTTGTGGCTTATTCTTCACGTCAGTTGAATGCACATGAGCAAAACTATCCCACACATGACCTTGAACTAGCAGCAGTTGTGTTTGCCCTCAAGAAATGGAGACAATACTTGTTGGGTAACCGCACTGAAATCTTTTCCGATCATAAGAGTCTGAAATACATCTTCACTCAACCAGATCTAAACCTCACGCAAATGAGATGGATTGAAAAGATTAAAGACTTTGATCTCACCATTTCTTACACTCCAGGCAAGGCTAATGTTATGGCCGATGCTCTTAGTCGCAAGTCTTATTGCAATAATCTCATGATCATGGAAAGCCAACCTCCACTTCATGAAGAATTCCAGAAGCTGAACCTTGGTCTTGTTCCTCAAGGATATCTTGCAAGCTTGACAGCTAGTCCAACTCTCGAGGACAAGATTCGTTCTGAACAACTTCGTGATGTTGAAATCAAGAAGATTGTAAAGCACATCAAAGAAGGCAATGATAAGTTCAAGTCCTTCTCAATTGATGACAAGGGAACTGTGTTCTTCGAAGGACGCATTGCAGTTCCTCAGATTCAAAGTATCAAAGATGTCATTCTCAAGGAGGCTCATGAAACTCCTCTCTCCATCCACCCTGGAAGTACAAAGATGTACCAGGATCTCAAAACACTGTACGGGTGGTCTGGCATGAAACGTGAAATTGCTCAATACGTTTCTGAATGCGACGTTTGTCAACATGTTAAAGCAGTCCATCAGAAAACAGCCGGTCTTCTCCAACCTCTGAAAATCCCTGAGTGGAAGTGGGACATGATTGAAATGGACTTCGTTACTGGTTTTCCAAAGTCCAAGAAGGGCAACGATGCAATCTTCGTTGTTATTGATCGTCTCACTAAAGTAGCTCACTTCTTTGCTGTCAAGGAAACTATCTCAGCTAGCCAGTTAGCAGAACTCTACACATCAAAGATTGTTTCTCTTCATGGTGTTCCATTGGAAATAAGCTCAGACCGTGGAAGTATCTTCACTTCTCATTTCTGGAAGAGTTTTCAAGAAGCATTGGGCACCAAACTTCTGTTCAGCACAGCTTATCACCCTCAGTCTCAAGGGCAAGTCGAAAGAGTCAATCAGATTCTCGAGGATATGCTCAGAGCATGTGGTCTCTCCTTTGGCATGAAATGGGAAGACTGCCTTCCATATGCTGAATTCTCCTACAACAACAGTTTCCAGGCAAGCCTAGGCATGGCACCATTTGAAGCACTCTATGGCCGCAGATGCAGGAGTCCAATCAATTGGTCTGGAGCTGGTGAACGTTCACTCTTAGGCCCTGACATCGTTAAGGAAGCCGAAGAGAAAGTTCGCATCATCCGTGACAATCTCAAGATTGCTCAGTCTCGTCAGAAGAGCTACTATGACAGCAAGCACAGGGACATGGTCTATGCACCTGGTGACAAAGCATATCTCCGTGTAACTCCCCTCAGAGGCACTCATCGTTTTGGTGTGAAAGGAAAGCTTGCACCAAGATACATTGGTCCTTTCAACATTCTCTCAAGGCGTGCGGAAAATGCCTATCGTCTTGAACTTCCAGAAAAACTATCCAAGGTGCACGATGTGTTTCACGTGTCACAACTCAAGAAGTGTTTCAAAGATCCAGATCGTGCAGTTGATCATGATTCCATTGAACTGCAAGATGATCTCTCTTATGAGGAGCACCCTATTCGTATTCTCGATGAGACCGAGCGTAAGACTCGCAACAAGAGCACCAAGTTCTTGAAAGTGCAGTGGTCCCATCATTCCGATAAAGAGGCAACGTGGGAGACCGAAGAGGATCTTCGCAAGAAGTATCCGGACCTTTTCTCTTCTCCGTAAGGAATCTCGGGGCGCGATTCCTTCAAGGGGAGGGGGGGTTTTGTAACATCCCAAGTATGAAAATACCCCTAGAATGTTTGTTTCTTGCTTTAATTAAAGTTTTGCATCATGTCATCATAATCATTGCAATTGTTTCCTATTTGTTTGCATCTGTTTTTCTCTGTTTTCACAATTGAAATTCAAACTTGATTCAAACATTTATTTCGTACTTGCTCTGTTACAATCTTTTTCAAATAAAAGTTCAACTCAAACAACATTTGTTTCCAATTATTCCATAATGATCAACTTTTAAAATGGTGGCTTTTAATCAATCCATTAATTCCAAATTGCATTCAAATGCAAATCAAATCATCAAATAGCACCTAATTTGAAAATTATGAAAGTACCAAACAATTCTAATCACATGTGTTCTAATTAAATAATAGGGTTCACCCTATTAAAATTGTTGTTTTCAATATTAATCACTTAATTATCAAATTCTTCAAATTTAAACCAATTTGCAAACAGAAAATAAAAATTCATTTGAAAAACCAAAGTTGTCAAATGGTGGATGTTGACCTAATTAACTCACAAGAATTTTCCCTAATTTTTTTCAACTCAAAAACCTACCTTTTTCTTCCATTTCCAATTCCTGCAAAAAAAACAGAGGAGAAAAACTTTTAAAAAGAAAAAACGAGCGCCAGGGGCAGTGGGCTGCGCCCAGCCCACTTTTCCCTTCTCCCCGCGCGGGCGCAGCCCTTTTTCCTCCCCGCGCTGGCTCGGTACCGGTTCGATCTCCTCCCCCCTTTTTGTTTCGCGTACGGCAGCTCATCCGCCTGTGCCACGTCGCCGCCGCCGCGAGCAGACGGCCACGGTGAGCCCCTGCGCCCCCTACGCCCCTATATAAGCAGCCCTAGACCCCCGCGCCGTAGCCCTAGACCTAGCCTCCCTCGTTCCCCGAGCTCGCGCCGCCGTTTTTCCCTCTCTGCCCCGTGCTCCCACCTCTCTGTCAGCTCGCCGGAGCGCGCCACCTCTGAATCTCCGTCCACCACCGCCGCCATGGACCTCCACCAACTATCCTAACCCCCGAAATCAACCCACCTCCTCGCCCTCTTCCGATCGCACACCGGAGCCACCCCGGAGATCAAGCAGATCGACGACGCCGTCCACGTCCACGCCGTTCGCCGCCGCGGGAACTTCCTCGACCCTCTGCAACCACTACAACGGTGGTGAGCCACCGTGTCCACCTCCTCCTTCTCCCTGTCTGCTCCACCTTGCTCGCAAGCACGCGCACATCACCACCACCCACGAGCACGAGCAGCATCCGGTGATCGCCGCCGGCCCGCTGTCTGTCGCCGTCAGGTTGCAGAAGGTTTTGTTCGTCAGTTAAGTTCAGTAAACGAACAACACCTTATCCTTTCCGCGCATGGTATACTGACAAGAAACGTAAAACACCGCACTGGTTCAGGCAGCGCGCACACGGGGGGAGATCCAGGGTTCGAGTCCCTGGCTCCGCAAATACCCCATCTTTTTCGACCGCAGCGCTGACAGGGAGGGCCCCCTGTCAGCCACACACTTGCCACGCAAGCGCACAGTGGCCCTAGGCCCACTGGCAGTGGCTAGGTTAGCCCTGTGTGCGGTAACAAATGTTTTTAAGCTTTCCTGTTTTCAAAACTGGTCCTTTTATTTTACAGATTGGCCCCTGAAACTAATTTGATAATAACTTTTGTTTTATAATTCCAAATAACAAAAATAAAATATGTGCACTGATCTAAATTCAATTATCTACCTATTGGTACCATTTGTTTTCTGTTTTGAAATTTCCAAATGCAATTCAAATTTGAATTCAAATAATTCAATTGCAATTTGCTAAAATCCATAACTAATTCATTACTAATCTAATTAATGCAAATAAAATATGTTTTCCATGCTATTTCAAATAACCTTTTCAAATATAAATTTTGTTTCCTGTTTTGAATAATTTAAATTGCCTAAATAATTTAAACCTTGTTTAAATCATTTAAATTTGATAAAATCATAACTTGCTCAAATTAAATTATTTTTGAACATGCAAAATATGTTTTCAAACCAGAAAAACGTAAACTTTTCAAATGTGAGTTTGAATTTATGTTTTGAACACATAAAATTCAAATAAAATTCATGCTTGTTTTAAATTCATTTAAAACTTGTTTAATATTGTTTCAGTCATAATAAATTCATCCTAAATCTTTTTTTCAATATTTGAAACATGTAATCCACCCAAAATTGTGTGTTCTTTTCAAATATAAATTTTGTTATTTGTTTTGAACATTTTAGATTGATGAAAACAACAAATGCTAGTGTGACATCTTTAAGTAACCCAAAAATTTCCAAACTTAATAAATGATTTCCAAACTTGTTAAATTCCTTTTTCACTTGCATCTATTATTGTTATTTTGTTGTTATCATCATCCATGCATCATACTAATCCACCTTCACCTGTTGGTTAACTGGAAAACAACTGTTTCAACCAAAATCCATGGGCTTTTCATATGCAACTCAAAATTGCATATGTGTCCATTTAAATTGTGTTACCAAGTCCACTAGTTTATTATGATGCATCTATTAAATTGTCATGCATCATCCCATGATTGTGCACTATTGAAAGTGCAATATGGTCAACTAGAGGGGGGGGTGAATAGGTGACCTACAAATTTTACTCCTTTTTCACTTTTAATGGGGCTTTTAAGAAAGTAAATGCTTGATTACCTAAATGTGCAACTAAGTGAAAACCCTAGGTGATAAGAAGCAAGTAGCAGCGGAAATAAAGGAGCGATACAAGATAACAACAAGTGAAAACACGGAGACAAGGATATGTTTCCCGTAGTTCCTTCTTAAAAGAAGTACGTCTACGTTGGAGAGGTGGGGAGCCACCTAGGCGCTCCTCAATAGCACGGATGTGCACACCTTGTTCTCCTTGAGCTTCTCCGGTGAGGGAGATTCTCGTTTCCACTATGAGGTCGACTTGAAGGCGTTGACCAAACCTTTACAAGGGGTTGAGGCTACTCCACAAGTGAGATGGAGGCTCTCAACAATCGAAGCTTCTTGCTACAAGGTGGAAGCTACAAGCACTAGGGTTTCCCTTGGATGACAAAGCAACCAAGAGATTACAAGATCCCAAGAGTTGTGGTGTGGGTACACATGTTTTGGCTTGGTGGAAAGGTAGATCTAGACCTCCTCCATGAGATCCTTGAAGGGCATCGAGTTTGGTTGGAGGAGGAGGGAGATCGGGGCGATTTGAGCTCTACAACAATGGAGGAGAGAGAGGAATGAACGAGCTCACTATCTAGAGGAAGAAGACAGCTATTTATAGGCTCCTCCAGAATCTGACCGTTGCAGTCTTGCGGGACCGGAAATTTCCGGGCTAAAGGCCGGAAAATTCCGGTGGGAAGGGCCGGATATTTGAAAAGTCCGGGGGGCGGATAATTGAAATATCCGGGGGCGGAATATTCCGCCCCAAAACTCCGCCCCCATCTCTGTGCGCAGGCACCAACACATAGATGAGAAAACTGCTAAGGACCAAGGGCCGGATTTTTGCTCCGGAAATTTCCGGGGCAAATTTCCGCCCCACCTTCTGTGCGCGGGCATCAACTTCTGGTAGAAAAATGGCTAAGGACTTTGATGCCCGGAATATTGAAATATCCGGGGGGCGGATAATTGAAATGTCCGGGCCCGGAAATTTCCGGACTGAATTTCCGCCCCCATCTCTGTGCGCGGGCAATGCGAAGAAGACCAAATTCTGCTAAGTCCTTGGAGGCCGGATTTTTGGCCCGGAAATTTCCGGGGCAAATTTCCGCCCTGGCTTCTGTGCGCGGGCAGGAAAATACTTAGTCGTTTTCGTGGGAGCCAGAAGAGTGGCCGGAAATTTCCGGTGAGGTGCCGGATAATCCGCCCCATAGGATCCGGAATTTCCGCCCTGTATACTGAAAAATCCGGTGGCTGAATTTCCACAGTAGTGATCTTCTCTTTGATCTTTTGACTTGGATATATCGATGATCATGTAAGGTAATAGCTGCACAGGCTGAACCACATTGTTAGATAGGAGATATCCGTGTTAGCATCATCACCAAAATTATTAGAGGGATCATGAGCTTTCAATCTCCCCCTTTTTGGTGAATGATGACAACACGGGTATTTGCAGGGAATAAAGCTAACAATGCAGAATATAGAAACATCACACATAGCATATATAGGAGACATGCCTCCCAATAATAATAGTTCAACAGAAATGACTAGTACGGTAGAACGGAGTTCGAAAAAGACGCACGAAAAACGGAAAGGGCACGAAAGAACGAAAGAGAAACCCTCCCAAGCAAATCCCCACGATCATCTAAATCTTCTCCCCCTTTGGCATCAAGACACCAAAAAGAGAATCGAGAGAGCTACGTCCCATGGAGCACACTCTAGGCCTGGGTATCCTCGTCGTCCTCTTCAGCTTCACTGTCGGTGGCAGTCTCCATGTCCTCATCTTCATCAACACCAATATCCCAGTCAACATCACGGTTGTTCCAGTTCCTGTAGGCAACCCGAGGAGGAGGAAGTGGTGGCACAGAGGGAGTCTTGAGGGCAGTCATGATGTGATGCTGATTCTCCAAGATGGTGCGGCGTTCCACATAGGCTGCGTAGTTCTCCTTGTGGAGGCAAACAGTCAAGCTGAGCACCTTCTCAACAGCACGAGCAAGCCACGAGCGTTTCTTCTTTCCAGGAGGAGGAGGACGCATGCGAGCATCCCTGTGACCCTGTCCAGATCCACCAACATCATGAGCAGCCTGCTGAGTATGAGCAGACTTCTTGTAGAGGTTGACATCCTTGTGATCCTCACAGTCCAACTCCAAGTCTTCTCGGAGTGCCTCAGGATAGCGTGCCTTGATCAGCTTCATGATATAGGGGGCATATGGTGGCACTTTGCGATGGAAAAGAGCATAGTGGATCTCGTTGAAAATGAAGTCCATGACATCCACCCTGTGAGCCTCCATATCAGTCATATCAGTCTCAGAAAAGGTCAGGAATGCATGGTGCATAAGGTTGACCAATCCGCCACGAATAGCATCATTGTTCCCCGCACTTGGAGCAATGGACTCCCTGAACATGCGCAGGAGAATATCATAGACTGCAAAGAGGCCTTTAGCCGAACCAACTGTGCCGCGAGGACCATAGAGCTCAGCAAGCCTGTTCTTCTGGTACTCTTCCCCATGAATGTGCATACGGTGGCCCTGAGGAGTGTTGAGGCCAGCAAACGGATAGTCAAGAACAGTGGCAAAGTCATGGAAGTTTGCAGTGAGCAGGTGAGGGCCAGACATCCAGGTCATCCCAATATCTTCAGAATCATCAATGACAAGAGTAGCAAAGAACTGCTGGATGTAGGTGGTGTTGTAAGAGCAGCGAGTCTCCATGAGCTGACGAAGACCCAGGACCTCCACAAGCTGAACAGAGTTGTTGAAGTACTCGGGGTTGGCAGCTAAATGGGCAAAATTGATAACCTTCATGGGGCAAACTGGTTTGCTCATAACTGTGTAGACCTGCTTGAAGAGAGACTCCTGCTCGACGTGCCAAAAGCACGAGTCAATCGTGGGGTCCTGAGGACCCTCCGTGTACCAAGCCTTCTTGCGCCATTCAGAAAAATCAGCAATGGGCATAGTGCCCACATTGAGTGGAGCCTTGCCTTGCTGCCTACCAGCTCTGCGAGCAGCCCGATCAGCCTCACGTTGTTGCTCATAAGCTCGCTGAGCATCTCGTTCACGCCGGCGGGTTTCATTGTCTTCCACAAAAGTTCCCTCCTCATTCTCTGTCAGATGGCGGAGGCGTTTGCGGGAACTGAGCAGTTTTCCAGACCTAGAGGTGGAACCATCTGCGAGAAAAGCAAAAGAAAGCCAAAGGAAAAAGCAAACAAACATCAAAAACGGGGGCTCACGAAATGAGGAATGGAATGTGGAAGTTCTGTTGCAGAGTCAGTATAGGCCGGAAATTCCGGTCATGGAGACGGAAATTCCGGAGGACGGAAATTCCGGCCTCAGGGCAAATTTCCGGGGTGCGGAAATTCCGGCCCTGGGCGGAAATTTCCGGCCTGCGGGATTTTCGAATCCAGATCTGAATCTGTGCCTAAAATGAATCTGGAACAAGGATCTAGTACGAGGAGGAATACATGGTGCGTTGTGTGAACAAGGTACCATGCTAGATCAGGAACAAACCCTAGATTAAAAATGCATCTACTCAACCCAAAATTTTGCGGAGAAAACAAACACGTACCGGGATCCATGGAGAAAGGGACGTGCGGTCTCTTAATCCGCAAAGGAAGAGGAGAGGCAGAGGAGGGAGGCAAGAGAGCCTCCCGGAAGGCTCGGAGGCGGCGGCGGCTGGCTGGGGCGAGTGTGGAGACGAGGGGAGGAAACAGTGCGGAACCGTCTCCTCCCGTCGCCCTTATATAGCCCCAGACCAAGGGCACCGGAAATTTCCGGTGTTAATACCGGATATTCCGGACCCCGGAGATTTGGGCCGGAATATTCCGCCCAATTATCCGGTGTGCCTTCTGCGAGCGGGCACGCTGGATAGGTGGGGGATTATTCGAGTCCAAATCTCCCTCCGGAAATTTCCGTGGTTTAGGGCACGGAATATTCCGGGCCCCCGGAAATTTGTTCCGGAAATTTCCGCTGAAATTTCCGAGGTGCCTTCTGCGAGCGGGCACAACGAAACTTAGCTAAATTTCGGGGACAAACGTCCGAGGGCCGGAATATTCCGGTCCTGGGCCGGAATTTCCGGGGTGCCAAAACCAACCGAGTTTGGTGGAAAATGGATCAAATCGTGAGCCTCCAAAGATGCAAAAAGGACACAAACTAACTCAAAACACGAGAAAAACATCAACAATGAAATCCAAAGAAAAGGTTGGTGGCCGAAGCCACCGTGTTTGAGTGATACCAAGGAGCCGCGAAGATGAATCTTGGACTCAAAAGTACAACTCACGATTAAAGCACTATAAGTCACAAATTGACTAGATATGCATGACGTTTTGGTTGTTTTACGCATGATAGGTGAAGTGTTGGTCCATGAATTGAACTACGCTCCCCCTATGTCCATGCCTACATCTAGACTAGATAGCATATATAATGAAGGTACTTATGCAAGGGTTCAAGAGAAGTTAGACGCATCGATCACATTTAGTTCATTCCTCAAACCCCGAAATCTTGGTTCGTCAAGGGCCTTCGTGAAGATATCCGCGAGTTGATCCTTGGTCGCAACATATGAGAGGTCAATATCACCCTTCTCAACATGATCCCGAATGAAGTGATGTCGTATCTCAATGTGCTTCGTCTTGGAGTGAAGAACGGGATTGTAGGCGATCTTGATGGCACTCTCATTGTCGCACAAGAGAGGAACATTGTCGAAGATGATGCCATAATCTCTCAATGTTTGCCGCATCCAAAGTAATTGAGCGCAACAACTCGCCGCGGAGATGTATTCGGCCTCAGTGGTGGAGAGAGCAATGCAGTTTTGCTTTTTGGAAGACCAACACACCAATGAGCGACCAAGAAATTGACAACTCCCGGATGTAGATTTCCTATCCGTCTTCTCTCCCGCATAGTCCGCATCCGAATACCCAATGAGCTGAAAGCTTGAACCCTTGGGATACCAAAGACCAAAGTTTGGGGTATGAACTAAATATCGAAAGATACGCTTAACCGCTTCAAGATGACTTTGTCTAGGGGAGGCTTGAAACCTTGCACATTTACCAACGCTATACATAATATCGGGTCTAGATGCACAAAGGTAAAGCAAAGAGCCAATCATGGAGCGGTATACCTTTTGATCTACCTCTTTACCATTCGGATCGGGTTTCAAATCAACCGTCGTGGACATGGGAGTCTTCATAGGTTTAGCATCATGCATATTGAATCGCTTGAGCATATCTTGAGTATACTTGGCTTGCTTGATGAATGTGCCTTCGGGATGTTGCTTGATCTCAAAGCCAAGAAAATACTCCAATTCTCCCATCATAGACATCTCGAACTTGTCCGTCATAAGCTTGCAAAACTCATCATTGAATGCAACGTTAGTGGAACCAAAGATGATATCATCCACATAGAGTTGGCATATGAACAAGTCGCCTCCGACCTTTTTGGTGAAAAGGGTGGGATCGATTAAACCAACATTGAACCCACGATCTACCAAAAACTCTTTAAGGTGCTCGTACCATGCACGTGGAGCTTGTTTAAGCCCATATAGCGCCTTATCGAGTTTGTAGACATGATCGGGGTGGTTGGGATCTTCGAAACCCGGAGGTTGCTTGACATAAACCAACTCATGGATGGGACCATTCAAGAAAGCACTTTTAACATCCATTTGTTGCAATTTGAAGTTATGATGAGAGGCATATGCAAGTAAGATGCGAATAGATTCAAGACGAGCAACGGGAGCGAATGTTTCACCGAAATCGACACCTTCGACTTGAGAGAAGCCTTGGGCAACCAATCTAGCCTTGTTGCGGATGACGATGCCGTCCTTGTCTTGTTTGTTCTTGAAGATCCACTTAGTGCCGATGACGTTCTTGCAATCTTTGGGCCTTGGAACCAATTTCCACACTTTGTTGCGCTCGAAATTGTTGAGTTCATCGTGCATAGCTTCAAGCCAATCTTGATCTTCAAGAGCTTCATAGACCTTCTTTGGCTCAATGTGCGAGACAAATGCATGTGCTTTGCTAAAGTCCGCTAGTTGCCTCCTTGTGACGACCTTTCCACGAACTTGTCCAAGAATCATATCCTCCGTATGGCCGGCACGAGCAAGATTATCGAGCCTTCTCTTTGCTCTACGAGCTAGCATCTCCTCCAAAGTTTCCTTGGATAGGGCTTGATCATCACCTTCATCATCGGAGACATGTCCACCTTGGTCTTGATCATTGATGGGAGATGGATCCCTAACGTGATGAGTTGCATCATCACCATGTGTATCTTGTTCTCCATTATGAGTTTGGCCTTCATCATGAGCTTGGCCTTGATTGTTTGCTTGGCCTAGTGGTGAGGCATGAGGGCTTGGTGCATCTTGTTGGGTAGCAAGGTTATCAATGGATGTAGTCAATGGCTCCACTTGAGTAGAGCATAGTCCTTCTCCCTCCGTCATCCGGTTTTCCTCAATGGGGATTATTTCACCAATCCCCATTCTTCTTATGACGATGGGAGGAATTGCATCTCCTACAATACCATGATCTATACGGCCCCCTTGGGACCCATTATCCTCATCGAACACCACGTCTATAGCTTCTTCAACTTGTCCGGTGGATTTGTTGTAGACTCTATAGGCGTGAGAGTTTGTGGCATAACCAACAAAGATACCCTCATAGGATTTAGTCTCGAACTTTGACAAGCGTTTCCCTCTTTTGCGAATGAAGCATTTGCATCCAAAGACCTTGAAGTATGAAACGTCCGGCTTCTTGCCCGTGAGAATCTCATAGGGGGTCTTGTTCAAAATCTTGCGGAGATATAATCGGTTGCTAGCATGACAAGCGGTGGATACGGCCTCGGCCCAAAAGTTGTAAGGAGAAGAGAACTCCGCAATCATGGTACGAGCCGCATCCATAAGAGTCCGATTCTTTCTCTCCGCCACACCATTTTGTTGAGGAGTGTACGGAGTGGAGTATTGATGAGCAATGCCTTCCTCACTAAGAAATCCCTCAACGGTGTAGTTCTTGAACTCGGATCCATTATCACTCCGGATTGCCATGATGCTCGTATTATGTTGTCTTTCCACCAAAGTGATGAATTCGATGACCCGCTTTTGAGTCTCACTCTTTCTCTTGAAGAAGTACACCCAACAATATCGTGAATAATCATCCACAATCACCAAGCAATACTTTTTGCCTCCAAGACTATCATATGATAGAGGACCAAAGAGGTCCAAGTGAATGAGCTCGAGGATTCTTGATGTAGTGATGTTCGTCTTGGTGGGATGTGCTTCTCCATGTTGCTTTCCTAGAACGCAAGAGCTACACACACGATCTTTGGCAAACTTAGCATTTGTTAGTCCTAGAACGTGATTGCCACTTTGAAGGTCATGCAACGTCCTCATATTGGTGTGGGCTAACCGGCGATGCCATAGCCACCCCACATCAACTTTAGCCATTAGGCATGTCGCGGCACACGTGTCTCCTTTGGAGAAGTCCACTACATACATGCCGTTCTCGACATGCCCAACAAAGGCTACTTTAA
The DNA here is from genome assembly GCA_028641055.1 of Alopecurus myosuroides. NCBI lineage: Eukaryota > Viridiplantae > Streptophyta > Magnoliopsida > Poales > Poaceae > Alopecurus > Alopecurus myosuroides. The sequence continues at coordinate 348,753,409 of CM054060.1, forward strand.
GAGTCGTTTCCCAAGTGACAATCACATTCTCTTTATTAAAGAAAGAGGTAAAACCACTTTTAGCAAGTTGAAGAACCGAGATGAGATTGTAGCCAAGGGACTCAACAAGAAGAACATTCTCAATTGACAAGTCATTTGAGATTGCTACCTTGCCTCGTCCCAATACCTTTAGTTCGGAGTTGTCACCAATAGTGACGCAATTGAGATGAGGTAGTGGAGGAAGAATATCACTCATTGCGTCATTGCTTCCGGTCATATGTTGGGATGCACCACTATCCACCGTCCATTTGCTCGTACCGGAAGCACTCCCCTACAATAGATTAGTTCCTTGATTTAGGGACCCATTTTTGAATGGGTCCTCTCATGTTAGTGACAAGGGTCTTAGGAACCCAAATACTCCAATGATAATCGTCACCATAAGAAGTACCAACATATTTAGCATATACACGACCATCTCTAGATTTCATAAGCACATAAGATGGATTATATTTCCCGGCAAAGTTATTGTGAGTGGTGCTCCCCCTAGAGGTCTCACCACCCACAATAGTGTTGGTCTCCTTCCCTTTGGTCACCTCTCCCTCTTTCACAAATCTTACTTCTTGTGAGGAGGAGGTGACTCTCTTCTTGTTCTTCTTCTTGTACTTCTTCTTTGACTTGGCAACATAGCCAAGTCCCTCCTTTCCATAGTTGGCATGATGAGAAGCAATCTCATGGAAACTCTTCTCATTTCCTACAAGATTAGTTGTACCACAAGTATTGCTAGACAAGACATTCAAGCTAGAAGATGAAGTGGATACTACTTGCTTGTTTGATTGTTGAGCTAGAAGATTGTCACGAGATTTGGTTAACTTGTCATGAATTTCCTTAAGAGACATGAACTCTTTTTCAAGTTTTTCATAACGAGTGCCAAGTTCCTCGTGAGCAATTCCTAGCTTTAATTCTTCATGCTCAAGAGTTTTAATTAAGGCAAGAGATTGTGCATTTTCCTTCCTAAGCTTAGAGACACTTATGGAAAAGTTTTCTTCAAGACAAGACAATTTCTCCTCAAGTGAGGCACGAATGGAACGCTCATTATCAAGAGCTTTTTCAAGCTCTTGCTCATTGCAAGTATGACCTCCATGGCTTTCTAAGGTCATGATAATCTCCTCCTTTTCATCAACAAGAGAGTTAGCCTCATCAAGTTGCCTCAAAAGGGAGTTCACCTTTTCCTTAGTCTCCCCCTTAAGGCTAGATAGCCATAAACTTAACTCATTAGACTCACTATCCTCCTCACAAGCATTTTCAACACAATCCAATAACGAAGGAGGGTTAGTGACAATGGTCTTAGAGTTGGGAGAGCATACCGAAGTGGCTTTTGCCATAAGACATGTAGGTCGGGTTGCCACATTCTCATTGGGGGATTCGAATAGAGAGATCGAAGGTGAGGATGCGGTGGCCTTGGCGATGTGAGCTACACCTACCACCTCATCTTCTCCTTCATCTCCGGAGATGTAAGTCTCAAGAACCGCCCCTTCTTGTACGTAGAGAGCTCTTGGAACCTTCCTTGCAAAGTTCTTGTTTTGAGGAGGCTTGGTCTTGTTCTTGCGAATGAGCTTGCCTTCGTTCTCTTCTCTTGGCTCAAAGGGGCACTCCTTCACGAAGTGGTTAGCGCTACCACAATTATAGCATGTCCTTGAGCGCTCCCCCTTCTTCTTGTAGTTCTTGTTTCGTGGAGGCCTTGGAGATCCGGCCTTGTGAGCTTCCCATCTCTTCCAATATCCATGCATAGCAAGGGCAATGCACTTGTGAGCTCCTGTGTAAGTATCTTCATAGTCTTCCTCATCATCATCATCTTCTTCACTTTCATCGACTCGAGCCATTGCTTTTGACTTTAATGCAAGGTTGGGAGACTTTCCCATCCCTCTAGAGCGAGCTAGAGCATCATCCGCACTCTTGTGAGAGAGAGAGATTGCGATGAACTCACTAAGAACACCTATGGAGTTGAGAGTATTGTAGTCCGCTCTAGTCCGGATGCTAGTGGCAAGATTCTTCTCGAAGGGTGTGATAGCCTTGACAAACTTCCTCTTTATCCATTCATCCGTGATCTCTTCCTTGCCAAAGTCTCTCAGTTGATTGGCGAGAGTGACAACTCGTCTATAGAGCTCTTCAGGAGTCTCATCCTCTTGCATAACAAAGTTCTCGGAGTTGTCAATGGCCACATCATACTTGGAGGACTGAATACTAGCATTTCCTTGAAACAAGGTATCAAGTTTGTCCCAAGCTTCCTTGGCGGTCTTGCAACCGCGAATGTGAGTGAGATGCTCCCTTGGGAGAGCCTTCTGGATGATAACAAGAGCAGTTTTGTTGAGTTGAGATTCAACATCCTCCCTTGGAGTCAAGTTGCTTGGATCATGAGGATGAAACCCATGGATCACGCTTCTCCACAAAGCCGTACACGATCCTGAAATGTGAGATTCCATTTCAAACTTCCAAGAGGAAAATTCGTTAGTGTTAAGGATGGGTGGAACTCCAACATTAAGGATGTGTGGCATGGAAACGATTGGGTGGATGGAATCATAGTTTTGCGGTGGTGGAACTTTTGAATTGGACCCCGAACCATTAGCCGTTTGAGACTTGGAGCCACCTTCACTCTCCTTAGCTTTGGCTTTAGCCTTTTGAGCGGCTTTAGCCTTAGCTTTGGCAATGTTTGCTTCGATTTCGGAAATGTCCGGATTTGTTTCCTCATCCGAACTATCCTCGTCGGTGACATGGGGAGAGTGGGACGGCTCCTTGGTTCTACCCATCATGTTCTCCAACATCTTCTTGATGGAGGAGACCTCCGAGCCCACACTAGAGCTAACCTTCGACAATTGGGTTTGTATGGTACAAACCGTTGTCTCAAGGTTGGCTATAGTGTCGGCCATTTTGGAGAGCTCCTCCTTAGAAGTTTCGGGAACATCCCCGTTGACCATGATTACTCTTAGGCGGTTAAGCCCGATACAAGAGCCGAGGCTCTGATACCAATTGAAAGTGCAATATGGTCAACTAGAGGGGGGGGTGAATAGGTGACCTACAAATTTTACTCCTTTTTCACTTTTAATGGGGCTTTTAAGAAAGTAAATGCTTGATTACCTAAATGTGCAACTAAGTGAAAACCCTAGGTGATAAGAAGCAAGTAGCAGCGGAAATAAAGGAGCGATACAAGATAACAACAAGTGAAAACACGGAGACAAGGATATGTTTCCCGTAGTTCCTTCTTAAAAGAAGTACGTCTACGTTGGAGAGGTGGGGAGCCACCTAGGCGCTCCTCAATAGCACGGATGTGCACACCTTGTTCTCCTTGAGCTTCTCCGGTGAGGGAGATTCTCGTTTCCACTATGAGGTCGACTTGAAGGCGTTGACCAAACCTTTACAAGGGGTTGAGGCTACTCCACAAGTGAGATGGAGGCTCTCAACAATCGAAGCTTCTTGCTACAAGGTGGAAGCTACAAGCACTAGGGTTTCCCTTGGATGACAAAGCAACCAAGAGATTACAAGATCCCAAGAGTTGTGGTGTGGGTACACACGTTTTGGCTTGGTGGAAAGGTAGATCTAGACCTCCTCCATGAGATCCTTGAAGGGCATCGAGTTTGGTTGGAGGAGGAGGGAGATCGGGGCGATTTGAGCTCTACAACAATGGAGGAGAGAGAGGAATGAACGAGCTCACTATCTAGAGGAAGAAGACAGCTATTTATAGGCTCCTCCAGAATCTGACCGTTGCAGTCTTGCGGGACCGGAAATTTCCGGGCTAAAGGCCGGAAAATTCCGGTGGGAAGGGCCGGATATTTGAAAAGTCCGGGGGGCGGATAATTGAAATATCCGGGGGCGGAATATTCCGCCCCAAAACTCCGCCCCCATCTCTGTGCGCAGGCACCAACACATAGATGAGAAAACTGCTAAGGACCAAGGGCCGGATTTTTGCTCCGGAAATTTCCGGGGCAAATTTCCGCCCCACCTTCTGTGCGCGGGCATCAACTTCTGGTAGAAAAATGGCTAAGGACTTTGATGCCCGGAATATTGAAATATCCGGGGGGCGGATAATTGAAATGTCCGGGCCCGGAAATTTCCGGACTGAATTTCCGCCCCCATCTCTGTGCGCGGGCAATGCGAAGAAGACCAAATTCTGCTAAGTCCTTGGAGGCCGGATTTTTGGCCCGGAAATTTCCGGGGCAAATTTCCGCCCTGGCTTCTGTGCGCGGGCAGGAAAATACTTAGTCGTTTTCGTGGGAGCCAGAAGAGTGGCCGGAAATTTCCGGTGAGGTGCCGGATAATCCGCCCCATAGGATCCGGAATTTCCGCCCTGTATACTGAAAAATCCGGTGGCTGAATTTCCACAGTAGTGATCTTCTCTTTGATCTTTTGACTTGGATATATCGATGATCATGTAAGGTAATAGCTGCACAGGCTGAACCACATTGTTAGATAGGAGATATCCGTGTTAGCATCATCACCAAAATTATTAGAGGGATCATGAGCTTTCAACTATGCCATGATATTGATTGTTTATATTTCTGTCTTGTTTGTTTGCTTCTTCTCGGATAGACGGCGACGTTGAGACAGATGATCTTTACAGCACCCCTTCTGAGGATCTAGCTCAGTACCAGGCTGCTGAGTTTGCAGGCAAGTTATCACTCACATGAACCATTGTGTTCCTTTCAACATTGGTTACCGATACTTTCCATTGTCTATTTTGCTAGCCCTATGTGTAGTGGTTTCTGTTACGAACCTATCACATGAATCCCTCAACCCTGATACTGCCTCACCTCCACTCCTACAACCCCATTGTTTGAGCCAGTGTCTTACTAGCATGCTTAGGTTGTTTTGCTCGAGTCTGTTACCCGTTACTTTCAGTTACTATACTTCTATTATGTTCTGGGAGCTCGATGTTAATCAATCAACCTGTTAATAATAATATGCTGATAAGGCACCGGCAGGAGGCCCTGTGTGGTTTTGAGGCCTGCTAGTGTCGACCCTAATTAGGAAAAGGGTCTTGTCTACTGATCCATGATGAGCGCACTACCCGCATGTGGGAAGCGAGTATGGGCGCCCCCCTCAATTTGATTCGATTCGCATCTCGTACAAATCGCCTCATTTAGTTCGTGTTTTCCATTTGCCGCATGCATGTTTTTGCGAGCCCAGCGCAGGGTGGAACTTTTGTAGTCGGCATATAGGGGGACACGTTCTTAGAGTGCTATGAGGGTCCCCTTTCTTCGGGGCTCGATTAGACATGCGCCCAAGGTGCTTTGGGCCTGATGCGAAGAAGAGTTGGGTTGTGTTGAGTACCCCGCTTGGTGGGAGGCATCCCATCTGGCGTGTTATTCTTACGTGTACGGCCAAATTGGTGCAACCCTGCAGGGATAAATCTTCTCGAGAAGCCGTGTTTTCCGCGGTTATGGTTAACTTGGTGAAAGTACTGGCTAACAAGTACTCAGAACAACTTACACCTAACTATTGATAACCTGACTAGTAATAGACTTATTGACACAACAATTTGATCCATTATTCATTAATCCAACTGTGTGAGTTATCCTCGGATTGCTTCTTTGGATAAGGGGCGAGATCTAGGATGGGTTTGTTTGAGGTGATCTTTCAGTTGGTTACTATACGCTATCTTATCCCCTTTCTGTTAGCTGGAAGTTGTAGTGTTTCTGTAGTTGGTTAGCGCAGCCAGTTGCAGCATCTTTTATATCCCCTTCCTTCCGTTGAACCCAAGGCATCTGTACTTGGTGTTGACGGGTTACACTTTGGTGAACTGTGAGTCTTGCTTGCCAGTACGTTGTTGTACTGACCCCTTTGGGGCTGTGGTTTCCGCAGACTACGCTTACGAGGATTTAGGTGACGGCTACTACGTGGAGTTTGACGAGGCTGCTGACGAGTATTTAGCGGACCCGGGCAGGATCCGAGACTACGTGGATGGGCTCCGTCTTTCTTTCAGTTCCCGGCTTCTTAAGACCATTTGATTTTGTCTGTACTCAGACCCCTTGAATGCTTCTGCTGAGTTGAAATGATGTTATGTTGGGACATGTGTCCTCTGGATGATTGTATTTGCTATCTCTGCTCTAGTGAGAGCCATTTGCAACTTATTTCAATCTTTTATGTCTTAGAGATATGTTGTGTTATCATCTTGTTCAACGCCGTTGACGTACCATGTGTGTATGGTATGAAGTACGTCAATGGTAGTGTTCTGATTTCTATGGGATAGTTTACATCGACGGTGAATAGTAAAGATTGGTTGTCACACATAAGTGTTGGCCTACTCGTAAGAGGTGCGGGTGCCGGTAAGCCCCGTAATCCAATCAAAATACTGTTCAGTTCGTACGGTGAGTATCCTCTAGAAGTCCGGGTGCGACAAGCCACCTGCAGGTTTGTTCCCAACTTATGTTACAAAGCACGGCCACCATCTGATCTAATGCGTAGTTCCAATTCCGTTCTCACAACACCGGGTGCACTAATCAATCAGGATTAGGTTTTGGAAAGGTGACCAAGGCCCAGGCACTTCCATGGAATTCTCCCTTGCCATTGTGGAGAAGCTCTTTGGAAGGGAAAGGGCCCTTGAGCTGGCCAAAACCATGGTTTTCGTATGAGTCGTGTTGCTTCCGGGAAGTTCCAGGTCAGAGTAGAGTGACACTTTGTGAATACGAGGCATGCTGCGTAGCTGGTGTGGAATGTACTCTATAATCCTTTTCTCTTATCACTACAATAAATGCATGTAATGTATGGAAATGCAATAAAGAGTTGCAACTTGCAAATATGATGTACCGCCAATGTAAATATGTGTGTTCGTAACTTATCCAAACCGTTGTGGTTGCCTTACTCCCAGGAATGCATTATGTGATGAGTCTAATTTAGGAGTATAACTTTTCTAAGTCCGTTTTCATCTGGGCTCCAGATTATTTTTCCACTGAATGGAAGGCAATGACATTGTCATCTTAGGCCGGTTCTGAATTTTTGTCTCCGTTAAGAGAACAATACAATCGCAATGGGAATCATATATATACTCTGATAAGTTCTCAGTTATTTACATACCCATCCATCTCCTCTGTACCATTAGCAATTGGTACAAGAATCTGCAGCAGGAGAAGAAGGTGTTGAACTATTAATGACCATACAGTTGGAGCTCAGCCTCCAGTGCAATGGAAAAATATAAGAAACCAGAGATGCAACAAGGGTAACTGCGATAAGCACGTGCAACTTAGATACTGGCTGTTCAACATATTACAATTGATTGCTAATTAAAAACCATTTTTAATCGCTTACTAGTTGTTTTCTATGACAGAAACTTAGTCAAGCACTAAACTGTGTTTGGGCCATGCATACTATGCTAGTGGCTACAATTTTCAACCCTCCCTCAATATATACAAACAAAGCTAGAAGGTCAAATGTCTGGAAGAAACAATCTCAAACAGAATAGGTGAGCTATATGCAGGTGAAGTATTCATACATTTAAGATTTAGACTTACTTTCTGCTGCTACGGGTCAAATAAATAAGTATGTTGTTGGATATCACGGTGCAAATAGAAAATAGCATTTCTCTTATAAACATCGAGCTAAATTATAATCAATAACCTGCAAGGCAATGCCATCCATGATGCCTGCTTTACAAAACGGAATAAATGCCATGTATGCAAGAAGCAACCCAGCTCCATATCTTTGCGCTCACCTATTCTATTTAGACAAAAAGCTTGATATGACTTGTTTTGTCACAGCCACATGCAATTGTAGGTCTGAAATACAAATAATCTCAAGTTCTTTTTTATAACAACTAGTATCTCTTTTTTGCCGATGCGTCTTTGGCGATTACCCATCGTCGTCAACGTCCCTCTTGCGCCTGTCGTTACACCTCCAACATCACTGGCTCAAACTCATCATGTCCATAATCCTATTAATATGTTAAGTGTTAAGTTAAATAAAAATATAAAATAAAATATGAAGAAGCTTGGCAGTATAAGCACCTCACTACCCATGTCATCATCCATATCATCTGAGTATGGATAATTCATAACAAGGTACAAATCACATTTCTTTGTCCCGTGAAAAACTTTCATCATTCCATCTACATCCTCTTGAGAAGAAATCAAAACCATTCCCTCCGGTGGATTGAACCCAGGCTTGATATAGTACACTTCAGAATTCCTTTTGTATCCAAACGGACCCAAATTAGCCAGAATTTGCGACGACGTCACTGGTTCTTTAGTAAATCTCAATTCACCGGGTATATCTTCTCGATATGCTCTCGGAATTTGAGAATGTTGCTCGTCTCTAAAAATACGACATTCCATTACCAGTACCTACATATTACTCGATGAAATCAGATTTAACATAGTATAATATTTTTGCATGTGTATAACATGGGTGCGACATATTTACCGGTGGAAAATCGTAATGTTCGGGCGAAGGGGTGTGGCATTGTTTCTCCTCATCCTGCATTAATTCAAATACTCTAATTAAGTAACAGTAAAACTCACCTAGCTAGGAGCCACCACAGCCATTTGACATCCCTAACCGTTTGATTAGGCTCTTGGACGTCTCAGATTATTGATTCGTCACGCTGAGCATCGCTGAGATATTTTACCGTCACCGAACGTGCGGCTCACCATTTCAGGGCCTCTGCTCTGGAAATCGACCGGGACACCTTCTCGTGAACTGGGCCAATATGATTGTAATAATCTTGCTAATTTTCCGATGGGCCTACGACACGTGAACCTCTTGTTCTGGATAGGCCATCAGCCCAGTTAGTTCTAGCCCACTCATCCATCCTGGCAGAGCAAGCGTTTGATCGGCCGCGGCAGTAATTGATTGCTTCAGTTAGCTTTCTTGCCGGTTGCGGTCGAAGATCATTATATGGCTCCCAGCCTCCCACTTCCCCGGTTCCTGCACATAATAATCTTTCTTTCTTTCAGCCGTCTCGCTAGCAGCCCCGCAACGGATCGCCTTGAGATCGGCCATGGTGGTTCCCTGAAGGCAGAGAGGCGCGGGGGCTGAGGAAGCTACGCTGAACTCACCTGCTTGACGACCTTGCCCGCTCTGCAGTTTTTCGCTCCCGGCGCCGATTCGGTATGGGATATCTTTGGATCTTCATAACGCATCCATCTATCTATATTCTATATTCAGGTTCGTACTTGACGTCAATTGAGTGTTATGAGTTACGGTAGACACTTAATCTACACCACAATGCAAGGATTTTCAAGATTGCGTATCATTCAAAGGGCTGATTGATGAAGTCAATCAAAGGTTTGTCCGAATTAAGATTGCAAGTTTGCAACTTTCGTTCTGTATGTAAAAGTTGACTGGGGTGTACGAAGAGACAACGCTTGGGATATTATCCTATATTAGACTTGTGGTGATAACTGTAAGATATTATATACAATGTTATGCCTGCTCATAAGCACTCCAAGATAATTGCTATTACGTCCGCTGATCCACATTGCAGATGATGGTAGGTTGCTTTCCAGGACTGTAGTATGTAAGCCGTCCATATTATTAACTACTCACAGGTATTTGATTCAGTTCACTCGCTTCTAACTTAAAGCAACCGACTATCCAGCTACGTTTGAGCCTTCTTTTGGAATTACGATAGTATGCTTAAGGACATATGCATGCTTGCATGCATCAAATCTATACATTTATCTTTTATTTGACCTTAGACTTAAGCAGAACCTGATATTATCAATAGGAGTTGTTTGAAATATATTATCAACAACATAAGTGCTCATGCTCGAAGCTCGACTGTCAACTCTGGGAAACCAACTATAGATCGTAAGACCGTTGTACTAGAGAGAGTAATCCCTCTTCTCCTCTATATTTTTAGCATGTTCAGTATGAATATTGAATAATGTGTTTTTAGTTTTCTGTACAACACCTCCAACTCCAATTATCCGTACTCAGCTTTAGCCTAATACCTCAATGGTCCATAAACCAGCAAGGAGCCATCTGGTTGAATGTCTGCGCGTGTGCATAACGTTGGTTGTTTTCATATATTCTGAACTTTCCCATTTCTTATTTAATACATGATGATCAGTTGTTAGTTGATTGATGTCTAAGTTTGAATCCGGTATTTCTTCATACAATTCTGCCATCGGGCACTTGCATGTTGCTTTGTTTTGGACAGCCTCTTCAAGTATATATTTGTAGTAGTTACTTAGAGTTTGTTCTCTAGGCTTCGCTCCCTTGATCTTCATGTAGACATAAAGTATTAGGTGTTAGTAAGATGCAGACTCAAGCCTGCATTTTCCTTATGTTTTGGCCAGTTATCCGAATATTAGTGCATTTACCGTAATTGTGAGATTGTCACCAAAAAAATCCGTTTCGTTTTCTTTGGAGGTGAAATCTGGCATTTTATTAGAAGTTAGGTATTCATATTTTATTATTTTCTCCAAGTATAAAGAATATTTATAACAAGGCCTTGTGCCATGTGTCTCTGATTGCTTAAAGTTCATCCAGCTAAAGCTCCTTGTTCAGCAGGCCAATTCAGCTACTCTGAACATACAAGGTGTTTATGTTAATGGCATTAGCCAATGTGGTAACAAATCAATGGTCTTTGAGCCTGGACCATGGTAGGCACTCTATGGTACTGATTATGTCTGATCAAGTGGAATTGGTTCTCAATAGAGATTTTCCAAAGAAATAGTTTGCCCGCAAGCAAAGCATAATTCTAACCACTCAAATTCTCTCAATCATTCTTGTTGTCTAAATGTTGTTACATACTTTCCATAGTTTTTCTGGCAATTCTTTTTAATTGACGGGTGCGGCAACGCGCGCCTTTATGTTCTAGTGATATATGCGTCCGTGATGTAATAAAAAGTCAGAAGAACAAAAAACATATCATTATGTCTATGCTCGCACGCTCTTGCATGATCTTTCCTTCCATGCGGATCTTCTCCAACTTGATCTGGCGATCTATGTCCATGCGCTCTTGTTCCAATCGATGGTCCATATCAGCACGTTCCTGCATCTTCACGAAGTCTATCTTTGCAGGCACATGCTGTATAAGGCTGTCCATGTCCGCGCGATCCCGCTCCACGTTCTTGTCAGTCTCCTCGTGTATCAGATACAGTTTTCGAAGCATGTTCTCACGTTCTTCTCTGATCATCTTGTCCACAGCTGCACGTTCTTTTTTTACCCTCTCGTCCATCTCATCATGGATCTGATTCATGTGGAGAAGCATGTTTTCACGCTCCTCCTTCATCTTCTTGTCGACTGTTGCGCGTTCTCTTTTTACCGTCTCGTCCATCTTCACACGCTCCAGGCGCACCTTCTCGTCCATCTTCTGGCGTGCATCATGCACAGACCAATCATCCTCTTGACGGTAATGCCACAACTTAGATTCCATGATCCCTACATCAACCCACATAATAGTGTATTTAATGTTTATGTTAATACAGGGATAAAATATGTGCACATAGATTGGTCCGATCTGATCATATTTTTTTTCCTCTGAAAGCTGATACTAGCTAGTGTGGATCTTTAAACTTGTTACACTATTATAAATAGTAGTTGAAAAACAATGAAATTGTCTCTGTTGGAGTACACTACCAAACGGGTTTCAACTAATATCTGTGAATAGTAGACTACCAAACGGTTTTTATGTACAGGATGCGGTCTACTACATGAGCCAGTCTTGTACTGATTAAGAGTACAGAAGATTAGTGAAAGTTTTGACCAAATATATTGCAGCAGGAAGACATCATAAATTTGCAACCAAAAAATAAGAGACGGAGCGAGGAGGGAAGTTGGCGGCGCGACTGCGCGAGTTTGCAGACGGAGGAGCGGCTCGTAGGCGCATCATCCAGGGCTGGCTCGAGGTCGTGTGGCGGCGTCAAATCAGAGATCGGTAATGCGTTATCAAATCAGACGTTAGAGATTTATATCTCTCATCTTAGCACATATAGAGATTCGACAAACTAAATAGAAGGGGGAAGGTGGTACTACCTTGACAGCAAATACGTCGGGCCTCCCGGAGGGCAGCTGACTGACTGCCGCCTACGTTGAACGCCCTACGATTCACCCTGTGCATTCCCTGTTTAAACCGGTTTCCACGGTTTCTTTAAACCAGACCATTTGCCCTGGTTTTAAATGAGTTGGTCCGGTTTATAGTGTTTAGATTGGACATGAGACAACGGTGTGGTCTGGTTTGGTTACACGGTTCAGTTGGTTTGGCACCGGTGAAACACGTAAATAAAGTCCACCGGCGTGAGCTCCGTGAGTTTCCCCGCCGTCGGCCTGGCCTTGAGCTCCTCCATCACACCTTCACGTATGAATTAGCGCATCATCGGGAAGTGGCTGAGGTTGGCTAGGCTGACGCCTGACGGACTCACCGGCGAGGTACCTCGACGCCTGGAGCTGCGCCTCGTAGCTTGGCACCGTTCTATGCCTCGTAGCTTGGCACCGTTCTCGTCCTCGACGGCGTGGTCACCGCGCGCCGCCGAGAAGCGGAGCGACGATGCACTGCGCCATGATGGCGTCTGTCCAGGCATGGTGCTGCTGGGCCTCCAACTCCAGGCACATGTCCAGCATCGTCGCTGCCTCCGGCGAGCCGTCGCCAACCAGCAGCTCCGGCTTGTGCGTGCGCTCTTCCGCACATGTGCCTCGCGAGATCATAATCAGTAACTGATTTCCTTGACTAATCACCTGGGCCCGGCCGAAGCGGTTGCCGGCGAGGAGTCTGGGCGGAGGTGGCCGCCGGCCTCGCGGCTCATGGGGACGAGCTGGCTGGCCTCCTCCAGGCACAGCAGCGCGCGGCACGAAGGGTCGCTCAAACGCTCTCTTTTTTCCTCTCCCGTCGCTCTAATAGATGAGAAAGCTGATTACGGTTTGGTGGTTTTCACTTGGTTTCAGACCGTCTCAACGCAGCATAGAATTTTCCGATCGCGGTTTCCAGCCTGTAAACCAGTTTAACCCGGCAATGATGGTGCGGTGCGGTGCGGGCTGACGGTTTGCCCGGTTTCAAACCAAACTGTGCCCAGGCTGACCTACGATCAAGCGAGGACAACGGCGGCAGGCGGCCTACCAGCGAGATTGGGATTGGGAGGATATGCGACAGGAACAAGTAGGCGATATGCGGCAAGATATGCGGGAGGAAACAGGCACGTTCGACCAATTGATTGATCGGCAGAATCAACTCCGCGCACGTCCTTTTTTTTTAGCATTGCTCCGTGCACGTCTAGGTCAGGCTACCATGGCCTAACCATGTTATGTGGGTTGGGCTCGGTTGCGTGGACCAATGTTTTCTCTTTTTTGAAGTTGGACCTATGAATTAAGAGCGAAATAATATTGGGCTAGTTAAGTGACCGACGGAAAAAAATCATACGATAACAAAAAAAAATTCTACGCTTTCGGATGTGCAAAGGTACAAAAAGAACTTGGCAATCGTGTTTGCTCGTCCCATTCAATTGCATGCGATAACGCTTTCGGATGTGCTCGGCGTCTAGGAGGAAACTCCCGCTACGGGTCGAATGTAGGGCTACCGGTGGATTTCTTGGTCCCAAGGTTTGTTTTCCAAGTGTTTGTCACCTAAGAAAAACTAAACCAACGCAAAAGTAGATTGGTAAACCCTAGTACGGAGAAAGGTAGTGGGTAGATCTGCAGGGCCTACAAACCAGAGTTTCGTTGGTAAACGGTCGACGGAGCACCGGAATCACACGAAAACTTGCAAGTGCCCCTAGCATACATCTACATGTGTGGTGGAAGGCCCATAGTTGAGACAACACAAGCTACCCTCTTTCGACGTTGTTATCGCATGTATTCGTACAAGTTCTCTATTTCTCCAGCGGGGCTATGGTTTCACCGGAGGGGGGCTCCGGAGCGTCAGGATCCCAACACTAGCTAGGAGATGCCATACCATGCTAGTATAGGTGTGTTGTGTGTTTTGGATGGCAGATATTGCGCTCCGGGGTGTGTCCCGCTTCACCGGCATCCGCTTCTCTCTACGGAGCTTACATGCGATTATAGGCTGAAACTACCGTATCGGACGAAACATCGGGAATCTTCCGAAGAGCCGGGTTCTACATTTGTGTTTTGTGTTCATATGGCCTACCCTTACACAACCAAGCAACTGGTTCTACATTGTTACCCCCTTTCGACGTCGTTACTGCGTGTATTCGTATAAGTCCGGTATTTCTCCAGTTGGGCTTGGGTTTCACCGGAGGGGGGCCCCGGAGCGTCGGGATCCCAACACTAGCTAGGAGGTGCCATACCATGCTATTATAGGTGTGTTGTGTGTTTTGTATGGCAGCTATTGCGCTCCGGGGTGTGCCCCGCTTCACAGGCATCCGCTTTGCTCTACGGAGTTTACATGCGATTATAGGCTGAAACTACCGTATCGGACGAAACATCGGGAATCTTCCGAAGAGCTCGGTTCTACCTTTGTGTTTTGTGTTCCTATGGCCTACCCTTACACAACCAAGTAACTCGTTCCACATTGCTATCCCCTTTCGACGCCGTTACCGCGTGTATTCGTATAAGTCCGTTATTTCTCCAACGGGGCTATGGTTTCACCGGAGGGGGACTCCGGAGCGTCGGGATCCCAACACTAGCTAGGAGGTGCCATACCATGCTACTATAGGTGTGTTGTGTATTTTGTATGGCAGATATTACACTCCGGGGTGTGCCCCGCTTCACATGCATCCGCTTCTCTCTACGGAGTTTACATGTGATTATAGGCTGAAACTACCGTATCGGACAAGACATCGGGAATCTTCCGAAGCGCTGGGTTCTACCTTTGTGTTTTGTGTTCCTATGGCATACCCTAACACAAAGAAGCAACACGTTCTACATTGCTACCCCCTTTCGACGGCGTTACCGCGTGTATTCGTATAAGTCCGGTATTTCTCCGACGGGGCTACGGTTTCACCGGAGGGGGGCTCCGGAGCGTCGGGATCCCAACACAAGATAGGGGGTGCCATACCATGTTAGTACATTTGTGCTGTGGGTTTTGGATGGCAAAGATTGCACTCCGGGGTGCGACCCGCTTCACCGGCATCCTCTTCTCTATACGGAGTTTACATGCGCTTATAGGCTGAAACTACCGTGTCGGACGAAACAATTGGAATATTCCGAGGAGTTGGGGTCTACCAATGTGTTTTGTGTTCCTATCCCCTACCCTTACACAACCAAGCGACTAGTTCCACATTGCTATCCCCTTTCGACGTCGTTACCGTGTGTATTCTTATAAGTCCGCTATTTCTCCAGTGGGGCTAGGGTTTCACCGGAGGGGGGCTCCGGAGCGTCAGGATCCCAACACTAGCTAGGAGGTGCCATACCATGCTAGTATAGATGTGTTGTGTGTTTTGGATGGCATATCGACGTCGTTACTGCGTGTATTCGTATAAGTCCGGTATTTCTACAGCTGGGCTTGGGTTTCACCGGAGGGGGGCTCTGGAGCGCCGGGATCCCAACACTAGCTAGGAGGTGCCATACCATGCTATTATAGGTGTGTTGTGTGTTTTGTATGGCAGCTATTGCGCTCTGGGGTGTGCCCCGCTTCACAGGCATCCGCTTCTCTCTACGGAGCTTACAAGCGATTATAGGCTGAAACCACCGTATCAGACGAAACATTGGGAATCTTCCGAAGAGCTGGGTTCTACCTTTGTGTTTTGTGTTACTATGGCGTACCCTTACACAACCAAGCAACTATTTCCACATTGCTACCTCCTTTCGACGTCGTTGCCGCGTCTATTCGTATAAGTCCGCTATTTCTCCAACGGGGCTAGGGTTTCACCGGAGGGGGGCTCCGGAGCGTCAGGATCCCAACACTAGCTAGGAGGTGCCATAACATGCTAGTATAGGTGTGTTGTGTGTTTTGGATGGCATATATTCGACATCGTTACTGCGTGTATTCGTATAAGTCTGGTATTTCTCCAGCTGGGCTTGGGTTTCACCGGAGGGGTCTCCGGAGCGTCGGGATCCCAACACTAGCTAGGAGGTGCCATACCATGCTATTATAGGTGTGTTGTGTGTTTTGTATGGCAGCTATTGCGCTCTGGGGTGTGCCCCGCTTCACAGGCATCCGCTTCTCTCTACGGAGCTTACAAGCGATTATAGACTAAAACCACCGTATCAGACGAAACATTGGGAATCTTCCGAAGAGCTGGGTTCTACATTTGTGTTTTGTGTTCCTATGGCGTACCCTTACACAACCAAGCAACTATTTCCACATTGCTACCTCCTTTCGACGTCGTTGCCGCGTGTATTCGTACAAGTCCGCTATTTCTCCAGCGGGGCTAGGGTTTCACCGGAGGGGGGCTCCGGAGCGTCAGGATCCCAACACTAGCTAGGAGGTGCCATACCATGCTAGTATAGGTGTGTTGTGTGTTTTGGATGGCATATATTCGACGTCGTTACTGCGTGTATTCGTATAAATCTGGTATTTCTCCAGCTGGGCTTGGGTTTCACCGGAGGGGCGCTCCGGAGCGTCGGGATCCCAACACTAGCTAGGAGGTGCCATACCATGCTATTATAGGTGTGTTGTGTGTTTTGTATGGCAGCTATTGCGCTCTGGGGTGTGCCCCGTGTGACGCCCCGAGATCTGGCACTATGCAGATTTCGGCATTTCCACCCAAATCCGCATAATAACCGATTTCAGGTTGCCATTTATGATAACATTACAACAGTTCACGAATATTTCACAACAACAGAAGAGATATATACAAGACGACTCAAACGAGTCAAGGATACAACTGATACAATACAAAGATCCAAATAACAGCGGAAGAAACAACATAGTGTCCGACTACGGACAAGATGCAAATTGGACTAAGAGTCCTGAAGATAACCGATGGCGTCCAATCCCTGCCCAGGCCAAGCCGGAGGGATTCCCAAGCTAACATCGTCAGACTTCAAACCTGTTGACTGCAATGTGGAATATGCAGCCACGAAATGGATTCGTGGGTCAGGACTATTAAGTACTGGCAAGTGGATAAACCATACTCACAAGATACCAGCGTAACCAATCATCACAAGATACAAATACTTTGGGTACAACTGAAAGGAATGGATTATTGCAAAGAAAGCGGCAGCGGGCTGCACTAACTAACTATAGAGACACGCTACAACATCCGGCTAAAAGAAAGGGATAAGATAGCGCGACAAAACCAACTATAACTACTCACCAAACAATACCCATCTAGTGTTACCCCCTACTAAGGAAGCAACCCAAGGAAACTCACACTGTTGATTAAGGTGACATTCATTTTTATGGTGGAGGCAATCTATATTACTAGTCAAGTTATCATCGTTAAGTGTAAGTTGTCTGAGTACTTGTTAGCCAGCACTTTCACCAAGTCATCCATAATCGCGGACAACACGGCTTCTCGAGAAGATTTTACCCTGCAAGGATGCACCAATTTGGCCGTACACGTAAGAATGACCCGCCAGATGGAAATGCACTTCCACCAAGCGAGGCACTCAACACAACCCAACTCTTCTTCGCATCAAGCCCAAAGAACCACATGCTGTGCGTGCGCGGCTAATCGAGCCCCCACGAAGAAAAGGGGGACCCCTCATAGCACTGGAAGACCACGTCGCCCTAAATGCCGACTACAAAAGTTCCACCCTGGCGCCAAGGGCTCGCACCTGTATATGCATGCATCAAATGGAAAGCCCGAACTAAGTGTGGCGATTTGGACGAGATGTGAATCGAATCAGAATTGCGGGGGGCGCCCATACTCGCTTCCCACATGCGGTTAGTGCGCTCATCATGGATCGGAGCACAAGACCCTTTTCCTAATTAAGTTCGACACTAGAAGGCCTCAAAACCACGCCGGGCCTCCTGCCGGTGCCTTATCATCAAATTAATATTACCCAAAACATTAACATGTTGTTGATTAAGCTGAAACCCAACTATCAAACTAAACAGGTGATAAGACGGACAACAAGACTTGATCGCAAACAACACTAAGCATGCAACTACGACACGAGGGCCAACAAGGTAAACAAACAACAGTTAATAGGAAGTGTAAGGAAGGCTATATCATGGCTGCAAGGTAAACATATGATAGGATCGAGACACAAGCATCGAATCATAAGGCTAGAATAAAGGCAACGGGAAGAATCGGTAACAAGAGATGAAAGGAAGCCATAGGTAGCAAGTGAGTATACTTGCCTGGAATCCAGCAAGTAGAGGTACATCCGAAGAACTTGTCGTTGCTCACATCATCTCAACGTCTTATCCGTGAAGAAGCAACGAACTAGAACAAACACCGGATGCAACAATTACTTCTACGGCAAAAGATCCAGCATGATCAAGATATGGATGCATGACAAGTTTAAGGATGCATCAACGATAAACTAGTTGACATGGTAAACATATTTAAATGGGCCCATATGCAATTTGGATTGCATCTGGAAAAGCCCATGAATTAATGTTGAATTAAATGATCTACAAATAACCATCATGTGAAAGTTGATTAGAATGATGCATGGATGATGAAAACAATAAGAAAACAACAATAGCTTCAGTTTGATATGTTGTTTACCAAGTTTGGAATTTTATTTGTTAAGTTATGAACTTTGGCATTTTAAATGATTTAAACAAACATTTGTTGTTTTCACCAATTTTAAATGTTCAAAACAGATAAAAAAATTATATTTGGAAAGAACACAAAATTTTAGATGGAATACATATTTCATTTGTTGAATTTGGATTTAAAATGAGCAAGTTATCAAATTAGCAATTTTAAATGCATTAAATAAACAATTAGTTGTTTTCAGCAAATTAACTTATTTAAAACAGATAACAAATTTAATATTTGCAAAGTTCATGAAAAATGGGATGGAAAACATATTTTACATGTTGGAATTGGATTTGAATTGCCCAAGTTATGAATTCTGCAATTTAAAAGGTGTAATTAAAGTATTGAATTATTACTCCAATTTTTTATTAGGAAAAACAGTAAACAAATTGTATTGAAAAGGTTCAAAACATGTATAAAATGTTTCACTGAATATTTTGAGCTATTAAACATAATTTTTGGATCATTATTGAATTTATTATGCAATTTTTCATAGGCATTTTTATTCTGCCCCTTTTAGTAAACAGAAGGAAACATGTTCAAATTTAATTCAATTGTGACCAAATAAAATACCACTGTGTAGAGTTTGTTAAGACAAAATTTTAGAGCCCAAGTTTGCTCAATTTGGGTGAACAGAACTCAAGTTATGAATTTCCAAAGTTTCAAATTTTAATAGCCATTTCTGTATTTAATTATTTAGTGCAAAATTTATTACAGAAACATGTTGCAACTTTGTTACTAACAGAAAGAGCACAAGATGCTGAATCCATAGAAATTTGAATCATTGAAATTGGAGCATTTTTCAATTTGTTATTTATTTTACAAATAAAGACTCAGTTCTGTTTTCTGGATTTTCGAGAATAAAAGAAAATGGAGAAAACGGTTTGTGATGGTACAGAGGGCAAACGGAAGATCAAGTGTTCGCTGCGGGTGGTTGCTGACGAAACTGAAAAAGTTTCAGTCCGTGCGTTCGTATACAGACCAGCGATGGAGGATGGGCAAAGGGATCGACGGCGACCTGTAACGTGCTGCGCTCGAGGACGCAGTTACCAGAGCACGGGGAGGGAAGAAGGAGGGGTCCAGGAGGCGGAGGCTCACCTCGAGGAGCTCGGAGGCGAGGCGGCGAAGCTCGACGCAGTCCCTGGCCTGTCGATGACGGAAGCGGCCGAGGCGTTCCCGAGCTGCCGAAGATCGCGATGGGGCCGCCTCTATGGTATGCCTCCTGCTTTCCTGAGGCGCGGAATCGGACGAGGGTGGTGCCGCGGTTCCGTTCCCGCACCTAACTCCGTTCGAAGATGACCAAGAGGGCGGCGCCATGAGCTCCAAGTGCCGGCCATGGAGGTGCTCTCCACCGTCAGAAAAATTCAGAGAGGGTTTGGGGACAGAGGAGGAAGAGGAAGGCGGCGGCTGGAGGAAGGAGAGGGAGTGGTTGGGGCTAGGGTTTGGGGGGGGAGCCGGACTGGCTTTGTACCAGGGGAAAGGTGGGGTGGGTGCGTGTGACGTCGGCCATGAGAGGGCTCACGCCCCTCTCGTGCCCGCTCCTGTACGGACGGAGGAAGAAAGGGAGATGGGAGTTGGGAGTTGGGCTGGGGTTGTAGGTGGGCCAATGGCCTGCCTCCCCCAGCAGCTGGTTTTTTTATTCTTTTTTTTTCTTCCTTTTTTTTGTAAAAGTGAAAGAGAATTTTGAAATTGGAGGGGTTTTACACATGCAAAAATTATGAAATAAATTTTATTGCATTTGGAATAGAAAATGCCCAAGTGCACCAATTTTTGATTTTGAAAAATTCAAACTTTTGTGGAAGTTTGAATTTTGATGAATTTGGGTTGAATTTGAATTTGGGGAGGTTTCACTACTCCAAAAATTATAATTTTGGTTTCTTTGCACTTGGCATCCAAAATACCCAAGTGTGCAAGTGTTTGTTTTGAAAATTTCAAATATTTGAAAAGGTTTGAATTTGAAATTGGTTCGAAAACAAGAGTGCAATGCATATGATGCCTAATGCAATGCAAAAAAGAAAAACAAACAAATCTAATTGGGGAAAATCCCCCGGGTGTTACACCCCGCTTCACAGGCATCCGCTTCTCTCTACGGAGCTTACAAGCGATTATAGGCTGAAACCACCATATCAGACGAAACATTGGGAATCTTCCGAAGAGCTGGGTTCTACCTTTGTGTTTTGTGTTCCTATGGCGTACCCTTACACAACCAAGAACCTATTTCCACATTGCTACCTCCTTTCGACGTCGTTGCCGCGTGTATTCGTACAAGTCCGCTATTTCTCCAGCGGGGCTATGGTTTCACCGGAGGGGGGGCTCCGGAGCGTCGGGATCCCAACACTAGATAGGAGGTTCCAACCATGCTATTATAGGTGTGGTGTGTGTTTTTGGATGGCAGATATTGCGCTCCGGGATGTGCCCCGCTTCACCGGCATCCGCTTCTCTCTACAGAGCTTACATGCGATTATAGGCTGAAACTACCGTATCGGATGAAACATCGGGAATCTTCCGAAGATCTCGGTTCTACCTTTTTGTTTTGTGTTCCTTTGGCCTACCCTTACACAACCAAGCAACTACTTCCACATTGCTACCTCCTTTCGACGTTGTTATCGCATGTATTCGTATAAGTTCGCTATTTCTCCAGCGGGTCTATGGTTCCACCGGAGGGGGGCTCCGGAGCGTCAGGATCCCAACACTAGCTAGGAGGTGCCATACCATGCTAGTATAGGTGTTTTGTGTGTTTTGGATGGCAGATATTGCGCTCCGGGGTGTGTCCCGCTTCACCGGCATCCGCTTCTCTCTACGGAGCTTATATGCGATTATAGGCTGAAACTACCGTATCGGACGAAACATCGGGAATCTTCCGAAGATCCTGGTTCTACATTTGTGTTTTGTGTTCCTATGGCATACCCTTACACAAC
Organism: Alopecurus myosuroides; assembly: GCA_028641055.1. Taxonomy (NCBI): domain Eukaryota; kingdom Viridiplantae; phylum Streptophyta; class Magnoliopsida; order Poales; family Poaceae; genus Alopecurus; species Alopecurus myosuroides. The sequence goes on from CM054060.1 coordinate 348,774,851, forward strand.
CAATCAACTGGTTCCACATTGTTACCCCCTTTCGACATCGTTACTGCGTGTATTCGTATAAGTCCGGTATTTCTCCAGCTGGGCTTGGGTTTCCCCGAAGGGGGGCTCCAGAGCGTCGGGATCCCAACACTAGCTAGGAGGTGCCATACCATGTTATTATAGGTGTGTTGTGTGTTTTGTATGGCAGCTATTGCGCTCCGGGGTGTGCCCCGCTTCACAGGCATCCGCTTTGCTCTATGGAGTTTACATGCGATTATAGGCTGAAACTACCGTATCGGACGAAACATCGGGAATCTTCCGAAGAGCTCGTTTCTACCTTTGTGTTTTGTGTTCCTATGGCCTACTCTTACACAACCAAGCAACTCGTTCCATATTGCAACCCCCTTTCGACGTCGTTACCGTGTCGGACGAAACAAAGGGAATATTCCGAGGAGTTGGGGTCTACCAATGTGTTTTGTTATCCTATGGCATACCCTAACACAACCAATAAACTACTTCCACATTGCTATCCCCTTTCGACGGCGTTACCGCGTGTATTCGTATAAGTCCGGTATTTCTCCGGCGGGGCTACGATTTCACCGGAGGGGGGCTCCGGAGCGTCGGGATCCCGACACAAGCTAGGGGGTGCCATACCATATTAGTACATTTGTGCTGTGGGTTTTGGATGGCAAAGATTGCACTCCGGGGTGCGACCCGCTTCACCGGCATCCGCTTCTCTATACGGAGTTTACATGCGCTTATAGGTTGAAACTACCGTATCAGACGAAACATCGGGAATCTTCCGAAGTGTTGGGATCTACCTTTGTGTTTTGTGTTCCTATCCCCTACCCTTACACAACCAAGCGACTAGTTCCACATTGCTATCCCCTTTTGACGTCGTTACCGCGTGTATTCGTTAAGTCCGCTATTTCTCCAGTGGGGCTAGGGTTTCACCGGAGGGGGGCTCCGAAGCGTGAGGATCCCAACGCTAGCTAGGAGGTGCCATACCATGCTAGTATATGTGTGTTGTGTGTTTTGGATGGCATATATTCGACGTCGTTATTGCGTGTATTCGTATAAGTCCGGTATTTCTCCAGTTGGGCTTGGGTTTCACCGGAGCGGGGCTCCAGAGCGTCGGGATCCCAACACTAGCTAGGAGGTGCCATACCATGCTAGTATAGGTGTTTTGTGTGTTTTGGATGGCATATATTGCGCTCCGAGGTGTGTCCCGCTTCACCGGCATCCGCTTCTCTCTACGGAGCTTACATGCGATTATAGGCTGAAACTACCGTATCGGACGAAACATCGGAAATCTTCCGAAGATCCTGGTTCTACATTTGTGTTTTGTGTTCCTATGGCATACCCTTACACAACCAATCAACTGGTTCCACATTGTTACCCCCTTTCGACGTCGTTACTGCGTGTATTCGTATAAGTCCGATATTTCTCCAGCTGGGCTTGGGTTTCACCGGAGGGGGGCTCCGGAGCGTCGGGATCCCAACACTAGCTAGGAGGTGCCATACCATGTTATTATAGGTGTGTTGTGTGTTTTTTATGGCAGCTATTGCGCTCCGGGGTGTGCCCCGCTTCACAGGCATCCGCTTTGCTCTACGGAGTTTACATGCGATTATAGGCTGAAACTACCGTATCGGACGAAACATCGGGAATCTTCCGAAGAGCTCGGTTCTAACTTTGTGTTTTGTGTTCCTATGGCCTACTCTTACACAACCAAGCAACTCGTTCCACATTGCAACCCCCTTTCGACGTCGTTACCGTGTCGGACGAAACAAAGGGAATATTCCGAGGAGTTGGGGTCTACCAATGTGTTTTGTTATCCTATGGCATAACCTAACACAACCAATAAACTAGTTCCACATTGCTACCCCCTTTCGACGGCGTTACCGCGTGTATTCGTATAAGTCCGGTATTTCTCCGGCGGGGCTACGGTTTCACCGGAGGGGGGCTCCGGAGCGTCGGGATCCCAACACAAGCTAGGGGGTGCCATACCATGTTAGTACATTTGTGTTATGGGTTTTGGATTGCAAAGATTGCACTCCGGGGTGCGACCCGCTTCACCGGCATCCACTTCTCTATACGGAGTTTACATGCGATTATAGGTTGAAACTACCGTATCGGACGAAACATCGGGAATCTTCCGAAGTGTTGGGATCTACCTTTGTGTTTTGTGTTCATATCCCCTACCCTTACACAACGAAGCGACTAGTTCCACATTGCTACCCCTTTCGACGCCGTTACCGCGTGTATTCGTATAAGTCCGCTATTTCTCCAGCGGGGCTAGGGTTTCACCGGAGGGGGGCTCCGGAGCGTCGGGATCCCAACACAAGCTAGAGGGTGCCATACCATGTTGGTATAGGTGCGATCCCGTTCACGTGCATGTGATAACACTTCTAGATGTGGTCGACGTGTGACATGTACCGGGAGTTTCCTCCTACACGTCGAGCACCTCGCTAAGCGCTATCGTATGCACGTGAACAGGCTCGCACCCGGGGGATCTATCGTTGTGATTCCCAGCTCCCGGGTGCAATACCGTTCACGTGCATGCGTTAACGCTTAGGGAGGCGCTCGACGTGGAGGAAACCCCCGCAATGGGTCAAACCTGGGTGATACCGGTGAATTCTTCGGCCAAATATTGGTTTTCCATGTATATGTCACGTACCATAAATTCTTTTTCCCTCCGGCAAAAAACATATTCCCTCCACTTCAATAAAGTTATGTTACCAAAAATTTCGGATCTCACGTGTACACGTTTGTAGTCCGGCTTTCTAAATGTTCTAGAGTAGTGTGAGACACGCAAGTATGTCACGTACCAGAAATACTTTTTCCCTCCGGCAAAAAACACTTTCCCTCCACTTTTACAAATTTGTGGTTCCAAAAGTTTCAGATCTCACGTGTGCCAAGATATTAGCCGCGCATTTTAATCGCCTCTCCCCCATATTACGCCCGACCTCGTAACTGTTGGGACCTGGTCGTCCTCCGGCTGCAGTTACCGGTCGACGTCGCCAGCCGAGAGGAGACGCATGCAACGGGCGTGCACTAGGGATTCTGCGGCGTCCGCGTGCGGCACCTCCTCGTCGTTCCCGACATCTCCACCGGCCCACTTCCCGTGAATGTAAGGATCCGTTGCAGTCACCTTGGGTACGAGATCTAGATCGGCCAAAACTTTGGATTCAAACCTTCGATTCCATCTAGTACGCACATGACCAACCTGCCCTTCAGTATTACTTGTAGTAAATATTAGAATAGGACCGGTAGGAAAAATTTCCCGAGGGGTGTCGGGATTGCCGGTTACCGCGGTTACCGGAAAATCCCGACCGGTTACCGGACGAATTTCAAAATCAAAATTTGAAAATTCAAAAAAATTGATTCCCAATATAACCTTTTACTGAGAGGTTTTGTTAAAATTAAAAAAAAATAAAAAATTGGGATTTTTTGACCGGGACGAGCATTTCCCGGGGGTGGTCGGGATCTCCGGTTACCGAGCGGTTACCGGATTTCCCGACCGGTAACCAAAACCATGACTGCTATACTTAGACACGGGGACCTAAACATCTAGGTTTGTGATTGCTTTGTAACTACTCCGCACTTCTTATGTGATTGCTTTGATCTAGCCGTACTTATGGTGCAATTTAGTCTCCTGTTTCAAATTCTTGTTAGTCTAAACTCCTTTGAGTGAAATTCAGTACTAATGTATATATGAACCAGTGCACATACAAGGTTAAGCAGATTTTGCAATTCAATCAAACACTTGAGATATGGGTTGATCGTTTGTCTTGTACTAGTTCATTAGTCAAATACGATGACGCCAATTTTCTGCCCTACTATAAATTTTTTTGGTTTATACATAGACAAAATCATCTATGTTCTCTTTGTTCAGCTAGCTGGTTCTGGAGCCTTTACTGCCCTGATGCCGGGCCGAAGTGGCTACACTGGTGAGGGTGGGGAGTCCATCATGTATTGGCCCCGTGATGAGGCTTCGAGCACTTCCATTGACAGGGTTAGTGTACGAGCTTGTGAGTTATTCCTCAAGTGTTGTTTTCGAGTTGCCTTCTGATGTTATCTCCGGTGTTGAGCAGATTGTCCATGATTTTGACGACTTAGACTATCTGTGGTACCACGACAAGGCTACTCAGTTTGATGTGGAGAAAATTGATATGGAGGAGGAAATTCTCAGGTTGCAGGACAACGCATTCTGATAGAGAATTTACAAGAGCAGGTTCGGGAAGAAAACAAGATTGCAGAACAATTACGTAAGGACAAGATTCAACATGAGATCTATCTAGCATTTCAAGATTTGGTGATAGAAGAACTGGAGGCTAATGTTGAAGAAAAAATTAAGAAAGATGTTGCACAAATGAACAAGATAAAGGATCTACAGATTCTCAAAGAGAAGTGGATCAGAATTTCACTGGGTACAATTAGTGTAGCCATCACGTTAGCTGCTATATTATTTGAGATTATGCTCTATTATTAGTATGCTAACTTCTGATTCTTCTCTCTCAAAAAAATAAATTCTGATTCACGAGGAAGTGGTGAATAAATGTTGCTTTGATAAATCAAAAAATAAAAACAGTTTCATATATTGCACACGCAAATAAATAGGTACTCCAAATATAATTATCTTCTCTTACATATGACTGACAAAATGTAAATAGCACAGAAAAGTAATAAATCCAAACGATTTGACCTAAACCAAACCTCCGGCCTGTCCCATCCCATGTTCTCCTGCAAAAAAGTGAGCCCCATCGTCCAATTTTGAAGGGATCTTGCCATCAATGTGACCGACATAGACTCGGTAGCTGCGATGACTATTGGTGGCAGGATGATCTACCGATTCAATATGGATGTGAATGCGATGCGTAATCGTGCTCTTTTCTATTGGTTTAGGGGGTGATAGTGGCGACTTTGCGTCGTCTGGCTCGGGCAGGTCCAACATATATAGTAATGGCACTTCAGAGGGTTCTCGAATCCACGCCTCGACAGCCAGAGTCCAGCCGTCGTGGGGCTTAAATATCTTCACTAGTTCGCCACCGAGTTTGTTGACAAGCTGGCTAACAAATCCCCACTCCCATGCCTCTTTTGGCAGCCTATCAAAACTCAACTTCACCAAATATGGCAATGACGATGATTGACCACCTACTCCGCGATGCCATCGGCGAAAATTTACCTTCGCATCACCAACTTTAAGACGCCGTGAGCAACGCGATAACACACGACTGCAATCATCACTTGACCGGAACCGGATGAAGAAATCCTCGGGCGGTTTTGCAACTTCAATCTTGATGTCATCGTGGTGGACGCCACATCTTTTACGCAGCGCCTCTAGCAACTCTGATGGGGACAAGGTAGGACGTCTACTTTCCTCAAGCTCAATTGAGGCCATCAACGCATGACCCAAAAGCTTTGCCTCAGTTTTGTTCATCTCTTTTGTGCGGGTAATAACACAATGGCCCGAAGTTTCCCTCTCATCGCCGACTACGTCGGCCATCTTTTTTCTTTTTTTTGCTCCAGCTACGTCGGCCATCTTTGCTTGCTGTGAGGTAGGACGTAGGAGACTGGATCTGGAAGAGAATAGGCGAGATAGGATACTTGCGTTACGTTATATTGGACAGAATATATAGGTGGAATATGTGGAGTCCCGATCGTATACATATAGGTGACGTACACAAGAAAACGTTCTTTTTTTTCCAAGTAAAACACGTGACGGAGAAGGAAACTTTTTTTCTCTTTTTTTGGAAAAGAAGAAGGAAACTTAGAAACAATATATTCGTTCCAGGATGGGTTTCCTTAAAGCGATTCCGTGAGGTGCGGATCACAACAAATCCCGTCATTATTCTGTTGCCAAAAACTGAATCAGTCACCAAAAGTCCCGCGCATAGGCACAACATATGGAACATGATTTCAGCGTTGGCACCTTTGTATAGCTAACCTTCTGCGTGATTCAGTTCAAAGATTTGATCTAGTTTTATGTCCACGGAACCCTACTCGACATGCCGCCTCACGCTGACATCTACTCCGGCGAGCTTGTCGCAGCAGTACTCGCCGCCGTCCGGTGCCACTGAGCCAGCAACCGCGTTTCGCTACCAGCGCGCACTCTCCGTCGACACCGCGAGCCCACGCTCTTCGTCAACACCGCCTGGGAAAGAAGGTTTTAGATCATACAACTTCATCTCATTCACTGATTGTACCAATTTGCAGATCAAAACTAAATAAAGGAAACACACGATTTCACCTAACAGCACGGCGAATTTACCAGCTATTGTTCAATAGGCTTGAGCCTACCGTCCATTTGTACCAAAAACACAACAGATACATATGCCTTAGCCAGGGGCGAATTTACCGGCTAGGCTTCAATAGGCTCGAGCCAACCCTCCATTTTTAGCATATAAATACATAAAATACATATACCTCAGCCCTGTATAGTCATCAGATATCAAAGTTATGTTGTGCATGTAAGCAAAGAATGGCAAAACGTAGTTATACGGCATGGTTTTTAAATATGGCCTTGTGGACATGAGTGCATGACCCAACTTCGTAGAAAAGAGCTGAAGGTCACCCTGTGGATTTTTTTCTAGCTAATTGCCCTGTTCAAGCATTTCGCACGTCCTAAGCAAAAGCAGAAACACACTCGCTCAACAAATCCCGGCCTGAGTAACCAGCCGGCAATAACAAGGGGTGCTTGACATGCGCTAATGGTTATCTTCTCACTGTGGTAGCTAGCAAAAGTGTAGCTCGGTTCATACTATTAGCTATTTCTGTCATTTGTTATATACTTTCAGACTAATGAGTTCGTTGCAATGATTGTAGATAACCAATACTTAGTCAGGTTCTAGGATTCTATGGTGCAAGAAATCTAAGCTTTAGGTACATCTGTTGGAATGTGCCCTTTTCGTGAGGCTGTAAAGCAAGCATGAATAAGCTGCCGGTTTGTATAGTCTGGACATTCATATTTAGGAATATTTCACAGATGTTTTTTTAGATTGTGCTAGGAATTTGCATATCAATACATTAAGATAAATATTAGGACAATTACAACAGCTGGTTAGAAAAAATATACGATCAGTTGGTGAGAGTTTAAGCAAAACCGGAAATATCAAATACGATTTTCTTGCGGGGTAATTGCAAGATCCTTTCTTCTACTATCAGTGTACATATGAAAATATTATGAGATTATTTATGTAGTACACGCAGTTCAATAAACTTCCACCTATCCTCAAAAGGAGCCCATTTCTAAACATTTGTTAGCACTTCATGATCTGAAAGTTATATTAATAGTTTAAGTTAAGTCTGATGGCTAGTACTCAAAGGTAACATACTTGAGGCAAAATAAACAGCACTAATATGGAGAGAAATGAGTGAAGCAACTATGCAATATAACATTCTGTCTACACATATGATTGCCTCACAAAGGAGAAAATTACTGTATACTGGACGCATAAAATTAATAGTAGGATGTGTATCTATGCCATACCTGATAGCGTGCATTGTAAGCCATCCATGAAGTTAGAAATAGCAAGAATTGGCATCATTATGGATACATACTTTGCAACCTCTTCTTCATTGCTGTACAAGTAACCCCAGACATCTCGTACAGAAATTGTGATGATAACTACAAGAACGCCTTCTGCTAGGCACATAATTCCTGAAATAAGAATTGATAGTCGTGCTGCTTGTGGGTTCCCGGCGCCTAATTCATTGGAGACTATAATACTGCATAGAAACGTTAATCATAAATTGAAACTGGGTAGGAACAAATTTGAGGTGTGTCAGAAAATGAATGGAAATGAGTGGAATTCTGAAATTTCTGTTCCCCTGACCTTATGGCACTGCTGAGGCCGCTTGGAATTGTATAAACCATCCACATTGTATTTAGGCTAGCAAAATGAACCTTAGTTAGTTCACATAATCAGGCATACGAAAGCGTAATTCTGCCAGGTGATTTGAGTGTCACAGGCAGGTAACTAGTCTTGTTATAGAGAAACAGTGTTGGATCTAACAAAAATCATTTTCTTATTAGTAATTTTGAGTACTGTAATGCACGAGAGCATTTCTAGTTCAGTTTCGTTACCTGATGGACAAAATTGAAGTTTCGAGTTTTGGATTTGGAAGAAAACCTGCAAGGATTTCTAAATAGTGTTAGAGCCTCTGAGAAATTTCCATCTCGCAGCCACACTACGGTTAATTAAATTATTTATATATTTGGATTATATCACTTGATCAGCATAGGAGGGAGCAACGCCCGTGGCCGCACGCTGCCAGTCAGCTGCAGGCACGGGCGCGCATCGGCCGGAGGTCCAGTAACCGCAAGCCCGTTATGACTGAATCTATACATACACTTGTGCCATTCTCAGCTATTTTGTGTTCCCAAATTCTTAGTTAGCAATTTGGTTAGCAGAAAACTGAAAGCGCTAGAGGCATGACGGCAAAAAAGACACACAATGAATAATTTCCTTGTATACTACATGGCAAGTGTATAATTCAATCTTCTGTAACTAGTTTATCTGTTTATGTTGGTTAACTTTTATTTCTATCGAGTTATTTCTTGCATCTATTACCGGAACCGAGAGATTATGCTTGGCCTGAGGTGATGATTATTCTTGGCTGCACTGCTAGCAGAAAATAAGAGCTCACTAGTACTGGACATTTACAAGAATCTCAACAGGTTAATAGACTGCAAAACAAGAGCTCACTTGAACTGAAACACTTACTGTACTAGATGAATGCACTTGTTTGAATCAGTAGATGAATGCACTTGTACCTAGGACTCTGTTCATGGTTGAATCTAGAGGTATTAAACGAAATTCATATTGGATGACTGGGAAGGAACAACACTTCTTACCTGATACAGAACATATTTAGTCAGAGGATCAATCCTAAGCTCCTGCTCTAGCTCATATAAATTAAGTTTCCACTGCAATAAGAGAGAAGCATTCAGGTTACATTCAAGTTTTGACACTTCTATAGCATATAAAAATGACATGGTCTCAGGTAGAAAACGCGCAAATAAAAGTTTTAGTTGTTGACTTGTAATTTCTGCAATTTGGTCTTCATTCTTGGATTTTATGAATGCTTGTAGTATTTATGAAGTACTGGTCACACTTGTGCTTCATGTAGATGCACTTTCTGATACAGCATGAGGTTGGAAGTGGCTATCTATTATTTCATAGGCTGCATCAATTTATAACTGAGGCTAATTGTAAAATTTTGGTAGCAGTTCTAGAATTTTCGATATTTAGCACTCGCAAAGATGCAAGTCCGGTTGCCTACAGGATGTCATAAGTTGCTTCTGAAAAGTGTGCATTTATCATACAACTACTATCCAAATGAAGTAATCTTGTTTCTCTTTGTCCATTATTGCCAGATATGGATAGTTCTACTCAATTTGATGCTATCACAAATCTACCACCCCAAAAGAAATGACAGACGAGGTATATTTATGTCGGTTTGTTTAAAATCTTTTCGTACACATAATTCTTTTACACTTACACATATTTCGTGTTGAGTTGTAGGAAATCTCGATAAAATATGCACAAATGAAGCTATGGTGCTCACCGCAAAGGTTCGCAAACACCATCAAATGTTTATCACAGGAGCATAAAAAGGCCATCCGATTACAGACAAGTCTTGGGGGGCTCATAGATATGCATGCTACTTTCCTCCAACGTAGTATGTTGGTGAAGCTAGCCAAGCTCTACAACCACGACACACGGTCTATTCCCATCGGTGGTAATGACATTCCAATTACTCCGACGGATGTGTACCAACTAATGGGTCTTCCGATAGAAGGAGAAGATATAAGTATCCGTTTGAACAAAGATAAAACAAGAAAATGCATTGTAGAATCTGGAATGCATTGTAGAAATTCAGAAATCAAGCAGCACTTCAATCACATGTATCACAGTCATGTGCAAACAACAGAACTTTATGCCGAACTTGATCAGCAAGATTAGTTGTCAAATCAGAACTAGTAGCTATACTTGAGCATACTTAAAAAAGCTGGAGCTACTTACCGGTTCCTAAATGCGTAAGTGCGGAATACTTGAAGTGTGTTCTCGAGCAATTCGTCATTAAACGAAATGTACTTAGGCTTTCCCTGTGTTGTACCAGAACTGCATTAAAAACGAGAAAAAAAGGTTACAACCATCTACTTGCAAAGAACAACAAAACAATGCACTTGAAGGCAATAATTACCTGAGGGACATGGAGGTGATGGGCTTCCCAGTGAGCACTGGTGCGCTGTCCCTGATCCCACGTAAGTCCCTAATCCTCTTCAGCGTGTAGGCCTGGCACCGTTCAGCGCCGTGATGTAGAGTCCCGCAGCATCAGCCTCTGCCTCAGTTCAGCACCAGCAACCTACACACCAAAGTTCAGAAAATGCACATCCATCGTGAGCTGACATGATCTCATCTGCATTGCAAAACCACCATCCCGGTCAAGAATCCGGAGCTTAATTACCTGCAGGAGAAGGCTCTGTGTCGCACCACCAGGATTCCTCCTTCCTCTCCTCCCTGTCGCCGCCGCCACGAACATTCCTTGTCGCCGCCGGCCGCATCAGAGGGGCCGCCCTCTCCAACGCCCCTCCTCCTCCCCCTCCTTCCTTCCCTTCCCTTGCGTCGCACAAGTCCTCCCGGAAGCAGAGAAGCCGTGCTCTGTGCACTTTCCCCCGCCGAGCACCCAATCCCATCGCCCCCACACGTGCAGTTTCGAGCATAAATCACGATGAGGACTGCCACCTAGATTCCCCTCCGCCGCCGGCCGCATCCGAGGTGACGCCGCCGGCCGCATCCGGGGCGCCCTCTCCAACGCCCATCCTTCCTTCCTCCCCTTGGGTCGCAGAGGTCCTCCCGGTTACGCCGGCGCCACCGATATTCCCCGCTGCCGCCGGACGCATCCTAGTTGCCGTCGCCGGATGCATCCGAGCCGGAGGATCTCCTCCTTCCTCGAGGTGCCGCCGCCGGACGCATCGGAGCCACAGGATCTCCTCCTTCCTCCCTCCCTCGCGCTAGTAGTTTGGTAGGGAGGCGGGTAGACGGGCCGACGTCGGCAGCGATTTGAGCGAGAGAGGCCCTCGCGCCAGCAATTTGGTAGGGAAACGGTGAGACTGGCCGGCGTCGGCAGCGATTTGAGCGACAGAGATTTCGGGGAGAGTGAGGTAGAGAGAGTGGGGACCGAGGATTTGAGGAGAGAGCGAGGTACATCGTGGCACTTTTTTCACCGTGCAACGTGAACAAGTAACGTGCAACGTGAAACGTCTTTTAACCGTACAAAGTGCCCCACGTAACGTGTAACATGGTGCAAAGTGCAACACAATTTTGGTACTGCCTCATGTAATTTTGGTACTGGCACGATAATTTTAGTACCGTCCCCAAGTGTTTTTGGTACCGTTCCCACAAAATGTTGGTACCGTCCCCACGTTTTTGGTACCGTCCCCATAAAATGTTGGTTCCGTCCCCTCGTTTTTGGTTCCGTCAGGTTCCGTCAGTCCAGTTCAGTCTAGTTTACAACCATTAGATCGGGTTGGATGGATTGTTTATAAAAATGCCAACCACCCTAAAACTTGTATTATTTGGAACTTGTTTAAGTGGTTTTTCAGTGGTGTTGGGAATTCTTGTGGCTTCGATAATTTCCCTTCTCTAGGGCTTGCAACATTTAAGAACACGTAAGTTTTTCTTTAAATATTTTTTGTCATCCCTTTAATGTTCAAGAATCAGAACTTGTACATTTTAATTTGGGGGGTTGACTGGCCTTCCTTGTCCCCTTAAGGCTCTAACCTATTTTCAATATGACTTCCGTCTGTCTGCTATAACTCGTATTGCTATTAAACTACTCATTTTGTAAAGTGGATCATTGTATACATGCTCAAAGGCTTTACCTATTCCATTTGGTAGGTTTTATTTTGACTTTAGTCCAATGTCGCACCCGGACTTCTAAAGGATACTCGTCGTTCCGTTGAACAGTAGTAGATTGGATTACGGGGCTTACCGGCACCCGCGTCTTCTTACGAGTAGGCCAGCACTTATGTGCGACAACCAAACTCTACTATCCACCGTCGATGTAAACTATCCCATAGAAATCAGGACACTTCCATTGACGTACTTCAAACCATACACACATGGTACGTTAACGGCGTTGAACAACTGATATCACAACAGATCTCTACGACAAAAAAGATTGAAATAAGTTGCAAATAGCTCTCATTAGAGCAGAGATAGCAAATACAATCATCCAGAGGACACATGTCCCAACATATCATCATTACATCACAGCGGAAGCATTCAACATGTCTGAGTACAGACAAGAACCAAATAGGCCTAAGAGGCCGGAAACGAACAGACGGAGCCCATCCACGAAGTCTCGGATCCTGCCCGGGTCCGCTATCTACTCGTCAGCAGTCTCGTCATACTCCACGTAGTAGCCACCATGTAGATCCTCGGAAACGTAGGTCTGCGGAAACCACAGCCCCAAAGGGGGCAGTACATAAACGTACTGGCAAGCAAGACTCACAGTTCACCAAAGTGTAACCCGTCAACACCAAGCACAGATGCTTTGGGTTCAACGGAGGAAAGGGGATATAAAGATGCTGCAACTGGCTGCTCTAACCAACTACAGAACATACTACAACTTCCGGCTAACAGAAAGGAGATAAGATCGCGTATCGTAACCAACTATAGCTAACCGCCAAACAAACCCATCCTGGACCTCGCCCCTTATCCAAAGAAGCAATCCGAGGATAACTCACACAGTTGAAATTAATGATGGTTCAGATTATTGTGTCAATAAGCCTATTACTAGTCAAGTTGTTAATCATTGGGTGTAAGGTTGTTAATCATTAGGTTTAAGTTCTCCTGAGTACTTGTTAGCCAGTACTTTCACCAAGTAGTCCATAACCGCGGAAAACACGGCTTCTCGAGAAGATTTTCCCTGCAGGGGTGCACCAATTTGGCCGTACACGTATGAATAACCCGCCAGATGGGATGCCTCCCACCAAGCGGGGCACTCAACACAACCCAACTCTTCTTCGCATCAAGCCCAAAGAACCTTGGGCGCACGGCTAATCGAGCCCCGAAGAAAAGGGACCCTCATAGCACTCTAAGAACGTGTCCCCCTATATGCCGACTACAAAAGTTTCACCCTGGCCTGGGCTCGCAAAAACATGCATGCGGCAAATGGAAAACACGAACTAAATGAGGCGATTTGGACGAGATGCGAATCGAATCAAATTGAGGGGGGCGCCCATACTCGCTTCCCACATGCGGTTAGTGCGCTCATCATGGATCAGTAGACAAGACCCTTTTCCTATTAGGATCGACACTAGCAGGCCTTAAAACCACACAGGGCCTCCTGTCGGTGCCTTATCATCAAATTATTATTAACCATAACATTAGTATGATTCATTGTTTAACATCGAGCCCCCAGAACATAATGAAATAGTAACAGAAAGTAACGGGTAACAGACTCGAGCAAAACAACCCTAAGCATGCTAGTAAGACACGGGCAACAAGCAATGGTTATAGGTGTGGAGGTGAGGCAGTATCAGGGTTAAAGGATACATGTGATAGGTTCGTAACAGAAGCAACTATTCATAGGGCTAGCAGAATAGACAACGGAAAAGTATCGGTATCCAATGTTGAAAGGAACACGATGGTTCATGTGAGTGAATACTTGCCTGCAAACCCAGTAGCCTGGTACTGAGCTAACTCCTTAGAAGGGGTGTCGTAAGTATCGTCGGTCTCAACGTCGTCGTGTATCCGAGAAGAAGCAAACAAACAATGCAGAAAGATAAACAATCAATAACATGGCATAATGCACAAACATGGGATGATGCATGACCATTTAATTGATGCATAGAAATAAACTAGTTGGCAAGATAACATGACATGATTAAATGGACCCACATGCAATTGGATTGCATATGAAAAGCCCATGAATTATGGTTGAATTAATTGTTCTACAACTAATCAATAGGTGAAAGTGGATTAGCATGATGCATGGATGAAGAAAACAACAAAATAACAACAATAGAAGCAATTGGAAATAAGGTTTACCAAGTTTGGAAATTCATTTATTAAGTTTTGGAATTTTGGTTACTTAAAGGTGTTACACAAGCATTTGTTGTTTTCACCACTTTTAATTGTTCAAAATAGATAACAAAGTTCATATTTGAAAAGAACACCAAATTTTAGGTGGATTACATGTTTCACTTGTTGAAAAAGGATTTCAAATAAATTATTTATGAATTAAACAAGTTTAAGCAAGAATTAAATGAATTTAATTCAAACATGAACTTATTTGACTTTTTATTTGTTCAAAGCATTAAACCAAATTCATATTTGAAAAGTTTATACTTTTAGGGTTGGAAAACATATTTTATATGTCCCAAAAGAATTTGATTTGATCAAGTTATGAATTTAGCAATATTAAAGGATTTAAACAAGGTTTAAATCATTTAACCAAATTTAATTATTCAAAACATGAAACAAATTTTATATTTGAAAAGGTGGTTTAATTTTGCATGGAAAACATATTTCATTTGTTGAAATTGGATTTAAAATGAGCAAGTTATTATTTTGGCAATTTTAAATGCAATAATTAAGAAACAGTTGTTTTCAGCAATTTAAATTATTCAAAACAGCAAACAAAATTTATATTTGGAAAGTACATGAAAAGTTGATTGGAAAACATATTTAGTTTGTGGAATTTGGAATTTTTATGCCCAAGTTATGATTTTTGCAAAATTAGGTGAATTAGACAAGAATTCAAATATTGCACCAATTTAAAATATTCAAAACAGTAAACAAAATTTATATTTGGATAGAACATTCAATTTGGGACAGAAAACATATTTAAAAGTTAAAATTGGAGTTAAGATGAATTAGTTATGCATTTTACAAGATTTGGTGCAAATCTGCCATTTTTATCACCTCTAGAGACTTAGGAAAAATATTACAGGGCTAGAAAAGAAATTGCAGGGACCTAACTGTGATTTCCTGGAAGTTTCTGTATCAAAACAAAGCAAAATAAAAGTTTTTGTTTAATTTGCGGGAGGGGGATTCGAACCCAGGACCTCCCGTTGTTGAGCAAAGGAACCAACCAACTAGGCTAGTGCGCTTGTGTTGACAGAAGGGGGGCAGCGGTGAGGATATGGTTCAGAAACTGACCACTGAACAAATCGGAATAATAAGCAGAAAAAGGGTGGGGCTGGGACTCGATCCCG
This sequence comes from Alopecurus myosuroides, assembly GCA_028641055.1. NCBI lineage: Eukaryota > Viridiplantae > Streptophyta > Magnoliopsida > Poales > Poaceae > Alopecurus > Alopecurus myosuroides. The sequence goes on from CM054060.1 coordinate 348,790,062, forward strand.
GGACCTCCCGCTGCGCGTGTTCGGCTCGCTACCACTGCGGTGGTGTGTGGTGTTGTTGACAGAAAAGCAGCGGGGGGAGGTTAAGGTGGCGCAGCGGGCTTAACTGAATTTTTCAGTTCGCACGCATCTGCACCCTGGCAGGGAGCGATCGGTCGCCGGCAGGCAGGGTTCGCCGTGCTCGCCGTGGCGCTGTGGTGCTGCGGCCGTGCACGTGCGTGACCGTGTGGGTGCGGGTGGCGGTTAGAGGAGAGGGGGAGAGCGAGGTGAGGAGCTCACCTCGCGCTGACAGCGATCGGGAGGAGGCGGTGAAGCGGTCGAGCAGAGGGGCGACGGCGACTTGGGGAAGATGGCGGCGGCGCATCCGGCCCTCCCGGCCCTCGCCGAGGAGTGGAGGGGGAAGCCCGTGGTGGGGGCTTTCCATTCCCGCCCTCGCGGCGGCCGGAGGGGGACCCTAGGGGCGGCGATCACCGGCGGCAGGAGGTGCTTTTGGGTGTGTTTCAGTTACAGAAGATACAGAGGAGGTTGCACGGAGAGAGAGCAGAGGGGAGGAAGAAGATTGGAGGCGGGGGAGGAGGAAGAAGGAGGAAGAGATGGGTAGGGTTAGGGTTAGGGAGCAGGGGCTAGGTTATAGGGAGGAGGGGAAGCTCACAGCCGTTCGTGCTCCCCTCTGAAATACGTGGACAGGTTCAGATGCAGTCCGTACGAAGGTTGAAGAAAGAGGTGGAAGGGGTATGGGCTGAGAAAAAGGTGGTGGGTTGGGCTTCTCTCTCTCCCTCTCTTTTCTTCCTTTTTATTCTTTTTTCTTTCTTTATTTTTTTTTGCAGATTTGTAATAGGAAGAAAAAGGTGAGTTTTAGGGTTACGAAAAATTCTGAAAAAGGTTGGTTGAGTTAGTTTTTACAATAGCCACTAAATGCCAACTTAGTTTTTCAAAGTTTCAAATTTAAATTACTGTTTGTGATTTAAATCAAATTGGAAAGAATTAGCTTATTAAGTGATTATTATTAAAAACAAAATTTTTAATAGGGTGAACCCTATTGCTTAAATAGAACAAATGATTAGGGTTATTTTTTGATTTTCATAAGTTGAAAATGGGTACTGTTTGTGAATGATTTGAATTTGAAATAACATTTGGATTAATTGAATTATTAAAAGCCACAATTTTAAATAGTTGAACCTTAGGGGTTTAATAGAAACAATTGATTGATTTGTTTTGAAATTTTCATAACTTTCAAAAGGGTTGTTGTTTTGGAAATTAGTTGAATTTGAAAGGGGTTTGGTATTAAATGAATTTTTGATAGAAACAAAACAATAGTTTTGGAATCACACTTTAATGGAAACAATTGATTGTTTTGATTTGAAATATCATTTTGGAAATTGTAACATCACAAGTATGAAACAAAAGGTTTGAAATTTGGTTTGAAATTCAAATAGAAAACAAAGGAAAACAAAGGAAAACAGTTGGAAAACAAATGAAAACAGAGGAAAACAAAAGGAAAACAAGCAAAACAATTGCAATGAACATGATGTCATGATGCAAAACATACAATAACAGAGAGCAAAACATTCTAATGGCTATTTTTCATACTTGGGATGTTACAAAACGCCCCCCCCCCCCTTGAAGGAATCGCGCCCCGAGATTCCTACTGAGAAAAGAAAAAGGTCCGGATACTTTTTGCGAAGATCCTCTTGAGCTGTGACACGTGAAACACATCGTGCACCTTGGATAGTTTTTCTGGAAGTTCAAGATGACAGGCATTCCTGGCAACTCTTCTGGAAAGACGCCAGGGAATTTGGAAACCACCGGAACATTTTCATGTAAAGGGAGAGGTTTTGTATTGAGGGTGTATAGCTGAAAAGAACTTGATTCATTTGGAGAATCGACTATCTGGAATGTGGTGATTCAGGAATGCTTCCTCGAAACAACCCCAGGTGATAGGAATGCCAGCTCTCATAGCCTGGTAGTTTTCGAAACAACAACAACCTTTCTGGCCAGATAGACTTGATATTTGGGAAGTTTTGATTGGACGCCGGTAGAAGAATTGAAGTGGAAAACAACAACAAGGTTTCAACGGACGAAAAGGATGTTGAGAAGAACAGGATATTGAAGCAACACCGGGAAAACGAGAACAAAACACTCCTGAGGTACTACGGAAAACCCATCCGGGCTTCTAAAGGATCAATATCTACTGCTTAAGGAATAGAGGATCTGCTTCCGGGGCTTACACGCCTCCGTTCTCAATCGTGAGTAGGCAACATGATAAATCATGTCACAACCACCTCCATTCCTACGGACTAGTAGATATAACCATCCTAGAGAAACACGGATTCGTGAAATCCTAACTTGAAAGTTTAGATGAGAAGGGAAAACAACGTTGCACTTCCTTACCAGAAAAAGGGAGGGTGGGTGGGGAAAGAAGAAAAATTGCAGAATTCCTACTCTCACGTTTCATTTTTCCTATATAGCTACAAAATAGTTTCTAGACTCAACTGCGACCAGTAAAAAGGGATCCTACAGGCAGACAGGCTCTG